>CM053029.1:314090760-315290760 GCA_028564925.1 Lithobates sylvaticus | reverse complement strand
GTCAAAACAAACCAACTAATAATAAAATCAAATGACAGTAGTACCTGAATACAAAATTGTGCTAACACAGATAAATAAACATGCTATAGCATGAATAGATCAAGCGCCTCGAGGCGATTCAGTTCGCAGTTTGCAGCGCTATACAAATCATTCATTCATTCATTCAAGAATAAAATAAACACTTCTATCCGAATGAAGGTGCATACATAATTGCAATTGTAAAAAATATATATAATTATTAAATATACTTGAGATATATATATATATAATAAATATATATATATATATATATATATATATATATATATTTTTTTTTTACAATTTCACTTATGTGCATATGTGCCGTAGCTAACTTACACAAAATGGCTTTAGGTGGGTTAAGACTTGTGTCCAAAACTGGCCTGAGCTAATCATTGCTGGGGATTAGTTCTCTGCTTCCCTCTTTTTGGACACAGCTTGCATAGTTCAGGTAGGTTCTCTTTAAAGCTTACATTCTGGGCCGCTAGGAAGAAAGAAATTGGTAGAAACATCTACTTTATTTCTCGTGTAGCACTCACATCCAAGTAGCAGTTCCAGAGCACACAAAATACAGTTTCAGTCTAGGGGGTGTCTTTTTGTAGACTGCTGTAACTACTTGTTCACAAAACCACCTACTGATGAGAATAAATAAATAAAATCCACTGTGCTAATCATAGAGCATAAAGTGCAAAATGAGCATCCATGTGAATAAACACTTCTATCCGAATGAGGGTGCATACATAATTGCAATTGTAAAAAATATATAATTATTAAATATACTTGATTTATATATATATATATATATATATATATATATATATATATATATATATATCACTATATATATATATAATATATTTTTTACAATTGCACTTATGTATGCACCTTCACCTTCATTGTGTTTATTCACTGTTCAATGAGCAATTTGTGTGCACACATTAGACAGTTTACAGAATGGGAATAACAAGGGGAGAACAAGTTCAAAAGAATGATGCTGACTGATCAGTGAGCAGGCTAGTTGTAGAACTAGCATAAGAAGTGCTGTTGGTCCCCTATATCTGCAGGCTCTGAATATGTATGTCACCCTACTGTGATTTATGATTTACAAGGAATGCAGAAGAGTAGGTAGCACTTTTGTTTTGCAGGATCCATGGGGCCTCTGCTGATAAAACATTTCAGGCAAGGGGGCCCATAAGGAAAGCAATGGCTTAACATCAGTGCAGTATTTTCAATTCAGTACACCATTTCAGACCTGGTGTCTGAGGGTGACTGGCAGGGGTTGAAGCACCTCCATTTTGTGTCCATATGCTATCACTATGAGCTAAAAAAAAGTAATTAAATTAGATGATGCAGAAATAAATGCTTTTCTTCTATACAGAATGCAATATAAGGGTGGATAAATAGGAGGGAGTAGATGTATGCATGGGCCATCTAGATGTCATGGGTCCAGGAACAGTTGCACCTCCTGCCCCTACCTTCATAGTTATGTTTTATGAACCGATTCTCTATTTTAAATCACAGGTAGAAAAGCTAATGCATGACTTTGCATTATGTAGCGCTACCCACGCAGCAGCTGCTGGTGAAAGGGATTCCCACCCTGCACATCCAGGCACACCACATTTTCCACAGCACACAGAGTCAGGAAACAGAGCAGCTTTTGTTTTTTTTATTTTGTTTTTTATTTAGGGGATTTGGATGGGGATGGGCAATATAGGATGCCCACTTGATCGGTGTAGTAAGGTTTTCAGGGACAGCTATATACACAGTATATACACTCTACTCCAACTCCTCCAGCACAACTCTTGCTCGTGGAACTACAACTCCCAGGACCAACTGGCACTATTTGGTCTAGTAAAGGCTCAACTAGACCAGTAGCAAAGGCCCCTTACAGGGAGAGACCGCAGGCCCCTTTGGTGTAGCAAAGAAAGTCCTAGTGCACAGCTGTTCTATTTGTGGCTACTGCTCCCAGCACCACCTCTTCGGGACTACCAGCCCACCTGGCTGCAGCTGCCACTTTCTCCTGCCCGTTCCACCACAGTCTTCCTGACTGACTGTTAAAATACCGTTATTATGATATTAAAGAGGAAGTGAACCCAGTATGATTTTTCTTTTTTTTTTTCAATATATACATGCTGTAAACTATTGCAAATGGAAACACATTTAAATGGGCCAAAAACAAGGTTGTCAAATACCTTATTTAGCTTATGTATTATTTCTTCTCTTCCGGGTAATGGCGCGGCCAATACTACTGCTGTTTGTAGAATCTTTTCTGGACGTCATTTCCGCCCTTACTAGTATTCCCTAGTAAATCTCGCACATGCGCCGTAGCGCCAAAACCAAGCCTCTCACTTGATTGCTGTTACTACGGCAACAGAGCTAAACCATAGCTGACGGCAAATCGCTTGCAAGGGGGAGAAGCAGGAAGGAGATGATCAGATTACAGCATCGCGAGACTTCCTCTGTGCCGTTCTGAGGCGAAGGATAATGACCCAGCATGCAGGGGGGATAGAAACGGCAAACATAGTGTGCCATTAATGAAAATACCTAGTGCGCAATCGCGCCTGACGTCACTCAAACTTGCAGGACGATTTCTATGGAAACAAACACAGTGAGTACACTTTCACAGGCAGCGATCAGCTGCCTGTGCTATCTAGATTACAAAGAGATAAAGTTGTATTGGAGGGTTTACAACCACTTTAATATCGATATTCTGTAAATTATATCGATGAGGAAAGTTCCAAGAAAATCCATTTAGTTCTTGTGTAAAAACTCAAAAATTGATTTAATAATAAAATAGCAAAATATTACAAGAACAATATCAAAATGTAAAAATAACATCAATATTGTAATTATAGTCTTAAGATGAAGATTGAATCAGATGTGTATCTTTGTGTGTGTGTGAAGTTGTGGCAGCTTCCTTCAATGTATCAAGCAAAATCTGCCAACTGTGTTTCTGTTACTAGCTTTTACTCTTAAAATCTGACCCCCACAAAGGGCTGGTTAAAAGGTTCTCATATGTGTAGCAAGAACCCCCAAAGGAGCTGCTGGTTTTATTTGGGTTTACCGTTACCTCACCTGCTTGATCTCCGTCTCAGGGGTCCCATTGGAAAGTGGCCCAAAGAACATGAATTTCCAATACTGAGTCCTTTTTTTGGTTATTTATTTAAAATAAAGGCAGAGTATTTCAATAAAGGGTCGGAGGGTTAGGGGTGAGTTCAGGCACTTAGTATTTGTAGATTAAAGGTATTCTTCAGATCCAGAGGACAATAGCTCCACTGACAGGATCCAGAAACCACTGGATAGGCCCCTCACTGGACCTAGCGGCCGGTGTGGTACTTGACAAAGTCTCTGCCACAGACTTATTAATTAAACTAGAGCATCACTGAGAGTTCCTTAGAGAT
Organism: Lithobates sylvaticus; assembly: GCA_028564925.1. Lineage (NCBI taxonomy): Eukaryota > Metazoa > Chordata > Amphibia > Anura > Ranidae > Lithobates > Lithobates sylvaticus. The sequence continues at coordinate 315,287,341 of CM053029.1, read as the reverse complement.
TCAAAGAACTGCCATACAATACCAGTCTCTTGCAGCCGAATGGGCGCTACTGTATGGGTGTTGATCCGTGTTGCATCCTTTAACTGAGTTTCCAGGCTCCTCCAGAGATACCAGCTTTGCGCGTGGTCCTCTCCCAGAAAAGTCCTCCCCTGCATCCTCCAGTTTCTTGGCCTCTCTCCGCAGGTGAGACGGCACAGGACCTCCCCTAGGTCAGAAGACCCCAAAGCTGTTTTGGGCCTACTCTCCCAGTTGCATAGCCTTGGGCCAGCCGGCCCCGTGACACAGGATACATGAGGTTCACACCCCAGGCCAGGAGGGCCATGGGGTCTGGGTAAAGGAGGACACAGAAAAAAAAAACAGCCTCATGGCGTCGGTACCTTAACCACTTAAGGACCGCCTCACGCCGATATACGTCGGCACAATCACGTACCTGTACGTGGCCCTTTAAGAGCCCAGCCATGGGCCGCGTGCTCACCGCCGCCGGCACGCTCGCGCCCCGGTCCTGAGCTCCGTGACCGCGGGACCAGCGGTCCCGATCGACGCTGGTGTCCCGCGATCGGGTCACAGAGCTGAAGAATGGGGAGAGGTCTATGTAAACAAGCCTCTCCCCATGCTTCCTACACTGCCTGTCACTGATCGGCTGTTCCCTGTCATCGGGAAAGCCGATCAGTGACGTCAGACGTAAAGCCACCCCCCCTACTGTAAAAAAAACACACACAGACTTAACCCCTCCCCGCCCCTAGTGGTTAACTCCTTCACTGCCAGTGTAATTTACATAGGAATCAGTGCATTTAAATAGCACTGATTTCTGTATAAATGACAATGGTCCCAAAAATGTGTCAAAAATGTCCGATGTGTTCGCCATAATGTCGCAGTCACAATAAAAATCGCTGATCGCCGCCATTACTAGTAAAAAAAAATCTTAATAAAAATGCTATAAAACTATCCCCAATTTTGTAAACGCTATAACTTTTGTGCAAACCAATCAGTAATCGTTAATTGCGTTTTTTTTTACCAAAAATATGTAGAAGAATACGTATCGGCCTAAACTGAGGAAAAAATAAATGTTTTATATATTTTTTGGGGATATTTATTATAGCAAAAAGTAAAAAATATTGCATTTTTTTCAAAATTGTGTCAGGAAAACCTTCAGTTTAGCGCTGTGCCTGTGCGAGTACCTGTGCGCATGCGCGGCGGAACGGCACTCCAGCGCATGCGCATTCGCGCCTCGGCGCTCCGACGCACGCGCATGCGCACTAGCGCACGCCTGAGCGTCCCAGTGCGCGGCAGCGTCACATGACCACTCACACCGCCCATTTAAGGAAGTGCATGAGACCAGTCCAGCGCTGGCTTGTCTTCAGCTTCCTACCAAAGCTCTGTTCCTGTTTCCTGGTATCCTGATTGCTTGATTTGACCCGGACTTCGCCTTTGACCTTGCTGCCTTCTCCTGTCCTTGACCTTTGGACTGTATACTGGACTTACCTGCTTGCTTGCCTCTGGCCCCTTGAACCTCTGCCTGTGACCCGGATTTGCTTGTTGTCTCCTGCCCTGTGATCTCTGCCTGTGACCCTGATTTGCTTGTTGTCTCCTGCCCTGTGATCTCTGCCTGTGACCCGGACCTGCTTATCTACAGCCCTGTACCTGCACCTGTGTTTCTGGAACTTCCCAGTGTCTCCCGGACCCCAGCACTTGGCTCCTTCTTCAGTCCTCATCCTCTGGTTGGGTAGCCTGTGCCTCTTTGTGCCATTCACCCCCTGTCTCACCTCCAGGGGGCGGACTGCGCTCAGTTGCAAGGGTGAACCACTCTCGGCATTTCGGCCTCGGTAAGTACTCTCCTGATAAATTGTCGCTCTATTTTGGTTTATAGCTCAAAAAATAAAAACCGCAGGGGCGATCAAATACCAGCAAAAGAAAGCTCTATTTGTGGGAAAAGGACCCCAATTTTGTTTGGGAGCCACGTCGCACGACCGCGCAATTGTCAGTTAAAGCAACGCAGTGGCGAATCGCAAAAAGGGGCCTGGCCCTTTGACTGCAAATTGGTCCGGGGCTTAAGTGGTTAAATACCATCTCCCAGAATTCAAAGCAGGAAGAACACTCCCACTTGGCTATTTCTGAGCAATAGGTGGCATTCAATTCATCCAGCTGAACTGCATTTCTACACTTACCGACGGTCACAGCGGTGACACCTACAGTCAATGAGAAACCAGTGCAATCCAGCTGAACTGGTACAGAAACCAGAACTTTTAGGATAATTAGCCTGAAGCCTAACTGCGACCTCAGACAACTTAAATTTGAAAAACAATAGCGTCTGCTAATTAGGAGCCGGTGCTACATATGTCTTGCAGTTCTATTTAATATCCTAATCAAGAAATACTTTAGTATAAAGAACTTAAATTCTCATATATACACAAACTTTTGCATCTTAAGAAAACCTTTCTTCTCATGTGATGGGGAAGATGAGGGAAACAACTTAAGATTAATTACTATCACATGTTAGCTCTCCATAGAAATGCATATGAAGCTTATAACAATTTGTATACTTTTACAAGTATAAGAGTCTATATAATTTCACTTTATCCATACCTAGAAGATATAAATATATATATTCAACTCAATTATTCTATAAAGATCTAATCCATTCATTCATTTGTTAATATTTGTTAATTGATGTATATTAGATTAAAGAAACTTTCTAACACTGACTGCATTCATCCTAGACTGCCCTCACCCAGTCCTCTCAGGCTGCCTCTCAGTCCTCCCAACTGTGTGTCACTCACCAGTCCACCTTACTGGCTTCCTCGCTGGTGATTTGCTGGGCATTATCCTCCTGCTGTCCTCTCCTTGCTCCCATGCCTCCTGGTCAGGATCCCTCTGTGTGACAAACAAAACTTAATAACTTGCACCAGAAGAAATAGACTACTGGAAAAATGCATAAAACACAATAGACTAATGAAAAATCGCATAAAGCACACACAACCGCTGCTGCTGCCTGCAAAGGTTAAATAAACCTTAAAAATGGATAGAATATATAGGCTGCGCTAGCGGGTATATATCACCACTGTGAGATCACATATGATCTTTATACATTTATATATAATCTCACAGTGGTGATATATACCCGCTAGCGCAGCCTATATATTCTATCCAGGATCCCTCTGTGTGTCATGAAAAACATCCTTTCCGCACTCCATCTTCCACCTGAACTTTACTGCCCCCAGATGGGCTGAACCTGAGTATTTGAGGGGGTCTGCCCCCTGCCAACCCATCTATTGGGGATTGGTCAGGGCCCTCATGAATACTCCAGGCAGCACCACCTTACTTCCCCTCCCATTCTTCTATACATTTCTAGTAGGTTTGAGAAGTAGAGGAAAGGTCTCTGTGATGCTGCCTGTGAGTCATCCAACCCTTCCTGGATTTCTGCCCAACCCAGGAGAAACACACAGGCTTGGCTGACAGCCAAGCCTGAACAAATTTACCACACTACCAAAAACAAAATCTACTCTTAGCACACTAGAGGGTGCTACAATTATTTTGTTCAAGTAATTAAAGAACAACTGTATCCAAATCTTGTTTGCTTTTTTTCTAGCTAGATATGGCTATAGTTAAAATCTATGTAAGGCCTCTCTGCCTCTCTGAGTCCCTTAATTTTGTATTCCCTTTCACTTTCTGTGACATATTGACACTTCCTAACACAAAGGGTATCGACAGGACAGAAACTGAGGAAAAATCTCCCCAGCGGGTAAGCACAGAGCAATCAGAACCTACACAGGATTGAACCTTTCTTCAGTGTGTTAAAAAAAAAAAACTAGTGACAGGGAAGCAGGAAAGAAAAATAAATATCTCCAGTGAAAATAAAGACAGCATCATAAAAACTTCATAGACATTCTAATACTCCCACTTTTATCTAAACTAAAAAAGGCCTGAGCTGGGTTTTAGCTTTAAAGTGTTACTAAACCAACAACAGTGAAATCAGTCTGTATATGCAGTAAATTATGCTTGTTATACTCACGGTGGAACCTAAGGGGTTAATCATCCACATTGTGTAATAAGACTGTTTGATCCTGTCTTCTCTGATCCACCCCTTCTTCCACAGTCCCCAATCCATCTGCAGATAGTTAGCCTTGACGGCACTCTGCACATGCTCAATTTGATGTGTATTGCTAGAGAGTTTTCTTCTTTTTTTGAGAGGCTGCATGTGATCAGCACTGTCTAGACAGAGGGTCAGGAGTTATGCAGCCTCATAGGACAGTCAAAGGAGAATGAAAAATCCTACAAGATTTAAGCAGTGCTCAGCTGGACAGAAGAAGTCACAAGACTGTTATATACTGCTGATGAGAAAATATATTTAGCAGTTTATATTTACTAAAACGATTGCATTTCCATGTTCTGTGGACTGTAGGAGACCAGATATAGTGAATGCAGGGTCCTACGTTGAGTAAGTTAGTAACACTTTCAATTCATAATTTATCGACTCACTTGTGAACTGTTCTAGAATAATTCACATAAACAAATACATTCTGACATTCTTACATTTGAATATCATTATTTAAGGCATAAGTTCACCTTTGAGAACATGTTACATGTTCCACCCGTTCTTAACATGTAACACGTTCCCACTCCTGCATCGGCTGTGTGACAGCCGTATGGGGAGAAGTTCTCCGTACCAGCTGTCACTTTTTGAAAAGAGCGCGGCAGTGCGGGGCTTTGCCCACACAGCCGCGTCATTCATTCACAGAGTTCTGTGAATGAATCAACTACAAGTACTGACATACTTTGCGGATGTCGCCTTGTAGTCCTCAAGGAACTACCACACTGCTGTTTAGGACTCATTGATTCTTACTGTCGGTGTAAAACTGCTTACACTGACAGTCTGTAGGAGTCTTGCATGGCACCAGCGATCAGCAGATTTCCAGGCTCCTAAAAAAATAAATAGAAAAAAAATCAAAAATAAATTGGAAATGCACATTTCTTTACTAAAAAAATGTGCATATATTATTTTTCTTTTTTAAGGTGAACTTATCCTTTAATTTTTCAATGAAGCACTGTTTTATGGATTGGTAGTTTCTAGCAATCGTCTGAAAGTTATCTAGTTAATTACTTTTGTGTGTGAAATACAGCACATTTATGAAGTCACAGGGAGCACAGGGTGGAGATACATATTCCGCATATCTCAGTTTGTGAAATAAAGTGCCTACGATAATACGATGCATGAGACACATAGATGAAGAAGCTCTTTGTTTTATTGATGCCCGCAAGCTGCCACAAGTTGTCAGACTATTTGTTAAGAAAATGTCTCTGTTATGAAATAACACTATTTAAATTGAATACATAGTTATTACAGGGGTGGTGCAGACTTCAAAGATGTGATGTACACAACTAAATAAAATGGCTAATTAAAAATGACATTTGCTAGAATATAAATATTTCATTTTATTACATAGCTGCAACCTTTAAATCCCCTCTACTGGAACTGCTAATGTGTGCTGTTGTGTTACATATGACAGGTGTTCAGAGGTTCCAAATGTCCCAGAGGGAATTCCATAAGCATCTGGTGGTCCACGCATTTTTAAAAACAATTATTGAACTAGGGAAAAAAAAAAAACAGGATTTGCAGAACAATGATAAACTGACATTTGTGGACTGAAAATAGGTTGAGTATTTTGTCATTATTGTGTTCACAAAACATTTGACCATATAGTGTGGTGATGGAGTTTCTGGATCTGCACACTTGTTTTCCCCATCAGAAGGGCTTTTGCTATTTATATTTCTTTCATTTACCTAGCATTATTGAGAATAGAACAGAAGGTTCTGGAAAATTGGATGGGGACACCCAAAACGTCAGGAATTGTGGCAGAGTGATCTCGCTGTTGGTGTATACAATAATAGGATTTTTCCATCATACTTACCTGTAAAATCCTTTTCCTGATGCCAACAAGGCAGCATACTAGTGATAGAGCTCCGCCTCTTGACCACTCCCTCAGGACCAGTGAATAGCATAAATGAAAGGCCTAGTTAGACCCAACCCCATTCTTCTTTTTTTCCTCATACCTTAACGCACCAGTGAAGAGTAAGCAGTACTATGTCCCCCCCTCTGCCTCCGTGCAGCATCCGGCTGGGTTGAGCCTCTCCCAGTGCGAAGTCCCAGCGCTCGGGCTGCTAAGTGGGCCATAGTCTGGGAGCCCCTTCTGTGGGTTCTATTGGGGCCCCTGCAGTGTTTCCTCTTTAGGAACTAAATCTGCTTTAAAATTGGTAACTGCAGTGCTTGTGGCTCTTGGCCCCTTGTGCCATACAGGGTCGCCTGTACCTTTTACCTATGTCTCCCTCTTTTGTCTTTCATTACCTTTCCCATTCCTTGCTGTCCTCTGCAGGTGTTGAATGTGTGTGTAGGTAGGTGTGTATATGTATGTATGTATGTATGTATGTATGTATGTGTGATATGGGTGTGTTTATATGTATATACACGTTAAAAAAAAAATGTATGTGGATGTGTGGGTATACATATGTGTATGTATGTATGTATGTATATGTGTGTAGGCGTATGTAAATACATGTATGTATTGTAGGGGATCAGAGTGGTGAAAGGCCGTTTCAGACAGTTCAGTAAAATAAAAATGGTTTTATTCAGCAAAACAAACAGAAGAAACGACAGGCTTGTCTTTTCACACAGGTGTAGAGATAGGAAAAGTTCAGTCTCTTTAGCCAACAGGCTGATATATAGACAAAGTACATGGCTCTATCCAGAGCTACAGTCTCTGATATGGTTTTGCTCACCCCAGCAGGTACACAATCCAGCAATGGATCCTCTCACACAGCATGTTGCTGTGTCTCTCTCTCTCTCCAAACACACAACTCCTCTGACATCTTCAGCTGATAGTAAGCAGGTCTGAAGGGGAAGTTCCTGCCCTCTTAAATTAACTCTTTCTTAACCCAACCCAGACTGACCCTCTGCAGTATATGTGTGTAGGTGTGTGTGTGTGTGTGTATATATATATATATATATATATATATATATATATATATATATATATATATATATGGGTATGTGTGTACATATGTAGATATGTGTGTATATACGTGTAGCGGGGACATATTCGTTTATTAATGTGGTTATGTGTATAGTACAGTAATGTATAGTCTATGGACATTGCTATGGTTCAGCGTTTGGAGCCATCTAGTGACCAAATCTGGTAATGCACTGATACGATTATTACAAAACAAGCACAAAAGACATTTACAGGAAGTACTGTTGTTTTTATTTAGAAGGTTGACCTTGTTACCCAGGTGTCTGTGTGACATACCCATGAACACTCTCTTATACAGTGCATGCTGGATAGGGTATAAAAAGGACTGCAGTGGCCATATTTGGCCTCTTGGGACCACGCTGCCTGCCTGTGTGGACCTGTGAGGAGGTTTCCGGGAGACAGCTGCAGACAGTCACCGCAGATTGCAAACCTGTTTGTTTGCAAGGTGATTTGACGGAGCCTGAGAGCCGGTGATCAGATTGATGAGGCCCAGAGACGTTTGTCGGAGTTTTGGATCCAGTCAGAGTGACACAGAGCATCTGCCCAGCTGATACAGAAGCAAGCTACAGTTGCCGGAACAAAGTCATCATCCAAAACTCTGATCCAGTTGGTGAGCGGGTTAGGGCCCACCATTTGTTAATTTGTTGCACGCAGTTAGACTCACTTACAGGCCTCGCTGGAATCTGTAGTTCCACAGTGGCGTAACAGAGAAACTGACCATTATTAGGCTTGAGGCCTACTTCACTTTAGTGCCCAAGCGGTGTGTATAAGTTCTTGGAGTTATACCTGGAGCATCCTAAGTTAACTTCTCACCTACCTTTTGGATTACAAATATCTGAGGAACCACTTTAAGCTAGCGAAGAAAGAAGAGACAGGAGAAAGTACTTTAAGTGAGGCCTCACGTAAAACTTTAAAGTAGCGGGAGCTCCCAGGTTTAGATAAATAGAATATATATCTTACTGTATTTGTCTGTTGATTTATATTGTACTGACGTCCTACGTTGGGACGAAAGTGCTATCTCTGTAACCACCTGTTTTTATATACTCGCAGTAAAAGCATTTATGGTTAAGTATTCAGTTGTGCGGGGTACTGTTTTCCCCGCCAGGTGGAGCCAGAGGATCCTGAGGGTAATATACAGGTACTTTACATTGTTTATATTGTACTGTATTGCATTGCACCACAGCCGTGCCAAGGGGATCGAGTTAAGTTAGTGGGGTTGCTCAGAAGAGTACAGGCCCAATACAAACTAGCAGCTCCTTCGGGGGTCAGTGCTACATACATGTAGGTATATGTAGATAGATAAAAAAGGAAAATGAAATCCTTTCTCCTATATCTACTCCTTCTGTCGCTTTTTAGCTATAGTTACCTCAGCTGGCCGTCCCATTTCTCCACAAATCAAGAGTCAGTTACTGCTCATACAAAGAAATATATAAAGAAAAGTGCAGCGCTCAAATATTCACACAAGTGTCCCTGATTTTCACAAACGGCCACACAAGCAAAGGATGGCCTGTGTGCAGTGCTGTGAGGCAGGAATTTTTTGGGTGGGTATCCCCTGAAAAGGGGGGGGGGAGTGCCAGTAGGAATTTATCCACTGGTATGTGCAATTACATCCCTGAAGGGTAATGTTATAATAGTGAAAACAAAAATAAATAAAAATAAAAGAAAACAATAACCAATCATTGGCCAAGTCATAAATTGAAACAGCACTGAACCCCTAGATTGAAAGAGGCATATATTCAATGTCCTTATATGGAGAGAAAGGATAAATTTCTACACAGCCTGCGTCTTTTTTCAGAATTGCAGTAAGAGGAGTTCAGCTCCCTGAAAATCGCATCAAAAGTTGTGGTGCGATATTGCACCAATCAAGATGCAAAAAGATTCAGAAAAGTGAACTACAACCGAAAAAAACTTCAAAAAGTTCACAGTCCCAAAGCATTCAATGGCATAAACGGAAGCTGTAGTATTAACCCTAGGATAAGAACTCTGTATTTAGCATTTGGCATATGTTTGATTAGACACCACAGCAAATGAATAAAGCAAGTGAAGTGTTTTCCTTGTAAATGTCTGAACAATCTGAAACATAAAAACCATAATATATCGTGGTTATGATCATAAGTGAAAAAAACAACTGGTGATCAGTAATGACATGTTAGTATCAAAACGACACGCTCGACATTGAATATATGCCTCTTTCAATCTAGGGGTTCAGTGCTATTTCAATTTATGACTTGGCCAATGATTGGTTATTGTTTTCTTTTATTTTTATTTATTTTTGTTTTCACTATTATAACATTACCCTTCAGGGATGTAATTGCACATACCAGTGGATAAATTCCTACTGGCACTCCCCCCCCCCCTTTTCAGGGGATACCCACCAAAAAAATTCCTGCCTCACAGCACTGCACACAGGCCATCCTTTGCTTGTGTGGCCGTTTGTGAAAATCAGGGACACTTGTGTGAATATTTGAGCGCTGCACTTTTCTTTATATATTTTTTTGTACAATTTACGTCTAATTGTTGTGCTAGCTGCTACAGTGTATTTAGGTTTGGCGCAGTATTTCCCCACATATCCTTGCTCATACAAAGACCCTCAACAACTAGGGTGGGGACCACCGTATCGGTAAGTTTTCAGGAAAAGAGTGCCCTTTCATGCAGATTGCTTTCATTTGCTTCAGCCCTGCACGCCCACGCTCTCAAAAGGGCCTTGCCAAGCAAGGCGGACGTTCTTCAGAAGAGCATAGCCCGTATGGCACTCCAACTCAGGAGAAAAGTTCCAAGGAAGACGTCTTTGCTCCTCTTCCCCAGAGCCAGTGCCCGAGCAAGAGTTCTGCATGGCCTGTGGCGCACTATCTTTGCCCAGGAGGCTGGTGAGTAGACACTGCCTGGAGGAGTATGCAGCTAACAGGTAATGTCATGTCTTTATTATTGATGAGAGTGGCACAAGATTCTGTTTTGAACTCACCTTAATTAGCTGAAGCAACTGTTACACTTGTATTGGAAACTGTTGGAGACTGTTGCCATAGGAGACAGTGTTCTTGTCCATGCAGATGTGGCATCTGTGTGGCTGTCCTCCTGTTGAAGTCTGGGAGTCTGCCGGGTTTGGTGTTGCACAGACACATTTGGGTGCCCCAAGGAAAGTAGTAATGTAGCGCACAGAGCGCCCTAGTGGTTGTGGCCAAATTGCCCTTGCGGACATTATCACCCTTCAGTAATGCCAAACAGCCACCTACAGCGGCAACAGATTTGTGTATGACTATCTCGGTTACTTGGGGAACCTGGTCTGGGTAATGTGTTCTGAAACCCGGACATATGATTCAAAAACCAAACTGTTCGGGTGAACCCTGGATAGGTGGCACACCCTAGGTGTCTGGTGCCCATGAATCTACTTTGCACTGCACCTACTATGCCACTCTATGTGGAGGGATGTCGACAACTCATGGCTCTGGAGGTTCTCATTGGACTGTAGGAGGCCTGGGTCCTTGCTACATATATTACATATGCAGCAGTCTGCTACTCAAAATATGGAGGCTGACCAGGAAGTCCCTCCTAGTTGCTTGTCTAACCACTGGAAGAGCACCTTGGCACTTTGGCGGCTAGGGAGGCCATATGGTTGAGACCCTGGGCTGCGTATTGCTTCCTAGAAACAAAAGTAGGGAAGAATGGGGGGGGGGTCGAGAAAAATGCTTGTATAAACAGGCTGTCAAAACTGTATACCCTGAACAAGATAAAAGTCAACCTGCTCCTACATACTGTAGCATCTGCAGGTACTGGCAGACCAGCAATAACCAGCCCATGTACTGGGTGAGTCTAATGGGAATGGTTTAATAATTATCAACCAGCTGCAGCACCTGCAGGACTTTGAGGAGTGTGGCAGGGTCTGCATCCCTTTAGACATGATTTCCTATTGGGGGTATCTTGCCAAAAATTTAATTTTTGTAGCAGTGGATGCCAAAAATCTGACTTGTATCTTTGTGCAGACTTCTGGGAAAATCAGTGAGCCAGTCACACAAGTGCATGCACAGACTCTTAAGGTAAGACCTAGAAGGTACGCTTCATGGGTTTCTGGACAGCATTTTGTACAGAGCCTTGGATGAAGGTATCAGGTACTCATGGCCACTTCGGGAGATTCCTCACTGCTCCTCCTCCAGACCATTTCTCTCCCACGGAGCTGCCAAGTCCACCACAACAGCGGGTGGGCTGCTACAATGCTTTCCGACATATCAGACTCAAGAGGGATTGCAGGTTTTCTACCCAATCCTGTTTGGAGTTCCCAGGGGATGTTGGTTAGTGTCCAGTTGCAGATCAGAAGAGGTTGAACCCTTTTGGGCCCTCTTTGAGATCTTTAACCACTTCCCATCCGTAGGCCGTCATATGACGGCCTTGACTTCCCCGGGGTATATCTGAATGATGCCTGTAGCTACAGACATCATTCAGATATTGCCGTTTTCAGCCGGCGATTCCCTGCACCATAAGAACGATCATAGCAGCTGTTCCGCCTCTTGATCGTTCTTATGGGTGGCGGAAGGGGACGTCCCCCCCTCCCGCTGCCCTCCAGTGCTTCTTTCGACTCACCGCTTCCATCGGTGAGTCGGACACAGGATCCACCGGCCCCCAGATGATGACCATAGAGATTTCCGGCGGACAAGATGGTCGCCGGAGTCTCTATGATCGTTCGGAGGTCGGGCCCGATGTTATGACGTCACGCCCGGCCTCTGCATTCAAATAATGGCGCCGCCTCGGCTGGAAAGCGGTGATCTTTTTTTTTTTTATTTTAGGCTTCCCAGCCTTATTGACCCCATATCTCACTGTAAATAGGTCCGATCATGTAATATTCCTATTACAAGGGATGTTTACATTCCTTGTAATATGAATAAAAGTAATCATCTTTTTTTTTTTTTTTTAAGTGTCAAAGAAAAAAATAAAAGTAAAATTAACAATAATAAAAAAGAAAAAATATTTAAAGCGCCCCTGCCCCTGTGATCTTGTACGCAGAAGTGAACGCATACGTAAGCCCCGCCCACATATGAAAACGGTGTTCAAACCACATATGTGAGGTATCGCCGCGAACGTTAGAGCGAGAGCAATAATTCTAGCCCTAGACCTCCTCTGTAACTCAAAACATGTAACCAGTAAACAAATTTAAAGTGTCGCCAATGGGGATTTTTAAATACCAAAGTTTGGCGCCATTCCACGAGCGTGTGCAATTTTGAAGCGTGACATGTTGGGTATCTATTTACTCGGCGTATCTTCATCTTTCACATTATGCAAAAAAAATTGGGCTAACTTTACTGTTTTTTTTTTTTTTAAGCATGAAATAGTTTTTTTTACTGAAAAAAACGTGTTCGAAAAATTGCTGCGCAAATACAGTGCGAGATAAAAAGTTGCAACGACCGTCATTGTATTCTCTAGGGTCTTTGCTAAAAAAACATATATAATGTTTGGGGGTTCTATGTAATTTTCGAGCAAAAAAATTATGAATTTTACATGTAGGAGAGAAATGTCAGAATTGGCCTGGATGCGAAGTGGTTAAAGAGGAAGTAAACCCTGATGGGTTTAATTCCTCTTAGTTTCCCTGCAAAGGTAAAGCATAATGGGCTACTCTGCATCGCATAGTAGCACATTATGTGTCACTTACCGTAGACAGCGGTGCCTGTCTTTTGCAAATATCTCCTAAACCGTGTAGGTCTGTAAGAGTTTACAACCACTTTAAGACAGAGTCCATTAAACATTATAGCCACATGGCTGGAGGCTGTTGCTGGGTCATCAGGATGCCTATCCTATCCCCGCACCTTTGATTAATAGGTGTTACTCAGTATGAGTAGCGGTCCACGGTGATGGAAAGACCTTGAGGAAGTCTCGGTCCGTTAGGACCTTTAGACTGGAGAATTTCCATGAATCGTGTCTGCAAGACAGCCGGGAAGATGCACTGCGAGGGACTTTCGGTCAAGGCAAGCAGAGATTCCCAGCAGGTTTCTGGACAGTATATTGTACAGAGCCTTGGATGCAGGAATCAGGCACTCATGGTCACTCACTGCTCCTCCTCCAGACCATTTCTCTCCCATGGAGCTGCCAATTCCACCACAACAGCGGGTGGGCTGCTACAATGCTTACAGACATCTCAGACTTGAGGGATTGCAGGTTTTCTACCCAATCCTGTTTGGAGTTTGCAGGGGATGTTGGTTAGTGTCCAGTTGCAGATCGGAAGAGATCGAACCCTTTTGGGCCCTCTTTGAGATCTTTAAGACAGAGTCCATTAAACAGTATAGCCACATGGCTGGAGGCTGTTGCTGGGTCGTCAGGATGCCTATCCTATCCTCACACCTTATAGGGAAAGCAAAGCCAACTTTATCCATCCCAATGGTTGGTGTACCCTGGGGTGCTCTGCTAGTTCCTCTGTTTTATTTCCATCAGAGGAAGTGGTGACAGTCAAAGACAGAATTCGAAGGACGAATACTTCCGCTTGTTTGATGGTTTCTCAGTGCCTCAGTCATCTGGGCACAACGTCATCATGCATATAGATGATTCCTGGGGTGCATGGGTAGCTGCGCAAATTTCAACTAGAATTCTTAGTGCACGGGAGGAAACAGGATCGAACACAGTTAAAGGGGTGTTACTCAGTATGAGTAGCGGTCCGCAGTGATGGAAAGACCTTGAGGAAGTCTCGGTCCGTTAGGACCTTTAGACTGGTGAATTTCTATGAATCATGTCTGCAAGACAGCCGGGAAGATGCACTGTGAGGGACTTTCGTTCAAGGCAAGCAAAGATTCCCAGCCAAGGAGGGTAATCTTGAAAGCGCTGGGGGTTCAAACAGCCCTTTTAACACTTTGGCCTTACTACACAGAGTCAAGGGGGACCGATCTCCTTGCAGTTTAGCAACAGGGCAGCAGTTGCCTATATTCAGCTACAGGGTGAAACTCGCAGCAATATGCCATTGAGAGAGGTGAAACCCATAACGCCTGGGACGGAAGATCACCAGCAAAATTCCAGAAGCAGTTTACCTCCTAGCAGATTTTTTGAACAAGTACAAGCTTCCCAGAGCACGAGTGGGTTTACGTCCCAGGTCTTCTCTGAGCTAGTCTACATGTGGGCCTATCACAGACAGACCTCCTTGTTTCCCACAGTAATCACAAACTTTGGTCTGACTTTGTTTCCGTACCCCAGGGGACAGATGCTCTGGTCTCTCCCTGGGACAGCAATCTAACCTATATATTTTTCCCCAACATTTCCCGTAAATGAGATTCCTCTTGAGGCTGTCAAGGGAGAACGTAGTTGTCATAGCCAGTCCTCCATATTGACCAGGAGGCCCTCGGTTTTCCCTGGCCATTCATTTCAGGATACAGAGGACATTTCCCCTCCATAACATGCGCAGACTGGGGCTGCAAGCAGGGACACTAAAGGGGGAGGATGGGCAACTCCGGTTGCTCCAGTTTCACTCCAGAGTGATCTCTACTTTGTTGTGTGCGAGAAGACATTCTACTTACAACATCTAGGCCTAATTCTGGAACAAGTTTACTTTTTCTTGGTAGGGTGAGACATTAATCCTACTGCCCTTCCAGTGTCAGCTGTTCTATACTTCCTCCATGCCTTAGCCTATCCTCACATAGCTCACGAGTGTGGGCTATATCGGCAATAACACATTTAAATGGGCCAAGAATCCTTCAGTTTGCACAACTTTTGAGTCGTAGGAAAACGGTCATCAAGGAAAAGAGATCTATTGGAGTTGCTGGTTCTCATATCAGTTCAACCGTTCGTTCCAACAGAGCAGTGTTCGGTTCAGGCCATCACTTAAAAGGCATTATCAATTGCAAAAACTTTAAGCAGAAGGTTATCGGAGATTCAAGCTCTTGGCGCTTCAAAGTAAAAAAAAATACATATATATATATATATATATATATATATATATATATATATCTTCTTTTCTTTCCAGAAAGAGTAGAGTTGGGTCTTGTAGATCATCTTGCATCAAACGTAGCAACAGCCTGCTATTTAACAGACTGCAGGACATTGCCTAACTTTCCAGAACATCACACAGGAAAGTCACACGAACTGTTAATTTTCAGAACTTTAAAGTAGTATCTATCAACAATTGTCCCTTTCAGGTCATCTAAATAAACCTTTTGTCATTCCACTGGGAATCATCAAGGGAAAGAGGTTACTGACTGGATCCTAGCAGGCTTGGTTGTGCATATAGGACTAGGGGTCGCGAGCCTCTGTCAGCGGCGGCGGAGCACTCTACCAAATCAGTTGAAGACTCATAGGCAGCACATTCAAGAGACTATATGGTGCCCATCTGTAGAGGGGTATCGTGGTCGTTCCAACATTCCTACTCAAACTTGACGGAATAGACCCGGGGGCCTTGTTATCGGGGGACTTTGTAGGAAGGACTATTCAGTCCTCTGTCTCATACCAATTAGAAGATTGGTTTGACAAAGTAGATCCCACCCTGTCAGCTAGTTATCTACAGAAAATTGTATCAAATACTTACCGTAATTTTCCTTTCCTGACGCCAAACCATGGCAGCATATGGTCCCACCCTTGTACGTTTCGGTATGTAGCTAATTACAGAGAATGGGGTGAGGCCTAACTAGGCCTTTCATTTATGCTATTCACTGATCCTGAAGGAGTGGTCAAGAGGCGGAGCTCTATCACTAGTATGCTGCCATGGTTTGGCGTCAGGAAAGGAAAATGACGGTAAGTATTTGAAACAATTTTCTGTTTTCTTGGAGTACATCAAGGGACACAGGGCAACCATAAGAATGAATATATGGGTTATACACCACCTACTGGTGGATGGACACTAACAGATAGTCAAACAGGAAGTCCTACCCTATATAACCCCCTCCTACACAGGAAGGACCTCAGTTTTGTAGCAAAGCAATGAATATTCCAAAAAAGATGTGAGGGACCTCGGTGTACCGTGATGTGAAAAGGATTTTACAGGTAAGTATGATGGAAAAATCCTATTTTATTTATCGTACATCACGGGACACAGCGCAACCATAATAATGACTATATGGGATGTCCTAAAGCAATGCCCTTGAGGAGAGGGAGACACAATCACAGAAACTGCCACCTGAGAAGGACTCCTCTGATGCCCAAAACATACTGTGGCCAAAGCAGTATCCACCATGGCTTTGATATCTATCTGGTAAAATTCTGTGATTATATATTGACAAAATACCATGTAATGGCCTTAAATCCTAAACCACTGACACCTGATGGTGGATGGCCCAAGATGCCCCCACACGAGGGAAGACATTGTCTCGATTTAAGTGAAAACTAGACACCATTCTAGGCAAAAAATGGATGAGGATACAACATTACCTTATCATGATGTGAGACCAAGAACAGCTCCTTGCATGAAAGAGCCGGAATCTGACACTCCACATAGTGAAGTGATAACCAAAGAAGCCACTTTCCAATGCAGCATCTATGCTGTTTCAACAGCCTAAGGCCTCTTCCACACCTGTGCGACCCATCTTGCGACTTGGGATTGCAAAGGTCGCCTGACAAGTCGCACCCCATGATTTCCAATGAGTACCCTTCACATCCACACGTCTTCAAGTTGCAGCAAACTAAAAGCAGCTCCTGCACCACTCCGGTCCGACCTTGGCGTGACTTGAGATCCATAGACCTCAAGATTACACAGGCACTGCTTCACATCGTTGCAAAATCGCATCAACGGTGCTGCCAAAATGTGCTACTTTCAAGTCGCACAAGTGTGAAAGGGGAGCCCAAAACTAAGCTCCTGTAGACCCAATGCATGCTATTCTGGAGACACAACTCCTTCAAGTGCACTGATGCCCATGTTCTTCCAAACATGTACTTATGCCACATGTATATATTTATGTATGTATGTATGTATGCATGCAACATCTATGCAAAACATGTGTTTATTCAAGCATGTGTTTAGGCAACAAGTTTGCAAGCATGTATACTATGCTGCAGCTGCCCAACTGCACTTGGCCCCATACTAGTTTTTAATAGTTTAACACATATGCATATCATGCAGCCTTTTCCTGCTTCAGCCTAAAAGTAAGCTCCTGCAGACCAAATGCACATCATTCTGAAGTTTGCAAGTATGCACCTGTTCAAACTGCACCAGGCCCCATACTATGTTTGTGCCAAATGCACATTATTCTGGAGACCCAACACTTTAAAGTGCACTGCTAGGGGTGTATCGACTTAGTTGTACAGACCCCCTGGATTAAGCAGTAAGTATGCAGTATATAAACATGACTTGTCTGGCCACACAGATCTCCCATAGTAAGTACTTACACTTCACTAGTACCCATGGGTTGGTGTTATGCCTCAAGAGGCCCTTTTAAAGCTGTGGCCTCATGGCAACATGGGTGCCCTTCCACTTCCTGCCTATATAAAAATAGGCCACACTGAAACAAGCGTGCATGATTAAACAGCACACTGCCCCCAGTGGCCACTGGGAGAACAGACAGTCAGATCTCTCTTCTTCTTTTTTTTTTTTTTTTTAAAAGAGAAACTGCAAAAATGCAAACTTACCATTCCTGCTGCAAGACCCTGAACATAACAGGAGTCCAATCTTCACCCGTCACCACGAGCTTTGTCATAAAAGACCTTCTGGGACTGGGTCCCCCTTAATTTGGGGTCCACTGCCCTGGACCTGTATAGCACCCTGCAGGAAATCACTGCACAGTAGGATAACACCTAGTGAATAAGTATAGTGCTTCATCATTGGGTAACTAAAGATACATACTGATTAGAGACTTCCTGTTGGATGTGGGGTGCTGCCAGTCTACATAATAATAAACTAGTCTCTGGACTATTTTTTACTAGTTCATCATTACCCAAGATGAAGCAAATAATTGCCTGTCGAGAAAAATAGAGTGGATTGTCCAATATTTGTGTATCTCTAGTTCCTAATATTTTGGGCAAAATGTCATGACCGTGGCTGATCTTTAGGCCACCTCCAAGATGTAGCCTGACAAGATCTGAAAGTGTTTGGAATGAAACTTTAACCCATATGCTCTGCCCTTGTTTAACCTACCAATGGAAGACATTTACACAATACATGTACTCCATAATTTTCATAAAAGTCCGTTTGCCAACCATATATACCAAATCCCGAGACTATTATTCTGGTTATTCAGCTCCATTAAAAACACACACAAAAATAAAATCATACTGATGAATGTGACATAATATAATGTAATCATCAGTTAATATAAATATCCTCTGTCTGGGTCTGTTAACCACTTTTTGTGTCTTCTGTCGGGATCACTTTAACAGTGTTTGTTGTGTAATGGGGCCATCTGGCCACAATGGGCTATTAGCTAGTGGAAAATGATTGCTCTTGTCATGATCTCTCAGGATATGAAGCATGAATTAAACTAACAAGATTAAAAAAGCAGGAAATACACCATCACACTGAACAATAAGTAAACGTAATTTGTAAAAGCAAAAAAAGAAACAGGATGAACAGTATATTCTGCTATTAAAGACAAAGTGACTAGCAACACAGAAAAGATAGGTCATTGTGAATATAAATACAATTTAAAGCCTGTGCACAGTAGTAAACTCATTCCGTTTTATTAATAATGAAGTCACTGCAACAGTTATGAACTGTGTATTTATACTACAATAATTCATGCACAATCCAGTGGTGGATGTGTGGTTAGGTAAGTGGGGGATTGGTTTCTACTAAACAACATCAGACATTCACTATATAAGACCCCAGCTGGGACAATTAATGGAAACTGATGAAAGGGAGTTCTGAGTCAGAAACTCAAATACATTCAGCACCTGTTTTACCAAAATTGTCATGTCAAGAGGCTCTTGTGTACAATATTGCAACACTGGAGTTCAGCTTAGGACAAGAAACATATTGCTGGGCCTCATGCATTAAATGTCTGATGGAAGAACTCCTTCTTCTAAACACAGACACCTAATTCTACTCTTCATTTTACTTTGTGGTGCTGGAAATATAAAAGAAAGGCCTAAATGATTGTTATACATCAGTTTTGCTCAACTTTATTCCTCAAGGCATACTAGCAGCACGTTTTCACTATTACTAGATAGACGCTTATTTAAATGAATTATTGCAGGTTGCTATAAGTACCTATTATATTGACCATTTAACACAGCAATGCTTTCTCAAAAGGCCATTGAGGCTCCAAATGGCCTTCTGAGAAAATACTATCATGCTAAATGAGTCTCAGGGTTGTGAACTTAAAGAAGCTTGCTAACAGCTCCCCACTGTGCAGTTTGAAGGTTTAAGTCAGCCTTTCTCACCCTTTTCAACACGGAGGAACCCTGGAAACAACTTTCCAATCTCAGGGAACCCCTGCTAAAAATTACTATATCTACAACTCATGATACTCTATATGTAATGGTCAGTGGGAAGAATGCTCCTTACACTTGTGGTCATTTGGAAGAATCACCCCCTTACAGATATTTAAAATGTTCAATGATGTGAGTGGGAACTTCTCTGAGAGGCAGAAATTGCTCATTGCTAAAGGAACCCCGAGCAACCTCTAGAGGAACCCTGGTTGAGAAACCCTGGTTTAAGTATTTGTAGCGCTACCACTGAAGGAGCTGCTGGAAATTGCCCAGGGGTGTGTTTTTTTTTGGTGTTTTTATTTTTGGGGTAACTTGGATAGGGTTGAGGGAAATGAGTAGGATATTCCAAAAATAACTATGTACAAGATGAGGGCAGTGCAAAAGCCCTTGCAAAAGCAACCAGTGGACTTGGTTTGTAGTGGAAGCACTTAAAAGCACACAAGATTCTTTTTTTAGAGCAACTAGAGCAGAGTCCCTTCACAAAGAACTAGACTGAGCTCTTCAGGACACCAGCCGATGTCCCCTTTAGACAAACACATAGCTGGCTCTCTATCACCAGATGGGGGTGGCCGCAGCCCAAACTTTTCCAAGATCTCTCTCACTGTCTGTACTCACAAATGTCCTTAAAAAGTTGGTTGCCTCCTTCCAACATCCACATAACACATTTCTTCTGTAATACCAAACTAGATCTTCAGATAATTGCCCCTAGTCAGCGCTCTGTAACTTCAGCATCCAGGCCATTCAGCTAGCCCAGCTGAGGCCTCACAGACAGCAAACACATGGCAGGGATGCCCAGAGGGCAGCAAGCCCTCCAGGCTGGACTTCCCCTGTCTAGGACAAGACTCCCAGCAGCCTTCAGGGCCACCCTCCATGGAATTGGCCAGGGCTGTATAAATATTCATGCTGCTATTTGCATTGCTCCACACCTATGTTCCAAAGAGTTCTACTGTTCTCTGGAAAGCAGAGGAAGTAATCAAACCAGCAGCAGCTGAAACACATGCAGTTGCATTGGTTACAGTGAGACAGAACTAAATTTGCCTAACCCAGCAATTGCAGCTGCACTGATTACTGTGAGACAAGCTAAATTTACCTAACAACAAAAATATAGCTTCACTGAACACAGTGAGCCCAAACTAACTCTACCTAATCCTGGCACCTATCTGGGAGGGTGTTGCATATATTAAAATAGCCTTTTGAATGCTATTGCATTTCTCCCACCCACAAGGAATATACCACATTCCTTTAGCTAATCGCCCTGTTCATTCTAAAAGAAAACATAATACCCACCTAAATCTATGGTCACGTGATGTGTCGGTCCCAAGTCTTATTGCTCCTTTACTACAGAGTGAGAAGGTCCTTCCTTGGGTGCCAGCATCGCTGCCTGGTGACATGGACACATCCCATTGGGATCATTAAAGACACCAAAGGCAGCATTGGGATACTATGACAAGGAGCTTCAACAAGACTACTTAAC
This sequence comes from Lithobates sylvaticus, assembly GCA_028564925.1. NCBI lineage: Eukaryota > Metazoa > Chordata > Amphibia > Anura > Ranidae > Lithobates > Lithobates sylvaticus. The sequence goes on along the minus strand of CM053029.1, from coordinate 315,266,530 downwards.
AGTGGGCTTGGACTGCAGTTATAGATCTTTATGTGATTCGGATTCAGGTAAATAAAAATGAACAGATGGGATTGGGGTGGACAGGAGGGATAGGTGTTATCGGATTTTGCCTGGTAATGGGCTTTAATTTAGTTTGGTCTAGATGACAGCAACTTCACATACACAAAATATACTGTAGAAGGAAACATATAGGTGTGCCTGGTACGACATTCGTTAAAAAAGCAGCTGCAACCAAAACATTTTGCTTTAGTTTTGGAAAGGGTCTGAATGGTTTAGAACCTCTGTTGGGTTTTTTTTTTTTTTTTTTGCAGTTTGTATTTTAATTGGAAAGATTTCTGCTCAATTTCTGTCCTGGTGAAAATTAGATGCATTTCTCCGCAATGGTGATACAGAAAATATATAAAAACCTGAGAGAGAATTTAACCTTATGCTGAACATCAAAAAAGAAAAAAAAATACTGCCTGTAAGGAGATATGTTGGTGACTTGTGTGGCAAGAGCCTGCTCACCTTCATTGATGGTATAAGTTAAAATCCAATTGGGAGGAAGACCACATGGGAGACTCGGAATTGCAGTAGCCTTAGCTTGACTGGTAAGGCAAAGACATCCTCATGTTGTGGGGAAAGGAATCTATCCAGGCGCACTGTCAGGAAGAGCCTCTGAGCGTACGTGGTGCAGGGCGCCCTGGGGTGCGTCGGTGTGCGCCGGTGCGCGCTGGCGCTCGCGGGCGCACGCCTGTGCGCGCTAGTGTGCGTGTGCGTGCGGGTGCGCATGATTGTGCACCTGTGCGTGTGCCTGCGCGTGCGCGTTAGCGCGCGCGCATGGGGCTTGGCGCCAATCGGCCTATTTAGGCTGATCTCACTGGGCGCTCGGTGCTGTCCGATCGTCAGCTCCCTGCATCCCGATACCTGTTGCCTGAACACCTTCTGACTTCCTGATTCCCGGCTTGATCCTGTACCTGCCTGTCTGCTGCCTGCCTGTTGACCTCGGCCTGTCCCTGACTCTGCTTCTGCCTGCTCCTTTGTACTGCGCTGCCCGCCTGTTGCCAACTCTGCCTGTGACCCGGACTTGAACCTGCCTCTCCTCTGTACCGTGCTTGTGTGTGGAAGTGTCCTGTAAGCTCCTGCTCTATACCTGCTACCTACCTTCTACTGTTGGGAACCACTGACCCCACTCCAGCAAATCTCTGGGGCCATCTCCCCAGCAACGACCCGCCGGGCTCTCATACCACTCTGTGCTCTCGTGCCTCCTGTCCCCACTTCCAGGGGGCTGAGAACCAGACACGTATGGGAGGCCTTCCCCCTGCTATATCGGGCTCACCTATCGGGCGCGTGACAGTATCGGACAGCCATGTCTGAGTCCGAGCAGGGGGGCTCTCCCATGGAGGAGTTGTGTAGACACCTGGCGGGTCTCACACAAGCCGTGAAGAGCCTTCAGGAGGGCTACAACAGATTGGAAGGACAGGTCCAGGTCCTCTCATCCCCTGCACACCACCAAGCCGCTCCCGTTGCCGGACCTGCACCTTCAGTAGTCATGCTACCCCCGAAACCTAAAGTACCAGTTCCTGAGAGGTTCTCTGGAGACCGTAGGAAGTTCCGGTCATTCTGCAGTGCCTGCGAGCTCTACTTTACGTTGCAACCACGCACCTTTTCATTGGAAGCGACCAAGGTGGGCTTCGTAATCTCCCTCCTGTCCGGGGAGCCACAAACCTGGGCCCACCGCCTCATGCGGCAAAAGTCTACCTCTCTGGATAATCTGGATACCTTCTTCTCCACCATGGCACAGCTCTACGAGGACCCCCAACTAAAAGCGACCACTGAGGCCGCTTTACACGCCCTGCAGCAGGGGCGTAGGGCCGTCGAGGACTATGTGGCGGAGTACAGGCACTGGGGTTCCGACACGGAATGGAACGAAGTGGCCTTGTGCTACCAGTTCCGCATGGGACTGTCGGATTCCTTTAAGGACGAACTGGCACGGGTTGGCGTTCCGCAGTCCCTGGAAGATCTGATCAACTTGTCTATCCAGATAGACCGGCGTCTCAGGGAATGCCGTTCAGAGAGGGCCACCAGTCAATACCGGCCCACCTGGGTCCTCCCCAAGGTCCCCAATGCTCCCGGCTCCTTACGCCCGACCTCCTTTGCTCCCTCTGCTCCGGTACCCGATACTTCTGAACCCATGCAGCTTGGGCTCATCCGTCCTTCACTCACCTCGGAGGAGCGGCAACGCCGAAGGATCAACAACTTGTGCATGTACTGTGGCGAACCGGGTCACTATGTGAGGTCTTGCCCCAATAAGACACGTAAGTCACCTCCAGTTTCTTCCAAGTCTGCACCTACCCTGCCTAAACTTGCATCTCACTTTGCTCTCTCTGTTGTCCTACAGCTTCCCGACAAGGATATCCCAGTACCAGTCATAATTGACTCTGGAGTCTGCAGCTGCTTTATCGACCTTACCTTCGCCACTAACCATCACATCCCCCTCCGATTGAAGACACAGAGCCTCGCAGTACATCTGGCAGATGGCACCACCCTCAGTTCTGGTCCCGTTGCACAGGAAACCGTTCCTCTACTGGCCACCATGGGCCCGGCTCATCAGGAACTCCTATGCTTGGATGCAATTTCATCTCCCCTCTTTCCCATCATACTGGGAATGCCTTGGTTACAGGCCCACAACCCCAGCATCAACTGGGCCATGGGAGAGATCAAGTTTATCTCTGGATACTGTCAGCAGCACTTCCTACACAAGTTGCCCGCAAAGTCTTCCCCACTTCTGTATCTGGACACCGATGTCGAGTTGCAACAAGCAATCCCGGCACCCTACCGGGACTTCCTGGATGTCTTTAGCAAGAAGGGGGCGGAGATCTTGCCACCGCACAGGCCCTACGACTGCCCGATAGAGCTTCTGCCCGGGACCGAAGTCCCCTTCGGGAGAATATTCCCACTCACAGAGCAGGAGTTGGCAACTCTGAAGATCTACATTGATGAAAACCTCACCAAGGGGTTCATCCGCCCGTCCACCTCTCCGGCCGGGGCCGGAATCTTCTTCGTAGAAAAGAAAGACCATTCTCTACGGCATTGTATCGACTACCGGGAACTCAACAAGATAACGATTAAAAATCGTTACCCGCTGCCTCTGGTGCCTGAGCTCTTCCAAAGACTGGGGTCCGCGGTGGTCTTTACCAAGCTTGACCTCCGCAGGGCCTATAACTTGATTCGCATCAGAGAGGGGGATGAGTGGAAAACTGCCTTCCGTACTCGTTTCGGGCACTTCGAGTACCTCGTCATGCCCTTTGGTCTGTGCAACGCACCTGCAACTTTTCAGCATTTTGTTAATGACATTTTCCGTGATCTATTGGACCTATACGTCATAGTTTACCTGGATGACATCCTGATCTTCTCTTCATCAGTTCCCGACCAACGAGGGCACATACGAAATGTCCTCTTTCGACTCAGGCAGCACGGGCTTTACGCCAAATTGGAAAAGTGCGAATTTGAACTGCAAACCATACAGTTTCTTGGCTTAGTCATATCCATTGATGGTATCAAGATGGACCCCCAAAAGGTGTCCGCCATCCTGGAGTGGCCTGCTCCAACCGATAAAAAGGGAGTCCAACGCTTCATAGGCTTTGCTAATTTTTATCGGAAATTTATTAGAAACTTCTCTGCAATCATCTCCCCCATCACTGAACTCACCAAGCAAGGAAATCGGTTCTGTTGGTCCCCCAGTGCGCAAGTGGCTTTTGAAAAATTGAAAGAACTGTTTACTTCTGCGTCCATCCTGAAGCACCCTGATCCTGTGTTGCCCTTCGTCCTCGAAGTGGACGCATCAGAAATCGCTGTGGGGGCCGTGCTCTCCCAGCGACAAGGTGCCAAGGCTCTCCTGTTTCCAGTGGCCTTCTTCTCCCGCAAACTATCTACGGCGGAGAGAAATTACGACGTTGGGGACCGGGAGCTCCTGGCCATCAAGGCCGCCTTGGAAGAGTGGCGCTACTTGCTGGAGGGCGCTGCACACCCTATCCTGGTCTACACTGACCACAAAAACCTGGAATATCTGAGGACAGCTAAAAGGCTGAGGCCACGGCAGGCAAGATGGGCTCTGTTCTTTTCCAGATTTTTGTTCCATATCACCTACAGACCCGGCTCCAAGAATACTAAACCTGATGCTCTATACCAAACCTGATGCTCTATCCTGCATGTTTCATGAGGCTGAAGAACCATTACCCCCAGATACCATCCTGCCGGCCGGAAAGTTCTTGCTACTCCAGGGGGACCTCCTGTCCCGCTTAAAGCAAGCTTCGGTGGAATGGGTTCCACCTGTTGGAAATGAGATAAAGATGCTGGACGGTGTGTTCTGGTACAAGGACAAAATTCTGGTCCCTGAATGTCTGAGAGTGGAGGTTATGGGACTTTGTCACGACCATAAGTTGGCCGGACATTTTGGTACCCTGAAGACGACGGAATTGGTGCAGCGTGCGTTCTGGTGGCCCGCAGCTGACTAAAGACTGCAAGACCTATGTGGAAACCTGTACCACCTGTGCCCCGAAGCAAGACGTGCCGAGCCAAGACTTGGGGTTTACTAAGGCCCCTGCCTGTCCCGGAAAGACCTTGGAAGATGATATCAATGGATTTCATTGTGGAACTCCCTTTAGCAGAAGGCTATTTTACCATCTTCGTTGTGGTTGACAGGTTGTCTAAAATGGCTAATTTTCTACCCATGAAGGGTACTCCTTCGGCCATGGAAACGGCGAAGATCTTCATCAAAGAGATAGTGAGGCTGCATGGGGTCCCCTCGAGCATCGTGTCTGATCGCGGTGTTCAATTTTCCTCCAGGTTCTGGAAAGCCCTCTGCAGTTCTCTGTAGATCGAGCTGGCATTTTCGTCCGCCTATCACCCTCAGACGAACGGGCAGACGGAGAGAATTAACCAAACCCTGGAGCAGTATCTCCGCTGCTTCTCTGCCTTCTCGCAGGACGATTGGGCCTCGCTACTACCTATTGCCGAGTTTGCTTATAACAACTCCCTGCATTCCGCGATCAAGAAAACACCCTTCTTTGCAAACTATGGCTACCACCCAGCCTTCCTGCCTGGCTCTGTACCCGAGTGTTCCATCCCCGCAGTGTCCGAAATAATGGACTTTTTCCGGACCAACAACAAGGCATTACAGGAAACGATGACCCGAACCCAGGAGTACAATAAAAAAATGTTCGATAGGAGGAGGCGAGGTGAGCTCATCCTGGTACCCGGTAACCAAGTCTGGCTCTCAACCACTAACCTGAAGATGGCTTGCCCCTCGAGAAAGTTAGGTCCCAGATTCTTGGGCCCCTTCCCGGTCAAAAGAAAAATTAATGAGGTGACTTACGAGCTTGACTTACCCGGTTCGCTGAAGATCCATCCAGTCTTCCATGTGTCTCTGCTAAAACCCGTTAACCCTAACCCCTTTACCGGACGTAACACAGGCCCACCTGAACCTGTAATCGTAGATGATGAGGAAGAATTTGAGGTGGAAGCAATATTGGACTGCAGGAAAAGGGGCAACCAAGCCCAGTATTTGATCAAGTGGAGGGGGTATGGACCGGAGGACAACTCCTGGGAGCCAGAAGGCAACCTACACGCGGAGGAACTCCTGAGCGCCTTTAAAAACACCCATGCGGACAGACTGGACCAGATGGGCATCCGGAGGCTGCCCTTAAGGAGGGGGCACTGTCAGGAAGAGCCTCTGAGCAGACGTGGTGCAGGGCGCCCTGTGGTGCGCCGGTGGGCGCTGGCGCTCACGGGCGCCCGCCTGTGCGCGGTAGTGTGCGGGTGCGTGCGGGTGCGCATGATTGTGCGCCTGTGCGCGTGCCTGCGTGTGCGCATGCCGCTTGGCGCCAATCGGCCTATTTAGGCTGATCTCACTGGGCGCTTGGTGCTGTCCGATCGTCAGCTCCCTGCATCCCGATACCTGTTGCCTGAACACCTTCTGACTTCCTGATTCCCGGCTTGATCCTGTACCTGCCTGTCTGCTGCCTGCCTGTTGACCTCGGCCTGTCCCTGACTCTGCTTCTGCCTGCTCCTTTGTACTACGCTGCCCGCCTGTTGCCAACTCTGCCTGTGACCCGGACTTGAACCTGCCTCTCCTCTGTACCATGCTTGTGTGTGGAAGTGTCCTGTGAGCTCCTGCTCTATACCTGCTGCCTACCTTCTACTGTCGGGGAACCACTGACCCCCCTTAGCAAGTCTCTGGGGCCATCTCCCCAGCAACGACCCGCCGGGCTCTCATACCACTCTGTGCTCTCGTGCCTCCTGTCCCCGCTTCCAGGGGGCCGAGAACCAGACACGTACGGGAGGCCTTCCCCCTGCTATATCGGGCTCACCTGTCGGGCGCGTGAGGTCTGGCACCCACTTTATAAGGTGTGCATCATTGTTCCCCTTCATAATAATGCCAGCAATATTCCTCCAGGGAAGATGTGGTTCTCCCTGTTGGAGATGAGTTATCACTATATCAACAGTCATGAAACAAAGTAAGGGGTTATAACAGAGTGTGCCTAGGCTGAGATGTGTGCTGTCATGGAAATTCCTGTATTGCTGTCAATAGTAAACAGTTGTCAGGTTTACTTCAGATTACTTAAAATAAGACAAACTCTTCAGTTTATTTTGAGGTTGGATTTTTCCCATGTGTCATGGACAAGAAAACCATCTGGTATGGTAGCATGCTTGAGTTGAATTATCTTGGAGCAGAAATTAGGCTTTTTCCTGCATAAGCCTGATGTCATCAAATTGCATTGTGAGTTGCACCCTGGTGTTTAGGCAGGGTTGCTAACAAATGTAGTTTGCCAGGTAATAATTATCCTGGATAATTGTTAGAAAATCCACAGATTTCCCTCTAATTCTGCAATTGCTGCACCTTTTCTCTTCTGTCACTAGGTGGCAGACACTGTGGCTGGTGACATTAGAACGACAAGGGCATAGCAAGGTCAGATCATGAACGGATGGGGTGTCTCAGCAATTGGCATGGGTTTCTTATTGGCAAGGGTTTCTTTAGTTCCTTGGCCTGCTGGGAGAGCCCTTTTTTTTTGGGTGGAGTCAGGTGATCGGGGTTCTGTGCCACCCGGAAGGCTGTCTAGGTGGACATGTGTTATGTTGCAACGGGGTGCTAGGCCTGAAGCCAGAGGCCTATCGCAGGGACACTAGGCTGTTAGGCTGCCTGAGACCTATGCAGGAGCAGGATTGGAGTCCAACTGAGTTGCGAAGGTTCAGCTGGACGGGGAACCAATTGTGGTCGGAGGTAAAGGGGAAGCAGTCGCCACAAAGGGACCATCCACCTTATTACCAGAGACTACTGTAAGTAAGCTTGAGCAAGTACCAGAGCAGTCTTCTCACCAGCCAGGGACGGTGAAGAATTGGGATAGCTTCAGTGAGTGCCAAGCCTGGGACACAGCAGGTTAGCGGGGGTGACGTTTGAAGAGTATACAGCGGGTTAGCTGTGGAAGAGCTCAGGAGATCCAGTGATGATGGGGATCTGGAAGTCTAGTGAGAGACTGGGAGCTAAGCGAGTGAAGACCTACAGTGGGATACTGTGATATAAGAAAAGAACTCCAGCTGGAGGCCTTTCCCTGTATAGATGTCTAGTCTACCTATAGTGTCTTGGAGTCTGCCAATTAACATTGCATCTACCTAAGGGTGTCCTGGCCCTAACCCGCTCTCCCACAGTTCTTGTTATAAGACAATAAATCTCTTGTTCGCATTCAAAAAGTGACTGGCCCCCAATTCTTCCATCTTGCTTTACACCCACTATGCCTAGTAACCCACTCTACAAAGAAGGATGTCAGCTCTCCCTGACTCTGGAGGCCACCATCAGGCCCCTAGAAGTCCGGGAGGTTGCTACACATGCACTGTGTAGGAAGTACCCCCCCCCCCCCCCTCCTGGCAAACTCTAACATGGGTGAGAGAGAGAGCTGTGCATGATGTTATAAGCCTAGGTTTTTTTTCCAGACAAGAAACAGAAAGTGGGCTGTATAAGGTATTTACTGGCAGAAAAAAATGTTTTACTATCCAAAAACGAGGGCAGAGGATTTAATAGATGGAAAGATGAAAACATGACTGACGTTTTGCTTTAAGGAATGTGCTGTCATTGTTGGGATGACTGAAGATATGTAAATCAACTGTGTTCCAGTTATCACGTACCTTGTAATAGAGCCTGACTTGTAGAAGGAGACCTCTCTTACAGCCCTTGCTCAGGGGCCACTGGAGTTGGGAAAGTGGCCACGAGAGCACAGCGAGGTATAAGTGCCTGTGAAATCTGTGGTAGCTGGCACAGATGGGTAGATGATGGGTCACCAGGATGGACCAGAATGTGGATGGCAGCAGATGCAGACGCAGGTCAACGACCCCAGGCACTAGATGATGCAGGATCAGCAGCAGGCTGGAGCAGGGTGAGACAAGCCGGGTCAAACACAGGTAATCAGATATAGCAATGCAGCAGGCTGGAGCAGGATCAGTAGACAGGCAGAAGTTGGCAGCAGGATATCAGGCAACTTGTGATTTAGCAGAGTCAAGGCAAGCCGAGGTCAGGGTTGGAGATAACGGATGTAGTCAGCAGAGCCTGTTCAATACAGGTATCAGATACAGGTTCAGAACTTGGGTAAGCTGCAGATCAAACAGCACTGCACAAGTGCAGCTGCTGTTCTTTTAAAGGCCCATTGGTGCCAAGCAACGGCTATCGTGGGCACACGTGCGCACACACACATCGCTGCCCGTCTCGGAGGACCAACAACGGAACCCGTGTGCGCATGCACGCAGGAACGCACACACCTCTTCCCTGCTGCAGTGCATTCCTGACATTGTCCCCTCCCAGGGGGCAGCCTCCGGATGCCTAACTTGCCTTTCTTTTCTGGGTGGGCAAGAAAAAAAGCATGAACTAACCTTCTTGCATGGATATTACATTCGGGCTCCCAGGAATTGTCTTTTGGACCGTACCTATTCCATTTTATTAGGTTTTGTACTTAATTTCGAATTCTCCTACAATCTAGAATGGCCTCCACTTCATATTCTTCACTACCATCAACCAGAACAGGTTCCGGTGGTCTAGACCCTCTGTCAGGGAAGGGATCAGGTACTGCAGGTTTTAACAGTGAAACGTGGAACATAGGATGGATTTTAAATGAGTCAGGTAAAGATAATTCATACGATACCTCATTTAGTTTCCTTTTCACTGGAAATGGTCCTATAATGGTCCTTGGGTGCCAGCTTCTTAGATAATCATGCCAACCTGACGTTAGTCGTGGAAAGCCAAACCTGATCGCCCAGCTGCAGATTCAGTTCTCCTCTTCTCTTCCTATCGATAGCCTTCTTGTTGTCAGCCTGTGCCTTTGCCACCGCCTCCTTTAGGACCTGGTTATTGCAACTGAGAAAATACACGGTGCTCTGGACTGCTGGAACTGAAGACTCTGGAAAAAAGTCAGGTAGAAATGACAAATGAAAGCCATAATTAGCAAAGAAAGGGGACTGTCCTGTAGCTGAGTGACTGGCATTGTTATAGGCAAAATTATTTATGGGAAAGAGGGCTCTGTAGTCTGGCAGGAGTCTGCCTGTTGTTGGTCATCATGAGAAGCGTTGTAAGGACCAGGTCTTGACAAAGATGTAATCTTTGTGGCATTAGCTTCCAGGAGCTTCACTTAGGGATGGGTATGGGATGCAAGACTCCGACAAACCCCCTAAAAAGGTTATTGCTGCATTTACTGTATGCAACTTAAGGAATGTGTCATCACCATTGGGATGACTGAAAAATGGAAATGTGTAAGTCAACTGGTTCAATAAATGGCTAAATGGCTTTCTGACCCTTAGTTCTCCTAATCATGGACATGTCTTTTGGAAATGAACAAGTGCTTGGTAACGTTACTACTGGGATCCATTGCCATAAGGTATGGGATAGATTACTGGTGGTGCTGGTTAGACTAGGCAGGGGGCCTTCCAACAGTGCTCACGTATTGATGCTCAGGGGAGGATCCCATGCCCACAGTACCCAGGGAGACCAAGGGGACCAATTTATGCCAGGCAAAAATGGGTTAAAAGGTGCACATGCTCCTCCACCACATATTTATCTGTGCACATAGAGGTAATGCAGCCCATCACGTGGATAGGCCACTTCACAACAAGTAATTAAAAGCGGCAAGTGAAACTCACACTAAAAGAAGGAAAACATAAAAAAAGTGCATTCCTGGTGGGAACTCAGAACTACAAGGCCAAAGTATTAACCACTAAACCATAAGTGTACTTCCGCTGTCAACCTTTACACAGCACAAGTAATTTAGATTAGCAGTGGTTTCTCTGAAAAGCTCTGTTTCCAATACCTGTTTAACTGACTATGTAATAGCTTTGTAAAATAAAGGCAGCCATAAAAAAGGGCCCACAAGGGGAAGCCCTCACTTTTGATCACTTGACAGAACATATATCTCACTAAGTCAGGTGTGTCCATTTTCATATATTACTTCTTTGAGTACTGAGAATATAGACAAGTGGAGAGACAGATCAAGTAAATAAAACAATGGAAAATAACCATTTCTCCCATGTGTTCTATATAAGGACATTTTTCTTCTACGTAATGAATATTTTACAACAATACTGACATCCAGAGTTTTCATTCTTAGCTTATCTAAATCCCCAAGCACTGTTCGAAGCCCTGCTCACTCTGGCAGGATATGCGGTGAGATAATGGCAACAGAAATATGTTCTAACAAAAACTAAAATTCGCTGGAGGAAATGATTAACTGAAACCAAAAAAAAAACAATACACCGGTCATATTTAGGATTCCTTTTGATATTAGAGATAAATATTTGAGGTGAGATTAAACACCATAGAGAGATATTCTTCCCCGAGACTCACCTCTACCCCCTAGAGGCTGCCAGACATTCCTGTGCAAAAAGCAGACAGTTACACGTGCCAGTAATGGCATCATATGGGAATCATGCTTATCAGAGAGACAGAAAAACACATCTACTGCTGGAAGGGGGCCAATTTGCTTCACCTAAGTGCACTGGAATTCTATGTTACAGCAGAGGCATTAGAGGCATTATTTTATCTCAGTGCTCATGCGTGGGGATGGTCCCGATGTTCGAGTCAAACGTAAGTTCAACTTGAACATCGAGTGTTCTCCCGTTCGGCGAATACCAAACATTATGGGGCAGTCACAGAAAATTTGAGAGCATCGGGATGCCTCATAATGCACTGCGAGACCGCAGTGTATTAATGTCTGGTGATTGGCCAAAGCATGCACCTGATCTGCATGCTTTGGCCAATCACAGTGAGCTCTGCTGTGAGAGCCATGATTGGCCAAAGGCAGGGTACCTTTAGCCAATCATGGCTCAGGGGGCTAAGTCCACACCCCACACTATATAAGGCTGCTTACACGGCGGCCGTATATAGTGTTATAAATGAGAGAACGTTAGCTAGAAGCAGGTTAGTTAGTGGCGTGCAGGCAGTTTGGTATATGTATAGCAAAACCCCTGAAGGAGCTGCTTAAGTTAGTTTAGTCTGTTACTCTGCCTCTCAACCCTAATAACAGTCTCAGCCCCCTACTGGCACACCTGGTAATAATGTAAGTGCAATGACCAATGAGAAACACACACGCAGTGCCGGGACAAGGTCACCCAGTGCCCAGGGTGAACATACCAAATTGCTCTGCTGTCTAAAGTCAACATGGGAAAGAGAATGAGGAGGACACATTCTGACACACAGTGGGGCTCTGACACACAGGGTGGGGCTCTGACACACAGGGGGGGGGGGGCTCTGACACACAGGGGGACGGGGGGCTCTGACACAAGGGATTCCCTTGATTCCGTATCTGAGCCTGACCATTAGCATTCACAATTTCACCCAACTTTGTGTGAACGTGTGTATGCAAGACAAGTTTGAGCCAACATCCGTCGGAAAAAAATCCATGGATTTTGTTGTCGGAATGTCCGATCAATGCCCAATCGTGTGTATGGGGCATCTCAGTATTAATTTTTAATTTTGGAGGTTTCACTGTGGACTGGATGCCCCTTTTTTTTGGCCCTCTGTCGTTCTGTAGCAGTCTTTTATCAGTGATGTGTTTAATCACTGACACTTTGTAAGATCAATGTAGCCTTCTATATTTTTCTATATAGTTAAAACATATGTTATAGTGTTTACTATAGAATTGGTGGTGTGTTGGGGACTATACAGTCCTAGATTTTTGACTGATAGTATATATATATGTTTTTTTCACTGTTTCAGCCTTTCTTTGGCTGGATTTGACAATCCATGTCCTGTTGTTGGCACCCTTAGTTAACTTTATGGCAGCAACTTACTTTGTGACTATACCCTAGCTACATGTCTCGGTGTGCCCAAAATGTCTTTTGGTGTCCACTCTATGAAGCAAAGTAACAAGTATATGATTAATTATATATTGTAGCGTGGTCTTGGTATGCCCTCTGTGGCCGCACAGCGCCCCGTGTGTCTCCTGCATCGCCTTGGTAGCTTTGGTTTGGCACTACTGGGAGACTCTGTCTGGGTAAAAAATTGAATGGTTGGACATAGCTAATATACATAAAAATGTATCTTATTTTCTTTTTGTGATTACATTTGTATTGTTCTATATTATCATGGTATATCTTGTCTCTTTTGAATAGTGATTATTTAATAAATCCCCTCAGGTAGCCCTTAGTGGCGAAACATGTCGGGATAAAACATCAAATCCTCACCATCCTTTGAAAATATCTTCTGTGAGTTATAAAAAAGACAAGTTGCTAACTTTTAATGTTAAATTATTTTTAACAATGTATCAATAAAATGTGTTATTTTTATAAAAACCTTGCTGTACTATTTTGATTATGGCACCATTAAAATCCCACTAAAAACCTTCCTGTATATATATTCTATCCACAGATGTTGGTGCCTATTTCAATCTGTGATCAGCCCACATCACTATCTCTACTTGAATAACATAACTAACCTTGTTGGTATAGTGAAAGGACAATAATACTTCCCAGTGTGTAAACGTAATCTCATTAAATGCAGAACACTTAGGAAAGCTTGTTCTTCATCTGCCTACCCCGCTAAACCTATGTTCTGAGGACAGGGTCCCTTGAGGCTCTGACAGGGATATGGCAGGACAGAGCTGTAAGAGGTTCTTGGGAAATTATCAATTCAGTCACAAACTGTCTGGAGTTCTACTATTCCACCATAAAACACTGTCAGTGGACTTCCAGCTGTTACATTGCCAGTTATATAGTATCCATCTTTCCTGGAGGTTTTGTTAACTTAGTATAGCAATAGTTCATTCCTGGATGTGATTTGCTGTATATGGCAAAATTCAATTTTTAGTTTGGCACACCCAGTCTTAGTTTTAATATATTAATAACAAAAAATTCAAATGACAAAAAATATAGTATATAATAGCTCTTTATTAGTTTTGGATAGAGTGGAGAAAATGGTGATCCCCTGTCAAGTATTATTGTTCTGTGTCCCTGCTAGGTAGAATCACCCCTCTATTTGTCCTTGTAAACTTTGTCACCAAGACAGAAAGTAGGGGGAGATTGAACATTTTATAGTTCTTATTAGAACATCTTCAAATTACACATATTCTAGTGACCACTGTCTAAGATGGAACTTCTCCTCACATTGAGGAGATTTCCTTTAATTTCCTGTTGCATCTCTGGGACAACAAGGGTAGCGGTTTCAACCCTTCTCTACTATCAAAAACATTTTGGCTTTGCATACACTTTACTTATGTACTTTACTTACTTTACTTTAGCAATACACCCCAATTGCCTTGAGTCTATCATTTGCTGTCTGCCCTGACTTATCCATCACTCTTTGGCAGTTGCTTCACTTTACTTGCTGTTGACTCATTCTGCCAAGTACCACATTATCATTAGCAGATTCTAATGGATATAGACAAGACAGATTTGCTAGATAAGTGGTCAGAAGAATTATTTAGTTTTTTTTCACGCAATCCAGAAGTTTGGCTTGATAGGCATATATAGTCATATTCACAACAGATTGCAATAGTCATCTTAAGTCATCTTACATCTTAAGTAGTTTTGGATAAAGTAAGGGCCCTTTCACACGAGTGGACTGATAGGGTCCACCTGTGAGTTATTCAGGCAGACCCAATCAGACCCTTCAGGCTCCCCTATGGAGCAACAGACCAGCCATCTGCCTGCCCAGCGGGGATCAGTAAACAGATGCACCGTTGAGTTGGTGAAGTCCAACGGAGCCCGCCCCGTATGTAAGGGGCCTAAGGAAACCCTAGTAGATAGTGGATAGCAGTTAGAATCCATGTTCTCAGTTTTCTGTCCCAAAGACTTTACAGGAAATACATACTGTAGAAACCTTTCCAAAATTAAGGCAAGTTCCATTTTAGACAGCTGTCATTGGAAGAGATGTCCCCATTGGAAGATTTCCACTCAACTCCAAATCTGATAAGAGCTGTAACATTTTAGTTTCCAATCACAATCACTCCCCAGTGGGTACACAAGCAAAAGTAGAAACCTGACCGGGGTTCTAATCCTTCCCTACAGTATTTAAAACAAACAAAAAAACACAAGCATATTTTCATTTGCGCTACGCTTTTGTAGCGATACCCCCAGTTAAGAGGGCCGCAAGTTTGATTTGGGTCCCTGAGTACAGCTCCACCAACCCCCCGGCAATCTGCTCTACCTGCTCTGGCACAGTTAAGACGCAGATATATGTATATGCACATATAAAATCACTTATGCTCTAAATGTGATGGACTCAGACTCACAGACAAACTGCTAACTGGGATAACTGTCTTGACTTCTGGTAAAGTGGAAAGAAACAGTAGCATACATTAAACATTTGGTTCACAACACACAAGCAGGTCCCTGCAGTATGTACTACAAACATATGTATACGTGTGACTGAACAGCAATGGGGAGAACGGAGCACCACGTGGAGCGACCGTTTGCTAGGCACCTCTGAGGTGCAACAATCTAACTGTGACTACCTAATGGACCAGGTCTGATCCCTAACAATGGAGCTCAGTCCTTTTGAGAACACAGTATTCTTCACCGGCACAAGAACTGTAGAGGTGGTGCACATGTAGAATTAAACGGTGTATTTGTAATCCACAAGAAAGAAACAACCTTCTGCTTTCTGAGGTAAATAGCCTTGGCAGTCTGATAGGCATAGAGTGTAAAACAATAGTATAGGATGAGCTTGTCGCTCGCTCACCACTCCGGATACCGCCCTTGGTTCTGGGACCTCCACGGACTGTGTCCGGCCTTGTTCGTCACAGTCCCTGCGTTTCGGTCTCCATTCCGGCCGATGGCGACCTGGCAGAAGGCTCTTCGCCACTCAGGCTGGCGGTAGCGTCCGAGGTCCCCCCTCAAACCGCTGCAAGGCCCAGGCTTCCGGCCCTCAGCCGTGACAGTCCACACAGGTGTCTCCTCTCTCTCAGTCTGCGGCGTCAGAAGAGGAAGAGGCGGGCCTCCTCTCTCCCTTACATAACCTCCCCCATCAGCCTCTGGGGCGAAACCCTCCAACCTCCCGGGAGCCAGGGGAATTATGGGAATCGTAGTCTTATCCTCTAAAAGGGTAACACCCCCGCTACACTTTAAATGAACAAAACAGCTGCAAGTCTAACTCCACAATACATACACTGTTTAAGTCTAATGATGTAATTGTATGAGAAAGGGCTGATCTATGGTGTGCTTGTGAATTCATACTTTGAATAGAGAATGTTTTTAGTGCGTGTTATGTTGACAAGTATAATTTGGACAATAAAACTATTGGTATATCTAAATTCTATTTATAAAAGGCTTATCTCTATACAGCTGCATGAGATCAAATATCTGAACTGAAACATATAAGCATTCTGCCCTTTATATTGCCTTTATATTAACCATTAAATTCATAAAAATTCAACTTGTGGGAGCTTGTAAAATAAACCCACCGAGCCACCTAGGGGTCCCTAAGTACCTCCCAGGGATAAGGGAGTCTTAAGCCTGTAGGCAGGTAGAGTTTTATGCTGCCCCATTCAGGAAGGTTTGTGCTAATGGGGTTTCCCGATTCTGGATCTGGTCCTGAAGGAGCTTTTAAAACTTTTCCCTTGCCTGGTCTGAAGTTACTCAAGGGGTGTAATGCAAGTAACTGCCACACTGCCACATAGTCTACAGCAGGGGTGCCCAACCTTTTGAAGAGAGAGGGCCACTTAAGCGACTTAGTAACCAGTCACGGGCCACAATGAGCAGATGATAGTTCTGCGTCCACTCTGTGTATGCAAAGTGGACACGTACACAGCCCACTCTTCTCTATGGGCCCTCTCATCTGATCAAATGGAAGGGGACGGATCCACTTTCCGTTTTAGCAGATCGGATTGAAAGGAGGCAGGTGTAAACGGACACAAGTCTGTTTACATCTGCCGCTCCATAGAGGCTAATGGAGGGTCCGATTGGGTCAGACAGATCATGGTAAAGGGGCCTAAGGCTACTTTTACACTGATGGTCTGCGGTCTACCCGCACCTGTGGCTTTCCTGCAGGTTAGCTATACTTTGCCATAGAATTCTGTCATATCCTGCAGGTGTGGTGCACTTTCTGAAAGTGCACCAAAAAACACAGGTAAAACCAAGTCTATGGCTCAGTGCAGGTAAGCGGCAGGTACACTGCGCTACACCTGCAGATCAGTTTAAAAGCAGCCCAGTAACCACTGCAGAACAGATATGTCCATAAATACACTGTGATTTTAGTAATAAACTTGCTGTCCCAGGCAGAGTCCATTTGGTATCACTCCACCTATGACAGAAGACGGTGCTATACAGTAAGCATTGGCTTATGCGGCTCTGCTCCACAGTTGCTTGCTTCCTCTACCACTGGCTTCATTCACAACACTGATGCTCTGGCATGGCGGGTAGACAACCTGCAATCTGGGCTTGTCAACCCACCATCCCAGAGCAGGAGGTCGCGGGCCACATTCGAGGGCTCCGCGGGCCACATGTGGCCCCCGGGCCACTGGTTGGGCACCCCTGGTCTACAGCTTGGGTCAACTAAGCAAAGTGGGTCATAAAGACATCATTGTAAGAGTATGTTAATACAGCGTGAAGACACAGGTAGTTAGTTACCAAGGGTAACAAAGGTTTCTGTAGCAGCCTGTCATAAGCATGTACATGTGGCAGGAGAGATACCCTCTTGCAGGAGGAGTGTTGTCGGCATAGCAACGGGAACATACGGGAGCATATTGGCACCGCAGAGGTCCTGAGTACAGATACGGTAGAGGAAAAGTTAAGTGAAGTGCATGCATGGAGTCAGCGCTAGGTGCAGAGCAGGTCCCCATACCATTACTGGGAGTGAGGTAGTGGTGATACACTGGACTAGTGGACAGTGGTTCTGCATGTCCCTCCCAAATGCATTAGTAACCATGGTGATGTATTATAACATCAATAGTGTTTACTAGAGTTCAGTCATCTGTTCAAGTAAAGGTACTCCATGTGTAAGGCAGTGACCCTAACAAAAGTGCCTAGCATAGCTCAGAAGAGCCCATCCCAGGGCAGGCCTCTCATGTGACCCTTGCTTGGCACTGAAAAAAGAAGAGGAACATGGAGAACGTGACTACCACCCCATGACCCCTGTCCTACTATAAACTGGCCCTACATGGATTAAAATCCGACTGGTTCAGCAGGAAGCAACTGAATTTCGATCCATGTATGGGCAGGCTGGTTGACAGAAATAAATCTACCAATTGGCTTCTGTACAACCAGTCTGTCTGTATTTTCCTGCTCGATCATCACCACAGGTTATAGCCCGTAGGGCTGATGAGTGTATTCTGACACAGTGAAGTCTGTCTGCTGTCAGAATGCAACTCATAAGAGAGGATTTGCCCATCCAACTCCAATGTGTGGATGGGGGATTTGGGTCATTTTGTTTTTTCAACTCACCGGGTGAAAGGAAAAAAAAAATCTATGGGCTGCTTTACTCATACAAGGAAGCATGCAAATTTAAGATGTTTGCTTTCTCATAATCCACCGGTAAAATCGTTTACACTTGTCCCACCCTCTAGTGTGTGTGCTACTAGAATTAGACTGGGCAAACTATATTCAGGCCCAGGGATTACCCTGAGTCACTGAATCTGGGCCAGGGTTATTAGAGGCTGGATGACTCATCCTGGCAGCTCTCTGGTGCCTCCCTGTTTCTAGAATGTTGGAGAATGTTCTTAAAGATAGTGGTCAGAAGCTAGGAGGTGTTGCCTTGAATATTTATGGACCCTTAACCAATTCACAGGTTGGGGGCTTGGCAGGGAACAAAGAAGCCCTTAAATTGACATGAGCCATGCCAGCAGGGAAGTCGGGTGGAAGGTGGAGAAATAGTGCTGAGGAGAGTCTGTTGGTGGCTCTTTTTTTTATCTCGGGCTGAATCTCAGGAGGCTAACTGATTGCCTAAGACACAGCAGTGGCGCCATTGGCTCCCATGGCTGTCAATCAAAGTCAGTCAGCAAATCAGGGGAGAGAGGGGGTGGGGCCAGTTCGGGGCTCCGTGTCTGAATGGACACACAGAGCTGTGACTCGGCTCAGGGGCCCCCATAGGAAGCTGCTGACTGTGGGGGCACTCGATTGGAGGGAGGGAGCAGCAAAGAGGGACCCGAGAAGAGGAGGATCAAGTCTGCTCTGTGCAAAACCAACTGCACAGAGGAGGTAAGTATGAAATGTTTGTTATTTAAAAAAAAAAAAAAAAAAAAAAAAAAAAAACGAGACTTTACAATCACTTTAATACATTTTATAAAAACACCCAAATATGTTTAAGAACCTCTCATGTCCACGTACACATCCACAAAAGAACACAAATGTGCTTTAGATGCCCACATGTATAAAAATTATAACTGGTATTGCCATGCACATTGGAGTAAAAGTAATAATTCTAGGTCCAATCAACCCTAAAGGTAAGGGTAAAGATAAACTATAGAAAGACATTTTAGACAATCGTGTGCTTCGAAACTTGTGGCAACAATTTGGGAACTATCCTCTTCGCCAGAATGACTGTGCCCATTTGTACAAAGCCAAGTCCATAAAGAAATTGGGGTTATTTACTAATTTACTAAAACTGGAGAGTTTAAAATCTGGTACAGCTGTGCATGGTAGACAATCAGCTTCTAGCTTCAGCTTGTTTAGTTAAGCTGGGTTCACACTTATGCAAACTGAATAAGGACAGGAGACTGTGACCGGTTCTCAATGGAGCTGGTTTCTCACAGCTCTGGGGCGGCCGCGGTCCGCATTGGAAAAGGGTCCTCTGCGTCTTTGGCTCAGTTTCAGGCGCGAATACAGGCAAAAATTCAGACCTGATTCGCACCTGAATCAGTGTACAGGGACACACCAGACCCCCTGCTGGGACCCACGGGCGCATCAGTGTGAACCCAGCCTCTAGCTTTGACAAAAAAAATGGAAGATGATTGGTTAATTTGCAGAGTTGCACCCGATTTTGCAGTGAGTTTGGGGTGGAGGAACTTGACTGTCCTGACCTCAACCCGATAGAACACCTTTGGGATAAATTAGAGCAGAAACTCCCAGCCAGACCTTCTTGTCCACATCAGTGCCTGACCTCAGAAATGCATTTCTGAAAGAATGGTCAAACATTCCCAGAGACACACTCCTAAACCTTGTGGACAGCCTTCCCAGAAGAGTTGAAGCTGTTATAGCTGCAACTCATTATTGAACCCTACAGACTAAGACTGGGATGCCATTATAGTTCATGTGTGTGTAAAGGCATCCCAATACTTTTGGTAATATAGTGTATGTGTATTGTATGGCTTAATTAGGATCTTTCCTACCTGTGTTATTTCCCAAAATGTGAAGGCAATCTTCTATTTAATCTATTGAGTGAAATCAAATCACTGCCAAAATCATATGCTTTTTTAATCCTGGCAAAATGCAGTCTGTCACGTGGCTACACTTCAGGGGCCACTACAGCTGTGGTGCTGGTAGCTGTCCCTGTTGTAAGCACATCATTACGGGCAATATTGTGCGTTACTACTCAACTGGTAAAGTCAAGAACACAGGCTGCAGTCATTTTTCAATTGTTACACTAGGCATGTGGTGTATGTCATCACATGCAAATTGTGTAATGTGCAATATACTGTATAGAACGCACAACTAGACATCCTAGGGACAGATTTTATGAGCATATATTCAATATTAAGAAGAACCAATCTACTAATGTTGCTCGACATTTCAACCAACACCATGATGGGGATACCTCAGGAGTAGGGGGTACAGATTCTAGAGAAGGTTAGTGTTCCTAAGAGAGGGGGTGATGTCTTTAGACTTCTATGCAAGACAGAAGTCTTTTGGATTTTTCATTTTAAAACACGTATACGCAGCTGGGGATGAGCCAGGACGTGCGGACGTAGTTACGCACGGGGGGAGGGGCCTGATGCAGCGGGCGGCCTGAGTGAACGCTGACCGCGAGGAGGATAGATGCCGGCGCCCTATGGAAGGTAGGCGCCGTGCACCTCCGAGCGACAGCACTACGCTCGGGAGACGCTCTGCACGGATCGGAGCCTGCTGACTGGCGCCGCACTGACCGACACCCGGAACACCCCTGCCTCCCTCACCCCGAGCCCTCCTTCCCGCCGACCCGGACCTCCGATGCTTCCCCCCTCGGCCGTAAGATGCGCCTGGACCGTGAGTAACTTTTGATTACCAGCCCCCCCCTGTGAGGGGGAAAACTCTCTAAACCTCTTTACACCCGTGGCGCGAGGTAAGCAGGATTTTGTCTTTACTTACAACAACTTGTCTCTCCAATGAGGAGGAATACACTAAGGGACTTTGTCGTTCCCCATGCTTACAATTGGAATAGCGGTGTGCTGGGGTCAATGAATGTTTCAAGTACAGGCTTATTAAGGACACTGTCATTTATTTTTTTTTATTTTTTTTAGCGGCCAGTACATGTTCCCTTGCTCTCTCCCTGAAGCTGAGGGTTGCACTGTGTTCTCTCCCTTCTTACACTGGTATGACCGCTTCCCACTTGGGATGTGATAGGTTCTCCCTATTAGCATGTACAGAATATGCTGACGGTCGCTAAGAGGACTAACGGTTCCCCAAAGGACTAGAAACCCTGTTCAAGGCGAACCTTGTGCTCCCAGCGTATAACCCTTATATAGCTCACTGCCCCCTACCGAGCAAAGAGCCCTTGGCCCCCAGCCTGTGTTGGCGAAGCTTTCATCTACCTCATCTAGGGGGGAGAACTGTTCCCCCTCCAGGGGAGAGGATGGGATAAGGAAAGGGTACCTTGCGCCGGCAGGGAGGGTTACTGCCCTTATCAGTGGTAATTTTCTTTCCTTTTTTTTCACCCCCTCATCTTGTGCCTACCCTACCCTCCCCCTTAGGGCTCCGGTATTCAGCCCCAGTTTGCTGTCCCCAAGTGGCATCTCTCTCCCTGCAATTTTACAAACTCCCTGACAGGGACTTATCTTAAAAACCTAAAAGCTCCTGTCAGTCGTCTTAGCTTCTCTCTTTACCCCTAGAGGGCTTATGCAGGGGACTGGCCGTAGGGGGCATGTGAGGCAGGAGGGTGAGACCCCTTGACTCGGGAGCCTCCTTTTAAGGGCACGCACTATCCATTTTTGGGGCTCTGGACGGGTCATCCCAATGGGACAGAGGCAGTTCCTGGACAGCTCTACAGGGGAGTGTTTGTCCGAGACTCACAAATAGCTGTAAGGTAAAACCCCGGTTGAACATCCGGTATAGCCCCCACCTGCAGGACTAAGAAGAAGAGGAATAGGAACTGGGCTCGGAGGAGGTAGGGTGGAAGAAGGAGAGTAACCTAAAACAACTTGAGGAAGTACCCCCTCTAGCAAGCTGGGGAGGAGAATTAGAAAACTCCCCAAAGGAAATATGAGTAAACCATCCAAAAAAGCGCCCCCAAAAAACCCCGAAACCTGCGGCCAGTGACATAAAACAATATATGAGATCCGGATCCAGCCCACAACCGCTTAATGCGGACCACCAATTTAAAGCTATGACAGACAAAAAGAAAGGTAAAGATAAAAAAGCAGATATGACACTCGATCAGACCCTATCAGAACAGGCGATGGAAAGCGAGACGAATGGAAGCAGGCCTTCTGAACAAGAGGTTGAGTCACAGGGCCCTACAAAGAAAGAAATGGAGGAAATGCTCCAGAAGATGGAAAATTCCATTAAAGGGGAATTTACCCTCCTTAGAGAAGACTGGGGCCACCTGCTAGGAAGGGTTGAAATTGTTGAGAAGAAGGTGGAAGGTCAGGAACACGAGACTCTCGAACTGAAGGAACAAATAAGAGTATTACACCTGAAACAACGGGACACCCTATACAAGCTGGAGGATATCGAAAATAGAAACCGGAGACAGAATATTAGGGTGAAATTGGTCCCCGAGAAGGAAGGAGAGGATTTAAGGGACATTATATTTTTAATACTCAACCCGCTTTTAGCAAGAGGCCGTGAAAATTTTCCTAAAATCGAGAGGGTCCACCGACTGGGCAGAAGGCAAACAGCAGAATCTGGTAGACCCCGAGACATTATCGTTAGGTTTAGATACTACGAGGATAAGGCGGAAATCTGGGCAAAATTATATCGGAGCCCCCCCTTGAATTATGAAGGCACTGAAGATCAAATTTACTCAGATTTATCTCCCCAGACTCTAGAAAGACGCAGGCAGCAGAGGCCTTTACTAGAAGCTTTGCGATTTCGCAAATATAAAATACATCTGGGGGTTCCCGGCAAGCCTAATCGGGAACAAGGATGGGCGCTCTGCCAGACTGCGCTTTCCGGAGGAGGTCCCAGATTTCTGCAGTAAAATGGGCATCCAAGTCCCGGCCCTGCCAGGATGGGTAGATGGGGGAGAGTACGGTTAAATCCCCTTGTGAGGAGACGGGGAGGAGGGGGGGGGGGGGAGCCCCTACCTTTTTTTTTTTTTTTTTTTTTTTTTTCCCCTTTCCGGGTGTTGGTCGGGTGGGTGCTAGGGTAGCAGGGAATTACATCTTCTCTTTTTTCGCTCGCTGCTCCCCGATTATGGAATACTATCGGGAGAATGGCTGGATTTTCCAGCCACTCAGTGCCCCACCCCTCCTGAGTTGGCAGGAGAGACGTGGGAGGTCAGACATCTGAATGGCCCCCAACGACTCCAAGACCCTAGAGAGGGCCAGGGTGGGATGGGAGGGGAGGGGTGGTGGGGGGGGGGTTGGGATCGAGGGGGGGGGAGGGGGGAGGGATGGGTGGGGGGGGGGGGTAGAGGGGGAGGGAGGGAGGGGGGGTCTCCTCCGCGTCGCCCCGACACTGCGTGTACACTGACAATAAAAGCTTTGCTATTGTGACGAGATGACTTTGATTAAATTTGTATCCTATAATGTAAAGGGACTTAATCTTCGGGCCAAAAGACAAAAGATCCTTGAGGAGCTGAGAGCCTACGGGGCAGGTGTGGTCTTCCTTCAGGAGACACACCTGTCCCGGATGTCTAACACCAAATTAGCCTCGGGTCATTATCCATCTTGGTACTATGGCGACGCCATTATTAATAGGGCAAGGGGGGTGGCCATCGGATTCTCTAGGGATATACAGTTCCAAGTGGAGAGTAGGGTGGAGGACCCAGAGGGTAGATTTTTGTTTTTGAGAGGTTCGCTTGGCGGCAATAAATATACTTTTGCAAACATATACGCCCCAAATATTAAACCGATTAAATTTATGAAAGATATTCTGTCTAAATTAAGAGATTTTAGACAGGGGTATGTTATCTTGATGGGGGACCTCAACTTTTGCATGGACCCGGACCTCGATTGTACGTCCCGTGCACGTGGGGTATGTAAGGAACAACTTAAAATGATTAAGCAGAACTTGAGGTCTAACCAGTTGGTTGACGTCTGGAGGATACAACACCCTGGAGACAGGGATTACACCTTCTATTCCCACGTGCACGGGACGTACTCCCGATTGGACCATATTTTTATCGATCATGCCCTCTTAGAACGAGTCAAGGACACGAAGGTGGAGATCGTCTCTATATCAGATCATGCCCCAGTCTCAATGGTTCTAGAATGCCCTGAACTACAGGCCCCTTCAGCGAGTTGGAGATTGAACGAGGAACTCCTCCATGATGAAGAAATAGTTGAGCAAATCAAAAACGAAATAAAACTTTTTTTCGAAATTAATGACAATGGGGAGGTTTTGGGGTCAACTCTATGGGACGCCCACAAATCCTATATAAGAGGGATCTTAATTACAAAGGGGGCTTGGAAAAAAAAAGAAGGTAGGAAAAAAAAAGATGCCCTTGTGGAAGAAATAAAAACTGCTGAGCAGATCCATAAATCCTCCATCGCGCCAAACAGGGACCTTTATTCAAAAATTATTGCCCTCAGAGAAGATTTAAAAGACCTGACGGAACAATAAATAAAACAAACATCTGACTTAGTGGCTAAGGAGAGGTACATGTGGAGTAATAAATCTGGAAAACATTTGGCCAGAACTCTCCGCAATAAAAAGTCCCGTAACTATATCGAAAAAATAAGAAACAAAAAAGGGGACATTACGTACCTATCCAGGGATATCGCCGAATCTTTCAGGGCTTACTTTGAAGATGTCTATTCGGCGGAACCGCAGGGTATCAGATCTGATAGGGCGCAGAAGGGGGAAAGATTCCTGAATGGCGCTGGCCTCCCTAAACTTCTAACGGAGGTAAGTGAGGGGCTAGATAGTCCCTTTACGGAAGATGAGATTAAAAGGGCCTTGATGGGATCCCCGAAGGGTAAGAGCCCTGGCCCGGACGGGTTCACTAATCTGTACTATAAAATCTTTCAGGAGGAACTAATCCCCAGAATCTGCGCATACTTCAATGGACTTGGACAGAGTTTTGGAATGTCGACTGAGTCTTTAACCGCGGACATCACGATGATTCTGAAGGAGGGGAAGGATGGATCAGTGTGCTCGAGTTATAGGCCAATCTCGCTTTTAAACGCCGATACTAAATTATACGCGAAGGTTTTGGCTGAGAGGATTAGGGGCCACTTGAGCACACTGGTCCATCCCGACCAGGTGGGATTCGTCCCTGGTAGAGAGGGACGGGACAACGGAATTCGAGCGCTGTTATTAATTCACAAGATCAGGAAAGCAGGGTCCCCAGGTCTACTCCTGTCGATAGACGCCGAGAAAGCGTTCGACAGGGTAGACTGGGGACTCATGTTTCAAACCTTAACCCATATGGGTTTTGGGCCCAAGATCATTCAAAAAATAGCGGTACTGTATGCCCACCCAACAGCTAGGATTAAGATAAATGGAACGACCTCTCTACCGTTTTATATGAAAAACGGTACTAGGCAGGGATGCCCGCTGTCCCCCCTTCTATTTATATTGACCCTAGAGCCTCTTCTGTCCACAATAAGGGGACATCCGGGAATACATGGGGTACCAGTAGAGGGCGAGGAACATAAATTGGCGGCATTCGCAGATGACGTTCTGTTCTTCTTGGGAAACCCACAGACATCCATGCCACTTCTGATGAAAGTCCTGAGGCAATACGGGGAGATTTCTAATTTTAAAATCAACTCCTCTAAGACATTTGTTTTGAATGTCAATGTACCAAGTTCGGTCCAGCTGAGCCTTCAGGGGAGATTTGGGTTTCCTTGGAAGCAACAAATTAAGTACCTGGGCATAATCCTGTCTAGGTCCCTGAAGGCAATGTTCAACATTAACTACCTCCCCCTGTTAGATGCCATCGCAAAAAAATGCAAAGAATTCAACAATAGACCTTTGACGTGGTTGGGAAGGATCAACTCCGTAAAAATGATGATCTTACCACTAATTTCTTATAAATTCCAGATGCTCCCAATCCCCCTTTCGGTAAATTATCTAAGAAAGCTAAAGTCCCTAATTATGAATTTCATCTGGAGACATAGGAAGCACCGTATAGCACTTCGTACCTTAAAACAAGAAAAAAACAAGGGTGGCCTAGCGGTCCCCGATATTGAAAATTACTATCAAGCAGCCGTCCTCTCTAGAATCCCCGAGTGGGGGGCGGATCATAGCGACAAAAGATGGGTAAAATTAGAAAAATCACTAAGCAATTCACAATTGGGTACCCTTATATGGAACCCACCTCACCACAGGTCTTTAGGAGAGAATACGCACGCCATAACCACTAACACATTGCGCATTTGGGATAGGGTTTATAAGCACTTAAATGGAGAGTACAATTCACCACTAATAGCACTCAGAAATAATGAATATTTTCAGCCAGGGAGGGTAATGGTGGGAGGGGGATGGGTTAAAAAAGAGGGCACATGTTTGAAAGACATAATGCAAAAAGGTAAGATACTATCACTCACTGAACTTCGTAACAAAGGAGACATGTTCAAGATGGATGAATGGAGGTATCTGCAGTTGTGCCACTTTCTAAGCAGTCTCCCTCAACCGATTAGGGCCGCGGACGATCTGACCCGAATGGAGCGGGTTTTTACGGCCACTAAGGGGAGGAAAACGATCTCCAAAATATATAAATTATTAATAGAGGGGAGCGACTGGGGAATACCACCATTCATCCAAAATTGGGAGAGAGATTTGGGCACTAAAGTAGATGCACTCATGATAGGCAAAATAATGAAACTAACCCACAGGTCCGCTATAGATACCAGGTCAGCTGAATTAAACTATAAAGTTATCTCACGGTGGTATATTACCCCGGCTAAGTTAAGTAAGTTTCTCCCGGGTACTCCGGAGGCCTGCTGGAGGGGTTGCCCCGACAAAGGGACCATGGCCCACCTGTGGTGGGATTGCAGTAAAATTAAGACCTATTGGGCCAAAATCTTAAGGTACGTGAAGGAAATTACAGGAAACGAACTCGATAACGACCCGTGGGTTATTTTGCTGCACGGCACTAGAGAAGGGATAAAACAATATGAGAGGTCACTGGTCCCCCATCTTCTAAATGCTGCCAAGCGAACGATAGCCAGAAATTGGGGCAATCATGATAGCCCACATATCTGGGAATGGATTGATAGGGTCGAAGATATACGCCAGATGGAGACTTTAAGGATTAGAGCTGAAGAAAGGAAGGGGGCCACTGAAAATATAAAATGGGAAGGTTGGCTTAAATTTAAAAAAACCTGGAGCTTTGCCGAAGTAGTTAGGATTCAGCTATAGCCCTTGAAGAGAGGGACATCTCGTTGCAAATGGATGAACTGACCGTGGTGCCGGGGCGACGCGGAGGAAGGGAGGGAAGGGTGGAAGGGGATAAAATGACCACAGGGAATGAGACGGGGGAGAGGCAGCTTTATTGTTTTTTTCTTTTTTTTGAGTACTGTATGGTGTTTTTTTCTTCTTTTTGATAAATTAAAGTAAGCAAAGCCACAATGATGTGACGATCCATTGGGACAGTGATGAACAGATAAGTTGATTCGGGTCCCTCGGGTGAGACTGAACTGACGTGGCAAAAAAAAAAAAACACGTATACCATATGGCTTAAACTTTGAATTGGATATTACACATTTCTATGATTAATGTTTACTGTTTCAAATTAACTCTCCAGTTCATTGTGGTTTACATTTTCCAGTATATTGATTTATGGGTTATATTCTAGTATGTTTTTCTTTCTAAGCACAGTAAACTGTGTTCCATTTATCTGTTCATCCTACGGGGGTGCTTTTTATGTTTTGACACTCCCCCTTTGGAATTAACTCTACCCATATATGCAGTTCCATTTTCTTTTCCTCATATAAATGAGTTTAGGTAAATGGTAAAATAAATATTTTCAGATATGTTGACATAGTACTCTTTAGGCCTTTTTTGATATGCACCTTGTATGTTAGTCTTTTGCAACCTAGAATGTCTGCATATAGTGTATGCAATCTCATTGCTACAATGACACAGATATAGTATGTAGTGGATTGGACACATTTTTTTTTTACTTTTTTTTTTCTTCATATCAAAATCATATGCTGCTATTTTTAACCACTTCAGCCCCGGACCATTTGGCAGCCAAAGGACCAGAGGTCTTTTTTCAATTTCGCACTGCACTACTTTAACTGGTAATTGCGCGGTCATGCAATTTTGTAACCAAACGAAATTTGCGTCCTTTTCTTCCCACAAATAGAGCTTTCTTTTGATGGTATTTGATTGCCTCTGTGATTTTTATTTTTTGCGATATAAACGGAAAAAGAGCGAAAATTTTGAAAAAAAAAAAGAGATTTTCTACTTTTTGTTATAAAAAAAATCTAATAAACTCAATTTTAGTCAAACATTTGGGCCAAAATGTATTCAGCCACATGTCTTTAGTAAAAAAAATGCCAATAAGCGTATATTTATTGGTTTGCGCAAAAGTTATAGCGTCTACAAACTAGAGTACATTTTCTGGAATTTACACCGCTTTTAATTTATGACTGCCTATTTCATTTCTTGAGGTGCTAAAATGGCAGAGAAGTACAAAACCCCCCAAATGACCCCATTTTGGAAAGTAGACACCCCAAGCTATTTGCTGAGAGGCATGTTGAGCCCATTGAATATTTTTTTTTTTAGTCCCAAGTGATTGAATAAAGACAAAAATAAAAAAGATTTTTTTTTTTTTTTTCAAAAAGTTGTCACTAAATGATATATTGCTCACACATGCCATAGTTATATGTGGAATTGCACCCCAAAATACATTTTGCTGCTTCTCCTGAGTATGGGGATACCACATGTGTGGGACTTTTTGGGAGCCTAGCCGCGTATGGGGCCCCGAAACCCAAGCACCGCCTTCAGGATTTCTAAGGGTGCAAATTTTTGATTTCACTCCTCACTACCTATCACAGTTTCGAAGGCCATAAAATGCCAAAATAGCACAAAACCCCCCCAAATGACCCCATTTTGGAAAGTAGACACCCCAAGCTATTTGTTGAGAGGCATGGTGAGTATTTTACAGCTCTCATTTGTTTTTGAAAATGAAGAAAGTAAAGAAAAAAAAATTTTTTTTTTCTTTTTTCAATTTTCAAAACTTTGTGACAAAAAGCGACATCTGCAAAATACTCACAATACCTCTCAGCAAATAGCTTGGGGTGTCTACTTTCCAAAATGGGGTCATTTTGGGGGGTTTTGTGCCATCTGGGCATTCCATGGCCTCCGAAACTGTGATTGGCAGTGAGAAGTGAAATAAAAAAATTACACCCTTAGAAAGCCTGAAGGCGGTGATTGGTTTTTGGGGTTCCGTACGCAGCTAGGCTCCCAAAAAGTCCCACACATGTGGTATCCCCGTACTCAGGAGAAGCAACAGAATGTATTTTGGGGTGTATTTCTACATATGCCCATGACATGTTTGAGCAATATATCATTTAGTGACAACTTTTTGTAAAAAAAATATATATATTTTTTTTTTTTTTCATTATTCAATCTCTTGGGACAAAAAAAAAAAATATTTAATGGGCTCAACATTGCTCTCATCAAATAGCTTGGGGTGTCTACTTTCCAAAATGGGGTCATTTGGGGGGGGTTTGAACTGTCCTGGCATTTTATGCACAACATTTAGAAGCCTATGTCACACGTCACCCACTCTTCTAACCACTTGTAGACAAAGCCCTTTCTGACACTTTTTGTTTACATGAAAACATATTTTTTTTTTTGCAAGAAAATTACGTTGAACCCCCAAACACTATATATAATGTTAAAGCAAAGGCCCTACAGATTAAAATGGTGGGTGTTGCATTTTTTTTTTCCACACAGTATTTGCGCAGCGATTTTTCAAACGCATTTTTTGTGGAAAAAATACACTTTTTTTTATTTTAATGCACTAAAACACACTATATTGCTCAAATTTTTGATGAAATAAAAAATATGATCTTAGGCCGAGTACATGGATACCAAACACGACATGCTTTAAAATTGCGCACAAACACGCAGTGGAGATAAACTACATACATTTTTAAAAGCCTTTAAAAGCCTTTACATGATACCACATTAGATTCACGGAGGAGGTCTACTGCTAAAATTACTGCCCTCGATCTGACCTTCGCGGTGATACCTCACATGCATGGTGCAATTGCTGTTTACATATGACGCCAGACCAACGCTTGTGTACGCCTTTGCGCAAGAGAAGGGGGGGCAGGGGTGCTTTTTTTTTTTTTTTTGGTTTTTTTTGGTTTTTTTTTAATTTATTTAGCTTTTTTATTTTATTTTTAAACTGTTCCTTCCATTTTTTTTCTTTGTTATGATTTTTATTGTTATCTCAGGGAATGTAAATATCCCCTATGATAGCAATAGGCAGTGACAGGTACTCTTTTTTTGAAAAAATTGGGGTCTATTAGACCCTAGATCTTTCCTCTGCCCTCAAAGCATCTGACCACACCAAGATTGGTGTGATAAAATGCTTTCCCAATTTCCCAATGGCGCGGTTTATATCCGGGAGGGGGGACATTCCCTCCCACTGCTTGTAAAAGCAGTCTAGAGGCTAATTACCCGCTAGAATTGCTTTTACATGAAAGCCGATCACTGGCTGAAAAGAATGATACCAAGATGATACCTAAACCTGCAGGCATCATTCTGGTATAACCATTCAAAGTCCAGCAACATACTGGACATATATTGTAATCTTTTTTTTTTCATGCAGCCTCTTGGCTGAACGAAAAAAAGAGATTGATTGGTGGGTATGCCCACCATTAGAATACCTCCCTTCATCCACCCACTTCTAATGATGGGCATACATGCACCATTTATATATGCCGATGCATGGGGGCATCCTCCCGCAAAAGTTATGCCGTGTACACACGGTCGGAATTTCGACCGTATGTACGTGGCATTAGGAGCCAATCGCTCCTCCCCCCCCTGCTGCCCCCATGCTTCGGCATATATGCTCTTTTTTTTAAACTGTGGTGGTGAAATCACCTCCTACAGTGTTGGAGTCGCGTCTTTATGTATCGTGGGAGCAAACGCTGTTGCTGTCAAGATAAATAAATCCGCGTTGCAACTGAATGGCGCACCTGAAAACAAAAAAATGCTTAACACTAAAACACAGTAAACAAAATTACATACCTGAAAAGCAAGCATGATAAAACATGATAAAACATAATAAAACATTGCAGAATAGAATGGAGTAAAAAAAGAGCAACAATAGAGAGAGAATAGAGTGAGAGAGAGAACAATAAAACGACAACTATTTTATTTTTTTTTATTTTTTTGAGATTCACAGGTAAAAAAGCTCCTGACTGAAGCGACTGAATCAAAACGCTACCACAAAAAAACTGTTAGCAATCGCAGGGATCAGGCCTGACTCTGCGAACGCTGCAGTTATGTGTGCTTAGTGTTTTGTAAGTGACAGTGATCGATCGATACTGCACTTGGGTGGGCTGGGCTGGGCGGAGGGGGAAAACGCAGGTGCTAGCAGGTATCTGGGCTGATCCCGCTAACAATGCGTTTTTTTTTGGAACCCTAAACTGCTGGGACGCTAGTATAGATCTGATCAGATCAGATATTGATCTGTTCAGATACTGTGCCACTAAGGGAGGTGTATGCTTTGTGCGTGGGTGTTTGCGGTACTGGCACTAACCTGGGGCGACGCAGACCTTATTTGACCCTAAAACCTAATTGATATCACCCGCCGGGCGATCAGGGGGTTAAACCGTTATTGGGTAATAAATGGCGGGTGCCCTGACAGTATAAAAAACAAGCTAACTAACCAGCGTCACCCGTAACAGTAATACAAAAAAAAACTGGTTACCTAGCGACACTAATGCAGCGATCAGAAAAACGATCGCTTAGTGACACTGGCAAAAGGGGGTGAAAGGGTTAACTAGGGGCAATCAGGGGGTTAAACCTTTATTAGGTAATATATGGGGGTACCTGACGCTATATAAAAACCTGACGGGGAACCTAAATAACGAAATAACTAACTGGCTAACCAGCGTCACCAGTGACAGTTATACAGTGATCACTGGTGAAAGGGTTAACTCTAGGGGCAATCAGGGGGTTAAAACCTTTATTTAGGTTGTAATATGGGGGTACCTGACCTATAAACCTATTTATGAACCTATATAAACATGGCGGTTACCTAAAAAAAAAAAATGGTTACCTAGCGACACTAATGCAGCGATCAGAAAAACGATCGCTTAGTGACACTGGCAAAAGGGGGTGAAAGGGTTAACTAGGGGCAATCAGGGGGTTAAAACCTTTATTAGGTAATATATGGGGGTACCTGACGCTATATAAAAACCTGACGGGGAACCTAAATAACGAAATAACTAACTGGCTAACCAGCGTCACCAGTGACAGTTATACAGTGATCACTGGTGAAAGGGTTAACTCTAGGGGCAATCAAGGGGTTAAAACCTTTATTTAGGTTGTAATATGGGGGTACCTGACCTATAAAACTATTTATGAACCTATATAAACATGTCGGTTACCTAAAAAAAAAAAAATGGTTACCTAGCGACAGCAGTGACACTAATACAGCGATCAGAAAAACGATCGCTTAGTGACACTGGCAAAAGGGGGTGAAAGGGTTACCTGGGGGGCAATCAAGGGGTTAAACCTTTATTAGGGGGGGGTAGGGGGCTACCTTGGACCTAAAACTAACTGCCCTGACAGTTATTACAGTCACACTGACACTAAATGCAGTGATCAGTAAAAAAATGATCACTGCAATTAGTGACACTGTGACTGGGGGGGGAGGGGGTGATCTGGGGGGTGATCAGGGGGTGACAGGGGGGTGGAATATGTGCCTAACTGTACTGGTGTCAGTGTAGTGTTGTGCACTAACCTTAACATGTTCGCCGCTCGGCGTCTCCGGTCACATAGACCGGCGCACCGAGCGTGACATCACTTCCGCCTTCCTGTCTATACAATAGACAGGAAGGGGAAGTTTCTCATTGGCCAGGAGCGATCGCGAGGGGGTGGCCAGAAACCACTGGCCGTCCCCTCGTCCCGGATCGCTCCTGAAGCAATCCCGACCGTCCCCGCCGGCGGAGGGGGGTCCGATCGGACCCCCCAACCGCCGGAAGAATGTCACGTACAGGTACGTGATTCTGCCTGTACGTGCCATTCTGCCGACGTATATATACAGGGGGCGGTCGGCAAGTGGTTAATATACGTTTTTTTTTTCATGTAATTCTTTTATCTTTTTTTAACCAATCACCACATAGTCTTGTAATAGTAATGGGTTTCCTTTAATAATAACCCCTAAAAGGGAAGTTCATGGAAACTTGGTATGCTTCATCGCAATGTAAAGTGTTCTTTAAAGGCATGAGGTAAAGTAGTCCAAACTTTTCTTCTCTTATTCCAAAAGCAAAATCTTTTTCCCTCTGTGGGCCAAGGCAGTGAGCAATTACAGCTAGCTAGCAAGGGTTCATTTTACGGGCAGCACCTTAAAGGGGAAAGAGAAGTCTCCTATGCCTAGTATTGGCCATGTAAAACAGTAAAACAGCATCTATGTTGCAAAATGCAACCTAAATTCACTGCATACAGACAGCTACTGTAAAATATGTCTGCAACAGACATATTGGAAGGCCAGGTACCGGCCTGAAGTTATGGGAGGAGCCCAGAGGGTATTTAAGCAACCCAAAGGCCGCCGGTCTTTGTCGGTTTCCTGTGCGAGACATCTGTTACGTCAGACGTCTAGGACCGACTCGTTCGAGACAAGCGCTGTTGGTGCCGGTTCGTGAGCTCCGTTTTCGTCTATCCGTCTCCTTGTGTTGTTGCAGTCCCGCTTTCCGGGTTCGTAAGTCGTGTTGTCCCTTCGTGTCGCACTCGTGTCGCCGAGTCGCAGTTCCGTACAGAGAGTCTGGTTCGGCTGTTGCAGGTAGGGCTTTGGCTCCCATGTTTTACGTTCCCATGCACTGCTTTACATGTCACTAAACTGTGGTCTGCGTAGCTCACGAACCACGCACCGCTTGTCTCGAAACACTAAACAGTTACACGCACGTTTTTTGGTTGTACACGATCGGGAGCCACCTAGCGGCACGCATATTCAGGGCCGCCCGCCATGACACTCCGACCGATGCCGCATCCGGCACTCAAGCGTTCCCCTTCAAACATGGCTCACGCACGGGTGCCGTTCGCACTCACACGCATCATTCATGTCCTGTCATATCGTTCAAATCGGTTATGCCAGCAAGCGTGCCGAATCGCTGTTTGCATTCCGAATCGCTGTTGGCATGTTAATTGTACGAATCACTTTGACCGTGTCGAAACATTTCATGTATTAGCATGGCAATCATTTCGTCATTTCAACATGGCTAACGTATCGGGCCATTCGGTCATGCTAAGTCATTTCGCATCATTTAAACAGGGCGTTCATGCCATCATTTCGATCCTGGCCGCACTCAGATTCAAGTCATGTCGCACTCAGGCACGGATTTGTCTCGGGGTACCCAGGTTACGGCCGCATTACCATACATGTTTCAGAGATTGGCCCACCGCTCGTATGGATGCGGGCTCGAGTCTAGTCTTTGGCATGATTTCGGTCATTGGCCACGTATCGGTCTGAATCCGGTCGCATCCGGGATGCATCGATTCTCACTGGTTCGCCTAGCCGCTCGGCCTCCTTTCTATACATGCTCCAGAGACAGATTCAGTTACAAGTTGCTCGGTTTGTTGAAATCTAGTCTTTGTCATGGTTTCATTTCGGTCACTATACCTCTGCGTGGGTCCGGTCGCATCCATAGATGCTCCGATCGGGGCAATCCAGACGCACGGCTACCAGGCCTCATTTCGATACATGCGCCAAGGGCGGAATCGCATCACAGGTTGCGTTCATTCTTGATTCTTGCCCTTGTCATGGTATGTCATTTCTGTCTCACCTTACCACGCCCGGCATGAATGCAGTCACTTCCCCGCACTAATTCGTGTCGGCGTGCCCTAGGCCGGCCTCATTTCAATACATGCGCCAGGGACGGAATCGCATCGCAGGTTTTCGGTCAACTTTTGATTCTTGTCCTTGTCATGTTATATCATTTCTGTGTCACCTTACCACGCCCCGGCGTTAATTTAGTCACTTCCCTGTACGAATTCGCGCCGGCGTGCCCTAGGCCGGCCGCATTTCAGTACATGCTCAAAAAAAAAAAAAGCTCAGTCACTAGACAGTGGCGTGATGATCAAGGTCGCTGTCATACGAGTGCTAGCGTTTCACCTCATGCAGTAGCACTTTGAGTCGAACCCGGTGGCATCCAGTATGCCACAGTTCGGCCCCAGCGTACCCAGGCAATTGGCCTCATTTCATGGTTGTCTCATTTCTGTACGTGCTCCAGAGTCCGGCCCACAGTCACCCCCATACGGTACGTCCGGGCCTGGCCTCTGTCACGGGAAGTTCATTTCAGTCAAGGCAACATGTCATTTCATTTATTTGTGTTGTTGTCTGTCATTTAATTCCACAGCTGTCACGCCAGTCGACTTAAATCACTATCGCCTGTTGTTAACTCCAACATTTGGGTACCGTCGCTCAAGACGGCAGCAGTTTCAGGCTCTTAAATAGGTACTTTCTCTCACACTCTCTCAGGTCAGTCGGATTCAGTAGGTCCACCTGCACCAGCTCGATCAGGGTTCCAGCAGGTAAAAAAAAATAAAAAAAATATAAATAAAAAAAATAAAAAAACGCACGTTTTTCACGTCAGGTACGTATACCATAGGTTACACGTCCAAACTCATTTCTTGTCACCTCTTTATAGGCCCAGCCTGCAGACACGTGACCAGTCAACCGAGCAATAGGTCTTGGCAGCTGCCATGTCGTCAGTCGGCAGCGATGACCTCGCCACCCCGCTATCTCCAGCGTCAGCCTCCGAGGCTGGCAGTGCCCAGTCCCTCAGGGCGTGGACAATTCCCAGGCTGTCCGCCGAGTTGAGGCGCAGAGGGGTACCCTTCTCATCCGCGGCCAGGAAGGCGGAGCTATTCAGGCTCCTCTTCCCACCACTGGCCGCAGCAGGTTCCAGCAGCCAGCAAGCGTCCCTGGAATCCATTTCAACCGCCGTCGCTCAGCTACACGCCCTCGTATCTTCCCTGTCTTCCTCGATCATCGAGGGCCAGGACAGGGTGACACGCCTGGGGACCAGCCCGGCCACCACGGTTCCGGACCCTGACGTGGTCCCAGCCATCAGTGCACCGGCCGCAGGTGGCGAGTTGGCCACAACTACCGTTCATCCTTCCCACCTGGTGCCACCCAGCGTAAGGAAGGACATTTTAGAGGGCAGAGACGTTAACCTGGCCTCACTCATGATCTCGGTCCATGACTTGGCCGAGAACAAGGCCTACACCTGGGCGGATGTCTCGGTGGTTTTGAAGGCTAAGGATCCGAGGCTCAACAGAAAGCTCACGGTGCCTCGCTTTCGGTATGTTCAGGGACGTGCTGTGCTCAGCCTCCCCTGGCAGGCGAGAGGAACTGGACCTCTACCTCCATCTAATCGTAGACCTGGGCCACAAATACGGTGGTTCAGCGTTCTACGATTATCATCGGTCCTCTCGGCCAAAGCCGCTGCCAGGTTCTGGCAGTTCCGTTTGACAACGGACTGGAGTGTAGTGGACACCGAGTTGTTCTGCCGCCACTTCGCGGGTCTACGGTCCCCACTGTGTGCTGTCTGTCAGTCAGCATCCCACACCGCGGTCTGGTGTGCCAACATAGTCTCTGTCCACCCGACAGCTAGCACGGCCTCTGCCAGCACGAGTCATGCTCAGCAGGCCCCGGCGCAAGGGCAGAAGGTGGACAAATTGGGACGTCCGGTGCGGATGGTTGGGGGAGCCGCCATTTGCAACAACTTCAACTACGGCTCCTGCAATTTTAGCCAGTGTCGGCTGTTGCACGTCCGCACCCTATGCCAGAGGGCGCACCCCAGGGTCCTGTGTGAGGTCAAACAGAAGGAACCTGACTAAGCCGGGTCAATGTCCGTTGGCTTGGTGTCTACCTGACCTCACACCCCACTCCGTCACTCGCCAGCTACCTTATCCGAGGTTTCACCGATGGGTTTCATACCGGGCTCATCACCCTGCCCCACACCACCCATGAATGTCGGAACTTGCGGTCAGCAGCTACGGATGAGCCAGCTATCGACGTCCTTCTCCGCACAGAGTTGGATCGGGACTTCATGACAAGCCCGTTCAGTCAGTCCCCCTTTGGTATCCGGAGGGTCAGCCCTATCAGGCTGTACAGGAAAAAATTTTCATTAAAAAAAAAAAAAATATGTCTGGTGCACGATCTGTCAGCGCCTCATTCTTCCGTCGTCCCCAGTCTCAACTCGCTCATTTCCTCTGAGGAGTTCTCACTGAAGTACGCTTCGGTTAATGTGGCTATCCAGGCCATACTCAGGGCTGGTATGGGGACTTGGCTCTCGAAGGCGGACATATCTGACGCCTTAAGCTGCTGCCATACATCCCTCCTGGTGGTGCTGGCACGGCATCAAGTGGAGGGAGCGGTATTATTTCGCAACCAAGTTGACCTTCGGGTCTAAGAGTAGTCCTTGGTCGTTCGATAAAGTTCGCAGAGACCCTGGCGCGGATCCTTCTCCACGAGGCACAGTGCCACGAGGTCATCCATTATTTGGACGACTTCCTTCTGATAGAACCAC
Source organism: Lithobates sylvaticus (assembly GCA_028564925.1). Lineage (NCBI taxonomy): Eukaryota > Metazoa > Chordata > Amphibia > Anura > Ranidae > Lithobates > Lithobates sylvaticus. Next base: position 315,229,058 of record CM053029.1, on the reverse strand, counting down.
CCGGGGCTCCCCCAGGGGACCTGGGAAAGTTGAGGACTGTTTTCAACAATCTGAACGTCCCCATAGCGGAACACAGGGTTGACGGCCCGGCGCACAAGATCACGTTCTTGGGCGTCGACCTTGACACTCTAGCCATGCAGGCCAGCCTTCCCGCAGACAAGTTGGACCGTATCAGGACGGTTCTACGAGAATTCACCCGGGTGAGGGGATGTACTCAGAAGCAACTTCAGTCTCTCCTCGGGATGTTGAGTTTTGCTATGAGGATCATCCCCCAGGGCCGCTTCTTGGTGTCCCGGCTGCTGGTCTTCCTGTCCTACACTCGGGACCCAGACCAGGTCATCAGGCTGGGTACGGCAGCCAGGGCAGATCCGGCCATATGGGAAGACTTTCTCAGCAATTGGAACGGTGTGTCCCTCTTCATCCCAGTAGTGTCCTCGCTGTCACCACAGGTGGTGACCGATACGGCGGCATCCACAGGATGTGCCGCCATTTTTGGCCATTTGTGGTTCGCCGCCCCCTGGCCTCCACAGGCACTAGCCACATCAGGCTTCACTACCACGTCAGCCCTCTTTGAGCTGTACTCCATCATAGCAGCCACTCACCTATGGGGTCACCATTGGTCTAGCCCCACATTTACGATCAGCTACTGACATCATCAACTCTTCGCTTGCCCGCAACACTCGTCGGGCCTACCGCACGGCCTAGAGGGCATTTAATAAGTTCCTGCCCCAACGCCCACGTGAACCTTCCAGCGTCAAGCAGGTTCTGGCGTTTATCGCTCATGGCCATTCTCACCTAGCACGGTCACACAACACGATACGCCAGTATGTAGCCGGGGTTCAGCACTACTTGTTTCTTCAAGACCCTGCGAGGCCTGCGGTGTTCTCCTGCCACACAGTAAGGGCTCTACTGCGCGGAGTTCAGAAACGCCAGCCGCCAGTCAGCCAAGCGGCTGCCGATCACTGGGGAGACCTTTAAGGGGATGTCGGACATCTTGGATAGGTCCCCTTCTGGTCTCCTCCTCAGCACCGTCCTGCAGGCTACGATTCACGTGGCGTTTATGGGTTTCTGCGGCCCAGCGAGTTCACTCGCAGCCACCCAGCTGGTCCAGTCTTGCATAAAAGTAACCTCTTCCGTCACCAGGATCACTATGTTCTTCACTTGGCGATGTCTAAAACTCAGCAGCGAGGTTCCGGAGCAGGTATACACCTGTACAGGACCCACAATAACTAGTGCCCAGTTACCGTGTTAAACCGGTTGATGGCATTGCTGCCCGACCGCCCAGGGTGTGACCCTTCCCAGTTAAGCCTCTCAACTCGTCACAATTCGGGGAACATATCCGGGTCCTTCTCGGCAATCTACATTTGGACCCCAGCCAATACCCCGGTCATTCATTCCGAATAGGGGCGGCCACGACGGCCTCAAGACAGGGGGTTCCGGACCATGTGATCAAGAAACTAGGTCGGTGGAAGTCGGCCTGCTTCTCCCGCTACATACCTGACCCACAGCTGGAGATGGCTCAGGCCTTTGCCCGACTTACTCAGGGACATTTACCTTTAATAAATAATTATTCCAATTTGACGCATGCTCGGAAGCATTGAACTTCATTTTCTCGGCTAGTCGTAGTGTTGTACGTCACTGCGTTCTTGACAGTAGAAAGTTCAGCAAACTTTTGTGTGACCGCGTGTATGCAAGCCAAGCTTGAGCGGAATTCCGTCGGTAAAAACATCCAAGATTTTCCAACGGAATTTCCACTCATGTGTACCCGGCATTACTATGTCCTTTTTGTGGGCACTCACAGGTTCATTTAAAGATCCCCAAGCAAACAACTAAATACACAGATAAAATATAGGGAGCCGTTTTACCTGCCAACATCTTTTGTATTTCTGTTCATCCAGGCCTGAGTTCCCGTTTTTTTTTTCTTTTTAGTTTGCTTCACATGTTTTCCTGGCGCATCATGGCAGCATGCAATGGGTTGTGGCTCCGCCCCTACAAACTTATAAGACTGGTTAACTATAAATCAAAGACAGACCCGGCTCACAGCTTTCTCCTTTTTGTCCTCACCTGATCAGGACTGGAGTTGTGCAAGTCAATTTACCATCTTCTTGTGAAGAAGCGGGAGAACCACATCCCCTTGATCCCCTGATCTAACGCTGATGGCCTGCTTGGCAGCTACCTTTTCATTCAGGAAAGCTAAAAATCTGTGTTTGGTTCCAGCATGGCTTAAGGCTGGGTCAGTCAGCATCAATACATACACTCACCTCCTAGATTGTAAAGACAATTAAAAGAGCCTACTCTTCACAAGACCTTCCTATACCGGAAGACTTAAGAGCACATTCAACCAGGGCAGTGCCAGCTCTGTGGACAGAGCAGTGCTGTGTGTCTCCTGAGGCTATTTAGTCCATAATATGGTCCTCCCAGAAGCTTCATTATGCTTCATTACGACATTAACATTTGGAAAACTTGTTGTGCATACTTACGCTATTGACCATTACATTTTTCTTGCACCCTCCCGTATGGCGAGTTAGTTCCCATTGTATGCTGCCATGATGCGTCAGTCAAACGGAAAATTGTATACTTACCTTTCCGTAATTTTTCTTTCCTGGTGCATTTTCATGGCATCATACAGATTCTCACCCAAATGGTGAAAGTTACAGAGAATGCTGCAAGCCGGGTCTGTCTTTAAATTATAGTTAACACAACCCATTGTATGCTGCCATTAAGATGCTCCAGAAAATGAAAATTACGAAAAGGTGAGTATACAATTTTCCGTTTTGCGGTCTCATACAAATCTATGAGAATGCAAAACCCACTTGAAGTAGGTCAAATGGACCTTTCACTGAATTCCGAATGATCTCAGAAGCATCTCAAACTGATGTCAAACTGATGCCATTGACACAAGACAAAGCCCAGGGTAAAAAAATAAAAGAGTCTGTCTATTCATAGGTACATCCTAATCTTTTCCATCAAAAGTAATATTTTTATGCACAACAGCATTTTTGGCCTTGTGCTACTTAGAGAGCTTAGAGAGCTTGGGGAAGAGAAGCAGCAGCTCACTGGTCTACCCAGTGAATGGCTGTGCATTGAGGGCGTGTCAGCACAAGTCTGATCATTGGACGAGAGCAGGCTGAATTCCCAGCACAGCCAGAAAACTGACCATGCTGTGCTCACATGTCTTTTTAATAGGAAAGCAGAGGGACTGACAGGAACACCAGGAATTTCACACAATGGAAGCAATGCACAGAACAGGATATATTTTTATACAAGTACATGGTATAGCGGGCACATATCAGATATGAATATCTGGGTTGACATATTTTTTAATGATTACAGAGCTGTATTAAATTGTGTCTTTTAGATCTGCCTGGAGTCAAATTGTTATTTAATCTTTTGAGGGCATGCAAAAAAATATAATGAACTTTTAATTATAAAAAGTGATATAAAAATAAAAGAATCTACCTACATAAAGTTTCATTATTATCTTTCCCTCAAAAGTGACATTTATTTGCGCAACAGCTTTTTTGGCCTTGTGCCACCTTCTATAAAATATAATTCCTGTACGATGGTATGTGCACCCATAAGGGTAGTCATTTTCACTGGTAAATTTGCTTGTTAAACTCACAATGGTTTCATTCTTTAGAAAACCTAATATAGAGCAATTATGCTTGCTATTAAAAACATAAGGGATATAAAATATATATATATATATATATATATATATATATATATATATATATATATATATATATATATATATACATACATACATACATACATACATACATACATTTAGGTTATGTTGGCTACAAAAATGCATTGTAGGGATTTTTAGGGTAGTTGTTAAACATCTGAGGCCACAAACTGCTATATAAGACATAAAACTAAAAAACAAATTGAATAAAACATTCAGCGCCTAGGAGTGATTGCATGTCTGTATTTACACACACACAAATGTTTCCCAGGCAACAAGAGGGACGTGTTTGTAATGGGTGTCTGAATGAAGCATCTCACATGTGACCACTAAACATTTAACGGTTGTGCTTCATCACTGTGATTCCAGATTGTGAAATGGAAAGGCCTCAGCCCCATATGGAAGCAATGCTTCATATACAAGCTCATTTAGTATTTTAGTTTAGTATATTGTTTCTAAATATATTTAACCTCATTTGACATGATACATATCCTAATACTAGCATTGTCCTGGTATGTATAATAAGATATAATGTAAATTTTTCATTTACAGTGACTATTTTACTATTTGATTCTTAATCACTACTTTAGTAGTTTAATATAGGGGAGCCTGGGATCCACAGCCAGCCATTGATAAAAGCCAGTTATTGATAAAAAGCAAACGGTTCTTTTAAATATCAAAACACAGGCAAACAGAAAACAGCTAATCTTTAGAATGGGAAAAAACAAACAAAAAGGTCCATCAATTTCTGGTACAGAAAAATAAAGGCTGGGCACACTGCCCGTAAATATGTTCCTTAACTACTCGGCTTCTGGAAGATTTGCCACCCCCCCCCCCACCCCCTTTATGACCAGGCCATTTTTTGTGATATGGCACTGTGTTAAAATAAAATATAAGTTATTTTTTTCCCACAAATAGAGTTTTCTTTTGGTGGTAATTGATCACTTCTGTGTGTTTTATGTTTTGTGCTATAAAAATAAAAAACAAAAATTTTGGGGAAAAAAATGTATTTTTTACTTTCTGCTATAAAACATATTCTTCATAAATGTAGGCCAATATGTATTCTTACATTCTTTTTCGTTTCTCTTAAAGTACATTATACAAGCTTACATAACATCAACAAAACAAAGCAAAACCTGGGGGGAAAATGATGGCAACACATAAAGATCATGTTTTGAAAGATTATTATGTCTTATTTAGATTCTGCTTAAATTCCCATAAATCATTCTAATTTCCAGATGACTCCCTATAAGTTCTCCAGGGGGCCCATACCTGATGGCATTTTTCATATGTATCCAATTCGTTTGCCAGGGGGGTCTCCATCCTCTCAATTTAATCCATTTCCATTATCCATTCCTGCACTGATGGCGATTGTATTGATCGCCAATGTCGCGGGATAACCAATCTTGCCACTGTTAACCAGTGTCTATGTAGACCCTTTTTAATATTTTTATAGTAGCCTGGGAGAATTGATAGCAGAGTAATTTGTGATGTATTGCGGACTAGCTCTCCTGCAACTATAGCAGCTGCATGATCCTGTCCCATCCCAATGTGTATCAACGAATCCTTAGCAGAATGACACCGCCAATATGTATTCTGCTACATATTTTTGGTTAAAATAAAAATCCCAATAAGCGCATATTGATTGGTTTGCGCAAAAGTCATAGCGTCTACAAACTCGTAGAATATAAACTGGAATTTTTCATTTTTTTTTTAATATACTATTAATGGCGGCGATCAGTGACTTATATCGAGACTGCACTATTGTGGTGGACATTCTGACACTAACTGACATTTTTGACTCTTTGTGGGAACCAGTAACACTAATACAGTGAATAGGCATGGGCCAAACATCCGCCTGTTCAGTTCCCCCCAAAATCCATACCAGACCCTTATCCTGCCCCCCCCCCCCCAATGTGAATGGGTATCGGTACATTGTACCCCTATCCATTCACCCAAAAAAATGTCAAAAAGTAAAAGCCACAAAAGTCAGTTTTTGACAATTCTTTTATTAAAAAATAAAAAAAAAGTTTCTGCGATGTACATCCATCATCAATTACAACGCCCAATGGACCCGAAAAATAAATAGTCCCACCGACTGCTGTCTTTTCACTGTGACAGCTGCTATATAGGCAAGGGCAGGGCCACCCGCTGATGTAACCCTGATGACCCCACCCCCTCTGTCGGCACATGATGTCAGAAGGAGCGGGGTCACTCAGTTACATCACAGGGTTGCCCTGCCCTTGCCTATATAACAGCTGTCACAGCCAAGAGACAGCAGTCAGTGGGAGACCTCCCATCGAGGCGGAGCTTTTTTGTTTTTCTATTTTTCGGGTCCGTCGGGTGGTGTGACACTTTTTTTACTCTTTTAATAAAGGAAATGTAAAAACTGTCTATTGTGGTTTTTACTTTTTGACACATTTTTTTGGTGAATTGGTAGGGGTACAATGTACCCCATACCCATTCACATGGGGGGAGGCAGGATCTGGGGCCCCCCCTTCCAAATTCCAATAAGCCCCCCGCCCACAGACCCCCCACAACCAATGGCCAGGGTTGTGGGGATGAGACCCCAAAGCACCCTCCCCATGTTGAGGGCAAGCGGCCTGGTATGGTTCAGGAGGGGGGGCACCCACTTGCTTGCTCGGTCTGGTATGAATTTTGGGAGGGACTCCACGCCTATTTTTTTTTTACATTTTGGCATGGAGTGTCCCTTAAAATCTATGCCAGACCTAAAGGGCCAGGTATGGAAGACCTAAAGGGCCAGGTATTTTTTTCTTAATTCTTAATTCTACCATTGCTAATTCTATATGCGCTGTATATATAGTTTACACTGAATGCAGAGTATATATATATATATATATATATATATATATATATAGTCTACACTACATTGACTACACTGTATATATATATATATATATATATATATATATATATGTGGAAGGCCAACATGGTGGCCTGAATTTTTGGGAGAAGCCCGGAAGGGTATTTAACCGGCCCACTCGCCTGCGGTCTCCGTCGGTTCCGGTGCGCGATATACTACGTCACTAAGCTGACTACTCGATTCGCTAGCGTTCGTGAGTGCCAGACGTCTCGTGGATTGTTCCCGTTCGAAGGTTTTTGTACATTGTATCTGGCTCGGCTGCCGCAGGTAGGGGTCTCGTTTGACCATCATTTCACTTATGAACGTTACTTACCTTGTCACGAATCTCGTTGTCCACATACGCACGAGTCATTCATTAGTTGCATCCGTACCGCTATCTGCATAACAGTAGCCGGTCGCTTACGCATCACCTGATTCGGAATCAGTCGCAGTAACATTTCATACGGTCACATTTCACCATTTCAGTCATTTCGCCATTTCACGGTCCTGCACCGACACGCCGGTTCGAATCTAGCCGCATCCGATTCGTCCCGGTATGTCCCAGCTGTCGAACCCCATTTCAATACATGATCCAGGGAGCGGTCGTTTTAGCCGCAATTTCTCGACTCACCGAAAAAACACCTCTGTCATGGCATCATTTCACTGTCACGTATCACGTTCCGATTCGAGTCTAGGCGCACCCCGGTGCCTCGATTCGTACCGGCGCGCCCCAGGTGCTCCCAGGCCCCATTTCGTTTCGTGCTCCAGAAGCACGGTCGCTGTCAGTCGAAAAAATTTTAGGCTCACCGGTCGGCGCCTCTGTCACGAGAAAAACATTTCACCTCACGAGTCACGTTTTGATTCGAAACCGGTCGCACCCTCGCGTATCAGTTTCGCCTCCGACGTACCCCAGGTTTTACCTGCCCCATTTCAGTAACCACCCCTGAGTCTGCCCGTCGTCGGTCGCAAAACCTGACCGACCGCTCCGCACCTCATAGAATGGTTCCCCTCATTTCTCTCACCGCCAGGCCGCACCCCGCTTCGAACCCAGTCGCACTGCGCGCCGGTTCGTACCGATGTGCCCTGAACATCCGTTGGCCTCATTTCAGTACATGCTCCAGAAGTCTGGTTCGTCGACAGTTGCCATCGCGGCTCAACCGTTTCATACTCCTGTCATGCCAATCAGTTCGCTGTCACACAAAAACGTCCCGATCCGAATCCGATGGCATCCACCATGCATCAGTTCGTCTCGACGTACCCCAGTCGAATTTGCCTCATTTCATTCCAATTCTCGACCAGTGTCACTCAGCAAGTCACACTCATAAACGACACTTTGCGCCCACGACATGGCACAAACGTTCCTCATTTCACTCCAAAAAAATAAAATAAAAAAAAATATAAAAAAAAAAAAAGGATATATGCATAGACGGGGGACACACCCCACGAGGCACACCTCACCAGTTGTCTTTGTTCCCTTCTCTAGGTCAGTCCAAGTTCAGTAGGTACACCCTGCAACAGGTTGGACGGTATTTCTCCAGGTAAAATATAGAAACTCACCATGTACACACGTCCACGTACGTGCGCACACCTGTCCTTTCGAAAACACAGCAGCTGGGTACGTATGTTTACACAAGGAAAGAAACAGTCTTGGCTTATCTCATCCCCCTAACAGGTCCGGTCGACCTTCTTGCGACCTCAGAAGCCACAAGACATCGCCTCAGGGTACAGCCCATCCGAGGACCATGTCTCAAGCGGGCAGCGAGGATCTCACCGCCCCCTTGTCACCTTCCCCAGTGTCTGTAAGCGACAGCAACCAGTCCCTCAGGGGATGGACCATCCCCAGGCTGACGGCAGAACTTAGACGCAGGGGCGTGCCGTTCCCCGCCACGGCCAGGAAGGCGGAGCTCTTCAGGCTCCTGTTCCCTCCTCCTGCCATGGCCGGGCCCAGCGCTCAACAAGCTTCCCTCCAGTCTATATCTACGGCCATAGCACAACTCCACACCATGGTGTCGTCCTTGGCGAACACAGTCACGGACGTCCAAGCCAGAGTGACTCTCCTGGAAGCTCACCCGGCCCCGGCCGTCCCCGCCCCTGCCGCAATGCAGCCTCTAACACCAGTCGCCACAGGTACCGCAGGGACAAGTCCCGTCGTCTGCCCAGCACACCTGATTCGAGCCAGCATTAAGAAGGACATACTGGATGGCAAGGACGTCAACCTCGCCTCCCTACTCATATCGGTCCATGACCTATATCTATACCTGGGGAGATGTCTCGTTGGTCCTCAAAGCTAAGGACCCCAGACTCAACCGCAAATTGTCCGTCCCAGAATTTGCGTTGACATTTGGGATGCTTAGAGACGTCCTATGTTCAGCTTCCCCCGGCAGAAGGGAAGTGTTGGACTTATATCTCCACACCGTGGTAGACTCGGGTTACAAGTATGGCGGGTTCTCGTTCTACGACTACCACCGTTCCTTTTCCGCAAAAGCAGCCGCCAGGATGGCGCAGTTCCAGTCACCCACGGACTGGAGCCTAATGGACACAGAATTATTCTGTTGCCATTTTGCCGGCCTGCGCTCACCATTGTGCGCAGTCTGCCAATCCTCCACACACACACACCGCCACCTGGTGCTCCAGTGTAGCAGTCAGCCGCTCGGTCGAGTTTCCCTCGACCTCGGCTTCAGCTCGAAACCCCAAGTCGACAAACTCGGATGCCCCGTCCGGACCATGGGAGGAGCGGCCATCTGTAATAATTACAACTACGGCTCGTGCAACTTCAGCCAATGCAGGATGCTCCACGTGTGCGTCGTATGCCACAGGGCGCACCCAAAAAATGTATGCGAAGTCAAGTCGAAAAACCTATGATTGAGCCGCATAAACGTCCACGATTAGGAGTCTATCTTGACTCACACCCCACCCCCTCACTAGCCACGTTCCTCATACAAGGATTCACGGTGGGCTTCCACACCGGCCTTGTCTCCCTGCCCCACACTACCACGAGTGTAGAAATCTCAAATCAGCGGCCACCGACGAGCAGCAGTAGATGAACTACTCCTAGCCGAGCTATAGCGAGGTTTCGTCGTAGGTCCCTTCACACAACCCCCCTTTAACACCTGGAGAGTCAGCCCTATTGGGCTTGTCAAGGGCAAGTTCTCGAATAAAGTTCGTTTGGTGTACGACCTGTCTGCGCCTCATTCTTGCCATGTCCCCATCCCCAGCCTCAACTCCCGGATCCCCTCCGAGGAGTTCTCCTTAAAATACGCCTCCGTCGACATGGCGATCCAGGCTATCCTCAAAACAGGCACAGGGGCCTGGCTGTCCAAAGCCGACATATCGGACGCCTTCAACCTTCTGCCGATTCACCCGTCTCTCTGGTGTTGGCACGGTATCAGGTGGAGAGACAGGTACTACTTTGCCACCAAGCTCACGTTCGGCTCCAAAAGTAGCTCATGGCCCATTCGACAGTAGCCCATGGCTCTTCTCCTACACACGGCCCAATGCACAGAAGTCATCCACTAACTGGATGACTTCTTACTGATAGAGCAGCCCAACGTGTCACCAGTAGACCTCGACAAGTTGAGAGTCGTCTTCCAGAACATCAATATCCCCATAGCTGAGCACAAGGTCGACGGACCCGCACACTCCATCACCTTCCTCGGAGTTGTCTTGGACACATGCTCCATGCAGGCCAGCCTCCCCCTCGACAAGTTGACCCGCATCAGGGCAGTTCTTCAGGGCGTCACCCGCACGAGAGGATGCACAAGACGACAGCTCCAGTCACTACTTGGCATGCTCAATTTTGCCATGCGGATCATCCCTCAAGGTCGTTCCTTCATCTCACGGCTCTTAGTCTACCTGTCACAGGCACAAGACCCCGGTCAGATCCTCAACCTGGACGCCGCGGCCATAGCAGACCTAGCGATGTGGGAAGAATTCCTTTCCTCATGGAACGGAATATCCATGTTTATCCCGGCCATCTCACCCCGCTCACCACAGGTGGTGACAGATGCCTCGGCCTCCACGGGCTTCGCAGCCATTTTTGGCCTCCGTTGGTTCGCTGGCCCTTGGCCCCCGCAGATTCTCTCCCTGTCCTACAACACTATCCGCCTGTACCTGGCCGGCGTACAGCACTTTTTGGCCCTTCAAGATCCCACTAGACCGCCTGTCTTCTCGTCCCACGCCGTCCGAGCCGTCCTACGCAGCGTCCAGAAGCAGCAACCGGCAAACAGAACCAGACGTCGCCCCATCACGAGTGCCATCTTCCGCGAGATGTCCGCCATACTCGCTGGTTCCCCCTTTGGTGTCCTCCTCAGCCAGGTCATACAAGCCGCGATCTACCTGGCCTACTACGGGTTCCTACGTCCCAGCGAATTCACCTGTAACAGCTCGACCAGCCAAACCCTGTGCAGACGCCACCTAGTTCGCCATCAAGACCACTTCGTGCTCCACCTCAGCGTCTCCAAGACTCAGCAAGCTGGCCACGGGGTGGACATCCATCTATACAGAACCGGCAATTCCTGGTGCCCAGTGACGGTTCTCAACCGCCTGCTCTCACTCCTGCCAGAACAAAGGGACACCGATCCCCTTCTACCTTTCCCAGTCAAACCCCTGAGCACCTGCCAGTTCATGACACACGTAAGGATTCTCCTCCGCAACCTACGCCTCAACCCCAGCGAATACTCCGGTCACTCTTTTCGGATCGGGGCCGCCTCAACCGCCTCACAGCATGGGGTCCCAGGCCACATCATCCAGAGACTCGGCAGATGGAAGTCAACCTGCTTCACCCGGTATATACATGACCCACAGGTGGAAATGTCACGGGCCTTCGCCCAACTCACGCAGTAGACAATGCTAAAAGTCAATAAACATCTTCAAACCCTACCTCAGTTTTTTGCCCCCTTATTTTGGCATACCGTCCATTAGACCAAGGCACACTTCAGGTCCCTCTTTTCATGTTGTAGATCTTATGGTTAAGTTACTCCTCTTCAGACACGTATCGGCCATAGGGCTTCAACCATAAGTGGAAGGCCAACATGGTGGCCTGAATTTATGGGAGGAGCCCGGAAGGGTATTTAACCGGCCCACTCGCATGTGGTCTTTGTCGGTTCCGGTGCGCGATACCCACCCTCCCATTCCCCCTTTCAAGGGCATTTCTCACAACTTCACCCTCAAACACTCATTTCTAATCAGGGTATGCCCCCTTATTTTGGCATACCGTCCATTAGACCAAGGCACACTTCAGGTCCCTCTTTTCATGTTGTAGATCTTATGGTTAAGTTACTCCTCTTCAGACACGTATCGGCCATAGGGCTTCAACCATATATATATATATATATATATATATATATATATATATATATATAGTGGCGTGCAGGCACAAACTGCCTGCACGCCACTAACTTACCTGCCTCTAGCTAACATTCTCCCAATGATTATGATAACATTATATATGGTCGTCCTGTAAGCAGCCTTATATATTGTGGGGCGTGGACTTAGGCACAGTGCATTTGGCCAATCATGGCTCTCACAGCAGAGTACACTGTGATTGGCCAAAGCATGCAGGTCAGGTACATGCTTTGGCCATCATCAGACGTCAATGCACTGCAATCCCGCAGGGCATTATGGGGCATTCCGTGACGCTCAAATTTGCCACGAACGCCCCAATATATAAAATAGTCACTGTACTAATGACACTGGCTGGGAAGGGGTTAAACGTATAGGGTGATCAAAGGGTTAACTGTGTCCCTAGCCAGTGTTTTGTATACTATGTTAAGGAAAGGGATGGATTTTATTCCGTACTTGTTTGTTTACATAGGCAGAGCTCCATTCCGTGTCTCTGCCTGACGATTGGCGGGTGCCAGTGGACATCAAGTGCCCGGGTAATGAGAAATGACAGTAATGAGTAATCACAGCATAAGCGGGCTGCCAGCAGCGTGCACCCACCCCCTAGGCAGAAGTGCCGCCCTGTAGCAGTATATCTGCTATGGGGTGATCCTTAAGTGTTTAATGTGGTTTTGAAAGTTCCCACTGGCCTCAGGGTTCCCAAAAAGCAGGTCTCCGCAGCTCAGAAACCGTGTCTCAGTGTCAGGGAAGAGGCCGATCGTTAAGAGCAGTGCTTCCCTGGAAGTGATAGAGGGAGAGCAGTGCCCAAAGGTGTTCAGTTTGCCAGGTGTTTGCTGGTGATAAGCCAGCCACTTGCAGAGATCTGAGAGTCGTTTTCCATTCGTCGCCATCTCGGATCAAATTGTAGGTCCCTCGTAAATCTAATTTGACAAAGACCCGTGTGTGACGGAATCATTTGGAGAAGACCCGGGTGTGAGGGATAAGCGGGAATGGTAGCGTTTTTTAATTATAATCTTATTAAGTTCCTTGTAGTCTATGCAGGGCCTGAGGGACTGGTCCTTTTTTTTGACGAAGAATATGCCAGGGCCCACAGGAATGGAGGAAGGACGGATGAACCCCTTCTTCAGGTTGTCATCTAGGTACAGCCGCAGGACCACAAACTCCTTTTCGGCCGATGTGGGGGAAGTACGTCAGCACACTTTCGGTCAAAAAAAATCCAGGAACTCTCTGTAAACTGCTGGCACCTTCTGGTGGACGTTGGGTTGGAGCGTCAGGCAACTGACGGGATCCAGGTGTGTGGGGACAAGGCAAGGCGCCTGGCAGTATGAAGAAGAAAAGCAGACCTCCCTGCTGGACCAGTCGATGTGAGGGTTATGTGCCTGCAGCCATGGGATGCCCAAGATGACTGGAAACATGGGAGAACTCAGGATGTAGAATCTAAGAAATTCCTAAAGGCCTGACTCGGTGGAAACGTGGAGAGGAGTGGTTGCTTGGGAAACGGATCCAGAACAAGGTATGGAGCCATCAGCCAGGTGAACAGTAAGGGTTTTTTTTATGCAGAAGGGGGATGTTCAGTTTTGCTGCAAGTGCGTGGTCCAGGAAACAGCTGCAGGCCCCCGAGTCAATTATTGCTGGAAGCTGAATCACCTCGTCCGCCACCTAGAGAGAGACAGGTAGAACACGATGAGAAGGTGAGGTTGCAGCCACTTGGGAGAGAACAGTGGTGTTTGGAGATGGCTTACTGGATCGGATGGGGCAATTGTGGAGGAAATGTCCCATGCCCCCACAGTATGGGCAGAGGTTGGCTGGCCAACGCCAGAGCCTCTCCTCGGTAGACAGTGCTGAGCGGACTAGGCCGATTTGCATAGGCTCAGACTCCACCAGGGCTAAAGTACCGGGCACTGACACTGAAGGAAGAGCAACCTGTAGTAGCATCCAGGTATGTCTATATGCCTGAGCCTTCTCGGAACATCTGTTGAGCTGGATGGCCAGCTGAATGAGACCTTGCAAGGTAGCAGGAGTCTCCACTCTCGCTAGCTCATCTTTGAATGACTCCGACAGGCTCTGACGGTACCAGCCTGTGTCTGCAGACCCTTACGGAAGTCCACCTTGTAATCCTCCACCAGCCGCTGCCCTTGCTGTAGGGTGTGCAGGGCAGTCTCAGCGGATCATCTTACAATTGTGCCATCGCCTCAAAGAAGGCATCTAGGTAATTAATGATGGGGCACTTTTGTTCCAGCAGGCTGTGGGCCCAGGCCTGGGGTTCCTCGGACAAGAGCGACATCACAAATCCTACCTTGACAGTCTCGAGGGAGAACATGCATGGTTGCAGGGCCAGGTACAGTAGGCAGGCGTTCTTGAAAGAGCAGAACTTCTTCCGGCCCCCGGAGAAGCGCATCGGGGTTGGTACCCAGGGTTCGGGTGGTGGAACCACTACTGTATGGGTGGAGGTGGTGCGCTCAGGTGCAGAAGCAGCTACTGCAGTGCCGGTAGAGGGGGAGCCTTGATCTGGCTGCCAAGTGCTGTAGATGCCCATCCAGCTGGAAGTAGCCCTCCTGCAAATGTTGCACTGCCTGTGTAAGGGCAAAGACTTGCTGGTACAGAGCCTCTAAAGGTGACACACCTCCATCAGCCTCTGACATCTTCCCTGGATTATACTGTCAGAAGTCAGGGAAGAGGCCAATCGTTGAGAGGGCGCCCCTTGCGACTAAGTGCAGTGCTTCCCTGGAAGTGATACAGAGAGAGCAGTGCCCAAAGGTACACGATATGCCAGGTGTTTGCTGGTGATGAGCCTGCCATTTGAAGAGAGCTGAGAGTCGATGGGATGATCCGTAGGGCCACTGAGTTCAGGTAGGTATCTCCAGTAGGGAAAACTGGGAACGGAAGGTGAAGACAAGCCAGGGGTTGTACACGTGAGATCAGTCCACAAGTATCAGATACGAAGTACAGGTGAGGGAACAGACAAAAGCGTAGTCGGTGGGGAAAGCCAGGGGTTAATCAGGAGAGGATCCTAAGCAGAAGTCAGAACTAGCCGGGTCGGTAACAGGGAATCAGAATCACGAAAACACAGGAGCTCAGGAAACACTGGGAAGCTGATGATAATCCAGCAAGGGGCAGCTCCAACAGCAGGCTTAAATAGACCTGGAAATACTGCCCACATCAGTCACACTGTGTGCCGTGGCGACCATGATTATCTTGGGCAGGATTGCCAGTCCTTCTTTGGCCATTTCCCTGACACTCAGTCACAAGCCAATCCACAATGCTCACCCAGCTGTGTCAGCTACACTCTACCTCACAACCTGATGACCCCTTTTTGTTCCTTTTCAGGCCTCTCCTGCAGACGAGTCAACCCCTTCAGGACCAAAGTTTGTCCTTGTATTCTGGGTTGGAGGCACTTTCCAATGCAGAAGTCTCTCTGAGTCTCCGAATTCCAGATCTCATATAAAGACTTACCAATCTTGGGCAAACTATAAGTCAATTTACCCCTTTCCAAACAGAACCTCAACCCTGCATTGGTGAGAACATCTGAGCACTCCAAAACTGCATTCAAATTGTCTCCCTTAAAGGCGTCACAACCCAAATAATAGGGAAACATACCTACCTTCCAGGACCTATCCATGGCATCCTATACAGTCGTTTACTTCACTGGACTCCCGAATAAGCTGTTTTATTGAGATTTAAAAATTGCAGTTGTAATCAGTTTGTTTACTTTTCTATCTTCCAGTTTTCTTGCCTTATCAATATTATTGATATCAGAGACGAATAAAGAGGCATACTTTTTAGACTATATCAGACTGTACTGCATGGGTCCCATTTTGACAGTCTGTCTATCTGTCTAACTCTAGGCAGGAGACAGCGTTACACTTTAGTTTTCAACATCAGTAGTTTTCAGTTTTCTTTATCATCTGCATCCCCATCTGGTTTATGTTTGAGGTGGGAGTCTCCCCTGCCAGCAGAAATTCCACAGCCCCCAGCTGGAGGGGCAGCAGCGGTTGGGCTGTGTGTAAGCTGGGTGCTGGCAGTTTTTGGTCACTGATTTTAACCTGCAGAGGCAGCGCCCTGCACAGACGGAGCTCTGTGGTGTGATTCAGTTGGTGGGCTGCCCTTAAGCTGGCCCCCAGAGGGCATCCTGCCTCATTGGAGATGTGCCGCCTCCTCCTCCTCCTCTCTCCGATCAGGCACCCATGTGGAGTCAGTGACCTCATCATCCCCTCCCTCTTCACCACTGGAGCAAACCTGGCAGTATGCTGCAGCTGGTGGAACATGACTGCCAGATTACTGTCCTTGAGCATCCCCTCTCTCTGCGCTCACGCTACTGCCTTCCTCTAGCTGGGTATCATCATCAGAGCCTTCAAAACGCTGGCCATCCTCCTGGAGCACGTACCCAACACTGTGGTCAAACAGTTCGGGGGACTCCTCAGGAGGACATGGTGGGTCTAGGGAAGGGGTGACTGATGACATTGAGACGAGGGAAGAGTATGCATTGGCAGCTGCTTTGCCAGTACCCTGAGCCTGGGTGAGAGAGGATGAGGAGGATGAGGAGGGCTTGGTCATCCACTCTACCAAGCCTTCGGCATGATGCGGCTCTACATGTCCATCTGCCGAAAATAAGGACAAGCGTGTCCCATGGCCACGTGCTGATGACGATGCACCGCATCCACGACCAGCACTGTTGTCTCTAGACACAGAGCCTGCTTGCCCTCTTTTCTTGGCTCGTGACTGTCTGCATCTGCTTGTTGGCCTTCCAGACATTGTAATGGCCTGCAGGGAGATGGGAAAAACAGCAATTGGGTAGTGTATATTGTGCTGGAGTCACACAATACACACACTAACTCCTGCAGATGGCTGTATTAATGGAGAACAGCACAAAGGGTAGATACAGGTGCAGGTTTATACTGTGCTGTGCTGGACTCACACAGCACACACTAACTCCTGCAGATAGCTGTATTTATAGAGAAAAACACCACTGAACAACACCACTAAAGGGTAGATACAGGTGTATACTGCGTTGGAGGCACAGAACACACACCAAGTCCTGCAAATGCCTGGTAATAAAGATTAAAGAACAACTGTCCCTACCTATCTATGCTCTTTCCCTGCACTTTCCCCACACGCAAATGCCTGAGAAGAACACACCGTCCCTGCCTATCAATCCTCTTTCCCTACACGCCGGAACACACTACACAAGGCCACCGGCACAGCGGCCTTATATAGTGTGGGGCGTGTACTAAACCCCCTGAGCTATAATTGGCCACAGGCAACCTGCCTGTGGCCAATTATTGCTCTCCTCGCTGCTGGCGATATGATTGGCCAAGCATGCGGGGTCACAGTGCATGCTTGGCCAATCATCAGCCAGCAATGCACTGCGACTGGCGCAGTGCATTGTGGGCCGTTCGTATCCCACAAATTTGATGCGAACGGCCCGCAGAGTTCTGGACTCGACGAACGGACGAACGCTGATGTTCGATTTGAATATGGGTTTGAATCGAACACCGGGTTCATCCCTATTGTTGAGTAGGTCTGTAATTGTCTTTTGTTGGGCCTTTCTCTGGGCTCTTTTAAGTGCAAGGAATTTCCCTCTTAGGACACATTTATGAGCCTCCCATTGGGTAAGTGGGGTTGTGTCAAGTATGTCGTTTTCTACAAAGAATTCATGTTTGTTCTTACAGATAGCTTTAGTGTCTTCTTCCAAAGTCAGCAGGGCGTAATATAAGTTGCAGTGGATAGGAAGGGAAGGTCTTTCTGGGACAGCAATAAGTAGTCTATTCTGGAATATTTGTTGTGTGGGGCGGAGAAAAAAAAGTGAAATCTTTTTTGTTCGCCAGGTATCATGCAGAAGGAGATCTTAGATCTGTATCTTAAAGCGGTTCTGCACTCTGAAAAAATTTTTTTTTTTTTTAGGATGTAATATAAAGTGTGCTTACCTTTATTAGGGGACTCACCTGTTCCATCTTCCATCTCGATCGCCGCCGGTTTTCGTCCGATGAAGTTCCTCGTCTTCTTCTTTAGTGCTGGGGGCCATCTTGCCTGTGGGCATGTGAAACACCCACAGGGACTTTAGATGGCCCAGCATGCACTGCCGTTACTCGCGCGTGCGCAGTAACGGCTCATCTGCCGAGATCTCACGAGATTTCGGCAGATGCGGCCGAAATCTCGGGAGATTTCGGAAGATGTGGCCGAAATCTCGCGAGATTTCGGAAGATGCCCGCACTGACTCCTGGGATCAATGACACCAGATCCCAGGAGACAGTGCGGCGTGACGACGATCGACGCAAGACCCCGCCCGCCGCCGCAGAGGGAGAAGACCGGAAGTCTTCAATTACAAGGTAAGTAAAAAAAAAAAAAAAAAAAACATTTCATTTAGTACTCTTTGCCTGATTTGGAAGGCAAAGAGATTTACTAAATGAAATGAGTGCAGAACCGCTTTAATTTGCTGAATGGCTATGTATGGCAGTGATGCTGTACCAGTGGAGGTGTCTAAGATTGGAAACAGAGCAACATTGAAGTCCCCCTCCCGAGGATTGTCATACCTGACTGAAAGTCTGCAAGAAGCTGTGAAAGGGATCTAAAAAAACTAACTTGTGCGGTATTGGGGCTGTATATGTTGACCAAGGTTACAGGTCGTCCTTGGATTTGGCCCTTAAGCAGATGTATCTGCCTTCTGCTTCCATGAGGGAGTCTGTATGGGTGGTGGGGGGGGGGGGTCTGGAGGAGAGCCGAATCTGAGGGATTTAAATTTCAATGGCAGTGGGTGGTGTCGGAGACTGTGAGGAGGAGAAAGAGAGAGAAAAATAAATGGAAAAATTAAAAGAAAGGAGGGAGAGGCAAGGGAGGGAAGCGGAAGGGTGAAAGAGGGTGAGGGTTTGAGGAGTAGAGGGAGAAGGTATGGGTTAGTAGGAGGGTAACGGGAAGTAGAAGAGGGGGTAATCCGGAAGTAGGGAGGTTATAGATGAAGCTCCCTAGAGATGAAAATCTACCTGGCAGGGGTTGACAGGAATAAATATGTTTGCTGTATTGGTGCCTTTTTAACAGCTTTAGGGCAGCCAATGGATGATCGTTTCACTAGTGTGCCCTAGAAGCCATCACAGCCATGCCTACTAATGGCATGGCTGTGATTGGCCAGTGCAGCATGTGACCCAGTCTCTATAAATAGTACACACACAGCACACAGCGTCATTCTGTTATAGACAGACACTGTAAAGCCCCATACACACGCGCGGATTATCCGTGGACCAGGTCGGTCGGATCCTGTCCGTCGTACTTTGTCCGATGTTGGTGTTGCGTACACACGGTCGGACTACGTTGTCGGAATATCCGGTCTGCAAGAACGTCGTGACGTAAGTCGTCTTCCACGAGACTAGAAAAGGGAAGTTCAGCACCACGTCAGGCACCCGTTGGGCTCCTTCTGCTGATCCCGTGTTTATCGCGAGTTAGTCGAAGTTTGGTGACTTAAGATTCGCGCTTCTCAGTTTTCTGACTCAGATCGTTACTGCTCTTCAGTTTGTGCTTGTCGTGCGTATCTGTTTATTAGTGCGTGTAGTCAGTTCGCATTTGTTGGTCATTGCGGCCTATATCTTGATATAGGACGCTTTGATTTGCACTGCTTATTGTCTGCTCGTTTCTGGTATTCATTTCGTTCTTTCAGGCCTTGCTGTTTATCGGTGCTTTCTGTTTGTCCGTTCTGACCAGCCGACCTTTTGTGACCTTGTGAGCGATGTTTCCCGTGCGTACTCGTCGCCGAGTTCGTGCTGTACGCGGAATTGGTGTCGGGCTTTTAGCTTTGACCCAAGACCCGTCCATGAACAGAGTGACGAGGAGTATGTGGACCAAGAAATTGGTTGCTTCAGCGTGACCAATTCTCGCACATGCCTTTGCTTCGCGAGATCCGGGAGAATAATCCTGATGATTTCAGGAACTTTCTCCGGATGACGGACCCCGATTTTCACCGTCTTTTGGCTTTGCTGACCCCCTTTATCAGCCGGCAGGATACCTGCATGAGACAAGCCATTACTCCGGAGCAGAGGCTTGTTGCCACGTTGAGGTACTTGGCGACAGGGAGAAGTCTTCAGGATTTGAAGTTCTCTTCAGGTATCTCTCCCCAGGCCCTGGGAATCATTATTCCAGAGACCTGTTCTGCCATCATCGAGGTCCTGCAGGAGGACTATATTAAGGTAACATTTCTACTTTACTATTCCCTTCTATGTATGCTCTGTTTGCTAATGTCTTCTATTTTTGACCTCCTTCCCTAATTACCATGATTGCAATATGCTCTAATATGCTGTGCCCCTTTTCTCCTTCATGCATTTTTCCCTTCACTTACCTCACCAGCATGCTCTTCTGCCCCAATAGACACCTATGGCCTAGTCACTTAAGCAATGTCTTTTGTCTGCTGCATAGTATTGTTTGCCCCCAAACACCCCCTAAAATATGCACAAATGTTTGCTGTGTGGTTTACTTCATGTAGAGACCCTTTTTTTATTTATTTTTTGTGGTGGGGGGGGGGGGGCAAACTCATTAGGAGCCCCCTCCCCCAACTGCTCTGTCAGATGGTACCAACCCTCTATCTGCTGGCTTTCCCAAGGTCAATACACACTATATACCTACCTCTTTTTAGTGGGCATCTTTAGGGATGAATTCTGCAAAGCATGAAGTGCAAGGGGCTGCCTCCATACTTTCCATTTCCTATTTTTTTGTGTTCTTTCCCTCCTATTAGCTTGCTTGGTAATTTCAGAATGTCACAATGTGCTTTCCTTTTTTTTGGGGGGGGGGGGGGGGGGGGGGGGGGTTGAAATGTTATTTTATCTTTCCTGTGGGCTGCCAATAGTGTTAAGTAAGGAGGGTCTGGCCAAACTAGCACACATTATTGAGCCATTTGGCAATCAATGAAGTGCAGAGGGTTACCTGTCCAACCCCCCCCCCCAAAACCCTAGTTATTGGCAATGGCCCATCAGAAGTGGGGGATTGATGGGGGGGTGATTAATCTGTGAAGGGGAGCCTCTACTTTTCTGTGCAAATACTTTCCAGCCTCCAATTTTAAACAATGCTCTTGTTTCAAGATGTTGATTGTCTAATCTGCTTGCAATGTTTATGTGCAAAGTGACTAATTTTTTTTTCTTGTTTCACTCCACAGTTCCCTTCCACGCCACAGGAATGGCAGACTGTGGCCTCCCACTTTGCCAGCCGTTGGGACTTTCCTAACTGCGGAGGGGCAATTGATGGGAAACACGTCCGCATCGTCCCACCGCCCAACTCGGGGTCCTACTATTATAATTATAAAGGGTTTAATAGTGTAGTGATGTTGGCGGTGGTGTCGGCGACATATAAATTTATGTATGTGGACGTGGGGATGAACGGCCGGATCTCGGATGGGGGTGCCATTGCGCACACGGAGTTCTACTGGCGTCTCCAAAGTGGCAGTCTGTGCTTGCCACCTCCAGAGGAGAATGCAGAAGGACTCCCCTTCGTCTTTGTCGCAGATGAAGCGTTTGCGTTGACTCCCCATCTGATGAGGCCATTCCCGATGAGGACCCTCACCCCAGACCAGAGGGTCTTCAACTACAGGCTGTCCAGAGCCCGAAGAGTTGTTGAGAACACTTTTGGCATCCTGGCCAGCCGCTTCCGCCTGTTCTTGACGGCTATTAACTTGGCGGAATACAAACTGAACCACATAGTTCTTGCCTGTTGCATATTGCACAACTTCCTCAAAAGACATAACAGGAACTATGTGGTGCCCGTTGGCCCAGATGTGGAGGGCCCTCCAAATGCTGACCTCACAGCCCTTCAAGTGGCACGTCCAGGCTTGCCCCCTCTAAATGCCCGCGCGGTCCGCGAGCAATATATGGAGTACTTTGTGGGTAGGGGGGCCATTGCTCTGCCTGACGATGTGTGAGAGGCATTTTTTAATAAATCTTATTTTTCAACCAGCCTATGATTTCTTGTCATTTCCGTATTCTTTTTAGCTTATTTTACCTTGAAATTTTTTCCCTTTGCCTTCGACAGTGGGAATGCACTTTCTGGGCAAAAGGAGGTAACAGTCTCTTCTTCCCAAAAAGATTATTCTCATGTTGTGTGTTTGATACCTAATCTTTGGTCTAGAGAAGGTTTGTAGTGCATAACTGACACCCAAAATACTCCTTTTCATCACCAGGTCAGACATGTGTGTATTCTCAAAAATGCTGTGCTCCGTGTTTTCGTACAAAGCACTGTGGGTGTCATTTACATAAGTCAAATCCACTATGCTCTACAAGTGCAGTGAAAAAGTGCCCTGGAAAAGAAACTTGCAGTGCAAACTGGACTTGCCTTTAGTAAATAACACCCATTGCCCCCCATATCCTTTACATTTGGCATACATAATGCATTGTGTTTTTTAAATAAGGAAGCCACACATTTTGAAAAGTTAAAAAGTTTACTTGGAAAACATTCACAAGTGCGTTTACAATCTTCTTGCCCAAACTGACAACATCTTGGTTATTTACAACATTGTTTACAAACATTCCGCAATTGGTAAAACCAGGCATGGAGCAAAACAGAACCTAGGAACTAGGAAAGTTCAACTTTGTAAAGTGAAGACAAGATCAGACATGACTATATGTTCAAAGTGTGTTTGATCTTGCCTTCATCACATGGGGGGTCACCCCTGGAAAGTGGAAATTTAGAACATGCACACAATTTGGGTCTGAAAATGGTCATTAGATGGTAAAACACATGCCTAGAAGCTTCAAAGTGCCATTTTCCATCATGGGGATGAATGGACGTTTTTTTGGGGTGCAACCCCTTCACCACAACCACTTTCGTAGTTCGTAAAGTGGTTGCACCCCCAAAAAAACGTTGTCATTCATCCACCATGATGGGAGCTAGCACATGTGGACACAATGTGTGCATGTTCCAAATTTCACACAGTTCTTAAGTTGCAAATGTGTTCAGAAGCAGGCACAAATGTGTGTTAATTACTTGGTGCGTTTTCATATTTTTCCTAAAACATCAATGATGTTCTTCAATTTTTGTTGAACATCATTGATGTTTTGCTTTATGTAATCTAGATCTCTATTGCAGACCATTATCTCCCCGATGAGTACGTGGGCACTCTCTGTGGTAAAGTGCGATTTTTCTTCCACAACATCCACGTCACCTAAAAACCACAAACAAACAAAAATCGGGTGTTGGAAATGAGGCAGCCATACATTGATTAGCTTACCAGTAGCTGTGTTCTCCCACACTCACCTGTTGTGGTGACAAGTTCTCCAAGTTCGATGATCTCTCCTTCCTCCTCTGCTTCTGCTCTTTCCCCTTTTTGGGAGGTGTTGGTTTTGGGGTTTCCTCAGATGGCCCAAGTTGTCGCTCCCCTATGAGAATGTACAAAAGGAAGATTTAGCAACACAATCTATTGAGGGCAGAAATAGGAAATGACAAACATTGCTTGAAAGTGAGGGACACTATTTTTGTTTGGCCAGTTACAAATGCCAACAACATGAATGTAGTCACTTTGTAAAGGTGCTAAACTTACTAGCTTTTTGGTAGAAGTTTGTCTGATGGAGACCCCCCTCTAGTATCCACTGGAGCACATGTGTGGAAAAGCATAATAAAAAAGGGGGTTTGGGTGTCCCAGCACTAGTGCTCTAGAGTCCAGATGGGTAAACAGCTACTAAGTGACCTCTCCTTTACATTGAATAAATTTGGTTTACGCTCTTGATGACATCTCTAGTGAGAACAAACTTCCTTTCAACAAAAACTTCACCAAACCTCGTATTATAAGTGGCCGAACGATCGAGGTTGCGTACCATCGAATGGACACACACACGACCATGACAGTGGCAGAAAGATCGAGGCTGAGTACGATCGAATGCACAGACGAACCTGAAAGTGGCCATTTTGGAATGTACAACTTTGTAAAAATCAAACCACATGGAGCAGTATGCAAGCAAGAAATCAAACACAAAACACAACTACTTACTTTTTTGAAGAATTCGATTGATCTTTCTGTACTGATCGGCCTCCCTCAGTTTCAAGTCTGACCAGCGTTTCCTCAGTTGCTCCTTGGATCGTTGTACCCCAAAATGATTGTACAGCCTTCTCACAACTTTAGACATGATCTTGGCCTTGCGGACATTGGGGTTGAGGTAAGGCCCATACTTCCCATCATAGTCGCTCCTCTTTAATATGTCCACCATCTCCAACATTTCTCCAAATGACATATTGGAGGCCTTGAATTTCATGCTCCGGGATCGGGACGTTTCTGCCTCCGGACTTTCCTCGTCCTCCTCCTCGTTGGTGGGATATTTGGGGCGCACCTGCTGTGTCCCCGCCATGTGCTCTCCCCACTGCGCTGTAAAGAGAAGGGTGGGGAATAGACGAGAAAGATCGTCAGGGGTGGGCGGAGTTTGACGCATGCGCACTGTATATAAAACGTCACACGCCTGTGTCGTAGCCACGATCTGGGAGACGAGGGGAGAGAAAGCTCACGCACGAGATGATCGCTAGAAACGAAGGTACAATTTGACGTTGGTACATAACTAGCCTAGACTGATTCGAACTTGAGGCTTCTTTATGGAGAAGATTAGGAGAGTTTAGGCTGACATTATTTATATTGTTTTGTGTGGTGTTGTGTCTTGCAGAGGTGATGGAGGGCTTCTACGACGTGAGTTTTCTCCCCCCTCTTCATTGATAAATATAGGCAAATGCCCTGTGACGGATCTTCAGTGTCTCTTCTGAGAATCTCCGCCAGACCTGTGTCTCCTGTCCTCCAAATGCACCCACAGCCTGAAGATTCGCCATAACCAGCCCTTAACCCCTCAATCACGAGACAAGCCACACAGGTGTTGAGGGTTAAACATCCAGAGCATAAACTGTTTATTAAGTTTCAAACATACACTTTTAAACACAGTTGGGGACACCCCCCTTAGCCTTGTCATAGAGGGGGTAGGGGACAAGGAAGAACCAATGGAAACTCAACACTTGTATATCCAAACAACTACAGTTGAAACACATAAAGGGATTATGATAAGCAGGCAGCCCCTCCTAACAGATCCCCTGCTGGTTGATGTCTCCAGTCCAGACCTTTCGTCTACATGCCATGACCCAACACAATTAACACAGCAACAAGAGGGGGGGGGGGGGAGAAGGGATGCAGCATTACATCGCATTATCTCAATGGCACTTTGTCCCCAAGTCTCTCCCAAGTCCATTCTGGGCCATAGTCTGTGGGTAGGAGGCCAACGCCCAGCCCCTTCCAAAACACACAGTGACAGTGGGTTCTGCCACATTTCTCCCCTTTTAAAAACAGACTAACCAGGTCCTTGACCCTCAACTGGTCTGGACCTGCGTTAGTCACAAATTCCCACCCCAGGCAAACAGAAAAAGAAACAGTACGACTCTGGCGCTGGGGAGCAAAACCGCACATACGGTCTCCCATGAATAAAAACAGCCGCTTTAGAGCAGGACTGCCTGTCCGCACTCCCGTGATCCAGGGCCTGGTTGCATGTATTGGGGGGAGCTGAATAATCCTCTGCCCCGATGCCAGCGCTTCAGCTGGTAGGGAGCATAGGCTGGTAGTGCTAAGCCTTTGAGGAAGAAAAGGAACTTGCTCTTCTCCTGGTGTAGTTACCAGCCGCTGGGGAGGTATCTTGCAGGGACTATCTCCCAGACTCTCCATCTCTTTTTCTGATGCTGGGCAGAGACCAACAGCGCTCTGCCTCGTAGCCAGCGCTTCTGCTGGGGGGACATATGCAAAGATATTCAGCCGCTGAAGAGGGGGAAGGGTTTTTTCCCCTCCCGGTGGGGATTTCCGCTGCTGGGGAAACAGCTCCCGAAGATCATCTCTCGGACTCTCCGGATCCAATTCTGAGGGTGGGCAGAGGCCACCGGCGCTCTGCTCCGTCGCCAGCGCTTCTGCTGGGGATATAAACACTGGGGTAGTGTCTAATTGCTGGGGAGTGAGAATGGCTTTCTCCACTCCCGGTGGGGATATCTTCTGCTGGGAAAACAGCTTACTGAGGTCATGTCTCAGACTCCCTGGATCTAACTGTGAGAGTGGGCAGAGGCCAGCAGCACTCTGCCCTGTAGCCAGCGCTTCTGCTGGGACACCGGATGCGATACTCTGGACTTGCTGCTGATCCCCATCTACCAGCCTTCCAGCGCCCGTCTCAACTCCCCCTTCTGAGACTTTTATGCTATTAGCTTGTCTCGCTGCCTGGGGAACCTCCGATGCCTTCCGGCATTCTAGCACTCGCAGTGCCCTCTGTATCATCGCCGCTTCTTCCATTGTGGTTAGAACGGGAAAACGTAGGGGTACCCCTGGCCCCATTTGCTCTGCATCTTTGCGACTGTCCGCTTTTTCTCCCGGACAGTCCCAGGCAACGGGGGCCATGCCGGGCTGCTGATCACCGTCAAACAGCCGCTTGTAGGCAATCTCGAGCTCCCATTCCTGCTCAACCAGGAACTCCAATTCCTCCAGGTCACATGCCTCTTCTGGGAGGTCCAGCACCTCATCTCGGAAGTCCAGGATGTCTTCAAGCCGCCACTCCTCGATGCTCCCAAAGTCTGGGTCTCCGTACATTTTTTTATGGAGCAGCCCCACGCTGCCGTAGCCAACGCCTTCTGTCGGGCTGCCATCTGCTGTACCTGGCCACAGTTGAGCCGCAAACCACCGGAGGGCTCTGTAGCTGGCGTCCAGCCTCATCTCCTCCCGGACTAATCTTCTGAGCTCCGTCTTCCAATCATCTAGCGGTTGTTCCCTCAGGAACACCTCTCGCGCACGGTACTGCGTCCAGTACATCTCTGTAGAGAAGGGAAGGATCTTCCCCTGATGGTGCTGCTCATGGCTTAGCGTCTCTTGCCAGAGTTGCCAGCGGATCACATCCTCCCAGCCGAGCATGGTGTGCTCTGTCGCTGGTCCCCGATGTTGCTTCCGCATGCCTTGCAGCCTCCTCCCGAACTCTGCTCTCATGCTGGCTGGTCCCCGTATCGCTCCTTGATGGCTGCCCGGATCTTGAATCCCGGTGGTGATTTGGATGTCCTGGACTGCAGGAGACATCCCACTGCTGCCACCACTGTGACGGATCTTCAGTGTCTCTTCTGAGAATCTCCGCCAGACCTGTGTCTCCTGTCCTCCAAATGCACCCGCAGCCTGCAGATTCGCCATAACCAGCCCTTAACCCCTCAATCACGAGACAAGCCACACAGGTGTTAAGGGTTAAACATCCAGAGCATAAACTGTTTATTAAGTTTCAAACATACACTTTTAAACACAGTTGGGGACACCCCCCTTAGCCTTGTCATAGAGGGGGTAGGGGACAAGGAAGAACCAATGGAAACTCAACACTTGTATATCCAAACAACTACAGTTGAAACACATAAAGGGATTATGATAAGCAGGCAGCCCCTCCTAACAGATCCCCTGCTGGGAGATGTCTCCAGTCCAGACCTTTCGTCTACATGCCATGACCCAACACAATTAACACAGCAACAAGAGGGGGGGGGGAGAAGGGATGCAGCATTACATCGCATTATCTCAATGGCACTTTGTCCCCAAGTCTCTCCCAAGTCCATTCTGGGCCATAGTCTGTGGGTAGGAGGCCAACGCCCAGCCCCTTCCAAAACACACAGTGACAGTGGGTTCTGTCACATGCCCCTATTATGGCAAGCAAAGCACCGCGACTGCAGCAACAGACCAAAGAGGTACGCAGCCCTGCTGAAACTTGTGGCATTTGTAAAGCCAAACATGCCCACGGCAACCGTGGCGAACTTAAAAGTAAAAATTAATAACATGCGGAGTACCTATTTCCGGGAGCGCAATAAGGTCCGGAAGTCCCTAGCATCTGGAGCTGCAGCAGCTGATGTCTATGTCCCCACGCTGTGGTACTATGAGAGGCTCCACTTTCTCAAAGACCAGGCTAATGTCAGGAAGTCACTCTCGACTCTTCCTTGCACGCGTCCTTCCGCGCACGCCACCCCTGATGAGGCTTCCGAGGACCAACCTGGGCCTTCCAGTATGGAAGATGTGGAGGAGCCCAGCTCGTTCCAGGTATAGTAGTTTTGTAACCATTTTTGGGAATAATGAATGATGTTCAGTTAATTCAGGATCCCCAATTGCTTAGTTCCTAACGTGATTGACATATCAACAGACAGTAGTGTTGGAGACATTTTTGGGAAGAATCTAAACTGCTGGGCTGAGAATTGTATGGTTTTCTATTTGTAAACATTTTGCAACAGTCACTAGATGAAAATTGTGTGTGTTTGATGAACAAATAACTGAAACTATGTCCCTTTTTCATACACAGGAAGACCTCAGCCAGGAGGTGGCTGTGGAAGGTGGCAGTCAGGAGGAGGCAGGGGTTAGTGGCAGCCAACAGGGGGGTAGGCGTAGGAGCCTGACTGTCTCCCAAGTCCCTCCCCTCCGCCTTCCCTACAGAAGGGCGAAAAGCATGGGGGAGGTGGGAGAGTCAGCGCTCCAGCTGATACGAGATGCTTCAGCCTCCCTATATGCCACACCCACCTACGAGGAGGCCTTTGCCTCCTTGGTTGGCAATAAAATGACGGGTATGGAGGCGGGGCAACGCAGCATGTGTGAGGATGTCATCCTCAAAATCCTAAATGAGGGGATGGCTGGGGAGATGACTCCCCTCACACATGTTTGCGATAGTGACCTTGCTCCGCCTCCTCCTCCTCCTTCTGCCACCCCACCAGCACGACAGCCACATCGTGGAAGGAAGAGTACAAGGAAGACAAGAGAGTGACGACCTGGATTCAGTCTGGTCTGAGAGAAGATGGAGCCTCTCGTAGTACCAGAGCCTGGGGACCTAGATGGCATCTGCTGCAGTTCCGGATGTTTTGGACTTCAGGACCAGATTGCACTCCCTTATTATTTAGATAGGTACTCCTCAGGCCCACAATTTTCTAAGCTTGAAAAATTATGGTTGCCGTGGGTGTCCAAGGCTTTGCAAATTCCCCAAGTTTCACCATGGCTGCGTTCCTCTTTGGTTTGTTGCTGAGACCTAAATAAATGTTTTTTGGATTTGAAATAAGCATTGCCTATTGTGTTTTACTTTTCTACAATGACAGTTTTTCTTTGAGTAGGCAGGTACATTTCACTAATCATAAAGTATAATTAACAAGGGGCACCAACAACCAACAAACTCCTAGTAAATTTAAGCAACAAATACAAATGTTAATAATGTGGTTTTGCTAAGTTGAGACACACAACCCCCCTCCAAAAAATAAAAATAAAAATCTCCTTCAAATATGTATTCCCAAAAATAAAAAAGAATAAAAGACAAATCATGCTAAAAATATAACAAAGATTCTTTTACGATCTGAGTAAAAATAAACATGTAGTGTATAAATCCTGAAAAGTAATAAAGAACTAAGTTTGTGAAAAGTGCGGGTGAATAGGAGCAGCAAAAACATGTCATTCTTGTTGCATTGTAAAGAAAAAGAGAATGCGCTGCATTAAAGAAATTTTAACATTGCAGCGTGACGAATGTGCTGTGTCGATTAGGAAAAGGTAGTTTTACCTGACCGAGCGCTTCTGTCACAGAATTTCTTCTGAGCATGCGTAGCACTTTGTCCGTCGGACAACAGTACACACGATCGGATTTGGTGTGATCGGACCGTGTTGTCGGAAAATCTATCCAGCAGGAGATAGGACTTTGTCCGTCGGACAATCCGACGTACACTGTCCGATGGTGCATACACACGGTCTGATTTTTCAACAACATTGTCCGATCGGACAGAATCCATGCGAAAATCCGACCGTGTGTATGGGGCTTTAGACAGGTTCCTGTGCTGCAGATAGATAGAGGATTTTAGGAGTTAGTGTGCTAAAGTCAGTCCACATTCCTTGAATTTTATTCTAATTAGTTAGATCAGTGAGCGATCTAGATAGCTACAGTAGGGAGTTTCTTTATTTAGCAAATGAAAGAGGCAGAGATAATTATTGAAGAGATTCCTAAATCAATTGTACCCTGGCTGGGGTGCAGTGCACAGTCACAGTAACAGTGCCATAAGGCCAGTGCCAGACAAAATATAAACATTTTACCTGCAAGCTCAATGCAACATTAGGCCCAACACTGCATATACTAAGAGATACACCAAAGTCTGTGTGTATTCTGTTATTGGAAAAACATTGCATAAAAATTAAATTTTTCTTATTTTTTTTTCCCAATAGCATTTTCTGCGTGTTCATACATACACGCTGTAGACACTAACCGTGTATTCTGATATTGCAAGAACATTGCAAAAAAAATGAATTTTGCAGTGTTTTTTTTCTTCCCAATAGCATTTTCTGCGTTTTCATAAACGTTTTACATATTGTCCGTGTATTCTGATATTGCAAAAACATTGCAAAAAAAAATATCTTTTGCAGTGTTTTTTTTCACAATAGCATTTTCTGCGTTTTCATTAACGCTTTACATATTGTCCGTGTATTCTGATATTGCAAAAACATTGCAAAGAAAAAAATATTTTGCAGTGTTCTTTTTTTCACAATAGCATTTTCTGCGTTTTCATAAACGCTTTACATACTGTCCGTGTATTCTGATATTGCAAGAACATTGCAAAAAAAATTAAATTTGCAGTGTTTTTTTTCCCCAATAGCATTTTCTGCGTTTTCATAAACGCTTTACATACTGTCCGTGTATTCTGATATTGCAAGAACATTGCCAAAATAATAAAATTTGCAGTGTTTTTTTTCCCCAATAGCATTTTCTGCATTTTCATAAACGCTTTACATACTGTCCGTGTATTCTGATATTGGAAAAACATTGCAAAAACATTTAATTTTGCAGTGTTTTTTTTTTCCAATAGCATTTTCTGCGTTTTCATAAACGCATTAGACACTATCCGTTTATTCTGATATTGTAAAAACATTGCAAAAAAATTTTATTCGCAGTGTTTTTTTTCTTCCCAATAGCATTTTCTGCGTTTTCATAAACGCTTTACATACTGTCCGTGTATTCTGATATTGCAAGAACATTGCAAAAAAAAAAAATTTGCAGTGTTTTTTTTCCCCAATAGCATTTTCTGCGTTTTCATAAACGCTTTACATACTGTCCGTGTATTCTGATATTGGAAAAACATTGCAAAAACATTCAATTTTGCAGTGTTTTTTTCCCAATAGCATTTTCTGCGTTTTCATAAACGCTTTAGACACTATCCGTTTATTCTGATATTGTAAAAACATTGCAAAAAAAAATTATTTTGCAGTGTTTTTTTTCTTCCCAATAGCATTTTCTGCGTTTTCATAAACGCTTTAGACACTGTACGTGTATTCTGCTATATTCAAAAACACCCATTTAGGGCGAGATCATAAATTTTGAAATATGAGGAGATCATCAAAAAGGGGACGTGGCCCGGGTCGTGGTGCTGCTGGTGGCGCTCCTGTTGCAGGGAGAGGACGTGGTCGATCTGTGCCAGCTACACGCACTAGTGAAACACCTTCCTCAGGTGGGAGTAGACGACAGAGCCTGCAGCAGTATTTTGGCGCCTAATGAGGCTGTACGAATGTCGAGGCCAGGACAAGTACAGGCGATAGTAGATTGGGTTGCTGCTGACAGTGCCTCCGGTTCCTTCACATTGTCTCCCACCCAGTCTCCTGATGAAAGTTCAGAGTTGGCACCTGCAGCCGATGTCCATCAGTCTTTCACCTCACCCCCTTGCAAATCAGCCAATCAGTCTGAGCCCCAAATCATGCAGCAGTCTCTTCTGCTTTTTGATGATTTCTGTTAGCAGGGTTTCCCAGGGTTTCCCAGGGCCATCCACCTAGCCCTGCCCCAGAAGTGGAAGAGATTGTGTGCACCGATGCCCAACCACTTATGTTTCATGATGAGTACATGGGAGGACCATCGCAGCACGTCTCGGATGATGACGAAACACAGGTGCCAACTGCTGCTGCTTTCGCCATTGTGCAGACCGACAAGGAGTGAAGGGGTGAATTTTGGGTGGAAGATGATGTGGAGGACGATGAGGTCCTTGACCCCACATGGAATCAACGTCATGCAGGTGACCAGTGTAGTTCAGAGGAAGAGGTGGTGGTCGCACAGAGCCACCAGCACAGCAGAAGAGGGAGCAGGGTGCAAAAGCGGAGCGTCCGACCCCAGTACGTCTGATACTGCCCAACGCAGCAAGGGACCGAGCACACCAAAGCCAGGTGCAAGGAGTTCCCTAGCGTGGCAGTTCTTCAGACAATGTCCTGATGACAAGACACGAGTGGTTTGCACGCTGTGCAATCAGAACTTGAAGCGAGGCATAAACGTTCTCAACCTGAGCACAACCTGCATGACCAGGCATCTAAGTGCAAAGCACGAGATGCAGTGGAGTAGACACCGCAAAAACCAAGAAAGGTCTCTGGCTCCTCCTGCTTCCTCTTCTGCTGCAGTCTCGGCCTCTTCATCCACCTCTGTAGTGACAGTGACACCTGCCAACCCGCAAACAGAGGATCTGCCAGCAACACTACCACCTGGGTCACCAACCATCTCCACAATGTCCCATGGAAGCTTTCAGCTCTCTATTTCCCAAACACTGGAGCGGAAGAGGAAGTACCCCCCTAGCCACCCGCGATCCCTGGCCCTGAATGCCAGCATTTCAAAATTGCTCGCCTTTGAAATGCTGTCATTCCGTCTGGTGGAGACGCAGAGTTTTCAAAGGATGATGTCATTGGCTGTCCCACAGTACGTCGTGCCCAGCTGCCACTACTTTTCCAGATGAGCTATCCCTTCCCTGCACAACCAAGTGGTGGACAAAATCAGGTGTGCACTGCGCAACGCCATCTGTGGCAAGGTCCACCTAACTACGGATGCGTGGACCAGTAAGCACGGTCAGGGACATTATATCTCCCTAACAGCACACTAGGTAAATGTAGTGGCGGCTGGGCCTGAGGCGGATAGCACTTTGGCGCATGTCCTTCCACCACCGAGGATTGCAGGGCACTTCAGTTTGCCTCCTGTTGCTAACTCCTCCTACTCCGTCTCCTCATCCTCTACCGCCTCCTCATCCGGTCAGCGTAACACCTTCAAAACCAACTTCAGCACAGCCAGGGCTAAACGACAGCAGGCAGTTTTAAAACTTTCCTGTTTGGGGGAAAAACCCCACACCGCGCAGGAGTTGTGGAGGGACATGGAACAACAGACCGATGAGTGGTTGGTGGCAGTGAGCCTCAAGCCCGGCCTGGTGGTGTGCGATAATGGGCGAAATCTCGTAGCAGCTCTGGGCCTTGCCGGTTTGACGCACATCCCTTGCCTGGCGCATGTGCTGAACCTGGTGGTCCAGAGGTTCCTGAAGAATTACCCCGATATGCCAGAGCTGCTGCAGAAAGTGCGGGCCGTCTGTGCGCACTTTCGGCATTCTCACCCTGCTGCTGCTCGCCTGTCAGCGCTGCAGCGTAACTTCGGCCTTCCCGCTCACCGTCTCATATGTGACGTGCCCACAAGGTGGAACTCCACCTTGCACATGCTTGCCAGACTGTGCGAGCAGCAGCAGGCGATAGTGGAGTTTCAGCTGCAGCATGCACGCACGCGTGAGTCGCTCTGCGGAACAGCACCACTTCACCGCCAATAACTGGGCCTCCATGCGAGACCTGTGTGCCTTGTTGCGCTGTTTCGAGTACTCCACCAACATGGCCAGTGCCGATGACGCCGTTCTCAGCGTTACTATCCCAGTTCTATGCCTCCTTGAAAAAACTCTTCAGGCGATGATGGAAGAGGATGTGGCACAGGATGAGGAGGAGGAGGAAGAGGGTTCATTTCCAAGGCTTTCAGGGCAGTCATTTACAAGTGGCTACGAGGGTGGGTTCCTGCACCAACAAGCGCCAGGTACACAATTGTCTGGCAGCAAGGGCACAGTTCTGGAGGATGACAAGGTGGAGGATGAGGAGGAGATGGAGGAGGAGGAGGAACCATGTTCACAGCAGGGTGGCACCCAGACCAGCTCATGTCTGGGGGGTGCGTGGCTGGGGGGATACAGAGGACACAGACGATACACCTCCCACAGAGGACAGCTTTTCCTTGCCTCTGGGCAGCCTGGCACACATGAGCGATTACATGCTGCAGTGTCTCTGCAACGACTGCCGAGTTGCCCACATTTTAACTGGTGCTGATTATTGGGTGGCCACCCTGCTGGATCCCCGTTACAAGGACAACGTGCCGTCCTTAATTTTTTTTTTTAACAAACAGGAGTGCTTTATTTGAGAAAAAGTTATACAGCATAAGTAAATACAACGTACATTTGAGCAATAAATACAGTCAGCACATACAGAACTTAGCATCAGGTCTTGTTATGTGGATGACAGAAACAAAGAAATCAGGATATATTATTTAACTAGTCACTGCATGGAATTACTCATTCAATTTCAACACCAGCATATACTATATGTGTCCCAGCAGAGGGGATAGTATGGGGTATACAGGAGGGACGAGGGAGGGAAAGAGGGGGTGCAGTGGGATGTGGGTATAGTAGGGGGGGTAAAAGGTGGATTAGGGAGCAGGTTAAGGATTAGGGGAAGGAGGGAAGAGGAGAGGGAGGGGGGGGGGAGAGGTGCAGGGAGGGGCCATCCTCACATCACGGCTGCTAATGTTATTGTTCACAGGGGTAAGGGGACCATAGAGAGGAGGTGGGCGGAGAGGGTAAAGGGTCCCTGGCTTCCCCCTGTTCCCCTCAAAACGATGTCCATGGCAACCACACCTTGTCGTATTTCCACGGACATCCTCTGTTAGTATATGTTATTTTATATAGGGGAAGTGCAGCGTTAACCTTAGCCTCCCATGTAGCAACCACAGGGGGAGATGGTGAGGTCCATTGACAGAGTATTTCTTTTTTGGCGTAAAAGAGGAGGTATGATATCAACAGTTTGGTATGATGTGAGCGCTGATCATCGTCATGTATTCCTAGTAAGGCTATCTCTGGAGACCTGACAACCGCTAGCTCCAGGCGTACATTCAATTGGTCAAAGATGTCCGTCCAATATGCGGACAGCTCAGGACAATCCCAGAACATATGTAGGTAGGTACCCGGGTGAACCTTGCAGCGTGGGCATTGGGGGTCCCTATCTGGGTACATCCTAGCCAATGCGCTCTGGGGTGAAGTACACCCTGTGGAGAAATTTTGTTTGGATAAGCTTGTCACTCGCTGCTATGACTAATTTTGGGCCTTGCTCCAAGCAATCCTCCCAGTCCTCCCTCTCTAACGTAGGTATATCTCTCTTCCAGTGTTCCCAAAGTCTGTCCATTCTGGGGAGGTCTTTAGGCAGTAGGGTACTATATAGTAGGGACAGGGGTTTCTTGAGATTGTCGTCTGTTAATAGATCTTCCACTGGGTCTAGCTGTAACACCAGAGGGTCAGGGAACTGAGCCCTGACAGCATGCCGCAGCTGGATATAGCGGAAGTACATCCATCCCGGTAGATCAAATTTGGCAGTCAGCTGGGGAAACGATAACAGGTCACCCGAGTGTATAACGTCCCCCAATGTTTTGATGTTGAATCTTGCCCACACCTGCGGGTCGGGTACCCCATAGTGGGTTGGCCGGGGACCAACAGTGTGGTTGAGCAAACCTACGTCTGGCCCTTTCCCATACCCTGGCAGTTGCCCTGGTGGGGCCCGGCAGATCCTCATAGGCCCGAGTACCTCTATACGCTAGATTTTGTAGATCCTGTAATGAGCCCAGGGCCGTTGCCTCTAGGCAAACCGCCGCATTAGAGCGTCTTGCCCCAAACCACCAGTGCGTCGTGACTAGCATTGCCGCCCAGTAATAAACCTGTAAATTTGGGAGGGCCAACCCCCCCAGCTGTGTTGGTAGTTGCAATACGGGTTTCGCAAGTCTCGGGACAGCCCCATTCCACAGAAAGGACATGACATGTCTGTCCATTTCCCGGAAGATGGCCGGCGGAATCCATATTGGGCTATTTCGAAAGTAGTAGTTGAGTTTGGGTAGCATAATCATTTTGAGAATGGCTATACGTCCAATGAGATTCAGCGGAAAGTTGGACCAGGCACGACACCTATCTTTAAGAAGGCGTACCTGCGGGGTGATGTTCAGGGTGTAGTATTGTGTATTGTCCCTGCCGACCTGAATCCCCAGCTATTTAAATTCTGTAACCCACTGCAATGGAGTGGGTACAGAAGTATTCCGGGCCCCCGCATCAAGTGGAAACAATATAGACTTGGTCCAATTGATTCGGATACCCGACAGTGAGCCAAATCTATCAAAGAGCTCAAGGGCCGCCGCCAGGGATGAGCCAGCATCATTCAAGTATAGCAGGGTGTCGTCGGCATATAGAGAGATTTTTTCTTCCAGCTGACCAATCCTGAGTCCCTTGACCATCGGGGCCTCTTGGACCAAGACAGCCAAGGGCTCCAGTGCCAGTGCAAAAAGGCTGGGGGACAGGGGACACCCTTGTCTGGTGCCTCTCCGCAGCATGAAGGGGTTGGATACATAGTTGTTAGTTCGTACTCTGGCTCTGGGTGCCCTGTATAGCACCTGGATCCAGCGGATGAATGCAGGGCCGAATCCGAAGGACCCAAGAACCCCCCACAGATACCCCCACTCCACAGAATCAAATGCCTTCTCGGCATCGAGAGAGGCAATGACCCTGGATCCCGTATTATCATGAGTGATCGAGGTGTTTAGGAATAGGCGCCTAATGTTGATGTCTGTTCCCTTGCCCGGCATAAACCCCGTCTGGTCAATGTGGATTAGGGTGGACATCACACCAGCCAAGCGGGTAGCCAAGATCTTAGCTAGGATCTTCGCATCCACATTGAGCAACGAAATGGGTCTGTATGAACCACATTCTTGCGGGTCCTTGCCGGGTTTGGGTATTAATACAATTATTGCCTCCTCCATGGACTCCGGGAGAGTCTCAGACTTAGCAATTTCCGCAAATAGGGATGTCATTTTGGGAGCAAGAAGCTCCGTGTGTTGGGAATAGAACTCCGTGGGGAGTCCGTCTGCGCCTGGAGTTTTCCCACTCTGTAAACTCCCAATAGCAGCCTGTACCTCCTCCAGTGAGATGTTGCCATCTAGTGCCTCCCTGTGTTCGGTTGAGAGGGTCGGCAAGGGGACCCCTTCCAGATACTCCCGCAGCTCAGTAGGGGAAAAGGTAGCCCTGGAGGTATATAGTTCTTTAAAAAACTCCAAAAATCTACCACTAATGTCTTCTGGCGATGTCAGCAGTCGTCCCTGTGCGTCTTTAATATTGGCTATGTGTGTGGTATTCGTTTGCCCCCTTGCTATCCAGGCCAACAGTTTCCCATTCTTATTGCCATACTCAAAAATCTTCTGCTTAGAATAAAGCATGGACTTATGAGTGTGTTCCACATTATGTGTGGAGAGGTCACGAAGTGTTCCCTGCCAGGTTGCGTGGTTGGGGTCAGTGGGATCCTGAATATAGCGGGCCTCGGCTCTAGCTGCCTCCTTTTCCAGGGATTCTAACGACTTAGCCGCTTCCCTCTTCAGGGCGGATATCTGGGAGATATATTCTCCCCTTGACCATGCCTTGAAGGTGTCCCATTGCATTGCTGCACTGGTTGGATCCCCATTGTCAACCCAAAAATTACAAATAGCTTCCTCCATTGGTTCCTGAAACCTCTCATCAATTGGCCAGAACCTTGATAGTCGCCACAGCTTCATACCCGGGTTTGGGGCCAGAGAAATGGTGACATGTATAGGGGCGTGATCAGAGATCCCACGGGGAAGATGCTTTGCTGTTTTTACATAGCCCAGGGCCCCAGATGAGGCATATGCCAGGTCTATGCGAGAGAGGGCCCTATATGACGTGGAGTGGCATGTGAATTCTCTCCCGTCTGGGTGGAAATGCCTCCCGACATCCGTGAGAGAGAATGTGTCCGCCCAGCTCTGCAGCCCGGATGGTGGCCGGGTCCCTGTGTGAAGCCTGTCCCTCGTCTGTGAGGGGACCATGTTAAAGTCCCCAAAGAGAAATACCTCTGTCAAGTTAAATGCTAGTACAATGCGCATGATATCATACAGTAGTTGCGTGTCAGCCGGAGGGGGGAGGTATACCCCTACCAAGACCAGTGGTTTGTTATGTATTAAAGCATGTATAATTACATACCTGCCCCCTGGGTCAATCCGCACGTCCAGCATCTGTGTAGGAAGGGACCTATGGACCAAAATGCTCACACCCCTGGCATAGTTGGAATAGGTTGAGTGATGATGTGTTCCAACCCATGCCCTCCTTAGGCCAAGCACTCGCGAACCTGTCAGGTGTGTTTCTTGGAGGACACATATGTGGGGGTTATATTTTTGGAGATATTTGAATACTAGGGACCTCTTAACAGCGGAGTTTAACCCCCGGACGTTCCAGGACACTATGGATAAATTAGCCATTAAACTTAAGGGTGTTATATGTGAGCTCGGTCCCTAGGCCCCTCCCCAATCCAGACGGCACAGACCCAGCAGGATCCCCCACATAATACCACATCATAGGCCTGTATGTACAATATGCAGACAGTATATACATTTGTAGATTCTCAGCAAGCGACTCCAAACATAAAAAGTTAACAAAACCAGTCCCCCCAAACCATGAGGACAACAAACCCCCCCCTCCCCCACCCCCCAAAAAACGTGAAGGGTGTATGGATCCCATAAATTCCCAACCATAACTGTGTATCAGAAGGGGCATCGCTCAAGGCGAGAGGTAGCTTATTGCAGGTCAGCAGAGGTGCTGATATAAAAAAAGCAGACGTTATCTCCTAGTTGTATCTAGGGGCACAGAACTTGGTTACTTATATAAAACATCTTGTTCAGCAGCCGCCGCCACAGTGACCAGTGTCGCCATTTCCAGGCGGGTCCCTGGTCTAGTTTATCTCCGGGGTTGCCGCCATCACAGTTCCATCCACGTGTGAACCATTGGCGCCTCAGACCGTCTCCCAACTCTCCGGGTAAATGTTCCCAATTGCTGTCTGGGCCGTGATCCCCTAAAGCAGACGGGAACGTGCACCCTATGTCACTGTATTCCGTCGGAGGGGAGGTTGGCAGCATCGCCCCTCCACGGACCGGGAGCATGGGGGGGGAGGGAGGCCTAGGCCAAGCTGCACAAAAATGTCACCTGAGTCCATGCGAGGCAGGCGGGGGATTAATGACAAAATAAGCGGGTCAACAGTACATACCCACGCAGTGGCGATGTCCGGCCGATGCTTGAATCCAGGTACCCCCTTCCTAGCTTTCATACCTAGGTCTTCCGTGTGTCCCAATCGGGGGTAAGCAAGGATGCATGTGTGCCGGTAGATCATGACTCCATCAGCACCGTCACCGCCAGTACCAGGGGGATTGTCCGGAGAGCTTGCACCGCGCGTTTCATGGTATCCGCGTAGGGTAGTCCAGGTCATCAGCCCCTCAATCCAGCAGCAGCGTTGTGACACAAGTGTGTTTAGTTTGGCGGCTTACTTGGTGTTAGCCCTGGCGGTTGCTGAAGTGGCTAGAAATAAAAATAATAACTGATATCAACTTGAACGGAAAAACAAAGTCATTGTCTGTAGTATCCAAAGCAGCATAATTAACGGACAGGAGGCAGAGATTCAATCCATGCTGCCGCTTCACGTGGCGAGGTAAAGAATTTGACTGAGTCCCCCAACTGGACTCTCAGCTTAGCAGGGAAGAGAATACTATACTTGAGATTGCGGGATCTTAGTTCTGCTTTCACCTGGTCGAACGATCTTCGTTGTTTCTGCGTCTCCAAGGAGTAGTCAGGGAAGAACATTAATTTAGTATTCTGATACTTTACTTCGCCTTCTCTGCGGGCCGCTCGGAGGGTTTCATCCCTGTCTCTGAAATTCAGCATCCGGAAAATCATGGTGCGGGGGTGAGAGCCAGGTGGGCCAGGGACAGGAGGGATCCGGTGCGCTCTCTCCACGGTAAAGTAGGGGGAGAATTGCGCGGACGGGAGAACAGCCCGTAGCAGCTCCTCTGTAAATTGAGTAGGGTTTTTCCCCTCCACTCCCTCCGGCAAACCCACGATCCGGAGGTTGTTCCTCCGGTTCCGGTTCTCGGCATCGTCCACCTTGTACTCCAGTGCCTTAACCTTCGTTTGCAGGGATCGGATAGATGCCGTGTGCTCCCCCACCTGATCCTCCGTCCGCCCCACACGGTGTTCCACCTCAGAGACCCGGGACCTGAGCTTGTCCAGGTCCTGCCGGACTAGGCCAACCTCCATCTGTACCGCCTCGATCTTGTTGGTCAGGGCCGCCTGACAAGAGGCGATCGCCGCCATGACCTCCTGGAAGCCGACCTGAGCTTCCGCGGCCTTGTCTTCTGGCTCCGTCTGGGACGCCATGTTGCCTCTGCGCGGGGAGGACGCCGCCACGTGCCGGGGCTTGGGAGCCGGTAAATCTCCGGCTCCTTGTAGAAAATGCAGCTTCTTTCCACTGCGCCGAGTCCGGTATGGCATCCGGCTTGTTTCAAGTGGGTTTGGCAGCTGTAGTGTTAGGTAGGAGTCAGGATAAATGTAAGCACTCAGCAGAGCTCCGGATCCTGCGTCCTCTCAGATCGCCATCTTGGCCACGCCCCCGTGCCGTCCTTAATTACCTCACTGGAGCGTGATCGTAAGATGCGCGAGTACAAGCGCACGCTGGTAGACGCGCTGCTGGTGGCATTCCCACTTGGAAGCGGGGGTACGGTGGAAGCACAAGGCGAAGGCAGAGGAGGAGGAAGAGGTCACCAACGCAGCCGGGGCACCGCCAGCACATCGCAAGGCAGGGTTAGCATAGCCGGAATGTGGAAAAGCTTTGTCGGCACGCCACAACAACCAGCACCACCAGCTGAGATGAAACGTCTTAGCAGGAGGCAGCATTTCACCAACATGGTGGAGCAGTATGTGTGCACACGCCTACACGTACTGCATGACGGGTCTGCCCCCTTCAACTTCTGGGTCTCCAAATTGGGCACATGGCCTGAGCTTGCCCTTTACGCCTTGGAGGTGCTGGCCTGCCCGGCTGCCAGTGTATTATCTGAACGTGTATTTAGCACGGCAGGGGGCGTTATCACAGACAAGCGCAGCCGCCTGTCCAGAGCCAATGTGGACAAGCTCACGTTCATTAAAATGAACCAGGCATGGATCCCACAGGACTTGGCCGTACCTTGTGCAGAATAGACACATATACCGGTGTTCTGACGAAAACTGTCTTGCTATCGGATAGTGTCCGGCCACTTACTGCGCAGGTGCAGTGCTTGCGCAGTACGGAGGACAAGGAGATTCACAAAATCTCCAAAGATGAACATCGCCTGCGCAGTGAGTGCAGGTTCAAGCCCGACCATCCAAGTGGACATACGGTAGCACATAGGGCTCGCTTGGCTAGGCTTCAACCTCGGATGATGTGGCTTGAACCTGGAGTCACCGCGCATCGTCTTCGGTGAGTTTCAAAATCCCCTTGTCCTACGTACTGAGCAAGCGCAGTACAGGGCGGACACTATGCGACGGGGGACAGAATTCGACACATCATTCACCACTAGCCTTACCCAGCCATTGTTGTATTTTTGAACCAGTGTTGGCTACCTCGTCCTCCTCCACCGCCGCTTCCACCTACACCGCCACATCCACCGCCACCTCAACCTCCTACTCCATTTGAATTTCGTCCTCCTAGGTCAAGATTATAATTTTTTCATTTTTTTTAAATTTCCAAGTATTTTATTTTCCCACTATCTTATCCATTAAATTGAATAATTTTTTCCAGAAAGTGCGTATTCTGGGGTATTCCCACCATATGTGCGGCATCGTGCCGTTGAGTTTCTGAGGTTCTTAATGACTTCCTGTACCTCTTCTGCTGAGAAGGGGGCCTCCAGCATTTTTATTTTTTTATTTTTTTTTATGTTATTTTAAGTTATTTCCCTATCCACATTTGTTTGCAGATCACTTGCCATGCTCTTAACAACATTTTGTTGCCATTTGCAGCCCTCTAGCCCTTTCCATGACCTTTTTACAGCCATTTTAGTGTTTAAAAGTCCGGGTCCCCATTGACTTCAATGGGGTTCGGAGTTCGGGGTCAAGTTCGGGTCAAGTTCAGTCCCGAACTCTGACTTTTTTTTTCCGAAGTTCGGCCGAACCCACCGAACCCGAACATCCAGGTGTCCGCTCAACTCTAGACATGACCCATTGACAGAGTCTAGTTATTATGGAAACTTCCCCATCTAAACTCATAAGTAGAAGGCAAAAATACAAAACAACTTAAGAAATATAAAGTATTATAGAACAATACGAGGACCCCTTTTCAAGATAACATGATCAAAATTGCCTTGATGGTCCTTATGTGACTAGAATTTTCTGTAAAATAAAAGCTCTTAAAGCCACATTAAGCTGTTGGTGATAAGCATAAATGTCTAGAACTATCTGCATATCAGAACACCCAACCTTGACTCTGCTGGAGCAATTTATCGGTCTTGTGGATACGCATGGATTCAAATAATTTCTCCCGGCTGCCAAACATACAGTTGGCATAGCAAAGAATCACACCCACCTTAAAATACTCACATTCTGTTGCTTTGCAGCTTGAAATAAAGACAGATACATTTTTTGTTTTATCCAGCTGTATTTCCTAGTGCAACTTATAACATCCAAGTGAAAGATATAACACCAACATGTCAGAAACAAATTCAAAAATAGAATTGCTGAGTTGGAAAAAGGATCACCTCCCTTATGTCAGTATTTTGTTGGACCACCTTTTGCTTTAATTACACCCTTTAAGCCCCATACACACGGTCGGATTTTCCGATGGATTCTGTCCTATCAGACAATGTTGTCGGAAATTCCGACCGTGTGTAGGCACCATCGGACAGTTTCCATCGGATTGTCCGACGGACAAAGTCCTATCTCCTGCTGGATAGATTTTTTGACAACAAAGTCCGATCACACCAAATCCGATCGTGTGTAGCGAATTCCGACGGACAAAGTGCTACGCATGCTCAGATCACATTACAAGACCAAAGCTATTGGCTACTAGCCTCTACGTAGTCCCGTCATAGGCAACAAACGTCACCATGTTCAGAATGATCAGATTTTCCGACAACTTTGTCCGAACGTGTGTACGTAAAACCAACATCGGACAAAGTACGACGGACATGATCCGACGGACCTGGTCCTCGGATAATCCGCGCGTGTGTATGGGGCTTTAGTCTGCTGGGATATGTCTCTACTAACTTTGCACATCTAGACCAGGGCTCGACAATCCCCAGGCGCCAGGGCGCCATGGCGACTAGAATTAGTGACCTGGCGCCCGGGGCAGCCCATCTGGGGTATCCTGTCTCGGTGCGGACCCCCCTCCTCGGCCCGCGATTGCGTCGGGCCGTGCCGGCCGGTAATCGAGGCCGCGGCTTTGCGGCCTTCTGCAAGCCTATGCTTCCCTTTAAGATCTTGGCGCCATCTAGTGGTGGCCGTTGGTATGACATCCAGCAATGCTAATGGAGCCCTGCCTGCGGCCTCCATTTACACAGGCGAATAGAACCAAAATACACACACATATTTATATATATATAT
The DNA here is from genome assembly GCA_028564925.1 of Lithobates sylvaticus. Taxonomy (NCBI): domain Eukaryota; kingdom Metazoa; phylum Chordata; class Amphibia; order Anura; family Ranidae; genus Lithobates; species Lithobates sylvaticus. Next base: position 315,185,697 of record CM053029.1, on the reverse strand, counting down.
ATATATATATATATATATATATATATATATATATATATATATATATATATATATATATATATATATATATATATATATATATATATATATATATATATATATATATATATTAATATGTGTATGTATGCTTTGGTTGTAGTCTGTGTAAATTTTAAGATGGCTTTTTTCAATATAAAAAATTAACCATTGTCGGTCGTTATCAATCGGCTTTTTTTCTCCTCGTGCTGTCAGGGCGAGGAAAAAAAATAGCCGATTACCGGCTGTGTTGACATCACGTTATCAGCTGTCATTGGCTGACAGCTGATCACGTGGTAAGGGGTCGGGATCGATCCCTTACTCGGATCTGTGATCCAGCGAGTCTCACAGACTCGCTGATCACAGAGAAGGGGGCACGCAGGCCGCTCGTACAGGGGACAACGTCATAGGACGTGGTCCCGGCAAAGCAGAACGACGGCTACAGCGCGGATCTCATGAAGTTAAAAAAAATAAAAAATACTGGCTCCTAACTTTTTTTAGCTGGCTCCTAGATTCCAAGCAAATTTGTCAAGCCCTGATCTAGACTTTGCAATATTTGCCCACTCTTTGCAGAACTGCCCAAGTTCAGTTAAGTTTGATGGTGACCGTTTGTGGACTGCAGCCTTCAAGTCATTCCACAGATTTTCAATGAGGTTAATGGGGACTTACTAAAACATTTAATGTGAAAATGGCTTAATGTAGCTTAACACGTGTCCCGGCAGACAGCGCTGAAGATTCTCATTGCGCCGCGCGACTCGCGCATGCGCAGTAGGGAATCTGGAAGTGAAGCCACTTCCTGATTCCCTCACCGAGAATGGCGCCGGCTACAGCAGAGAGCCGAGCGATCGATCGGCCTCTGCTGCCGACACGGCTGGACCCTGGAACAGGTAAGTGGCCGTTTTTTAAAAGTCAGCAGCTGCAGTATGTAGCTGCTGGCTTTTAAAAAATTTTTTTTTAGTACAGTCCCGCTTTAATGTGAAAATGGCTTAATGTAGCTTAATGTAGCTTAACGTGTAATAAAGTGCCTAAACCTCAATCGATTGCCCTGAAACTTTGCACAGCCTAAGATCGCAACTTCCCAAACCTATCCAAGAAGTTTCATGCAATTCGGTGTTCCACAAGGCAAATGAGGAACATTAAGCTTGATTTTTGGGAGCTTAATGTGGCTTAACGTACAAAAAAGATCTTAAATGTTAACCAATTTCCTCCAAACTTCACACAATAGAAGACTCTATCCATGCCAACAGATTTTGAAAATTGCAGCTCATTTAGTAAATCACACCAAAAGTTATTCACATTAAGCTATATTTTACAATGCTAAAACGTTTAATTTAAAGAGCTTAACGTACCATAATGTGCCTTAACCTCAATCAATTGTCTTGACACTTTGCACAGCCTAAGTTCTCAACTTCTCAACCCCATCCAAGAAGTTTCATGCGATTCGGTGTCCCACAAGGCAAACTAGGGACATTAAGCTTGATTTTTGGGGAGCTTAATGTGGCTTAACGTACAAAAAAAGACCTGATTTGGTTAATCACACCAAAAGTTATTCACATTAACCGCTTCCCGACCGCCTCCTGTAGATATACGTCAACAGAATGGCACGGGCAGGCAAAAGCACGTACCTGTACGTCCCCTTTAATTTGCCTGCCCGGGGGCGCGACCCGGTCGGGAGCTCCGTGACCACGGCCGCGGGACCAGCGGACCCGATCGCCGCTGGTATCCCGCGATCGGGTTACGGAGCTGAAGAACGGGGAGAGGTCTATGTAAACAAACCTCTCCCCGCGCTTCCTACACTGACTGTCAGTGATCGGCGGTTCCCTGTCATCGGGAACGCCGATCAATGACGTCAGACGTACAGCCACGCCCCCCTACTGTAAAAAAAAAACACAACACGTCACACTGACTCCTCCCCGCCCCCTAGTGGTTAACCCCCTAACTACAACTGTCATTTACATAGGAATCAGTGCTATTTAAATAGCAGTGATTGCTGTATAAATGACAAATGTCCCAAAAATGTGTCAAAAATGTCCGATGTGTCCGCCAAAATGTCGCAGTCACAATAAAAATCGCTGATCGCCGCCATTACTAATAAAAAAAAAATATTAATAAAAATGCTATAAAACTATCCCCTATTTTGTAAACGCTATAACTTTTGCGCAAACTAATCAATAATCGCTAATTGCGATTTTTTTTACCAAAAATATGTAGAAGAATACGTATCGGCCTAAACTGAGGAAAAAACATTTTTTTTTATATATTTTTGGGGGATATTTATTATAGCAAAAAATTGTAGCACTTTTTTGTTTATAGCACAAAAAATAAAAACCGCAGGGGCGATCAAATACCACCAAAAGAAAGCTCTATTTGTGGGAAAATAAGGACGTCAATTTTGTTTGGGAGCCAAGTCGCACGACTGCGCAATTGTCAGTTAAAGCGACGCAGTGCCGAATCGCAAAAAGGGGCCTGGTCCTTTGGCTGCAAATTGGTCCGGTCTGAAAGTGGTTAATGTAGCTTAACGTGTAATAAAGTGCCTAAACCTCAATCAATTGCCCTGAAACTTTGCACAGCCTAAGATCTCAACTTCCCAAACCCATCCGAGAAGTTTCATGCGATTCGGTGTTCCACAAGGCAAACTAGGCACGTTAAGCTTGTTTTTTGGAGAGCTTAACGTACAAAAAAGACCTTAAATGTTAACCAATTTCCCCCAAACTCCACACAATAGAAGACTCTATCCATGCCAACATATTCTGAAAGTTTCAGCTGATTTGGTTAATCACACCAAAAGTTATTCACATTAAGCTATATTTTACAATGCTAAAACATTTAATGTGAAAATGGCTTAATGTAGCTTAATGTAGCTTAACGTGTAATAAAGTGCCTAAACCTCAATCAATTGCCCTGAAACTTTGCACAGCCTAAGATCGCAACTTCCCAAACCCATCTGAGAAGTTTCATGCGATTCGGTGTTCCACAAGGCAAACGAGGAACATTAAGCTTGATTTTTGGGGAGCTTAATGTGGCTTAACGTACAAAAAATACCTTAAATGTTAACTAATTTCCTCCAAAACTTCACACAATAGAAGACTCTATCCATGCCAACATATTTTGAAAATTGCAGCTCATTTAGTAAATCACACCAAAAGTTATTCACATTAAGCTATATTTTACAATGCTAAAACGTTTAATTTAAAGAGCTTAACGTACCATAATGTGCCTTAACCTCAATCAATTGTCTTGACACTTTGCACAGCCTAAGTTCTCAACTTCTCAACCCCATCCAAGAAGTTTCATGCGATTCGGTGTCCCACAAGGCAAACTAGGGACATTAAGCTTGATTTTTGGGGAGCTTAATGTGGCTTAACGTACAAAAAAGACCTTAAATGTCAACCAATTTCCCCCAAACTTCACGCAAAAGTGAACGTTTCAGCTGATTTGGTTAATCACTCCAAAAGTTATTCACATTAAGCTATATTTTACAATGCTAAAACATTTAATGTGAAAATGGCTTAACCACTTGCCGACCGTTGTCGGCACATATATATCGGCAGAATGGCACGGCTGGGCAAAGTAACGTACCCATACGCCGCAAGCCCCGTGACAGTGCCCGTGGATCCCGCGGACTCGATCAGTGCGGGGATACCCGCGATCGTGTTACGGAGCTCAAGAACTGGGAGATGCCGATGTAAACAGCATCTCCCCGTTCTGCCTAATGACAGCACACTGATCGTCTGCTCCCTGTCATCTGGAGCAGCGATCAGTGTGCTGTCACACACAGCCACGCCCTCAGATAGTTAGAAACAAGCCCCCAGGATACACTTAACCCCTCCCCGCCCCCTAGTGGTTAACCCCTTCCCTGCCAGTGACATTTTTACAGTAATCAATGCAATTTTATAGCACTGATCGCCAATGATCCCAAAAAATTTGTCAAAATTGGCCGATGTGTCCGCCTTAATGTCGAAGTCATGATAAAAATCGCTGATCGCTGCCATTACTAGTAAAAAAAAAATTATTAATAAAAATGTGATAAAACTATCCCCTATTTTGTAGACGCTATAACCTTTGCGCAAACCAATCAATAAACACTTATTGTGATTTTTTTTTACCAAAAATATGTAGAAGAATACGTATCGGCCTAAACTGAGGAAAAAAATCGTTTCTTTATATATTTTTGGAGGATATTTATTATAGAAAAAAGTAAAAAATATTGCTTTTTTTTCAAAATTGTCGCACATTTTTTTGGTTATAGCGCAAAAAATAAAAACCGCAGAGGTGATCAAATACCACCAAAAGAAAGCTCTATTTGTGGGAAAAAAGGATGCAAATTTTGTTTGGGTACAACATCGCACGACCGCGCAATTGTCAGTTAAAGCGACGCAGTTCCAAATTGTAAAAAGTGCTCTGGTCAGGAAGGGGGTAAAATCTTCCGGGGCTGAATCGTTTAAAGGGATTTTAAAGTCAGAAGGTTTATTTATCTTAATGCATTCTATGCATTAAGATCAGAGGCAGCTCTAGGCTTTGTGAGGCCTTAGGCAAACTTAGACATGAGGCCCTCTCTTGCCCATAATTGGAAAAATAATTAAACCGATAAAAAAATAATACTAAATTGCAATGTACAGTATACAATTAACTGATAGCACTCCACCCATGGCCAGTCTAGCATGTTATTGGATCATATCACACCGGTGAGCTCACCCAGACGGTCCCCTCCCCCGTTTCGTAGGCTGTGCTCTGCACTCCCCTGGGAGTGTCTTGTCAGCAGATTGCCATTTGTGAGTGGTACATAGAGATAACATTGACAGCTCGAGGTGGCAGCGCTATCCTTCTTCCCGATGCTGGGCTCTCCCCTCCAGTGGCATAGCATGGGTTGTCAGTGTTAGGGGCAAGGCAAGTAATCGGAGCTCCCTAACCGTGGACTTTTATCTCTGGTCTGGTCACATGATCCACTGTGTCAGGGGAGAGGAGAGAGCACTTGACAATCACTGGTAAAGCCTGGAGAAGTGACATCACCCACAGTTTCCCATGTCCCATCTGTTGTTGGCGGTTGTATGGTCACATACCTCTGAACCCCTAAACCTTAGGTGCTCCATTATGCAAATCTTGACCAGCCACTGTTGTAGAATGCTTGGGCCTGCACTCTACCTTACTGGTAAGGGAGGCCATCCATCAAAGTTATAAGCCAATAACAACCAATGGAGCCTTACTACTTCCTCTGGCTGGTCTAGATCTGTATATGATAGAGTTCTTGGGGACTCAGGTCTCCCAAATTTTCCATCAGGTAGGTAAGAGGAATGCAGCACATATAGGGCCTTTTTTCATGTCCTGAGATAGTTTGGAAGGCTTAAAGAGTAAGTTCACCATTTCACACAAAATGAAAAGCTGAACTAACTCTCAGAAAGGGAGAAGGAGTGGATAGGGGGAGGTGGAGGTTAGCGTGGACAGAGGGAGAGGATATAAGAGGGGGGAGAGGAGAAAGGATAGAGAGAGGGAGGGGGGAGAGGATAGCCTGGATAGAAGAGAGTAGAGAGTGGACAGGGGAAGGGGGAGAGGAGAGAGTGGATAGGGAGAGGATAGCCTGGACAGTAGGAGGGGGGTGAGGAGAGAGTGGATAGGGGGAGGATAGCCTGGAGGGTAGAAGGGGGGTGAGGAGAGAGTGGGCAGAGTCAGGGGAGGGGGATAGGAGAGAGTGGTCAGGGGGGAGAATAGCCTGGAGGGTAGTAGGGGGGTGAGTAGAGAGTGGACAGAGGCAGGGGGAGAGGAGAGAGTGGATAGGGGGAGGATAGCCTGGACAGTAGGAGGGGGTGAGTAGAGAGTGGACAGAGGCAGGGGAGAGGAGAGAGTGGATAGGGGGATAGCCTGGAGGGTAGGAGGGGGGTGAGGAGAGAGTGGACAGAGGCAGGGGGAGGGGGAGAGGAGAGAGTGGATAGGGGAGGATAGCCTGGACAGTAGGAGGGGGTGAGTAGAGAGTGGACAGAGGCAGGGGGAGGGGGAGAGGAGAGAGTGGACAGAGGCAGGGGGAGAGGAGAGAGCGGATAGGGGGAGGATAGCCTGGACAGTAGGAGGGGGGTGAGTAGAGAGTGGACAGAGGCAGGGGGGGGGGGAGAGAGGAGAGAGTGGATAGGGGGGAGGATAGCCTGGACAGTAGGAGGGGGGTGAGGAGAGAGTGGACAGAAGCAGGGGGAGATGAGAGAGTGGATAGGGGGGAGGATAGCCTGGACGATAGGAGGGGGGTGAGGAGAGAGTGGACAGAGGCAGGGGGAGATGAGAGAGTGGATAGGGGAGGATAGCCTGGATGATAGGAGGGGGGGGGGGGGGGGGGGTGAGGAGAGAGTGGACAGAGGCAGGGGGAGGGGGGTGAGGAGAGAGTGGACAGAGGGATGTAGGTAGAGAGGACAGAGGGAGAGAGAGGATGTGGCAAGTGAGGAGAGAAGAGAAAGACGGTGAAGAAAACAATGGGGGAATGGAAGGGGGAGATAGGAGGGTTAGAGGGCAGAGGGAGTGGGGGGGGAGATAGAGGGGGGGCAGAGGGGGGGGGGGGGGCAGGAGGAGTAGAAGGAGGAGGGGGGCTAACATGTGGTAATTGGGATATGTGGAAACAGTGTACATATCAGGGTGTTCAGGGCTCCTCCTCACACTGCAAAGCCATCCAGACATGTTATACTGAGAGTGGGACTGATACGCTATGCTTCCCCCTCCAGCCTCACACTAAGTTAGTTGCTCGTCCTCCACATACACATGCTGGACATTGTAGTCCCACTCCCACAGACTCCCCTCCACAATGGGGCACACAGACATGGCTATCCCGCCCAGCCTCCGCCTCTATCACAAACAAGCTCCACTCACCGAGCATGTATCTCTTCCAGGGCTGCTCCCGAGTCCAGCCTCCCGCCATGCATTAGGGCCGCTGTCGCCGACTTTAGGGGAAGGGCTAGAGGTTGAGCCTGCTATTGGACGCAGGCAGCCTTAGCCACGCCCACCACACTTCCACTATGCTCGTCCGCCACCGCGGATCGCGGCGCTGGCTCAGCTAAGCTATTAGCTCACTCTGCGCAGAGCGCCCGCCGCCAGACAGTCTCAACACAGCACCTGAGGCAAATTAGGCAATCGCTCGACGGCGAGGCCCTTCTGTGGGCGAGGCCTAAGGCAATCGCCTAATTTGCCTAATTAAAGGGCCGCCTCTGATTAAGATAAAAAGCCTTCTGTGTGCAGCAGCCCCCCTAACACTACCCTGAGTCCCATCTAGATCCAGCGATGACATTGCAAGACCCTGACAATCACAGGCATGTCTCCTAGAGGCAGAGGCATGATGGGATTTGTAGTTTCACCACAGCTCGAGTTGAGCTTGAGCTTGTCTAACCCCTTAAGTTAACAACGTAATACTTGCAAAAAAGTGCGACAATTTTGAAAAAAACGCATTCTTTTTTATTTTTTGCTATAATAAATATCCCCCAAAAAATATATAAAAAACATTTATTTTCCTCAGTTTAGGCCGATACGTATTCTTCTACATATTTTTGGTAAAAAAAAAAAAATCGCAATAAGCGATTATTGATTGGTTTGCGCAGAAGTTATAGCATTTACAAGATAGGGGATAGTTTTATAGCATTTTTATTAATAATTTTTTTTAATTAGTAATGGTGGCGATCAGCGATTTTTATTGTGACTGCGACATTATGGCGGACACATCAGACATTTTTGGGACCATTGTCATTTATACAGCAATCAATGCTATTTAAATGCATTGATTCCTGTGTAAATGATACTGGCAGTGAAGGGATTAACCACTAGGTGGCAGTGTAGGGGTTAAGTGTGCCTAGAGGTGTGTTTCTTACTGTGGGGGGGGGCGTGGCTGTCAGCTAGTGAATGCTGATCTCTGCTCCAATCACAGGGAGCAGAGATCAGCGTCACTAGTTGCTAGGCAGAATGGGGAGATGCTGTTTTTTTTTCGCATCTCCCCGTTCAGCCTTCCCGTGAGACGATCTTGGGTATCCCCGCGGCAATCCAGTCCGCGGGACCCGCGACTGGCCTCACGGGGGTCCCAACCGGCGCAAGCGCGCGCCCGATGGCACGGCGGCATCTTAACCTCCTAGGCGGTATTCCCGAGTCTGGCTCGGGTCCAGCTTTTTCTGCTGGGAGCGGTAACCCCGAACCAGACACGGGCTTGCGTGCAGGATGCAGGGGGGAAGTTACTTATCTTTTCCCCTGGATCCTGCGATGTCTCCCCGCTGTGTGAGCGAGCCGTCCGCTCGCTCGATTCACACAGTGCCGGTCTCCGTTCCCTGCGACGTTCCGACGCACGGGAGCGGAGATCGGCGCCAAATTCAAAAAAGTTTAAAAACACATAACACATACAGTACTGTAATCTTACAGATTACAGTACTGTATACAAAAAATACACACCCCCTTTGTCCCTAGTGGTCTGCCCAGTGCCCTGCATGTCATTTTATATAATAAAAAGATTTTTTTTTCTGCCTGGAAACTGGAGATTGTCCATAGCAACCAAAAAGTGTCCCTTTATGTCAAAAGTGGTTTTAGACCAGCTAGAAAACACCGATAAAAAATGAAAATCACAATTTAAGATTTAAGTGAGTTATTCATAAGAATTGCATGCCTACAATATAAAAACGCCAAATTTCCATGCAAAATAATTGTACCGCTTTCAGCACAAAATTCCAGACAGAATCATACCGCCAGGGAGGTTAAAGGGGACGTACCTGTACGCCCTTATGCCTGTCCGTGCTATTCTGTTGACGTACATCATCGTGCGCCGGTCGGCAAGTGGTTAAGCCATTTTCACATTAAAGCCCCATACACACGCGCGGATTATCCGAGGACCAGGTCCGTCGGACCATGTCCGCCATACTTTGTCTGATGTTGGTTTTGCGTACACACGGTCAGACAAAGTTGTCGGAAAATCCGATCATTCTGAACGTGGTGACGTTTGTTGCCTACGACGGGACTACGTAGAGGCTAGTAGCCAATAGCTTTGGTCTTGTAATGTGATCTGAGCATGCGTAGCACTTTGTCCGGTCGGACAACCGTACACACGATCGGATTTGGTGTGATCGGACCGTGTTGACGGCAAATCTTTCCAGCAGGAGATAAGACTTTGTCCGTCGGACAAACCGACGAACACTGTCCTATGGTGCATACACACGGTCTGATTTTTCAACAACCTTGTCCGATCGGACAGAATCCATGAAAAAGTCCGACCGTGTGTATGGGGCTTAAATGTTTTAGCATTGTAAAATATAGCTTAATGTGAATAACTTTTAGTGTGATTAACCAAATCAGCTGAAACTTTCACTTTTGCGTGAAGTTTGGGGGAAATTGGTTGACATTTAAGGTCTTTTTTGTACGTTAAGCAACATTAAGCTCCCCAAAAATCAAGCTTAATGTCCCTAGTTTGCCTTGTGGGACACCGAATCGCATGAAACTTCTTGGATGGGGTTGAGAAGTTGAGAACTTAGGCTGTGCAATGTTTCAAGACAATTGATTGAGGTTAAGGCACATTATGGTACGTTAAGCTCTTTACATTACACGTTTTAGCATTGTAAAATATAGCTTAATGTGAATAACTTTTGGTGTGATTTACTAAATGAGCTGCAATTTTCAAAATATGTTGGCATGGATAGAGTCTTCTATTGTGTGAAGTTTGGAGGAAATTGGTTAACATTTAAGGTCTTTTTTGTACGTTAAGCCACATTAAGCTCCCCAAAAATCAAGCTTAATGTTCCTCATTTGCCTTGTGGAACACCGAATCGCATGAAACTTCTCAGATGGGTTTGGGGATTTGAGATCTTAGGCTGTGCAAAGTTTCAGGGCAATCGATTGAGGTTTAGGCACTTTATTACACGTTAAGCTACATTAAGCTACATTAAGCCATTTTCACATTAAATGTTTTAGCATTGTAAAATATAGCTTAATGTGAATAACTTTTGGTGTGATTAACGAAATCAGCTGAAACTTTCAGAATATGTTGGCATTGATAGAGTCTTCTATTGTGTGAAGTTTGGGGGAAATTGGTTAACATTTAAGGTCTTTTTTGTACGTTAAGCTCTCCAAAAAACAAGCTTAACCACTTGCCGACCGGCGCACGACGATATACGTCGACAGAATGGCACGTACAGGCAGGAGGGCGTATATATACGTCCCTCCTTTAGCCTGTCCGTGCCATCGGGAGCGCGCCGGGAGCGGCGCGCTCCCGCGCCGGTCGGAACCCCCAAGAGTCCGGCCGCGGTCCCCGCGGACTCGATCGCCGCGGGGACTCCCGCGATCGTCTCACGGAGTGGCTGAACGGGGAGATGCCGAGATAAACAGCATCTCCCCGTTCTGCCTAGCAACTAGTGACGCCGATCTCTGCTCCCTGTGATTGGAGCAGAGATCAGCATTCACTAGCTGACAGCCACGCCCCCCCACAGTAAAAAGAAACACCCCTAGGCCTACTTAACCCCTACACTGCCACCTTGTGGTTAACTCCTAAACTGCCAGTGTCATTTATACAGAAATCAATGCATTTAAATGCATTAATTAATTGCTGTAAAAATGACAATGGTCCCAAAAATGTGTCAAAAATGTCCGATGTGTCCGCCATAATGTCGCAGTCACAAAAAAAAAAAAAAAAAAAAATCGCAGATCTCCGCCATTAATAATAAAAAAAAAACTTAATAAAAATGCTCTAAAACTATCCCCTATCTTGTAAACGCTATAACTTCTGCGCAAACCGATCAATAATCGCTTATTGCGATTTTTTTTACCAAAAATATGTAGAAGAATACGTATCGGCCTAAACTGAGGAAAAAAAAATGTTTTTTTATATATTTTTGGGGGATATTTATTATAGCAAAAAATAAAAAATAATGCATTTTTTTCAAAATTGTCGCTCTATTTTTGTTTATAGCGCAAAAAATAAAAACCGCAGGGGCGATCAAATACCACCAAAAGAAAGCTCTATTTGTGGGAAAAAAAAGGACGTCAATTTTGTTTGGGAGCCACGTCGCACGACCGCGCAATTGTCAGTTAAAGCGACGCAGTGCCGAATCGCAAAAAGGGGCCTGGTCCTTTGGCTGCAAATTGGTCCGGTCTGAAAGTGGTTAACGTGCCTAGTTTGCCTTGTGGAACACCGAATTGCATGAAACTTCTCGGCAATTGGTTGAGGTTTAGGCACTTTATTACACGTTAAGCTACATTAAGCCATTTTCACATTAAATGATTTAGTAAGTCCCCATTCACGCCCAAGATAGAATTAGGGATACAATAAACCCTAGGAGGTAAAGTACCATTTTGTGCATAATTATGCCGCGTACACACGGTCGGATTTTCCGACAACAAATGTTTGATGGGAGTTTGTTGTCGGAAATTCCGACCGCGTGTAGGCTCCAATGTACATTTTTTGTCGGAATTTCCGTCAAACCAAATTTGAGATCTGGATCTCAAATTTTCCGACAACAAAATCCATTCTCGTAAATTCCGATCGTGTGTACACAATTCAGACACACAAAGTTCCATGCATGCTCTGAATCAATTACGAGATGGAATCACTTCAGTCTGGTAAAACTAGAAGTCGTAATGGAGATAGCACATTCTTCACGCTGCAAATTTTAAAATCATTTAATGCAGCGCATTCTCTTCTTCTTTATAATGCTAGAATAATGAAGTTGTTTTGCTGCTGATTTTTTTTTTTATCCAGATTTTTTTTTACAGTGATCTCCATAATTTTTTCTTTTTAGTTTTGTGTCAAGTTACCACAACACCATTATTATCTTGTATTTTTTAAACTCAAGAAGGTTGGTGTTGGTGTCCCTTGTTAATTTGACATTGTATTTTTGAAATGTACCTGCCTACTCACAAACAAACTGTCCTTTTTGAAGTAAAACACATAGGCAAGTATTTGTGAAAAATAAATAGCCATTTATTATGGGTCATAACAAAATAAAGAGGAAGGCAATGCTGGAGAAACTGGTGAAATTTGCAAAGTTTTGTACCCCAGGGCAGACATCAATTATTTACAGTCAAAATTGTTGGCCTGAGGAGTCCTTATAATAGTGAGCACAATCCAGTTCAGGACTACAAGAGATCAGGAACAGAAGCAGATGACATATCTATCCCAGGCTGTGGTCTTACAACAGCCTGCGTCTTTTGTCAGACCAGACTGAATCACTTTCTTGTCTTCCTTGCACGCTTTCTTCCACGCTTGCTTTCAGGCTGTGGCTCTGGTGTTGTAGTTGTGGCAGGAGGTGAAGGAGGAGAAAGAGGAGGACTATAGTTGAACTCACAAACGTGGCTTTGGCTTGTGAGTTCGCCCCGCAACCTCTTATTTAGGGCTTGTAACATAACTTCCTCACATAAGAGGCGTTGGCCCACCTCCATTTCCTGCATTTTTCAGGCTTCCATGTAGGCATAGTCCTCTTGATTATTGGTGGGGGGGTTCTGAGGGCCACAGTAGCCTTCCAAAATAGGCCAAACGCTGCCTCATCCAGGTTACTCCTCTTCCTGGGACTTCCTGGAAAGCGGTACAATCATTTTGCATGGAAATTTGGCGTTTTTATATTGTAGGCATGCAATTTTTATGAATAACTCACTTAAATCTGTCCAAACCAGAGTCTAGTAGACATCCCGGGTATGATAAAGTTTGAAACACAAAATCATAAATTATAATAAAATAAAAATATATATAAAAATTATTCAATAATGTAATCAAATCAAAAACACTAAAATTTGCTCAGTTGCAGAATAGTCGCTGTCATTAAATTTAGTGTTTGATGATGAATTGTGATTCTAATTTATTATCAGTGTTTTCTAGCTGGTCTAAAACCACTTTTGACATAAAGGAACACTTTTTGGTTGCTATGAACAATCTCCAGTTTCCAGGCAGAAAAAAATCAATTTATCATATAAAATGACATGCAGGGCACTGGGCAGACCTCTAGGGACAAAAGGGATGTGCATATTTTTTTATACAGTACTGTAATCTGTAAGATTACAGTACTGTATGTGTATTGTGTTTAACTTTTTTGAATTTGGCGCCGATCTCCGCTCCCGTGCGTCGTAACGTCGCAGGGAACGGAGATCATCGGCACTCGGGCACTGTGTGAATCAAGCGAGCAGACGGCTCGCTCACACAGCAGGGAGACATCGCAGGATCCAGGGGACAAGGTAAGTAACTTCCCCCTGTATCCTGCAATGCAAGCCCGAGTCTGGCTCGGGGTTACCGCTTTTGGTACAGAAATCTCAACCCGAGCCAGACTCGAGAATACCGCCAGGGGGGTTAATAAATAGAAAAGACTATCATTCTGACCCCAGCGTTTTTCATTCTTGTCCCAATCATTTGTGGCCACTACTGTCTATTCATATGTAAAACACTAAGAACATATTAGTGGAGTGTGGTACAGTTCCAAGAATGTAGCAAGCATCACAGTTTATAACAATGGTTATATTAACCTATGATGAGCAAATGTATATGTCAAGTCATTATCCACAAAATCTGTCACAACTATTTTGGGCTCATTATTTCTTTTATCTAATCACTACACTTCTTTAGGATTTATCTAGATCCATTTTATGTTGAAGCTAGCTGAATGGTTGCTGTTAGTGTATCTTTCACAAAGCTGATTAATATAATAAGGCCAGAGAATAGTCTTGCTAGTTGCTGCTGTTTTGTAGAATTTATGTGTGTAGTGTTTTAAAATAATTCTCAGCACGAATGTTCATTGTCAAGTCACCTCCTGGCAGTTAGGATCCAATTTATCCTCTGCCTCTTTCTATATATATATATATATATATATATATATATATATATATATATATATATATATATATATATATATATATATATATATATATATATGTAGCGATACCCCCAGTTAAGAGGGCCGCTGATTTGTTTTGGGTCCCTGAGTACAGCTCCACCAACCCCCGGCAATTTGCTCTACCCGCTCTGGCACAGTTAGTCAAGGGGTATGTATCTATGCACATATAAACATCACTTATACTCTAAGTGTAATGGGTATGAACTCACAAGCAGACTGCTGAAATAAGAATAACTGGCTTTACTTTGTCAGTAAGGAAAAGAAATAGCAACATGCATTTAAACATATGACTTACAATACTTTAGCAGGTCCCTGCAATATGCACTTTAACATGTACACACATATGTATCAAACTAGCAATGGGGAACGACCCCGCTACACATACATACATATATATATATATATATATATATATATACGTACATATAACAGTATTTAATAAAGCTACTGAAATACATTTAAAAAGCCCAGAAAATGTGATATCAATAGGGCACCATAGGGTACACGCGGGTCTGATAACAAATTCTTGTTGAAAAATGATCTGTTTTCTGCCTATAATGATTCTGGTAAAAAAAATACTTGCCAATGACTCCTGATGCTGTCTCTGAGCCAATAAGGAGGGAGAGAACCAAGAAATCCTCTTAGCATATTGCTGAATCAAGATCAGACTCAGGTAAGTATAAGTGTGTGTGTGTGTGTGTGTGTGTGTGTGTGTGTGTGTGTGTGTGTGTGTGTGTGTGTGTGTGTGTGTATGGGGGGGGGGGGGCTGCCTTCAGAAGGGTTTGCATATAATGCATTTATTTAAAAAGGAAACTTCAGCCTTTATGGTTATAGTATAGTGTCCCTGTTGGGTTTCCCCTCATTTCCTGTGACATAGAAAGACTGTTAGGCAAAATCTGTCTCATAGGAGCACAGCAGAATAAAACAAATAATTTAGAAGAGGGGTAATACCTGAACCACTGTTTTTCTTTTTTCTTGCCATCTATGTTATTTTCCTTTTACTTCCTGTCCTGGAAGAACAGGAAATTAAAAATATGACAGATTCTATTTTTCTTCGTTTAAACCTAAAAAAGGAAAACTTGTGGCTGTATTTACCCTTTTAAATGTTGATTGCAGTGTTTGTTATGGGTTCATTTTAAAAGTTAAAGTTACACTAAACCCAAGTCTAAAATCAAAAATTCTATCCAAGTATGTATTCTTAATTCAAAAAAGTACCTTATATTGTTCTCAGCCTCCTCAAATCTACAAATTCCTTTTTTTTTTTTTGGTTCTGTGAACTGGCTTCTTGTTAGAGGGTAACTATGTTAATTTTCCAGGGTCCCACTGTACATAGGAATGTAGCCACCTTCTCTTGCTCGCTTCTAAGATGGACAATGGACTATGGACTACAAGCTCTGTTGTGTGCATAGTGCAGTGCACATGATCACAACTTACATTCACTGGTCATTCCAAACAAATGGAAGTGAGGGGAAAGGAGAGATTTGGAAGCTCGTGACTTATGTTACATAGAGGCAGAAAACACCATAAGAAATGATTTCATGAAAAATATTATACGCAATGTCCATCCATCTTCAATCACGGCGCAGGCGGACCAGAAAAATAGAAAAAAAAAAAACTCCTCCTCGATGGGACATAATGTGCCGTCAGAGGAGGGGCAGGGTCATCTGGTTACATCAGCGAGTGGCCCCGCCCTTGCCTATATAACAGCTGTCAAAGTCAAGAGACAGCAGTTGGCGGGATGCCTCCCATCGAGGCAGAGCTTTTTCTTTTTTTTCGGGTCCGGGCGCCATGAATGAAGATAGATGGACATTGCAGGACACTTTTTTTTTTAATAAAGTAATTATTAAAAACTGTCTCTTTTGACCCTTTTTTTGGTGAATCGGTAGGGGTACAATGCACCCCATACCCATTCACATGGAGTTCCCCTTAATATCCATACCAGACCCGAAGGGCCTGGCATGAACTGGGGGGAGGGGGGACCCACACTGATTTTTTTATCTATATTGCCGGGATCCGGAAATACATTACAGCCGCAAGCAATTTTAAATTACATTTTTTCCTTTTACATAGTTACATAGTAGGTGAGGTTGAAAAAAGACACAAGTCCAACCTATGTGTGTGATTATATGTCAGTATTACATTGTATATCCCTGTATGTTTTGGTCGTTCAGGTGCTTATCTAATAGTTTTTTAAACTATCGATGCCCCCTGCTGAGACCGCCGCATGTGGAAGTGAATTCCACATCCTGGCCACTCTTAGCCCCCGTACACACAGTCGGAAACCCCCGACCACAAAATCCGTCCAATTTTTTCCGACAGATTTTGTCCGAAACTGGTGTTGCATAAACACGGTCGGACAAAGTTGTCGGAAAATATGATCATTCCGAACGTGGTGACGTTCGTTGCGTACGACGGAACTACGAAGAGGCTAGTAGCCAATAGCTTTGGTCTCGTAATTTGATCTGAGCATGCGTGGCACTTTTTTTTTTTTAATTGTTTATTTATAATAATACAACAGTTACAAGGCAGCATATCACGTTTTACATAGAATATGGCATTTTAACTTCGGATGGTACAATAAGAAAATATAAGGAGTAGAACAAAAACAAAAAGAAAAAAAAAACAGGTGGCATAAGAGTACATGTAAGAGTCTACAATGGCAAATGTAAGGTTTGACGTCTGCTGTTTCCAAAAGTGGATCATTTAAGTAGGACGTCCATTACATTAACCTATTATCGCGTAATTCAGGGTGGTCAAACAGAGTGCAAGCAATGTATCTATGTAACAATGAGGTAACAGGCTGTTCAGAAACTGGCACTAGTGGGGATTAAAGGGGGGGGGGGGGGGGGGGGGAGTGTCTGAATCAAGGGAATATATTGACTCGTCCCAGTTCTTCCAGATCTTATCAAACAAGGGTAGTTTATCGTCAATCTTTGCAGTCATATGTTCCATTCTGCGTATTTCTGTGGTTATTGTAAGGAGGTGTTGGAAAGTGGGGGGGGGGGGGGGGGGGGGGGGGGGGGGGGGGGGGGGGGAGATAACCATTGTCTAGGAATGGCTCTCTTTGCTGCCAATAGTATGAAAGATCCGAGTTTTTGTAACGGTTTAGGAATTCCCGGGAAAGGAAGGCCTAGCAGGAAGTGTATAGGGGTTCTCTGTATTGTGCTGGAGAGGAGCGTTTGTAGCGGTTTATGAACTTCAGTCCAGTAAGGGTCAAGAATAGAGCAGTCCCAAAAAATATGGATATGGGTACCTACAGACTGTCTGCATCTCCAGCATAAGTTGGGGACAGATGGGTTTTGAGCATGGAGTATGTCTGGGGTTCTATAGCAAAAAAATAATATTTTGATGGCAGTTTCCTTGTGGGTTACGCATCGTGAGATTTTCGAGGTGGATTCCCATATTTTATCCCAGTCTATCAGTGAGATTGGACGATTCAATGCTCGAGACCATTTCTTCATATAATTATGCGTCGAGTCTGTCAGGGGAGGAGTTTCGTGCAACATCTTATATATAGAAGATATTAGTTTGGTTTCATATGGACCAACAGCACATAGCATTTCAAAAGCTGTGGGTTTTTCTAAAGTGAGGGAGGGAGAGCAGGAGAGGAAATAATGTTTAAATTGTAGGTAAGAGTATTCTAAGGAAGTGGGGAGGTCGTGTTTCTTTTGTAGTTCCTTGAAGGTACAGATTTTACGGGATGCGGGGTGTACCAAGTGTCGCAGCTGAAAGACTCCTGCTTGCGTCCATGGAAGTGTGCGTGTATATGACATTCCATCTGGGATGTCCGGGTTAAATAAGACATTCTGGAGAGGGGAGCATGATGAAGACAGGGCAAATCGTTCAGCGCACTTCTACCAGATGGATAGGGAAAAAAGCATCGGAGCTAGACAGAGGGACCTCAATTGGGGCATAAATTTGTTGGAAGCTGGCCATAGTAAATAGCACAGATGTACTGGGGCAGTGATACTCATGCGTGGCACTTTTTCCGTCAGAATTCTCTACACACGATCGGAAAAAGTCTGATCGGATTTTGTTGTTGAAAAATTTGAGATCCTGCTCTCAAATTTTTTCCATCGGAGATTCCGACGGAAAAAGTCCGCTAGAGCCCACACACGATCGGATTTTCCGACAACATAATCCGATCAGACTTTTTCCATCAGAATATTTGACTGTGTGTACCGGGCATTACAGAACCCTCTACGTAGTTTATGCTTAAACCTCTTTTCTTCTAATTTTAATGAGTGGCCACGTGTCTTGTTAAACTCCCTTTCACAAAAAAGTTTTATCCCTACTGTGGGGTCACAGTTCGTGACTCTGGGGCATGCCAAAATCATGTGGAAATAATCACTCAGATCAAAATGGCAGTGGGGACAGTCTGGAGAATTGACTCTACCCATGTTAGATAAACAACAGGGGGTATAGTAGATTCTGTGAAAATATTTAAGTTGTATTCGTTTTTCTCAGGCAGATATAACTATAGAGAGCTGAGATTCAACCATATCCACTCATGCCTCTTTAGTCAGGGATGGGATATCTGCCTTCAACTGCCACTGAACAATATTTACCCTGATGCAGTTCAAATCAATACAACACAGAAAAAATACATGCAAGTGGGATAGACCAATTATCCACATGAGTAGAATACTTTACAAAGCATAACCTGCAAATGCATTCAGACTGAAGTAAAAAAAAAAAAATATCAACAGCTTTAGCACTGTAGCGCCTGAAAAACGTCCCAGTGTGAAAGGGGCCTTAGCGAAATTACTTCCCTGTAATAAAATATGACCCATATAGAAATTTTCTTTGGATCCTGTAGAAATCTTCTTTGCAGGGAAGCCCACCATACTGGTATAATAAATATTTATGTGGTGTGATGATATTAGTGTGCAGCCTCTTTTGGATGTTTGCTAAGGAGCGCTGGGTGAGTATGGTCTGCTTGGCCCAGCACCAGCTTCATTTCTGACTAGAGAGGGAGAGTGGAGTTTGGAGTGGCACTTGTTTCTGGGATCTTCAATAGTGCACTTAGCATATTTGACAGCCAAGGCAGATTACTTTTTTAAAGCGGAGTTCCACCCTAAAGTGGAACTTCCGCTTATCGGATTCCTCCCCCCCCTCCGGTGCCACAATTGGCACCTTTCAGGGGGGAGGGGGTGCAGATACCTGTATAATACAGGTATCTGCACCCACTTCCGGGACTAGCTGCCCCGCTCCTATCCGAAGATGCCCGCCTATATCCGAGGGTTCCCGTTGTGTCTTGGGAAACACACAGTTCCCAGGACACAATGGGGACTAATAAGGACGCGCAGCACGACTCGCGCATGCGCAGTAGGGAACCGGGCAGTGAAGCCGTTCCGGCAGGGCAGCCGAGGCGAGCGGTCGCTCGTCACATTCTGCCGACACCGCTGGAACCTGGAACAGGTAAGTGTCCATTTATTAAAAGTCAGCAGCTGCAGTATTTTAATATTTTTGGTGTGGGTGGACCACACGCTTTCTCAAATACATTCAATTTAGTTTTAGTAATATTCATGAAATTAAACATTTACTAATAAAAAAAACAGAAAAGAAACTGAAACAATAAACATTTTCTTCATCTTTATATTATCAGTAACAAAACAAAAAAAGATATATTAGCAGTGGACACACAGCAAAACATAAAAGCAGCGTAGCGTGACAGTAACAGGCCTGCAAGGGATTAAATTATAGTCATATGTTCCTCTGAACAGGGGTGACTTGACAATACAGGTAAAAAAATGTATTTGTATATGATTGTCAATGGCAATCATATACAATACACAGGGAACAAATGGGCAACTGTGGTAATACACAGGCAACAAAGAGCCAGTTGTTACAATATGTGGGCAGAAAATAGCCAGTATTTACATTGGGAATGAGGATTACACTGACAATACCATTTTCTTGGATGAAATCTTCCAGCCCTTACAACAACCAACCATCTTATGTCTACTGGTACCTACCGTATATAAGCCAAGTTTTTCAGCACATTTTTTGTGCTAAAAATGCCCCCCTCGGCTTATACTCAAGTCAAACACTTTTCTGCAGCAGAGAATTACATTTTACGACCCGACTTTGGGGCCCCGTATCTCGGGGTCACTTGGTGCCAGGAACCCCAAATGGAACTACCACTACAACATAAACAAAGATGGGGTTCCTAGCACCATCCGAACCGATTGGACTTCCTAGCACCAAGTGACCCTGAGATATGGGGCCCTAAAGTAGGACAACTGTGTCCATCTGCAGCAATGTCATTTCGGGACCCTTTGGCTACAGCTAGGGGGTATTTTGGAAACCTTAACTACCAAGTTTGAAGTTCGGGGGGCCTATGGCTGCAAATGGGCACAGTGAGGCATGCAAATGGGCACAGTGAGGCTGCAAATGGGCATTGTTGACCCTCTTTTCCATTTACAGTAGCTGCCCATTTCTCACCCTAGGCTTATACTGGAGTCAATACGTTTTCGCAGTTTTTTGTGGTAAAATTAGGTGCCACGGCTTATATTTGGGTCGGCTTATACTCGAGTATATACGGTAAGTCAGTTGCCATAAAGAACCCATATTGCCCTCTGCACATGATCTGGCAGTGTGCAAGAATATGGAAGTACAAAGAGCAAAGATAATGAGCAATATCTTACAAGATCCAGACAGCCATCAATCAGCCTACTAAAAGTAAAAACATTTCTCCATGGTTCCTGTGGTGTCATTTGCACAACTTTACTGAATAAGTCATTGTGTATTTTAACATTTCAGAGAGTTTGAAGAAACTTTTGTGACTGTTGTTCAGTAAACCGCAAGAGAACAAAAGAGGTATGGAGGGCCTGTGTGCTGAAAAGTCGATTCTCATATTTGCCTAATAGGCTGCTCATTTCCAGCTGGGTTTCCAGTGGCAAGGAGAAGATTCTTTCTAACTTCACAGAAGAAAGAGACTTTACACTGTAATGAGGAAAATATTTATCCCGGCAGCCCTTCTACTTTAATAACCTAAATGCATTTCCTTTGAACTGAGTAATCATCTGGAGTACTTTACTGTAGACTGCAGGCAGCAAAAGGCCTTGTAATATCTAAGTGGACACCGCAGAGCTTCGAAGGGGACATACACATGAAAGAACGAGCAAAAATAATAATTATTAAGAAGACAAAAGATCAAGTGGAGGGAGATAGGAAACTACTGTATGTGGCATCTCAATATGATTCAACAGAAAAAAAAAAACAATCAGATAAATGCTGTTTTTAACATATGCTCCCTGGCATGATGGTTCATGAAGATAACTTGCACTAGTAAGCAAAGAAAAATGTGTTTAAATAAAATATGATGTAAAAAATAAAAAAAAAGTAGAAACAATCACTTGAATAAGAGAGAAGGCACATATCTGATTAGTACAAGATGACAAGGCTCCTTTCCCTGAACATTTCATGCAAATACAAACCATATCATTACACCCCATTACTGCTTTTTGGATGCCAGATGGGGTTGGAAGAGCCTATTATGTGATTAAAAGAAACTTGATGTTTGTGTAGGAATTTTAGGGGGCCCCAAAAGGCCAACTCTTTCTAGTGTATATTTGGTGTCATATCTCACAGTATACAGTTTATCTCAAAGTGTTACTAAGCCGAGGACACTGCATTCATTATATCCAGTCTTCCACAATACACTGAACATTGAAATGCAATTATTTTAGTAAATAAACTGCTAAATTCCATGTCTCATCAGCATATATAGCAGTCTTGTGACTTCTATCAGTGTCTGGCCAAGCACTGGTTAATCTTGTAGGAGGAGTTTTCATTCTCCTCTGACTGTCTTATGAGGCTACATGACCCCTCACCCTCTGTCTAGACATCACTGATTGGCCCTGTGTTGATTACATACACCCTCCCAATAAAACATTCTAGCAATACACACCAAACTGAGCATGTGCAGAGTGCCCCCAAGGCTCTGTACTAACAGCAAATGGATTGGGGACTGTGGAATAAGGGGAGGATCAGAGAAGACAGGATCAAACAGCCTTTTTATACAATGCAGAGGGAAAAACTGATTTTACTGTTGTTGGTTTAGTAACACTTTAAGCATATCATTTCTTGTAAATCTATTGTAAAGTTTCTTATGTAAAGATCCTGCCATTTCCAGTTGTAGGCTGACAATACAAAGTTACCATCTTTACATTAGAAGCAGCATTCTAAATCTGGACATACATGGTTTAGTTTAATAATTCAGCCCATTGGCTTAAAAAAAAAAACGCTCCCCCGTTATTTTCTGATGTTTTTGATGATATAAATTTATATTGCTCCTATGAAAGAATGCTTGCTGTAAAAAAAAGATTCTCTAAACAAATTCCACTGTACAGTATCTCACAAAAGTGAGTACACCCCTCACATTATTGTAAATATTTTATTCTATCTTTTCATGTCACAACTCTGAAGAAATTACACTTTGCTACAATGTAAAGTAGTGAGTGTACAGCTTGTATAACAGACAGTGTGAATGTGCTGTCCCCTCAAAATAACTCAACAAACAACCATTAATGTCTAAACTGCTGGCAACAAAACAAAAGTGAGTACACCCCTAAGTGAAAATGTCCAAATTGGGTCTAATTAGCCATTTTCCCTCCCCGGTGTCATGTGACTCGTTAGTGTTACAAGGTCTCAGGTGTGAATGGGGAGCAGGTGTGTTAAATTTGGTGCTATCGCTCTCATACTGGTCACTGGAAGTTCAACATGCACCTCATGGCAAAGAACTTTCTGAGGATCTGAAAACAAGAATTGTTGCTCTACATAAAGATGGCCTAGGCTATAAGTAGATTGCCAAGACCCTGAAACTGAGCTACAGCATGGTGGCGAAGACCATACAGCAGTTTAACAGGACAGGTTCCACTGAAGGGGTGGGGGGTCAGCCTGTCAGTGCTCAGATCACACGCCGCACGATGCATCCAATTGGTCTGCATCGCTGTCATCCCAGAAGGAAGCCTCTTCTAAAGATGATGCACAAGAAAGCCTGCAAACATTTTGCTGAAGACAAACAGACTAAGAACATGGATTACTGGAACCATGTCCTGTGGTCTAATGAGACCAAGATAAACTTATTTGGTTCAGATGGTGTCAAGCGTGTGTTGTGGCAACCAGGTGAGGAGTACAAAGACAAGTGTGTCTTACCTACAGTCAAGCATGGTGGTGGGATTGTCATGGTCTGGGGCTGCATGAGTGGGGACTGGGGAGCTACAGTTCATTAAGGGAATCCTCAGCTAAGGAAGCTGAGGATAAAGGTGATGGACTGGCCAAGCATGTCTCCCGACCTAAACCCTATTGAGCATCTGTGGGGCATCCTCAAACGGAAGGTGGAGGATCGCAAGCTCTCTAACATCCACCAGCTCCGTGATGACGTCATGGAGGAGTGGAAGAAGACTCCAGTGACAACCTGTGAAGCTCTGGTGAACTCCATGCCCAAGAGGGTTAAGGCAGTGCTGGAAAATAATGGTGGCCACACAAAATATTGACACTTTGGGCCCAATTTGGAAATTTTCACTTATTACTCACTTTTGTTGCCAGCGGTTTAGACATTAATGGTTGTGTGTTGAGTTATTTTGAGGGGACAGCAAATTGACACTGTTATACAAGCTGTACACTCATTACTTTACATTGTAGCAAAGTGTCATTTCTTCAATGTTGTCACATGAAAAGATAGAACAAAATATTTACAGAAATGTGAGGGGTGTATTCACTTTTGTGAGATACTATATATAGGGCAACTGGCTTAAACATCCTTTTTATAATATGTAATGGCTGTTTATATAATATTTGTTTGTAATCTATAATATTTACTGTTGGCACCTCCCCCCCTGCCCATAGTACTTTTGCACCTGTGCCTTTTGGCTTCCTGATGATTCAAATTTAAAGTGTCACTCAACCCACATCATAAAAAAATATTAATAAATGCTGTATTACAGGGGTGCCCAACCAGTGGCCCGGGGGCCACATGTGGCCCGTGGAGCCCTCTGATGTGGCCCGCGGCCTCCTGCTCTGGGATGGCTGGTTAGTAAGCCCAGATCACGGGGTTCCTGACCCGGCATCCCAGAGCATCAGTGTTGTGAATGAAGCCGGTGGTAGAGGAAGCAAGCGGCTGCATAGCAGAGCCACATAAGACAATGCTTCCTCTATAGCGCCACCTCCTGTCACAAGTGGAGTGATACCAAATGCACTCTGCCTGGAACAGCAACAGCTGGTGATACCCGATTTAAAGACTGTTATTAAAAGGTATGTTTAATACTATAATCACAGTGTATATATGGGCATATCTGTTCTGCAGTGGTTACTGGGCTGCTTTCAAACTGCTCTGAGCCATAGACCTCTGTTATTACCTACGGTTTGGTGGCCTTTCAGAAAGCGCACCACACCTGCAGGATATAATAGAATTATATGGCAAAGTGCAGCTAACCCATAGGAAAGCCAGAGGTGCACTGCTCTGGGTAAACCACAGCACATCAGTGTGAAAGCAGCCTTAGGCCCCTTTCACATGATCAGTCCAACCCAATCAGACCCTCCCATTCATCTCTATGGAGCGGTAAATGTGTGTGTGACTTGTGTCCGTTTACACCTGCCTACCTTCAATCTGATCCGCTAAAAGAAAAAAAACAGAAGGGGATCTGTCCCCTTACATCTGGGCGGATCGAAGGGCCCATAGAGTAGAGTGGGCTGTGTCCGTGTCCGCTCTGCATATGCGGAGTGTACACGGACCTGTCATCCGCCCACTCCGCTCAATGTGGCCCGTGACCGGTTACCAAGTAGCTTAAGTGGCCCTTGCTCTTCAAAAGGTTGGGCACCCCTGCTGTATTACATGCTGTTCTTGTCCCCAATTCAGCTAGGAATTTTGCAGCTGTTGAGGCAACTCTGCACATGCTCAGTTTTCAGTGAGATTTTATGCTGGGCATTTCCTCCCTATCACATCTGAGCAGCCCATGTGACTATCACACACGTGGGCATACACACAGTGGTAAATGACAGTCCACTGCCTCCCTCCTCCTCCATAACCACTAACCATCTAAACACAATGGGGGTGGAATATTACATGTAGATTAATGGTGGCTTCACCTCCCTCTTATTCTAAGACACAGGCTGGAGGGGCATGACACAGCCTGTGACTGGCAGAAATCCACCTACACCATGTTATGTCCACAAAATAATAAAGATTTGATTTCAAATATATATTTGTATGACAATTTAAATAATATTAGTATATAGTAATAATATATTAGTTTAATAATATTATTATTTTATTTTTTTCTCTGTATTCCAAAGGCTGTATTGTTTTACTTTGAACATGTGACCAGCAGCAGATCACTAGAAGCTCCCCCACCTTAAGTTTCTCTACAGACAGGCTGAGAAAGATATGGGTCATGTGACAGCTGTATATTATATCAAATTAAGAAAAAGGTACTTTTATATTAAAATAATTACAGTGCCATCAACCACATACAGAAATAGAAGGAACAATGTAAATTAAACAGTGTGTGTTTAGTATCACTTTAATCTGTTAACATTTTTGGTCATTTTTACCAACCTTTGTAACTATAGCTATCACCCTGATATTTCCCTATGTTTTGGCTCTTTCCCTTTCTGTTGGAAGAATATCAATTAATGCATGTTCTCTTGAATCAACTCAATAAAAAACTATTTGAATTAATAATTGAACTGTTTCCCCCATCCACACATTCCAAGTGGATGCGTGAATCTTCCATGCTGAGTCATTATATTCTTACATCTGGACTCCCCCACCATCAATGATCAGCGCTTCAGCCAATTGGCTGCATGCACTGATTGATGCAAACATTTCCAACAAACCAGTTCATAAGAAGTTGATCTATCATTCGAGTTCTCATGATCAGGAATGGCTATAAATGGGATCCTGCTGAACTGGCTGAATTTTGGTCCATGTATGATCAGCTTAAACCTGTAGTTTATCTGATAAGGCATCCCAATGGCCAAAAGAAGGAGTTTGCACAGCAGGACGACAATACTGCTTCTAACTGCAAGGCAGTGGTTTTGTAATGTCAACCTGCATCAGAAAATGCTGTTGCTGGCAGAATCTCCAGGTAAGAACCTTTGAAAAAGATTCACAAAATAGATTTGGTTTAAAAAAAACTGTATACAGTAGGACACAACGCTGTATCCTGGCCTAGGCCTACAAGGCCCAGGCCTAGGGCAGCACTTTGCAGGGGGGCAACACGGAAAGAATCCCCGCCGGCTTGTGTTACACTGTTAGTGTAGCGCCAGTCTTATGGGGTGGACTGGGCTGAGAGGCAAATTAGTCTAGCACCCCCATAAAGTGGCCGCACTGCTTCTGGTATGTCCGCAACTGTGGGGGGGAGGGTGGCGCTTCTAATTTTGACTGTTCTATCATCCTGGACCACAAACCTTCCTCAATGCATGTTTTCGGTTGCACCATTGGCATGGTTATATCTTCTTGGTCCTTTCCATAAAATTATTAGAAATTTTTTTCCTAAAGTAGAACTATAGGCAACACTTTTTTTTTCCATTTTGGATAGAGTAAGGGAGGGTTATAGCGCCTGTCAGTTTATTCTTTACCATCCATGTCCCATTGCAGAGATTTCCCTTCACTTCCTGCCCCATAGCTAAACAGGAAGTGAGAGTAAATCTATGCAAATTAAGGGAGTCCATTGCCCCCCCCCCCCCCCAGGCCCTCAGAACTAGTGTCTCCACTCGAAAATGTCAGGGCGGGTCTTAAACAGCAAGGGATGTGGCCTTGACAGGAAGGGGTGGGTCAGCTAAAGCTGCTGCCTGTTCACTTCCTGGATTTACACATACACACCAGCTCTGTGGCCCTGCAGCTTTCATTGGCCCTCTTATGACTTATCCCCCCCCTTCTGGCAAACTCTCACGAGAGTGAGAGGAAGAGAGCTGTGCATAATGTCATATGCCTAGGCTTTTTACCAGACAAGAAACAGGAAGTGGGCTGTATAAGGTATTTAATGGCAGAAAAAAAAATGTTTTACTATCCAAAGTTAAAACAACAAGGGCAGAATATTTAATAGATGGAAAGTTGAAAAAAATTACTGAAGGTCCGCTTTAATAAAGAAAGTTTACAAACATCAAGATTATTCAGATGAATAGGAAGAGGCTAGAAATAATTGAATAATATGAAAATTAATATGTAGCCAGGTGCTCTGCCGGCTGAGTGCAGCTCTCTCTTACTTCCCTCCCACTGTGTGTATGTAGCAGTGACATCTTTGTCTATTGATGTGATTATGTATGTGTCACTGTTAAGACTGTGGACATTAATGTGGTTCTGCACTTAGAGCCATCTAGTGACCAAAAATTGGTAATGCACTTGTGTGTTATTATATCTGAACAAACCTAAAGACTCTTACAGGAAGTGGCTGTGTTTTGATTTGGAAGGTTGACCTTTTTACCCAGGAGTCTGTGTGACCTACCCATGAACACTCTTATACAGTGCATGCTGGGTAGGGTATAAAAAGGACCGCAGCGGCCATATTAGGTCTCTTGGGATCACGTTGCCTGCCTGTGCGGATCTGTGAGGAGGTTTCCCGGAGACAGCGGCAGACAGTCACTGCGGATTGCAAACCTGCTTGTTTGCAAGGTGACTTGACAGAGCCTGAGAGGCGGGGACTGGATTGACAAGGCCCAGAGATGCTCATCGGAGTATCAGAGGACCGGATCCATTCAGCGGAGGGACACAGAGCATCTGCCCATCTGATACTGAAGTAAGCTGCAGTTACCGGATCAAAGTCATCACCCAGAACTCCGATCCAGTTGGTGAGCGGATTACGGCCCACCGTTTGTTTATTTGTTGCATGCAGTTAGACTCACTTACAGGCCTCACTGGAACCTGTAGTTCCATGGAAGAATAACAGAGCAACTGACATTGAGCAGGCTTGAGGCCCACCTCACGTTAGTGCCCAAGCATTGTGTATAAGTTCTTGGAATTATACCCGGAGCACCCTAAGCTAACTTTCACCTACCTTTTGGATTACAAATATCAGAGGAGTCATTTCTAGCTAGCGAAGAAAGAAGATACGGGAGAAAGTACTTTTAGTGAGGCCTCACATATAACTTTTAAAGTAGCGGGAGCTCCCAGGTTTAGATACATAGAATATATATATCTTTCATATTGTATTTGACTGTTGATATATATTGTGCTGTCATCCTACGTTGGGATGACAGCGCAATCTCTGTAACCACCTGTTTGAATATTTTTGCAGTAAAAATATTTCTGATTAAGTATCTAGTTGTGTGGCATGCTGTTTTCCCCACCAGGTTGAGCCAGAAGATCCCGAGGGCATTATACAGGTACTTTACATTGTTATATATTGTACTGTATTGCATTGCACCACAGCTGTGCCAAGGGGATGGAGTTCAGTTAGTTGGGTTTCTCAGAAGAGTGCAGGCCCAATCCAAACTAGCATCTCTTTCGGGGGTCAGTGCTACATGTAAAAGAGCCAGGACTGTTTGTTATGCAGCAGTGAGAGCAGAGCAGGCTGCGTTCCTCTCACCCCTCACTTCCCTGCTGTGTGAGCACTGAGCAGAATGGGCTCTGCACAAAATCCTCCACTTGTTCCTCCTGGCAGCAGAGGATCTGAGCAAATCAGTGGCAAGAGGACTTGCTATGCAGCTGCCTTCATGGATTCTGGGAAATGTAGTCCTTAAAGGGGCACTGGTAGAGATTTATTCCCGGCACAACAGAGGAGGAGAGATAGGGCTTTTCCCAGGCAATTGGAGAGATCTGAGTCTTGCAGGAGGAAGCCAAACTATATAGACCTGTGGCCTTTGCTGGGACTGTGCAGAGACCAAGGGCCATAGAAGTCTTTGTCAAGGAAGATAGTGTAGACACATCATTGGGGTGCCTGCACCCACACCAGAGACCAAAGTCCCCAACAATAGCCGGCTAATATTGACAATCAGGCACCAATTTTTTGTAGTCACCTCTAGGGGTACCCTTTTGTCAGGGACGTATACACCCACTCACCGTAAAAATAGTGTGCAGGCAAGAACCTATTTTATTTCTGGGTTCATTTGAGCAGATACTTTTAACCCTGTTGGCACCAATTATAATTTGGTTTAACATCACTACAGTTCAGTTGACTGTCATCTTATGGGTTAGTGTTCACATTATCTAGAACAACATCTTTAAACTTGTTTAACTGCCTTTCTATTGATTAATGTGTTGCCTAACTGCATTACCATAATACATTCTTTCAGTCTACCATCCAGTTGCTTATGGCCTATGTTCTGTACATTATTATAGAGTGGAAGCATGCTGACTTATAAGTTACAGAGGTGTGTCAGTTGGGTCTGAACAACCTAAAGACCCATGGCAGAACAGAGAACTCATCATATCAAATGGCTCCTGCAGAGGGTAAGCGGTACAAATACATTATAATGATTTAAAATTTTCACCATGGATACGCTTTAAGCACTCTAATGCCGCGTACACATGATCAGACTTTCCGGCGGGATTGTCTGCCGAACTAGAGCCCGCCGGACAATCCGACCGTGTGTGTGCTAGTCTGCGGGACTTTTGAAATGAACGGACTTGCCAACAGACGTCGTAAAGTCTGTTCATTTTGAACGTGACTCCAGGTAGACGGGACTAGAGATGTAAAATTTCTGGAAATTTTGAAGCTTTGAACGTTTTTTTTCCCATTTTTTTGGGGGGGGGGGGAGGGGGACTAAAAATTTTGGGAAAAATTTTAAAAAGTGCTACATGCACTTTTTTGTCTTTTTAAGATTGAAAGTCATTCTGCTACATGAACGTTCAGAAAAACTATGTGCATTGTCATCATTGTTGTCCTCTTCACTTCGATTCATGAAGGATTTTATAATATCTACAGGACACTTGTTACATACAAGAATGTGTTTTGTCATCCTGGTAGCATTTGGAAAAGCATATTTCATCTGACAATATTTGCAAATCACATTTTTATTTTCAGAAGAACTTGTAATGTGAAAATGCCTCCATATGCTAGATGTTGGTCTCACCATTTTCCTGAGGGGAGTAGAAAATAAAAACAAGAAAAAATGACTACTTTGCAAGAAGACACTAATCTATGGTTGTGTGTGGGGGCGGGGGAAGAACCAGGATTACTGGTAATTAACCACTTGACCACTGGGCACTTAAACACCCTTAATAACCAGACCAATTTTCAGCTTTCGGTGCTCTCACACTTTGAATGACAATTACTCATTCATACAACACTGTACCCATATGAAATTTTTGTCCTTTTTTTCACACAAATAGAGCTTTCTTTTGGTGGTATTTAATCACCTCTGGGTTTTTTATTTTTTTGCGCTATAAAAGAAAAATGACTGAAAATTCAGTAAAAAAATGAATTTTTCTTCGTTTTTGTTATAAAATTTAGCAAATTTGTAATTTTTCTTGATAAATTTTGGCCAAAATTTATACTGCTACATATCTTTGGTAAAAATAAGTACAAATTGGGGTATATTATTTGGTCTTTGTGAAAGTTATAGAGTCCACAAGCTATGGTGCCAATATCTGAAAATTGATCACACCTGAAGTACTGACGGCCTATCTCATTTCTTGAGACCCTAACATGCCATAAAAGTACAAATACCCCCAAATGACCCCTTTTTGGAAAGAAGACATTCCAAGGTATTTGGAAAGAGGCATGGTGAGTTTTTTGAAGTTGTCATTTTTTCCCACAATTCTTTGCAATATCAAGATTTTTTTTTTATTTTTTTTTTTTTTTTTCAAAAAAATTGTCATATTAGCAGGTTATTTCTCACACACAGCATATGCATACCACAAATTACACCCCAAAAACACATTCTGCTATTACTCCTGAGTACGGCGATACCACATGTGTGAGACTTTTACACAGTGTGGCCACGTACAGAGGCCCAACATGCAGGGAGCACCATCAGGTGTTCTGGAGCACCCAGGACAATTCTGACATTTCTCTCCTACATGTAAAAATCATCATTTATTTGCTAGAAAATTACATAGAACCCCAAAATATTATATATGTTTTTCTAGCAAAGACCCTAGAGAATACAATGGCGGTCGTTGCAACTTTTTATCTAGCACGGTACTTGCGCAGCAATTTTTCGAACGTGTTTTATTTGGAAAAAAAATGTTTTGTGCTTTACAAAAAACAAAACTGTAAATTTAGCCCAATGTTTTTGCATAATGTGAAAGATGAAGTTACGCCGAGTAAATAGATACCTAACATGTCACGCTTCAAAATTGCACACACGTGAAATGGCGCCAAACTTCGCTACTTAAAAATCCCCATAGGCTTTAATTTTGTTTACTGGTTACATGTTTTGAGTTACAGAGGAGGTCTAGGACCAAAATTATTGTTCTCGCTCTAACGTTCGCAGCGATACCTCACATGTGTGGTTTGAACACCGTTTTCATATGTGGGCGGGACTTACGTATGCGTTCGCTTCTGCGTGCGAGCACACGGGGACAGGGACGCTTTAAAAAAAAATATATATATTTTATTGTTCATTTTACTTTATTTATTTTAGTTTGACACTTTTTTTCCCCCAAAAAAATTTTTTTGATCACTTTTATTCCTATTACAAGGAATGTAAACATCCCTTGTAATAGGAATATGGCATTACAGGTCCTCTTTACAGTGAGATATGGGGTCAATAAGACCCCACATCTCACCTCTAGGCTGGAAAGCCTGAAATAAAAAAAAAAAACGATCCTGGCTTTGATCGTAGCGAGTATCGCAGGGTATTGTTGGGTATCGCAGGGTATGGCAGAGTATCGCCGGGTATTGCAGAGTATCGCCGGGTATTGCAGAGTATCGCAGGGTATCGCAGGGTATGGCAGAGCATCGCAGAGTATCGCCGGGTATTGCAGAGTATCGCAGGGTATGGCAGAGTATCGCCGGGTATTGCAGAGTATCGCAGGGTATGGCAGAGCATCGCAGAGTATCGCAGGGTATGGCAGGGTATTGCAGAGTATCGCAGGGTATGGCAGAGCATTGTAGGGTATGGCAGAGCATCGTAGGGTATGGCAGAGCATCGCAGGGTATGGCAGAGCATCGCAGGGTATTGCGGGGTATGGCAGAGTATTGCGGGGTATGGCAGAGTATTGCGGGGTATGGCAGAGTATTGCGGGGTATGGCAGAGTATTGGGGGGTATGGCACAGTATAGGGGGTATGGCACAGTATTGGGGGGGATGGCAGAGAATCCATCCATCCATGCTCAGCCATCCCTCCATACCCTGCAATACCCAGCAATATACTGCAGGCTATTGCTGGGTATTGCAGGGTATGGAGGGATGGATGGATGGATGGATCGGTGGTGGCAGAGCAGGCTGTGGGCACTACAGATCCCGCCCACAGCACTGCTGCCACCGATCCCTCCCCCTCTCCTCTCATACTGTACCGATCGGTACAGAGAGAGGAGGAGAGAGGAACCGGCGTCATCAAATGACGCCGGTTTGCTTACATGTGATCACTCCGTCATTTGACGGAGCGATCACGTGGTAAACGGCCGCGATGAGCGGCCGTTTACCGTGATCCATGATCCGCCGGGTCCTCTGGACCCGGCGATCATGGATGCTCTCGAGTGCGCGCACCAGGGGGCGCGCAAGAGCAGAATTCTGTGAGGCCGTTAATTAACGGCCTCCCAGAGTTAAGCAACCGCCCTGTAGCCGTTTTTCGGCTATGGGCCGGTTGTTAACTGGTTAAATTATTATTTACACAAAAGTTTATAAAGATAAACTAATGTAGCTAAATAGTTCAGTTTTCTGGATTCAGAATCAGATAAATGTAAACTCTTATCTTTTTTAATTAAGTATATACTTTCAGGTCCCTTTTGTTGCTCTGTATTTTCTCCCAATGCTTTTGAGGCCTAGTGAAGAGGACAGAACAAACCAAACACACCCACTAACATGCAAAAGCAAAACCGAAACCCTTTTCTTGTTACAATAGCAGCACAGCACCTCCTAAAGGAAGAAATGCATACTGTTATTGCATTGAAGGGTTCAGTTTGTTACCTAGGACTTGCTTGCCCTCACTCAAGGAAACAGAAATTAGAATAATCTGATATCATACATTTTTTTAGAAATCATTTGGAAAATATTTGAACAACTGGTCTTAAAATATTTTATTCATCATGTTAAAATAAAATATTCCACAATTATTTTTTCTTTTTTAAATGTTTCCAATTTTTGGGAAAATAATAAAAAAGCCATTAGGAAAAAAAAGTTTTTTTTTTTTTTTTCCAAATTTTTTATTTTTTTTCCAGGCCTTCACATCTCTAGATGTGACCAAGGTGAAGGCAGAGCTCCTCTGGACTGGGTGGCTTAAGTAGGCAGGACTGACAAGCAGGATCATCAACAGCTGGGTAACTGTGGAGAGAGATGGGAGCTGACAATTAGCCGACAGCTGAGTGGCCAGCTCAGAGAAGGAAGGGCTGAGCCCAGCTCTGACAGTACCACCCTCCTCAACGACCCCTCCCCCTCGGAGGACCACCAGGCTTGAGGGGAAAATGTCTATGGAAATCACGGAGGAGGACAGGGGCATGTATGTCTGAGGATGAGACCCAAGAGCGTTCCTCCGGACCGTACCCTTTCCAATGCACCAGGTACTGTATGCGCCCACGGAACCTACAGTAGTCAACAATGGACTGTACTTTATACTCCTCATGGTTCTCAACCTGTACAGGGTGAGCCCAGCCCTGACAAGTTCAATGTTACCAATAATGTAGTTGCTCAGTCCAAATGGCCTAATCAT
This sequence comes from Lithobates sylvaticus, assembly GCA_028564925.1. NCBI lineage: Eukaryota > Metazoa > Chordata > Amphibia > Anura > Ranidae > Lithobates > Lithobates sylvaticus. The sequence goes on along the minus strand of CM053029.1, from coordinate 315,152,113 downwards.
TAGTAAGTAGAGCTAAAGGCAAAATGTGTTTTTAGTTTTGGATAGAGTGGAGAGGAATTGGAACACACATTTTGTATTGCTGTCTGTGTCCCTGTTTAAAGATTTACCCTCTCTATTTGTCCTGTTTACCATTATCTTTGAAATTGTAAAAAAAAATCCCAAATTTCAATGGGAACACTAGTTCTGGTGACTTGGGGTCCCCAAGGAATTCCCTTAATTTGCAGGGATTTACTCTCACTTCCCGTTTGGCTATGGGACAGGAAGTAAAGGGAAATCTCCTCAATGGGCCACAGGTGGCAAAAAAAGAAAAAATCTGCCATAACCCTCCCTTGCTCTACCCCAATTTTTTTTTTGTATGTTTTGCCAATAGTTCTACTTCAAGAGTCTTTAGAGACAGGGAGAAACCGGGAGCTGTTTCAGGGCTCTGGACCCAAAAGTGCACTGCAGTTCTGGGTACAGATCCTATGGATTAGTTTATCTGGATAACTGCATAGAGCACCAAATGTAGTAGAATGTAGATGATGTTCTTGATTGAAGAAAACATATATTTTTATAAAAAAAAAAGTAAAGAAAATGAAATAGCTAGTAAAAATGGGGTAAAACTTTCTTTAAAAGTTATAGGCGTTCATTCTCCTAGGACAGGGGTCACCAAACTTTCTAAACAAAGGGCCAGTTTACTGTCCTTCAGCCTTTGTGAGGGCCAGACTGTGGCCAGTAGGAGTAGAAAATGCCCTAGCATCAATGAGAGTAAACAAAGCCCCATCATTGGTATTACTGAGAGGAATATTGTCCCATTGTTGATATCAGGGAAAGGAAAAGTGCCCCATTATTGGTGTCAGTGGTAGGAATAGTGCCCCATCGTTGGTGTCAGTGGGAGAAAGAGTGCCCCATCGTTGGTGTTAGTGGGAGAAAGAGTGCCCCATCGTTGGTGTCAGTGGGAGAAAGAGTGCCCCATCGTTGGTGTCAGTGGGAGAAAGAGTGCCCCATCGTTGGTGTCAGTGGGAGAAAGAGTGCCCCATCGTTGGTGTCAGTGGGAGAAAGAGTGCCCCATCGTTGGTGTCAGTGGGAGAAAGAGTGCCCCATCGTTGGTGTCAGTGGGAGAAAGAGTGCCCCATCGTTGGTGTCAGTGGGAGAAAGAGTGCCCCATCGTTGGTGTCAGTGGGAGAAAGAGTGCCCCATCGTTGGTGTCAGTGGGAGAAAGAGTGCCCCATCGTTGGTGTCAGTGGGAGAAAGAGTGTCCCATCATTGGTATCAGGGGAAGGAATAGTGCCCCATCCTTGGTGTCAGTGGGAGGAATAGTGCCCCAAGAGCTGGATAAAGGCAAGCAAAGGGCCACATCTGGCCCTCAGGCCACAGTTTGGATACCACTGTCCTAGGACAATAACAAAAAACGGAAGCATGCCAAGAGTAGGAGGAGTTACTACTGTACCCTCTGATGATACAACATAGCGCATGTACCTAAAGGAGGCTGCAGGTTACTGGGAAAGTCATTCTTGCCTATGCAAGAATCCTAGAAGTGCAGTGACAGTTCCTAAAAAAATAAGTATACATTTGTTTTATAAACACACAAAAGAAGCGGGTAAGAGTGAAATGATGGAAAGTAGATACAACATTCACAATACGTTAAAGTGGGGTTCCAGTCAAAAAAAAAAGGGGGCTTAAAAATCATAAAAAAAATAAAAAAAAAATAATTGGAAAAAAAAAAAAATGTTTTACTCACCTCCAAATGCCTGTTGCTATGGGGTCCCTCGTAGTCTGCCACCTTCAGTGCCCGGGCTAAACGTCACTTCCCCCTCGGCGCCGCACAGTCATCTGGGACCTGTCACGTGTCCCAGATGACTGAGCGTCAAATCACGGCGCACGGTGCCGCTCGCGCATGCGCAGTGGGTGCCCGGCTGTGAAGCCACAGCCGGGTTCCCACATTAGGAATGCCGGCGCCGCGAGCGGCTCGTGGAACGAGGGGGGGTCTCGTTCCCCCGCATCGCTGGACCCTGGGACAGGTAAGTGTCCGATTTTTAAAAGTCAGCAGCTGCAGTATTTGTAGCTGCTGACTTTTAAATTTTTATTTTTTTTTTCCCCAGGACGGAGCTCCACTTTAAGTTGAATAATGGATTGCATGCCTAATATTTATTTTTTGCAAAGCAGAGTTGTCTTTTAGGATTGACACACTTTCCCCTTTAACCTATAAAGGTTTGTATAACTGAGCAGAGAAGATAAATGTTTATTTCACAAGATATATGTACTCCATTAATTGTTGTGAAATACTCTTGGCTGAGAAACCAGTGCTGTTAAACACTTGCATGGTTCATTGCACTGTGAGATTATAGTTAATTTGATTAAATAAAAGATGACCAGAGAGGAAGTACAGGCAGTGTTCTGCTTCTGGCTATTAGATATTTTCATGCACTAACACTAGCTACAAAGACAAATTCAGCCAAACAGAATATATAAAGCAACAGAATTACATTTTCTTGACTGTTCTTTGGTTTTCAGTGAGTTCCTCACTATTTCCCAATTCAAGCACATACCCCTTGTGCTTTGTAGAGAACAGCTGCTGTATATCTTGTATTGTAGGTGCACAGCAATGTGTAGATCTTGTACAGATTTCTGACGGGCTCTATAGTATTTACCTTTACTCTATTCTACTCTATTCTGAGTGGATGTAGCTTAGCATACAAGTGCAGCCATTTTTCAGCACTGTGGTTAGATTTACATTTCATTGAGCTTCTTATTTTTTTTGCCAAGAAAACAGAGATTTTGGTAGAGTTTCCACCTGGCCAGAGTTTCCCCAGTCAAATGAGTAAAATAAGAAAAGAGACATTTGCAGATTTAAAAAATACCCCAAAGTTAATTTTAAGGCACACACGCAACATATTACCCATTTTTTTTTTTTTTTTTGTGCACAATCTAAAAGATTAATTTGCATTGAGTAAATACATACCCAACATGTTAAGCTTTAAATGTGCGCAGGCCAACAAAATGACAATAAACTTCGTTACCCTCTGGGACTGTGACATCATAGGGGGCGGGGTCACCATGTGACATGAGCATGTGACCCCGCCTCCTTGTCCCTATATAAGTCACAACACAGCGCGCCTCTGCCATTCCGGTCAGAGAGAGCGACCAGTAAGAAGAAGAAGAAGAAGGCACAGAAAGCGGCGACAGCGGCAAGAACAGAAGAGACCCCGGAAGACCCCCGAAGGTGGATCGAGACCCCCAGACGACGGCGGCGACGACGAAGAAGAAAGCCGGGCTCCTCCGCTCAGTAAAAGAGCTAGGTAAAAGAGCAGAAGAGAGCGGAGGAGTCCGGCGAGAAGACCCCCCCAAGATGGAAGAAGACCCCCGGAGCAGTGCAATAAAATATTTAAAAAAATTTTGTGTTTTTTTTGACACTTTTACACCTTAGGTGAATGGGTAGGGGTACATCGTACCCCATACTCATTCACATAGGGTGGGGGGCCGGGATCTTTAATAAGGGGCTTCCTTATTAAAGGGGGCTCCCGGATTCCGATAAGCCCCCCGCCCGCAGACCCCGACAACCAACGGCCAGGGTTGTTGGGAAGAGGCCCTTGTCCTCATCAACATGGGGACAAGGTGCTTTGGGGTGGGGGGGGCCGCACGCACCCCCCATGTTGAGGGCACACGGCCTGGTACAGCTCAGGAGGGGGGGGCGCTCGCTCGTCCCCACCCCTTTCCTGGCCGGCCGGGCTGCATGCTCGGATAAGGGTCTGAGATGGATTTGGGGGGGACCCCCACGCCGTTTTTTCGACGTAGGGATTCCCTTTAAATCCATACCAGGTGACGGGGCTAGCGCGGCGGCATTCACTGCCTTCGCTAGCCCCGTCTACCTGAAGTCACGTTCTAAATGAAGTCCGTTCATTTCCAAAAGTCCCGCAGACTAGCATACAGACCGCGGGATTGTCCGCCGGACTGCCGAGTTCAGCGGACAATTTTAAAACAAAACTTAAAACTTAGTCTGCCGGACTTTTGGCGGGAAAAAGTCCACCGGCGCCCACACACGGGCGGATTGTCCGGCGGATTTCAGTCCGGCGGACATTCCCGCGGGAAGTCCGATCGTGTGTACGAGTTAACCATGCATAATGGATCAAAATTTCTATCTCTCACTCTGATGTGCATGATGATATGTAGCATGTGTATTGCAAGCAATACTTTCTTACGTAGGTGACCCCAACGGGTGCATTTACATTTATGTGTATGTATGAGGGGTAGGGATGGGCCCGGTGCTCGATGCGAACCCACGTTCGCATCGAGCACCGGGCGTTCGCTCGCTCGGCGAGCCCAGAACTATTTTGGCCGCTCGCATCACGAGCGGCCCCGCAATGCATTGCGGCCGGCGCGGCCGGCGCAGTGCATTGCTGGCTGATGATTGGCCAAGCATGCACTGTGACCCCGCATGCTTGGCCAATCACAGCCCCGGAAACTCGAAGAGCCATAATTGGCTACAGGCAGGACGCCTGTAGCCAATTACAGCTCAGGGGCTGTAGTACACGCCCCCCCTATAAAAGGCCGCCACGCCGTCTGCGCGGTCACATGCTGTTCCGGCGCAGATAGAGCAGGCTAGATCTGTGACACTCTGCTGGATTTAGTTAGTTAGAGAGATTTACTTAGAGAGATTGAGTTAGATAGATTCATTCATTTAGATTGATTTAGAAAGAGGGGCTTGTAGTGTGTTCGTGGCAGGCAGGCAGAGCTCCTATATTTTGTTCCCAGAAGCACCTATAGGACTTGTAGTGTGTTCGTGGCAGGCAGGCAGAGCTCCTATATTTTGTTCCCAGAAGCACCTATAGGACTTGTAGTGTGTTCCTGGCAGGCAGGCAGAGCTCCTATATTTTGTTCCCAGAAGCACCTATAGGACTTGTAGTGTGTTCGTGGCAGGCAGGCAGAGCTCCTATATTTTGTTCCCAGAAGCACCTATAGGACTTGTAGTGTGTTCCTGGCAGGCAGGCAGAGCTCCTATATTTTGTTCCCAGAAGCACCTATAGGACTTGTAGTGTGTTCCTGGCAGGCAGGCAGAGCTCCTATATTTTGTTCCCAGAAGCACCTATAGGACTTGTAGTGTGTTCCTGGCAGGCAGGCAGAGCTCCTATATTTTGTTCCCAGAAGCACCTATAGGACTTGTAGTGTGTTTCGTGGCAGGCAGGCAGAGCTCCTATATTTTGTTCCCAGAAGCACCTATAGGACTTGTAGTGTGTTCCTGGCAGGCAGGCAGAGCTCCTATATTTTGTTCCCAGAAGCACCTATAGGACTTGTAGTGTGTTCCTGGCAGGCAGGCAGAGCTCCTATATTTTGTTCCCAGAAGCACCTATAGGACTTGTAGTGTGTTCCTGGCAGGCAGGCAGAGCTCCTATATTTTGTTCCCAGAAGCACCTATAGGACTTGAAGTGTGTTAGTCCAATCACACAGAGATCATATATTTTGTTCCCAGAAGCACCTATAGGACTTAAAGTGTGTTAGTCCAATCACACAGAGATCATATATTTTGTTCCCAGAAGCACCTATAGGACTTGAAGTGTGTTAGTCCAATCACACAGAGATCATATATTTTGTTCCCAGAAGCACCTATAGGACTTGAAGTGTGTTAGTCCCATCACACAGACCTATATTTTCTTCCCAGAAGCACCTATAGGACTTGAAGTGTGTTAGTCCAATCACACAGAGATCTTATATTTTGTTCCCAGAAGCACCTATAGGACTTGAAGTGTGTTAGTCCCATCACACAGATCATATATTTTGTTCCCAGAAGCACCTATAGGACTTGAAGTGTGTTAGTCCAATCACACAGAGATCTTATATTTTGTTCCCAGAAGCACCTATAGGACTTGAAGTGTGTTAGTCCCATCACACAGAGATCATATATTTTCTTCCCAGAAGCACCTATAGGACTTGAAGTGTGTTAGTCCCATCACACAGAGATCATATATTTTCTTCCCAGAAGCACCTATAGGACTTGAAGTGTGTTAGTCCCATCACACAGAGATCATATATTTTCTTCCCAGAAGCACCGATAGGACTTGAAGTGTGTTAGTCCAATCACACAGAGATCATATATTTTGTTCCCAGAAGCACCTATAGGACTTGAAGTGTGTTAGTCCCATCACACAGAGATCATATATTTTCTTCCCAGAAGCACCTATAGGACTTGAAGTGTGTTAGTCCAATCACACAGAGATCATATATTTTGTTCCCAGAAGCACCTATAGGACTTGAAGTGTGTTAGTCCCATCACACAGACCTATATTTTCTTCCCAGAAGCACCTATAGGACTTGAAGTGTGTTAGTCCAATCACACAGAGATCTTATATTTTGTTCCCAGAAGCACCTATAGGACTTGAAGTGTGTTAGTCCCATCACACAGAGATCATATATTTTCTTCCCAGAAGCACCTATAGGACTTGAAGTGTGTTAGTCCCATCACACAGAGATCATATATTTTCTTCCCAGAAGCACCTATAGGACTTGAAGTGTGTTAGTCCCATCACACAGAGATCATATATTTTCTTCCCAGAAGCACCTATAGGACTTGAAGTGTGTTAGTCCAATCACACAGAGATCTTATATTTTGTTCCCAGAAGCACCTATAGGACTTGAAGTGTGTTAGTCCCATCACACAGAGATCATATATTTTGTTCCCAGAAGCACCTATAGGACTTGAAGTGTGTTAGTCCCATCACACAGACCTATATTTTCTTCCCAGAAGCACCTATAGGACTTGAAGTGTGTTAGTCCCATCACACAGAGATCATATATTTTCTTCCCAGAAGCACCTATAGGACTTGAAGTGTGTTAGTCCAATCACACAGAGATCATATATTTTGTTCCCAGAAGCACCTATAGGACTTGAAGTGTGTTAGTCCCATCACACAGAGATCATATATTTTCTTCCCAGAAGCACCTATAGGACTTGAAGTGTGTTAGTCCCATCACACAGAGATCATATATTTTCTTCCCAGAAGCACCTATAGGACTTGAAGTGTGTTAGTCCAATCACACAGAGATCATATATTTTGTTCCCAGAAGCACCTATAGGACTTGAAGTGTGTTAGTCCCATCACACAGACCTATATTTTCTTCCCAGAGGCACCTATAGGACTTGAAGTGTGTTAGTCCCATCACACAGAGATCATATATTTTGTTCCCAGAAGCACCTATAGGACTTGAAGTGTGTTAGTCCCATCACACAGAGATCATATATTTTGATCCCAGAAGCACCTATAGGACTTGAAGTGTGTTAGTCCAATCACACAGAGATCATATATTTTGTTCCCAGAAGCACCTATAGGACTTGAAGTGTGTTAGTCCCATCACACAGACCTATATTTTCTTCCCAGAGGCACCTATAGGACTTGAAGTGTGTTAGTCCCATCACACAGAGATCATATATTTTGTTCCCAGAAGCACCTATAGGACTTGAAGTGTGTTAGTCCCATCACACAGAGATCATATATTTTGATCCCAGAAGCACCTATAGGACTTGAAGTGTGTTAGTCCAATCACACAGAGATCATATATTTTGTTCCCAGAAGCACCTATAGGACTTGAAGTGTGTTAGTCCCATCACACAGACCTATATTTTCTTCACAGAGGCACCTATAGGACTTGAAGTGTGTTAGTCCCATCACACAGAGATCATATATTTTGTTCCCAGAAGCACCTATAGGACTTGAAGTGTGTTAGTCCCATCACACAGAGCTCCTCTATTTTCTTTGCAGAAGCACCCACAGGACTTCTAGTGTGTTAGTGGCATCACACAGAGCTCCTCTATTTTCTTTGCAGAAGCACCCATAGGACTTCTAGTGTGTTAGTGGCATCACACAGAGCTCCTATATTTTCTTCTCAGCAGCACCCACAGGACTTCTAGTGTGTTAGTGGCATCACACAGAGCTCCTCTATTTTCTTTGCAGAAGCACCCATAGGACTTCTAGTGTGTTAGTGGCATCACACAGAGCTCCTCTATTTTCTTTGCAGAAGCACCCATAGGACTTCTAGTGTGTTAGTGGCATCACACAGAGCTCCTCTATTTTCTTTGCAGAAGCACCCATAGGACTTCTAGTGTGTTAGTGGCATCACACAGAGCTCCTCTATTTTCTTTGCAGAAGCACCCATAGGACTTCTAGTGTGTTAGTGGCATCACACAGAGCTCCTCTATTTTCTTTGCAGAAGCACCCATAGGACTTCTAGTGTGTTAGTGGCATCACACAGAGCTCCTCTATTTTCTTTGCAGAAGCACCCATAGGACTTCTAGTGTGTTAGTGGCATCACACAGAGCTCCTATATTTTCTTCTCAGCAGCACCCACAGGACTTCTAGTGTGTTAGTGGCATCACACAGAGCTCCTCTATTTTCTTTGCAGAAGCACCCATAGGACTTCTAGTGTGTTAGTGGCATCACACAGAGCTCCTATATTTTCTTCTCAGCAGCACCCACAGGACTTCTAGTGTGTTAGTGGCATCACACAGAGCTCCTCTATTTTCTTTGCAGAAGCACCCATAGGACTTCTAGTGTGTTAGTGGCATCACACAGAGCTCCTATATTTTTCTTCTCAGCAGCACCCACAGGACTTCTAGTGTGTTAGTGGCATCACACAGAGCTCCTATATTTTCTTTGCAGAAGCACCCATAGGACTTCTAGTGTGTTAGTGGCATCACACATAGCTCCTATATTTTCTTCTCAGCAGCACCCACAGGACTTCTAGTGTGTTAGTGGCATCACACAGAGCTCCTCTATTTTCTTTGCAGAAGCACCCATAGGACTTCTAGTGTGTTAGTGGCATCACACAGAGCTCCTATATTTTCTTCTCAGCAGCACCCACAGGACTTCTAGTGTGTTAGTGGCATCACACAGAGCTCCTATATATTCTTCTCAGCAGCACCCACAGGACTACCGACTACAATGGCTGGAAGACCGCCAAGGGGAGGCAGAGCGTGCAGAGCCAAGAACACAGGGCAGGCAGGCTCTGTTTCTAGTGGACGTGGCCGTGGACGTGGACGTGGTCGTGCATCGTCATCAGCACGTGGCCATGGGACACGCGCGTCTTTGTTTTCGGCAGCTGGACATGTGGAGCCGCATCATGCTGAAGGCTTGGTAGAATGGATGACCAAGCCCTCCTCATCCTCCTCATCCTCTCTCACCCAGGCTCAGGGTACTGGCAGAGCATCATCAGCCACCCCTTCCCTAGACCCACCATGTCCTCCTGAGGAGTCCCCCGAACTCTTTGAGCACAGTGTTGGGTACATGCTCCAGGAGGATGCCCAACGATTCGAAGGCTCGGATGATGATACCCAGCTTGAGGAATCTGGCAGTACTGTTCCACCAGCTGCAGCTTACTGCCAGGTTTGCTCTAGTGGTGAAGAGGGAGGGGATGATGAGGTCACTGACTCCACGTGGGTGCCTGAAGGGAGAGAGGATGAGGAGGAGGACGAGGAGGAGGAGGATGCGGCGTCACATGTCCAACGAGGCAGGGTGCCCCCTGGAGGCCAGGTAGAGGCCAGCACAGCAACTGTACAACACCGCAGAGCTCCGCCTGTGCAGGGCGCTGCCTCTGCACGTTATCAGAAAAGTTCTTTGGTGTGGGCCTTTTTTGAGACGAGTGCAGCAGATCGCACCACTGCTATTTGCAATATTTGTCTCAAGCGTATCTCGCGTGGCCAAAACATCAGCCGCTTGGGCACCACAAGCATGACCAGACATATGGCGACCTGCCATGCAGCTCGTTGGCAGGCACACATAAAAGACCCACACCAAAGAACTAAGCGGACCTCTCCTTGCTCCTCCTCAGCTGGGATCTCCATCCCCACTACACCTTCAGTCCTCTCTGAAAGCTGCTCTGAGAGGACTGAAGGTGTAGAATTAGGTGTGTCACAACCAAGTACTTGCAGTACACCGACGTCCGATTGCAGCAGGCAAATTTCCCTGCCCCAGCTGCTGGACCGTAGAAAGAAGTACACTCCCAGCCATCCACATGCCCAGCGGTTGAATGCTAGCCTGGCTAAATTGCTAGCACTTCAACTGCTGCCTTTTCAGTTGGTAGACTCGGCCCCCTTCCGTGAGTTTGTTCAATGTGCGGTTCCTCAGTGGCAGGTTCCCAAACGCCACTTTTTCTCACGGAAGGCGATTCCGTCTCTCTACCGGCATGTGGAGGGCAATGTCCATGTCTCGCTGGACAGGGCGGTCAGCGGTAAGGTGCATATTACCGCTGACTCATGGTCCAGCAGGCATGGACAGGGACGGTACCTTTCTTTCACGGCCCATTGGGTCACTCTATTGGCAGCTGGGAGGGATGCAGGACAAGGTGCAGTAGTGTTGGAGGTTGTTCCGCCACCACGCCTCCAAAACGCTACTACTGCTACTGGTTGTGACACACCTCTCTCCTCCACCCCCTCCTCTTCTTCTTCCTCCAGTGCTCTGTCCTTGGAACCAGCGGTGCTCCGTAGGCGTACAAGGGGCTACGCAAGTACGCAGGCAAAAAGATGCCATGCCGTGCTTGCGCTGGTGTGTTTGGGGGACAGGAGCCACACTGGGCCAGAGGTTCTGGCAGCTCTGCAGGGGCAGGCCGAGAGGTGGTTGACGCCACGTCAGCTTAAGCCAGGAATGGTCGTTTCTGACAATGGCACCAACCTCCTCTCCGCCCTGCGACAGGGGCAGCTCACCCATGTGCCCTGCATGGCTCACGTCCTCAACCTGGTGGTGCAGCGGTTCTTGGGCAGGTTCCCAGGCTTACAGGATGTCCTGAGGCAGGCCAGGAAAGTCTGTGTGCATTTCCGCCGATCTTATAATGCCAGTGCTCGGCTGACTGAGCTGCAAAAGGAGCTGAACCTGCCCAAGAACCGCCTAATATGTGACATGCCCACCAGGTGGAACTCAACGTTGGCCATGCTGCAGCGACTGCACACGCAGCAGAGGGCCATCAATGAGTACCTTTGCGACTACGGCACCAGGACAGGGTCAGGGGAGCTTGGTTTTTTTTCCCCACGTCAGTGGAGCATGATCAGGGATGCATGCACTGTCCTCTCACCATTTGAGGAGGCCACGAGGATGGTGAGCAGTGACAGTGCATGCATCAGTGACACTGTCCCTCTTGTCCACCTGTTGGAGCATACGCTGCGTGGGATAATGGACAGGGAACTTGAGGCAGAACAGAGGCAGGAAGAGGAGGACTTCCTTGCCTCTCAAGGCCCCCTTTATCCGGACAGTGTTCCTCCTGTCCCACCCATCACACAGGAAGAGGATGAGGATGAGGAGGAGGAGGAGGAGGAGGAGGAGGAGGATTGTGTGAGCATGGAGGTGGAGCCTGGCACTCAGCATCAGCAGCAGCAGTCTTTTAGGGATGATGTACAGTCCCAACAAACCAGTGGACTTGTACGTGGCTGGGAGGAGGTGGCTGGTGATCATGTCATCCTCAGTGACCCAGAAGACTCCGGACCGAATGCCTCAGCTAACCTACGCTGCATGGCCTCCCTGATCCTGCAAAGCCTGCGGAAGGATCCTCGTGTTCTTCGGATCAAGGAGAGGGACCATTACTGGCTGGCCACTCTCCTTGATCCGCGGTACAAGGGTAAGGTTGCGGACCTTATCTTGCCGTCGCAGAGGGAGCAGAGGATGAGACATCTCAGGGAGGCCTTGCAGAAAGGTCTGTGCAACGCGTTCCCAGAAACTGGGAGGCTACAAACTCCTGGTCCTGGGCGACGAGTTGCTGAGGCTTCGGTCAGTGGCAGAAGGAGCGGTGGGGAAGGTGGACGTCTGACCGATGCGTTCAGACAATTTTTTAGTCCGCAGCCCAAGGTATGATCGGTTCCAGCAACCATCGCCAGCGTCTGATATACATGGTGCAGGAATACCTTGGGGCAAGGTCAGACTTGGACACCTTTCCCACCGAAAATCCTCTGGCTTACTGGGTCCTGAGGATGGATCACTGGCCAGAGCTTGCACAGTATGCAATTGAGCTACTGGCCTGTCCTGCCTCCAGCGTTCTGTCCGAACGCACATTCAGTGCTGCTGGAGGATTTGTGACTGATCATAGGGTGCGCCTGTCCACCGCCTCGGTTGATCGACTGACCTTCATCAAAATGAATCAGTCTTGGATCACCACCAGCTACCAGGCACCTGAGGCGGATATAACCGAATAATTTTTAATGTCACATCACATCCCTTCAAGACTGCCTATGCTGATGCTGAGTGACTGTCCTCTTATGTTCACTGACTATCCTCTTCCTCCTCCTCAATGATCCATGCCACCACACCAGTGCCTAAGGCACAATTTTTCAGCCCCTGTTTAACAGGGGCGTGTACATACAATTTTTATAAAAAAATGCTTCGCAACACTGTGCTCCAAGTACAGTATCTGTGAGGGGTTGCAGTGTTGTGGCACCAGCACCAGTGCCTAAGGCACAATTTTTCAGCCCCTGTTTAACAGGGGGCGTGTACTTACAATTTTTTAAAAAAATGCTTCACAACACGTGTGACTGCTGTGCTCCAAGTACAGTATCTGTGAGGGGTTGCAGTGTTGTGGCACCACACCAGTGCCTAAGGCACAATTTTTCAGCCCCTGTTTAACAGGGGCGTGTACATACAATTTTTATAAAAAAATGCTTCGCAACACTGTGCTCCAAGTACAGTATCTGTGAGGGGTTGCAGTGTTGTGGCACCAGCACCAGTGCCTAAGGCACAATTTTTCAGCCCCTGTTTAACAGGGGCGTGTACTTACAATTTTTTAAAAAAATGCTTCGCAACACGTGTGACTGCTGTGCTCCAAGTACAGTATCTGTGAGGGGTTGCAGTGTTGTGGCACCAGCACCAGTGCCTAAGGCACAATTTTTCAGCCCCTGTTTAACAGGGGCGGGTAATTACAAATCTTGATCTAATAGTTCACAGCAGGGCCCATTCCTGCGCCCACCAAGAGTAACTATGAGGGCCTACAGTCTTGTGGCAACACCGTCCACCACCACCGCCAAAGGCCCAATTTTTTCTGCCCCTGTTCATCAGGTGCTTGCAATTACAAATCTTGATCTAATAACTCACAGCAGGGCCCATTCCTGCGCCCACCAAGAGTAACTGTGAGAGCTTACAGTCTTGTGGCAACACCGTCCACCACAGCAGGGCCCATTCCTGTGCCCACCAGTCTTGTGGCTACACCAACATCTAATAGGGCAAATTTCTGCAGAGTATATACGCCAGGCCCCTACTTTCATACATCCAACTTACAAACGACTCCTACTTGCAAATGGAAAGAGAAAACAGGAAGTGAGAGGAAATCTACCCTAGGAAGGGAAATTCTATCCTGTTAGATTTAATTTGGGAAAAAGGTATCTCCTCTCTACTGATACTTTATCACCAATCCTTGTTTCAATTAAAACCCCACTTTTTCCAAAAACATTTGTCATTGGGACGGAAAGTGAGGTGACATGTTCTGACAGATGTGCAAAGACAGCAAATGTTACAGGGGTGATAACCCCTCCCTATGTTCTCCAAAAAGCTTAAAAATAGATTTTTTTGGGATGGAGCTACACTTCATAATGTACCTGTTCAGATTCTGTTCAGAAGAACAAACCTAAAGCCGCAAGTGGTTTTAAATGGCTTCTTTTTTTCCTTTACAAATGACATTTCTAAACACGGGAAACACATGCCACTTCACAGCATACTTTAGACACCCCCCAGGTACCATATTTAAAGGAAAATTTCACTTTTTTTTTTTCACTTTATGCATCATTAAAATGACTGCTCCCGAAAAAACGTTAGTTTTTAAAAGTTCTTTTTGCATTGATATATGTCCCCTGGGCAGGACCCGGGTCCCCAAACCTGTTTTATGACATTAACATGCATATTGGCCGTTGTAATTAGCACTTTTGATTTCGAACGTTCGCGTCCATTATAACGTATAGGGTTCGAAAATTCGCGCGAACTTTCGGTCCGTTCGAAGGTTCTGGTGCGAACCGAACCCGGGGGTGTTCGGCTCATCCCTAATGAGGGGGTGGCCTAAAAAAAATGTGTGGTACTTTTAATTGCTTGGGTGTAATTTGTTTACTTTTTTTTTACTTTTACAAAAACATTTTACGATTACTTTTTACACATCACTTCTAGTTTCATTTTAGATAGGGGTCTCTCTCCTATCCACTCAGCAACGCACATCATATGGGTCCCCAGCCCACTTTGAGTGTGTGTAAAACCCCCAGTAAAACCCCCAGCTACCACCACCATAAAACTTACAGCGGTGGCCGCAAAAGGGTTAAAACCTGACCAATAATAAGCAAGCCCCACCTACTACTACTGGATGGGGAAGATGGCAACTAGGTGGTGGAGATAGTTGTTTTCCTTATGACACGATAGGGACTAATTCAAATACAGTATAACAATCATAACAATAAATATGTAGTTAAACCTTGGATTGCGAGCATAATTCGTTCCGGAAGCATGCTTGTAATCCAAAGCACTTGTATATCAAAGCAAATTCCCCCATTAGAAATAATGGAAACTCAAATAAATTGTTCCACAACCATTTATTCATAAGTACAGTTTATAGTCCATATAAAAAGATTATAGCAATGTGACCAAGTTGTTTAACCGTAAGATGTCCATCCACAAATGGCAGCCTCCACAAGGGGATTAGAAGAAAAATCCAGCAGGAGCTACAAAGTATAAAAGAGGTGTCTTTAAATGTAGCAATATGGTTACATTTAATAAAGGTACAACATTTAGCAACTCACATGGTTGATGATTAAAAGGGGCACATCTAAGTATGCAAGCATCCAGGGTAAAGCTGTCCACATAGACCATCCTCCGCACTGCCGGCTCTGACCGCTGTACCGTCTGCAATCATGACCAGGAAGACTACCCTGCAGTAGGGTGATCTGATAGTGAGGCTTGAGGTACTCGTGAAGCGCAGCGTGGAAGGGGCGATGTCTAAGGCACTGCGGAGGATGGTCTGTCTGGACAGCTTTACCCCAGATGCCTGCATACTTAGATGTGCCTGGTTTAATCATCAACCATGTGAGTTTCTAAATGTTGTACGTTTATTAAATGTAACCATATTGCTACACTTAGAGGTGCCTCTCTTCTCTTTTATACTCGGTTGTGACATGACTCTACTTGTATGTCAAGACATCGCTTGTATTTCAAGTCAAAATGTATTAAAACATTTTGCTTGTGTTGCAAAACGCTCTCAAACCAAGTTACTCTCAAACCAAGGTTTTACTGTATATTAACTGTATATAGCCGAACGACAATGTACGTCGACAGAATGGCACAGGCAGGCATATGGGCATACCTGTACATACCTGCCTCCCAGCGCGTGAGGGGCCCATTTGCCCCCCCCCCCCCAGTGCCTGTGGCGGTCGGCATCATTGCAGGAGCAACCCGTGCTGAGGGGGAGGCCACGATTTATGGCCACCCCCTCGCGATCGCTCCTGACAAATGAGAAGCTTCCTCTGCTTCTGAACTGTAAACAGAAGCAGAGGAAGTGATGCCATCTCTCCTCGTGGAGCCTTTTCGTTCCTGGTGCCCGAGGAGAGAAGACATCAATGTGAGTTACACCAACACTACACTAACACCAGTACACATAGGCACATAAACCCCCCAATCACCCCCCGATCACCCCCCCCATTACCCCCTGCACCCCCAGTCACAGTGTCACTGATTGCAGTGTTTATTTTGTTACTGATCACTGCATTTGGTGTCATTTGTGACAGTAATAGGTGTTAGGGCAGTTAGTGGTAGGCCCCTTTAGGTCTAGGGTACCCCCCTAACCCCCCCCCCCCCCTAATAAAGGTTTAACCCCTTGATCACCCCCCAGTTAACCCTTTCATCCCATGTCGCCAGTGTCACTAAGCAATCTTTTTTCTGATTGCCGTATTAGTACCACAG
This sequence comes from Lithobates sylvaticus, assembly GCA_028564925.1. NCBI lineage: Eukaryota > Metazoa > Chordata > Amphibia > Anura > Ranidae > Lithobates > Lithobates sylvaticus. Next base: position 315,136,241 of record CM053029.1, on the reverse strand, counting down.
GTGACATTAGTTAGCAAGGTAGGTATTTAGGTTCACCGTCAGCTTTTTATAGCAACAGGTACCCCCATATACTACCCAATAAAGGTTTTAACCTCCTGATTGTCCCCTAGTTAACCCTTTCACCAGTGTTACGGGTGACACTGGTTAGTTAGTTTGTTTTTTTATACCCGCCGTTTATTACCCAATAAAGGTTTAACCCCCTGAACGCCCGGTGGGTGATATCAGTTAGGTTTTAGGGTCTGCGTTGCCCCAGGCAGCGTCAGATTAGTGCCAGTACCGCTAACACCCACGCACGTGGCATACACCTCCCTTAGTGGTATAGTATCTGAACGGATAAATATCTGATCTGATCAGATCTATACTAGCGTCCCCACCAGTTTAGGGTTCCCAAAAACACAGTGTTAGCGGGATCAGCCCAGATACCTGCTAGCACCTGCGTTTTGCCCCTCCGCCCAGCTCACCCCAGCCCACCCAAGTGCAGTATCGATCGATCACTGTCACTTAAAAAACACAACACACATAACTGCAGTGTTTGCAGAGTCAGGCATGATCCCTGCGATTGCTAACCGTTTTTTTGGCTGCGTTTGATACAGTTGCTGACAGCCTAGGAGCTTTTTTACCTGTGAGTCATACTAGTGTACCAAAATGGCAAATCAAAGGTACACTAGTACAGAGGCCTACACGTTTCTGAGCATGACAGATAGTGAAGAGGAAGTCACTCTGTCAGATTCAGGCTCAGAATACGATCCTGTAGACGACAGCGGCTCCATGACAGATAGTTCTGACGACAAAGTTGGGGTCCCTGCCAAGACCCCAATCTTCTTCTGCTGTTGAGGTGCAAGAACCGCAGGGCTCTCGTATGGAGCAGAGAAGTACTAGTATCATTCTGGTGAGCTGGCAAGCACCAGCGGCCTAGTAGCACTGCAGTATCACATGGTGACGTGGTGAGTATATAAGTGCAGTTCAAGTTGGCGAGGTGGCAAGCACAAGTAGTGTCCCGCTGCCACCAAGAAGACAAAGACAGGCCCGTGGTGCCCATAGTGTCCTTCCTGCACAATTCGCCAATCCTAATTGGGAACCCACCACTTCTGCAGCACCCGTACTTCCCCCATTCACTGGCCAACCCGGAATTCAGGTGGAAACAGTTGATTTTACGTCACTTGATTTTTATTCGCTGTTTTTCACCGAAAATCTCTATAAATCTATTGTGGACCAAAGCAATTTGTATGCTGGTCAATACATCGCCGCTAATCCCCAGTCCTCCCTTGCCAGAAATTGGAAACCAATTACGGTTTCCAAATTTAAGACCTTTCTGGGCCTATCCCTCAACATGGGCATAACTAACAAGAGTGAGTTGCGGTCATATTGGTCCACTGACCCAATTCACCATATGCCTGTGTTCTCTGCCTCCATGGCCAAGGCACGATACAAGCAGATCTTGCGGTTCATGCACTTCAACAACAATGAACTCTGTCGTCCTCGTGGAGACCCTGGATACGATCGGCTCTACAAAATTCGGCCCCTCATAAACCACTTCAATGAACCTTTTGCAGCTTTGTTTACTCCCCATCAAGTTGTCTGCGTTGATGAGTCCCCGATTACATTTTCTGTCCGCTTGTCTTTCAAACAGTATCTTCCCAGCAAGAGTGCCAGATACGGGGTCAAGATGTATAAACTCTGTGACAGGGCCACAGGCTATACATGTAGTTTTATGGTTTACAAGGGAAGAGATAGTAACCTAGAGCCGGAGAACTGCCCAGACTACATAGGGAGCGCTGGCAAGATTCTGTGGGACTTGGTGTCACCCTTATTCGGAGAGAGGGGTACCATTTGTATGTGGACAATTATTACACGAGCATGACACTTTTTAGTCACCTGTTTGATCATCAGATTGGCGCATGTGGCACTGTGTGACCTAATCGCCGGGGCTTACCCCAGAGGCTTGTAGATTCCCTTCTTAGGCTGGGGGAGAGAGCCTGCTTCAAGTGTAATAATTTGCTTGCTGTGAACTAAGAATGTTTTCATTCTGTCCCCCTTCATGCAGACACGACGGTCCAAATTCCTACGGTGACTGGTGTTGTGGAGAAACTCCTCTGTGTCCACGAATACAACCTTAACATGGGAGGGGTGGACCTCAATGACCAGTTGTTGGCGCCGTACTCAATTGCCCGTAAGGCCAGACCCTGGTACAAGAAAGTGTCTGTATACTTATTTCAATTGTCTTTGCTGAATGCTCATGTACTATACAGAGCTTCAGGACGGACTGGATCCTTCCTTAAATTCCAGGAAGAGATCGTCAGAGCCCTTCTGTTTCCAGGCGGTGCTCCACCTCACCTTCCCAATCCAAATGGAGTAAGCCGGCAGCATTAGAGGCATTTTCCGTATGTCCTCCTGAGTACCCCTACCCAACGAGCCCCCCAAAGAAAATGTTGTGTAGAAAGCGAGGATATAGGCGTGACACCTGCTATTTTTGTCCCTCCTGTCCTGACAATCCTGGTTTTTGCATTGGTGAATGTTTTAAACGCTACCATACACTAGTGGAGTATTAGCGTAGGGTACAGCACTGCACAGACTAGAACACACTTTCACAGGGTCTCCCAAGATGCCATCGCATTTTGAGAGACCCGAACCTGGAACCGAACCGCTACAGTTACAAATAAAAAAGTGTAAAAAAAAAAAAAAATAAAAAGGAAAAAAGAAAACAAACACAAAAAAATATAAAAGAAAAAAAAATTGTTGTCGTTTTATTGTTCTCTCTCTATTGTTCTGCTCTTTTTTACTGTATTCTATTCTGCAATGTTTTATTGTGCTTTATTGTTAACCATTTTTTTGTTTTCAGGTACCCCATTCAGCTGCAGCCCGTTTTTTTATTATCTTGACAGCAACATAGTTTGCTCCCACGATACATAAAGCCGTGACTCCAGGGCTGTCAGAGGTGATTTCACCACCACAGTTAAAAAAAAGAGCATATATGCCGAAGCATGGGGGCAGCAGGGGTGGAGGAGTGATTTGCTCCTAACTTTTGGGGTGGATGCCCCCATGTTTCTGCATATTTATTTTAGGCACAGGTTGCGTTAAAAAATGTTTTGATTTTTACAATTTTTTTTTTGCATTTGCTTTGCAGGTATGGTAAGTCTAATGCCCCGTACACACGGTCGGAAATTCCAACCACAAAATCCGACGGATTTTGTCCGACACTGGTGTTGCATACACACGGTCGGACAAAGTTGTTGGAAAATCCGATCATCCTGAACGTGGTGACGTTCGTTGCGTACGACGGGACTACGTAGAGGCTAGTAGCCAATAGCTTTGGTCTTGTAATGTGATCTGAGCATGCGTGGCACTTTGTACGTCGGAATTCGATACACACGATCGGAAAAAGTCCGATAGGACTTTGTTGTCGGAAAATTCGAGAGCAGGAGATAAAATTTTGTCCGTCGGAAAATCAGACGGAAAAAGTCCGATGGAGCCTACACACGGTCAGAATTTCCGACAACATTGTCCGATAGGACATTTTCCGTCAGAAAATCCGACCGTGTGTATGGGGCATTACTGTTATACTGTAATGTTACTTTGTTTTATTGTTAACCATCATTTGCTTAGCAGGTATGCCATGCAGCTGCAGCACGGATTTATTTATCTTGACAGCAACATCGTTTGCTCCCACGATACATAAAGCCGTGACTCCAGCGCTGTAGGAGGTGATTTCACCATCACAGTTAAAAACAAAATGGTGCATGTATGCCCATCATTAGAAGTGGGTGGATGAAGGGAGGTATTCTAATGGTGGGCACAGGCTGCATGAAAAAATGGAAAATTGAATACTCACCTTTCCGTAATTTTCCTTTCCTGGTGCATCTTCATGGCAGCATACATATGGGTTGTGACTCCGCCCCCACAACCTGATAGGACTGGTTAACTATAAATCAAAGACAGACCCCGCTCACAGCATTCTCTGTAACTCTCACTATTTGGGTGGGAATTGGTATGCTGCCATGAAGATGCACCAGGAAAGGAAAATTACGGAAAGGTGAGTATTCAATTTTCATTTTCCTGGTGCATCATGGCAGCATACATATGGGGACTAACCCCCCCCAACGATAGGGGGGTGCAAGAAAATGTTATAATCATCAGTAGCGCAAAGTATGCACCATGATTTTTCCAATTTACTGTCGCGAGCTGGGTTCACCTACTAAAGTGTAATGTCCTGGGAGGACCATATTGCTGACTTGAAAATACCTCAGGAGCACGGGAAACAAAAGATAAACACTGGGTTAAAATGGAGAGTATCATAAGTGAAAAAAGTTTAAGAAAGGTAATCTGGATTCCTTCACATTTAAGAGGTTTGGGCACAAGCACACAAAAAATAACTAAAAATGTATTAAAAATATGGGATTAATTACACAAACAATACAAGTGGAATTATAATTCACCGTTAATGATATTGAGTGATAATGAGTATTTTCCACCAGGAAACAGACACGTAGGGGGTCAATGGATAGGAGAAAACACGCAATTAAAAGATATAATACACAAAGGTAGAATAAAAACACTAGCAGAACTACAGCATAATGCAACACAAATAAGGTTAAATGAGTGGCGATACCAACAGTTGGTCCACTTTGTAAGAAGCCTTCCCCAACCGATAAGAACAAAAGGAAATTACACAGCACTGGAAAAAATCTGTGTCGATATGGGGACAAAAAAAAAGAAAACAATATCAAGGCTTTACAGAGCTATTCTAGCAGAGGAGAAATTGGAGGTACCACCTTTTTTTGTAAAATGGGGCACGGAATTGGGTGCACAGGATTATATGCATAAAATAAAAAAAAATATTGATATTAACCCACAAATCTGCTATTGACACCTTGACGGCGGAGATGAATTATAAATGCCTCTCCAGATGGTACATGACACCTGACAAACTTAATAAATTCCACCCAGATAATTCACAGAATTGCTGGAGGGGATGCAATAAGCAGGGTACAATGGCCCATATATGGTGGGAGTGTCCAAAAATAAAAAAATTTTGGAGAGAGACTCTAAGCCTCATAAAAATAATCACTGATGTCACCATAAAGGAAGACCCTTGGATATGCTTATTTCATGGGACAGACGAACCAATAAAACAATATATAAATACACTGATTCCCCAGATGCTAAATGCAGCCAAGGGCTTGATCCCGAAAAAATGGCAGCATGAAGAAGCACCAACTAAAAGAGAATGGGCCCTAAGAGTGGAAGAGATATATCATCTCGAAAAACTAAGATACAACGGAGAAGGAGAAGAAGACGAACTGAAAAAATGGAAAAGATGGCAGACATTTAAACAGACTTGGAAATATGTCGAAACGATTACATAAATAGAAGGAAATGGAAAAATGGATTATGAGGGGGAAAAAAAAAAGAAAAAAGAAAAGGGAAAGGAAGAGAAAAAAAAAAAAAAAGAAAGAAGAAAAGGAAAAAAACGAGAGGTATTGGGCAAATAGGGGGGGGTGGGATAGCGAGGGGGTGGAGGGAAAAGAAATAGGATGGGAAAAGAAAACTTCACACATTATAAAAGAGTAATAAAAACTCAAAAGAGATTTTTAACTAATAAAATATTATTGAATATGACAAGCTTCACAGATTAAGTAAAAAAAAGGAAAAAATTCCACAATGATGTGAAAAATAACGAGAGATGTAAATGAACATCAAGTTGAATAATAATCTCTTGAATATTACTGAAGTGGAAAAAAAAAAGAAAAAAAAAAAAGAAAATACCTCAGGAGACTCAGCGCTGAGCTGTCCACAGAGCTGCCATTGCCCTAGTTAAATGTGCTCTGAAGACCTCCGAAACGGGAGGGCCTTGAAGAGTAGGCTCTTTAATTGTCTTAATCTAGGCGGTGACTGAGCATTTGATGCTGACTGACCCTGCCTTAGGCCACGCTGGAACCGAGAACATATTAAAATTGGCGTCCTTTTTTTCCCACAAATAGAGCTTTCTTTTGGTGGTATTTGATCGCCCCTGCGTTTTTTATTTTTTAACAAAAATAGAGCAAAAATTTTGAAAAAAATGCAATATTTTTTGCTTTTTGCTATAATAAATATCCCCCAAAAATATCTAAAAAAACATTTTTTTCCCTCAGTTTAGGCCGATACGTATTCTTCTACATATTTTTGGTAAAAAAAAAAATCACAATTAGCGATTATTGATTGGTTTGCGCAAAAGTTATAGCGTTTACAAAATATGGGATAGTTTTATAGCATTTTTATTAATATTTTTTTTTTTTACTAGTAATGGCGGCGATCAGCGATTTTTATTGTGACTGCGACATTATGGCGGACACATCGGACATTTTTGACACATTTTTGGGACCATTGTCATTTATACAGCAATCAATGCTATTTAAATGCATTGATTCCTGTATAAATGACAGTTGTAGTGAAAGAGTTAACCACTAGGGGAAGGGGAGGGGTTATGGGCTGTGACGTGTGTGTTTTTTTACATTAGGGGGCGGGGCTGACGTCTGACGTCATTTTTTTTTTATAAATTCTTTATTTTCATTTTACAGGTGCAGGCTTTACAGTTTCACAACTTAATAATCCTATTTTCCTTATTAACCTCTTCCCTTTCAGATTCAAATCAAACTGCAAACAATAATACTCCTTTATATTGTCTTCTACTTTTCCCCTTTATTTTGTCCACTGAGCAAAAAGGACAAAGACAAAGAGAAAAAAAAAAAAGGAAAAAAGGCAGGAAGGAACATCAGTTCACCTTTCCTCTACTCCTGTAATTTTATTTTCCTATTTTATCTCTCCCCCCCTCCCTTCTCCCCCATTCTTCTCCCAAAGGAAAAGACGAGAGAGAAAAAAAAAAAAAAAAATAAATAGAAAAAAAAAAAAAAAGTAACTGAAATACCAAAAAAAAAAAAAGCGGCAAAAAAGGGAAAAAGTCTTCCTAGACTGGTTGAGCGAGCGTTCTCTCCCTCTGTCATTCCTCCTCCCCGCCCATCCCAACCTCTTTGTTTCCCATATACTTTCTCCCCCATGAGACTATTGACTAGTCTGACGTCATTGATCGGCTTTCCCGATGACCGGGAACAGCCAATCAATGACAGGCAGAGTAGGAAGCACAGGGAGAGGTTTGTTTACACAAACCTCTCCCCGTTCTTCAGCTCCGTAACCCGATCGCGGGACACCAGCGGCGATCGGGTCCGCTGGTCCCGCGGCCAGGGTCACGGAGCTCCCGACCGGGTCGCGAGCGCGCCGCTGGCGGCACGCGCGCGACCCAGGGGCAGGCATTTAAAGGGCCACGTACAGGTACGAGGTTTTTCCTGCCGTGCCATTCTGTAGACGTATATCTACATGAGGCGGTCGGGAAGCGGTTAACATCCCATAACCTTTCTAGGTGGGGTCTCATGTGATAATGTTCCATCTGAAAACAAATGGTCAGTTACGAAGAACCAAGGATACTCCGGCACTGTTCTGCTGGAAGAGACTTCACTCCCAATGCACCTTTGGCTTTCTCTGTCAGAGGATGGAAATTCCCTTGTTTCAGTTCTACTGAATTTTTCCCGTCGCTATTGCAGACATTAAAACCTTTGTGAGAGTGCGCATGCGCGAGGGTTCCGTGATGGACGCCTGATCACGGAGCTCAGCGCCACCCCGGACCTAACGGCCTTCACAGCGCCATCCTGAGTGCACAAAAAAATCGCCATTGTGCGGCGATCTAGCTGGCATAACACCAGGGATCACCCCCATATGTCCAGGGGCCCCCCCAGGAGGAATTTAGAGAATTTCTACGAGATCTCCTCACGGCCTGGGTGTACCAAGATGGCCGCCGCGGCTGCTGCTGTGAATTCTCCTCAGGAATCTCCTCATGCCTCCCTCATGCCTTCTCAGACGGAACACAGGCAAGTCGACCCCTCAGCCCACATTCACCTCACCCCAGGACCTCCACCACCCTGCCACCTAGAGATGACTCCTTCTCCTGACTCCACAGTGTCACTCCTACACCGCTCCTTTGGGGACACTCCATTTTCCCCAGCAGGGCCCGCAATGGCCGCCCTCACTGTCTCTCCCTCTCATGGTACCCAGGACGGGGACCGCTCTTTTAACATGGAGGACCTCTTCCTCAGGCTATCTACCCTCCTGGACGTGGGCCTAGCCTCCACAGCCGCCAAAATCACAGGAGATATCAAAGCGGATCTCCACAGCATTGGGTCACGCATTGACGCCATTGAAGCTAGGGTGGATCAAACCACAGTAGTAGCCCACCAACACTCCGACCTCATCTCCACCCTCCATGACCAACTTGACACCGCCATGTCCCGTATTGATGATTTGGAAAACAGATCGAGACGATACAACTTCAGGATTAGAGGCCTGCCAGAATCCGTCCAGGATGTCTCCTCTGCAACGCAGGACCTCATGAAATCCCTCATCCCTAATATACCTTCTCACCGCCTAGAACTTGACAGGGCTCATAGAGCACTTGGGCCACCCAGGAAGGATGGCACTCCCAGAGACATCATTGCTAAACCACACTTTTATGCGGTAAAGGAAGCAATAATGAAGCAGGCCAGAGCCATGACTCAGGTGACTTGTCAGGGTCACCCAGTGCAAATTTTCGCTGATCTCGCCCCATCCACTATTCAACGTAGAAGAACCCTGAAACCTCTTCTGCAAGCTCTCACGAAGAAGGACATCAAATACCTGTGGTCCTTTCCTTTTGCTGTGAAATTCTCCCTGAAAGGTCAGGAATACTCCTTCTCCAACTTCATAGCAGGTGAACACCTTCTTCTGAAACTCAACATGATCACTCATGAGTCAGACATGGATGTCTCGACCCCTCCAACGGCCTCTAACAAACGTCCGCTCCCAACGAGCCCACCCAATCCCCTGTGGAACAAGAACAAAACTCGCCGATCAACTCACAAGGCCCCTCATTGAACGCCACATGGAGGCTATCCTTTGTTTCAGTTTGGCTTGGTCGACTCTCCACGTCGGCCCACTTCTTCCCCAACTGACCTTGATATGTGCAGCTTTCTGCTCTGACTCCTGGACTTTGTGGTAGGTGCCCCTACCCTCTCAACGCAACCGGCTGTTTTCTAACCCCATCGGCTGAATGGACCTTTTTGGATCTGCAAGCATTCCAAAGATGGTCGGCCCTCTGTTGTCAGCAAGGCTCATTCTCCACTACTATCCAGCTGGATTTCCTGGATCCTTCTCCTTATTGACCCTGCTTGCAACAGGAGACTAGACGCCTCTCCCCACTTCATTTCCCTCGCATGGCACTGGATCCACTTTGTTTGATGCGTAACCCCTGGCTGCTAATCCTTTGATCTCAGGACTGGTTTCAAGTTATGCTTATTGTTTTTTCGTCTCCCTCAGACCCGTTAGGCCCAGGTCTGGGGTGGTACACATGTGCCTCCTCCTATCCCTCTGACTCCCTTCCGGACTCGTAGGGATAGGGTCTCCAGGCCGAGTTTGGCATGGAGAATTTTTTTCCTTTTTTGGACCCCAGCACTTCCCAGCGCAGGGTGAACGTACAGTCTGGCCTCTCCCTCTGGTTCACTCTATCACCAGAAGGGAGTTCGCTAGGCCCCTTTTCTTTCCCTTCTCCTTTCCCCTCTTCCTCTCTCTTTCTTTCGGAGCAGCAATTAACCTCTGTTCTTTTTCTAGTGTACACGTACCCACAAGAAGCACATCCGGAATCATCTGCATGCCAATGTCCAGATGCCTATCCTCGTATCCACAATGGGACGGATCATATCCAGGTGAGTGATGGTGGATTCTTGCACACCCCCCCTATTGTCTCCATGGCTGACCGCACACTTTACAAATTGAATATAGCCACCCACAATGTACAGGGTATGAACTCCCCCACCAAACGGAAGAAATTGTTCAATTCATATAAATCGTCAAGGCTTGATATTGTCATGCTACAGGAAACACACCTCCCGATTCGGTATAGCCCCAAATTCCTTCATACCCACTTCCCCACTTTCTTCTTGGCAAACGCAGTAAACAAGACTAAAGGGGTTGCTATCGCTTTTGCCAAAAACTGTAACTTCACCTTGACCTCAGAAATAAAGGATCCCGAAGGCAGATATATACTTGTGAAAGGAACCATTGGGGAGGAACTCTTCTCCCTCATCTCTTATTACACGCCCAACAAAGGGCAAGCGGCCTTCTTCAAAAACTTGCTTGACTCTCTTTCCCCTTTCCTGGAAGGTACGGTCATATTCGGGGGAGACTCTAATTCCGCCTTCGACCAGTCTCTGGATAGATCCAAACCCCCTTCCTCCCAACTTACCAGGCCCACCAGGCAAAGCCTCAAGATAGCCAAACTTATACATGCTCAGGGCTTAGCGGATGTCTGGAGGGAACTCAATCCTGGAAAGAGAGACTACTCTCACTTTTCCTCACCTCATAACCTATACGCGAGGATTGACCACCTCCTGGTCCGTTCCGGCGATATCCCCCGAATTACCTCCTCGAGGATCACTGACACTGCTCTTTCCGACCACGCCATTGTTACTTTGTCCATGGATAGAAGATACCCGAAGCCGGGACTCGGTCAGTGGAGATTGAACGAGTCTCTGCTCTCGGACCCGGTTAGAGTTCAAATGCTAGAGAATTCTCTCACAGAATACTTCTCACTTAATAACACTGAGGGGATCTCTGCAGAAACCCTGTGGGCAGCCCACAAACCGTTCATCAGGGGCGAAATCATTAAATTAACAACACAAATCAAAAAGGAACGAACAGCGGAGATCAAAAGACTTGACGACCTCTACACCTCCCTTAGCTCCCAACACAAACGACACCCGTCACCCTCCCTGCGGGCCCAACTTGACAAAACCAGACTCGAACTTAATCTAGCACTGACTGCTAAAGCCGAAAAACAAATTAGATGGAGTAAAAATTGATTTTATACCCAGGGGGACAAATTGGGCTCCATGTTGGCCTCCAAACTAACACCCAAGTTTCGTTCCTACGTATTGCCCAAAATCAGAGTCCCTGGTCAGGGCTTGACCTCTAACCCCGTTAAAATTCTCAAAGTATTTCATGACTTCTACTCCAATCTTTACGGTTCTCAAAACACCGCTGACAAGACCGCTGTCTCCAATTACCTCGACGGGATCCCTATCCCTTCCCTCTCTGTTGAACACAAGGAAATACTGGAAGCACCTTTTTCGGAAGAAGAGGTCCAGGAAGTCATTAAAAATCTAAAATCTAACTCGGCTCCAGGTCCGGACGGCCTCCCCAACTTATATTACAAAACATTTCCTTCTACCCTGATTCCACGCCTCACTAAGTTTCTTAATTCAAAAACAAAGGGAACCCCACTTGATCCCCATCTTAACACCGCCTTCATCGCGGTCATACCGAAACCGGATAGGAATCCAGAGGAGGTCAGCAATTACAGACCTATATCGCTGATCAATAGTGACTTGAAAATCCTTACTAAAATATTAGCGAACCGCCTGGCTTCTTTTATCCACAGATACATACACAAGGATCAAGTGGGGTTCATCCCGGGCAGACAGGGCCCTGACCAGGTCAGAAGAGCCATTGATATAGTCTCCTTACTTCAATCGGGATGGGATGGGGGCTCTAAACAACCAGGTATGCTTCTTTCACTGGATCTCCAAAAAGCATTTGATTCAGTCTCCTGGCCTTATATTTTCGAAATCCTGAAACGCTGGGGTTTTGGTGATAACTTCCTGGGTTTAATAAGGGCCCTATATTCCAACCCCACCGCACGAATCAAACTACAGGGTCACTATTCCCAACCTATCTCTGTTGCTACGGGCACCAGACAAGGCTGTCCATTGTCCCCCCTAATTTTCGCCATAGCCATTGAAACGCTAGCCATTTCCATTCGACAGAACCCCAACATTCACAGAGTCCGTTGCGGATCCCAGACCCACAAGTGTGGACTCTTCGCGGACGACATACTCCTCTTCATTACCTCCCCGACGACCTCCCTACCAAACCTCTGCAATTCCCTTGATGCATTTGCCCACATATCTGGGCTTCGGGTAAATTACGCCAAGTCTCACGCTCTCAACGTATCTCTCCCCCCAGCAACGGTTGATTCCCTACGACAACACTTTAAGTTCCACTGGAACACATCCTCCATTAAATACCTTGGCATTGTCCTCACAGCCAAAATAGAGAATCTTTATAGTACTAATTACCCTCCCATGTACTGGAAATTGGAGCTGGATATCCAATCATGGTCTAACCATAATCTCTCTTTGCTCGGGAGGATCAATTCGGTGAAGATGATGTTGCTCCCCAGACTCCTTTACCTCTTTCGTTCTCTACCAATCCCTATTAAAAAGGATCATATTAAAACACTCCAAAGCAAGATCCTTAAATTTATTTGGGGCTCAAAGGGTTATAGGATTCAACAACACACACTGTACCTCCATAGAAAGAAGGGGGGTGTGGGATTGCCCCACTTATATACAATACTATCTTGCAGCCCGAATTGACCAGCTCTCAGTGCTGTACTCTAAATACGAGAAGCCAGATTGGGTCCTTATAGAAAGGCAAGCTGTACCCCACCATACTCTGGATTATCTTCTCTGGTCGAACCCGAAATTACGCCCCCCAATTCTGGCCCCTACCCTCTCACATATGTTTACCCTCTGGGACAGGGTTCGTTCCTCTGCGAACTTGGTCTCAGTGTATAAACCCCTGTCCCACTTATTCCACAATCCCGATTTTCCTCCTGGCCAAAATATAAAAGCATTTAAATGGTGGCTGGATAAGGGGCTATACCGAATCGGTCACTTTTTCTCAACCTCGGGCCCGATTACTCTCACCTATTGTACCAAAAAATGGGACTTACCTAACTCTGAACATTTCAGATTTAATCAGATCTCTCATTATCTACACAAACTCTGGACGAACAAACCCCTCCCCCCTCAATTTACGGAATATGAAATATGGTGCGGTCAGTCCATGGATCAGCGGGGGGGAGTGTCGACGATCTACTCGTCGCTCACCGCGGTGACCACTAAAACCCCCTACATGCAAAACTGGGAGACGGACTTCCAGTTCCAATGGGACCTGGAGGTATGGCAGAAAGCGTGCTTTCGTTCTTTCAAGAGTATTTTAAACACTACACTCATTGAAGCTAGTTTTAAAATCATATCCAGATGGTACTACACCCCCTCTCGTCTTGCCTCAATTTTTCCAACGGCTAGTCCACTGTGCTTCCGGGGGTGCGGTCTCACTGGCACTATGTCTCATATTTGGTGGGAATGTCCCAGAATACGCCCATTCTGGAGAAAAGTTTTTAACTTGATTGATAGGCTTGTGGGTACCCAGATCCCCAGATCTCCTATGGTAGCCCTTCTTAATGCTTTTACCCCAAATTTATCCAAATCCGCGCGAAGTCTTGTCAAATTCATATTGCTGGGGGCTAAACTTACGGTAGCCAAGGCCTGGAAAAAACCCAAGATATCCTTCCCAGCAGTCATCAGAAAAGTCTCCTGGATAATGTCACAAGAGAAGCTAGCCCACATTATCTCGGACACGGTTCGTAACTTTGAAACTACCTGGGAACCCTGGGCAATTTACATCGGTGCTCCTTGGCTCACTAACTCCATAATTTCCTAAACTGAGTCCTATAATTGCTGCTCCGAATATCCTGCCTGTTATCCCCTCTCCCCCCCCCCCATCTTCTCTTTGACCCCCTTTCCCTCTTTTTCTACCCTCATCCAACTCTCACTTTTCCCGCTTCGGCTCTTAGTTTACCTCTCTTATTACAGTTTTTACATTGAATGGCAAGTCGACATTTATGGGCATCTTATTGACTACTGGTTCCCTTGTGGAGTGGGTCATGACCGAAACTAGTCATTCACATAGACGGGTGGTGGAGCGTCGAGGGTTTCCCCTATAGGGCACAGACAGTTCCCAAATGGGGTGCCTGGTAGTGGGAGGCCCTCGCTCGTTACATAACCCAATGGACTTTCCTCCACCACGCTTCCTACATTAGACCATTTGGTCCCGTTTGATCTTCCTGTGATCTATTGCAAGTCTATAGCTTCTTTTACCTGATGGTCATATATTACCCGTTGTCATAGATGCCTAAGTTTACTATTTAGTTGTACCTTGTCATTTACCGTTGTATGTATTTTGACAAATTCAATAAAATACTTTGAAGTCAAAAAACCTTTGTGAATGCCCTGGGGGAGATGTACAGACCGAAGGGGAGGAACTCACCGGTAGAGGAATTAAGGATGAATTGGGACAAGTAGGTGTCTGATAAACCTACAGGAGAATCCTGCCTCCCAGATTTATGAATATTATAATTGATTGGAGGTTTCCCATCTTGCACAACTCTAACTTCCTGTTCTTGTCAAATTTTTATTTTTTATTTTTCTAGGAACAGAGGGGAACCAAATCCTCATCTCCTCTGGGTATGCAGAACCTTAACGATTGCTTTTTTTTTTTTTTATCCAGCTACAAACTGGAACAGAATTTTTTACTTTTCCCATCAACTCTGGTAGCCTGGCTGAAGAGATTGAAAGGTGGACTTCCCACCTGTCAATGTTATATGATCGCTCATTGAATTATGCCCCTGCATGGGTGAGTTTTCATGTTATACTTTTTTGATAAAAAATTATTGTACCAGAAAGGCAGACCTCCCCTAAACTTCCACCAATGTCATGCCAATATAGCTGATATGGCCCACTGATCCTGAAGGTTTTCCCTCCAGGTGTGTGTATAAAGCTTTGCACAGGCACCCCCTGGATTAGTGCACCCTTAGGCTGGATTCACACCTATGCATTTTTTGTGCTTTTTGCATTTTGCAGATTTGCACTACAGAACGTTTTCCATAGGAAACCATTTTAAATGGACTGTAGTGCAAATCTGCAAAATGCAAGAAGCACTAAAAATGCACAGATGTGAATCCAGCCTTAGAAGGGACTTCCGCTGTACTCCTAGGACAGGAGCCTTAGATCTTTTAAGGCTTCAATAATGGGTACTTTTCCAGTTAGTTTACTAATCTTTTCCCCCCGTAGGATTGTGCCTCCTGGTGTCTACTTGGGAGTTGCCACCTTTATGCTGGACCTTTGAGTTTTCTGTATTTCTATCAGATGATATTCGCCCTGACCCTCTAATGGTCACCCTTGAGATGGCTGTATCCTATCTACTCCTGAATAGATTGGATCCGTGTTCTGGTGTCTTGCACCATTTTTTTTTTTTTTTTGCGGGAACCACCAACCATGGCTTCAGCCATAATGCACTTCTTGCCGTGACCGCGGGAAACACCGCTCTTGAAAAACATCAATTGACGTCTGACACATCCACCACAGAGTATGCCGCCAATTTCAGCTCTTACAAAACCGTTAATGCCTTGTCTCTTAACTTTTTCCAGACAGGCTAATTTAAAGGGTTACTCCACTTTTTTAATCCGCAGGGCTGCAATTTTCCTGTTTTTCTCAGAAGTCTGCGTCAAGATAAGTCAGATTTTTTGGCATTCACTGCAGATGCTACAGTATGTAGGAGCACTTCAGATCTAGATCTAATTTTTGGACTAGAGCCTCCTTGAATGTGACATGTCTTGCCAGCTACATTCATGATGCATCCATCATTGGAGGAGACTGCAGCAGGTTGACCTCCTAGCTTTTTCAGGGTATACAGTTTTGACAGCCTGTTTATGAGGGCATTTTTTTCTCTGACCCCTTCATTCCTGGATTAACTCTTCCAGTTGTTCAGTGTAGTGGATATTTCGCCACACTCTTGCGCTAATAAGCGCCTTTCAATCTTATGATATAATGCACCCTCTGATCGTATGCCTCCCTGGATCCCCAGCTCCCAAAAACAGACATTACCAGCAGCTTCACATCATCCTCTCATCATCAGCATCCAAACCTCACCAGCCAAGCATTCCATCCATCACCACCTCAGTCTGGCTGCTTTCCATCTAAGCCCCTGGTTTCCCATTGCCCAGTAAACAGCCATCAACAGCAAGTATTCTTACATGTTCATCTCAGCCTCGGTCAGCATCATTGCCCTCTCCCAGCTCAGTGAACTCCTTTATTTAGAAAACATTCCAAGCCACACCCTCAGGGGTTTGCCTCCAACAGCTAAACCCCTCCCACAAAGGATGTGGCCTCATCTCATTCACCCAGGATGTGAATGACCATATAAGGAAATACAATACAGGGACTACAATACAGGGACAATTGTTTTCCTTCAAAAGAACCAATCACAGATGTATACATTCAAACAGACTAAGCAGTGATGTACAAACCGTCTAAACTGCTTTCAATGACAACGAACAATATAAAACTATGGCTCCGTGGGCCACAATATTTATACCGTTATGCTAAAGTTCCAGTGTACACAGGGATGTTTGCTTGAAGCCATCAATGCCGTCATCAGAAAATGGCCAATCTCCCGATGAGGCACAAATGAACTTCCTTAAACCAGCAAACACGTCTGTAGTGTCCATAGGAAGGTTTACGCAGCCAATGGTCTTCCGCCAACGTCTTTATGTGCGAATACGCGCCGATGAGCGCATTACAGCAAAACCGACACTGGGGGGCATCTGACAACATACATTAATAACATTTTCCATGACATCAGTGAAGGAAATTAGTATTTTTTAACCTTGTGGAGAGTTTCCTCCACTTCAACCCAGGCAATTGCATCCTTAGCTGCCCCTGCAAAAAAAGTCTATTGGGCAATCTTCAAAGCTTGTGCAAGCTTTCGTATTTGGACACCACCTACTGGTTCTGGTTGGAAGCGCTATGCAATTTATGCACTGTAGCTTGTCAAGCAATGACTTTCCACCACAAATGCAGCAACCATTAGGGTAGGCTGGTAATTTGTGGTGTTTGTAAACGGGAGCAAATAAAATGAGAGGTGAAATGATGACATTGATCAATCTTGCCTGTATGTCTGCGCTTTGAACGGTGACTGTACTGGTTTTAGCAGGCTCTCGTCATCTTGAGGTCCTTGCAGGGCTGTGTTGTACTTGTTCATTTGACACACTAGCTTGGCGGGCAATGATTTTCCACAACAAATGCAGCGATTATTAGGGCTGGTAGTTCTGGTTGGACATGCTAGGCAATTTATGCACTGCAGCTTGTCAAGCGATGACTTTTCACCATGAATGCAGAGACCATTAGGGCTGGTAATCTGTGGTGTTTGTAAATGGGGAGCAAACAAAATGAAAGGCGATGTGATGACATTGATCAATGTTGCCTGTATGTCTGCGCTTTGAACGGTGACTGCTCTGGCTTTAGCAGGCTCTCTTCATCTTGAGGTCATTGTACAGCTGTATAGTGCTTGTTCATTTGACACACTAGCTTGGCAGCCAATGACTTTCCACAAATGCAGCGACTATTAGTGCTTGTAATTTGTGATGTTTGTAAACAGGACTATAGATATTGGCTCTCTTTTTCTCAATCTTCACTACTTGCCTAATCCCTATATCTTAAAGGCAATGGGTGGTCTGACTGGACAGCGTTTCCCATAGAAACAGAGCAAAGCAGCAGATTGAAAAGAAGAACAGAATAATGCTAAGTCTCCACTATTGCGACCTGAAAGTCGCACGATTTGCTGCAAATTTGATGCGACTTGGAGCAATGCCTGTTATATTCTTAAGGTCTATGAACACAGATATAAATGAACAAAAAAGTGTAGCGCTTGGGTTGCAAGAGTCAAAACGCGTGTACACCTTGAGTGTATAAGGGTGTTGCAGGTATAGATCTCAATTAATGAAAACGTGATGTAAATACCAAGAATTAAAATTATTATAAAGGAACACAGATATGAACGGTACTCGTTGGAAATCATGGGGTACGGCTTGTCATGTGACTTTGCAGTAACAAGTCGCACTAGTGGAAACCAAGCCCTAACACAGTGACCAAGAACAAGCATTGAAAAGGAGATGGGGAAAAACACAGGTGAAGGCCATAAAAAGGGAAACATACCTGCAAACAATGACCACATAAGCATCCAGCATGCATGAGTAGAGAGATCCACCATTTGTTGCCCAAAAAAATGCCATAAAAAACATTTAGAACTCACATTTGCTACTAGTGATGACATCAGTGCCTGAGCCTGTTCAGATCACCAACCTGGAAAGCTCTAGCCAGGGAACACAGAGGCCACATCACTTCCTGCCTCTCATGCTCAGTGTATACTTGCACTGTTGCAGTCATCTTGGAAATGGCAAATGCCCATAACACAGAGAAAGAAGTAAAAGGCATATAGAAAGCAAAGGAAGCGCTGTCACTTACGTCAAAGCTTGTTTAAAGCTTTCTTATGAGAAGCCTGCACCACCAGAATGGGGTTCCAACCATATAGCTCATTTAGAGACTGTACAGGAAGGACTTCCACCCAGGAGAGGCTGAAATATGCCCCCCCAGACCACCAGGATGGGGCTCCAACCATATAGCTCATTAAGGCTCGATTCACATCTATGCATTTTGCTTTTGAGCGTTTTTGCAGTGCTTTTTGCGGTGCTTGCCGCGTTTTTGGACCGGCGTTTTTACCGCAATTTTTTTTTAATTTTTATTTTTTTTACACTTAGCAACCAGCTATATACAGTGTAAAAAAAAATGCAAAAACGCAAATCACGGCAAAATCGCGGTAAAAACGCGGTACTTGCGTTTTGGATGCAGGTCCATTGACTTTTATTACATGCAAAATGCTGCATTTTGCATGAAAAAAAGTCCCCGACCCTTTCCAAAAACGCAGAGGCACAAAAATGCATTGATGTGAATGTCCCTGCATTTCTGCAAAATGCATCAAAAAACGCGCTAGTGTGAATGGAGCCTTAGAGGCTGTACAGGAAGGACTTCCACCCAGGAGAGGCTTAACCTGGCTGGGGCGACAAACGGTAAGGGATACCTTGCAACTTCAGTCCTGATCGGGTGAGGAAAAAAAGGAGAATGCTGTGAGCCGGGTCTGTCTTTGATTTATAGTTAACCAGTCCTATCAGGTTGTGGGGGGCGGAGTCACAACCCATATGTATGCTGCCATGATGCACCAGGAAAAAAGATTACAATATATGTTCAACAAGGACCAGCAACGTACTGGTATGTTGCTGGACTTTGAGTGGTTATACTAGAATGATGCCTGCTGTTTTAGGTACCATCTTGGTATCATTCTTTTCAGCCAGCGGCCGGCTTTCATGTAAAAAAGGCTAATTAGCCTCTAGACTGCTTTTACAAGCAGTGGGAGAGAATGTCCCCCCCCCTCCATCGTCTTCCATGGTTTTCTCTGGCTCTCCTGTCCCAACAGGGAACCTGAGAATGCAGCCGGTGGTTCCGCCAGCTGACCATAGAGCTGATCAGAGACCAGACCAGCTCCAATCATCTCTATGGCCTAAGAAACCGGAAGCTACGAATATTTCATGACTTAGATTTCGCCGGATATAAACTGCGCAATTGGGACACACCGATCTTTGTGTGGTCAGATGCTTTCAGGGCAGAGGAGAGATTTAAAAAAAAGGAGTACCTGTCACTACCTATTGCTATCATAGGGGATATTTACATTCCCTGAGATAACAATAAAAATGATAAAAAAAATGAAAGTAACAGTTTAAAAATAAAATAAAAAAGCAAAATAAATAGTAAAAAAAACAAAAAAAAAGCACCCCTGTCCCCCCCTGCTCTCACGGTGAACGCAAGCGTCGGTCTGGTGTCATATGTAAACAGCAATTGCACCATGCATGTGAGGTATCACCGCCAAGGTCAGATCAAGGGCAGTAATTTTAGCAGTAGAACTCCTCCGTAAATCTAAAGTGGTAACCTGTAAAGGCTTTTAAAAATGTATGTAGTTTGTCGATGCTGCACGTTTGTGCGCAATTTTAAAGCATGTGGTCTTTGGTATCCATGTACTCGGCCTAAGATCATCTTTTTTATTTCATCAAACATTTGGGCAATATAGTGTTTTTTAGTGCATTCAAATTAAAAAAAGTGTGTTTTTTAAAAAAAATTATGCGTTTGAAAAATCGCAAATACTGTGTGAAAAAAAAAAAATGAAACCTGATAAGGGAGAATGGCATCGACCCAGTGCTTATGTTCCTCTAACAGTTTCGAATCAGCTTTCGTTTGACAATTTTATTTATTTTTTTCATACCTGTTGCAGCCGATGCAGAACCAGTTGCAGAGGTGCTAATCCTGGAGGCCTGCCATACAGAGTAAAATTTGCGAGATGCATTTCTATGATGATAAGGAAGTAATTAACC
The DNA here is from genome assembly GCA_028564925.1 of Lithobates sylvaticus. NCBI lineage: Eukaryota > Metazoa > Chordata > Amphibia > Anura > Ranidae > Lithobates > Lithobates sylvaticus. Next base: position 315,116,023 of record CM053029.1, on the reverse strand, counting down.
TGCTCCACCCATTGTTTGTAGGGGTGTGAGGGGAGAGACAAAATCTGGCCACCAATTTTCTGGCAAGATATAATAATCTGATCACTGCTATATAGGAAGACGAGGGATATATTTTTTCGTCAATAGCTCCTAATACACAAACCATGGGGTCCAAAGGGACCCTGACCTGGTAAACTGTGGAGATGGCTTTGGTTATTTCAACCCAGTATCGGTGCAGTTTGGGGCAGCGCCAGATTAGATGGATTAGAGATCCCTCCTCTCTATTGCAATCCCTCCTGCCCCAATGATGCAACTGAATAGAGGTACGGTAAGCCCTATGTAACAAGAATAACTGAGATAGCCTGTGTGTTTGTGACACAGATGTGATTGGCCCAGCTTGTAAACATAATTCCCATGTTTCGTCAGTTATCTCCGCTAGATCCTCTGTCCAGCCCCGTCTACACAATAAAGCTGCAGGGTCTTGTGTAGACGCTAGTAAGTTTGAATAAATGTGAGATATTAGGCCCTTTTTCTCCTGTCCATAAAAAATGTCCTTTACCAAAGAGTGACTAGAGAGTATCAGTGCAGATACACGGCCCTGGGCTTGGAGAGCATGTCTTAATTGGAGGTATTTATAGAATTGATGTCTGGGTAAATTAAATTCTATTTGTATGTCCATGAAGGATTTTAACACATTTTCATTATATAGTTGGAAGATGTTACAAATACCAGCCAGTCTCCATAGTTGGAAACCCTCTAGTTTGCATATCTCCGCCAGATTAGGGTTGCACCACAGCGGCCGAGACCCACAAGCTATTCTTAAGAGTAGTCCAGAGTTTCTTTAGGAGAATGACGGTTGGCGCCGTTTGTGGCAGATGAGATAGACCCGCCTCCAAACCCGCCAAAACAGAGGTGGTACGCATTCCAGTCTGCAGCAGCCTATCAATCGGGTCAGACTCTACCAAAACCACTCAGGTGTTGTAATTGAGAGGCATAGAAATAGAGCCTAAGATTAGGTACTGCTGCTCCTCCCTGATCTTTGCTGTACTGCAGTGTGGAAAGGTGGATCATAGCTACCTGCTCTTTACATATCAAAGATCTGAACAATAGGCATAAACCATCTACGAGGTATCCACTGAGGGGAGTTGTGCATAATGTATAACAGTTGGGGGCCCCAGACCATTTTAATTATATTTATTTTTCCTATTACCGCCAGTGGCAATTTACACCAAGTGTTACAGGTCATTTGGAATCTTTTAAAAAGAGGCAGTAGGTTGTCTTCCAGATAGGTCAGCGGGTTTGCAGTAACCAGCACTCCTAAATATTTAAACGAGGAGACAACTTTGAGGGACTCCACACCAATCGACATCGCGATCAGTGGATCAACCAAAGGCAGGTGTCAGGGAAACCGTCAGTTTAACGCTGTGCGCCGAGTGCCTATGCGCATGCGCGACGGGACGGCGCTCCGGCGCATGCGCATTCGCGGCTCGGCGCTCCAACGCACGCGCATGCGCACTAGCGCACGCCTGAGCGTCCCAGTGCGTGACAGCGTCACATGACATGGCCTATTTAAGGAAGTGCATCAGATCAGTCCAGCGCTGGCTTGTCTTCAGCTTCCTGCTAAAGCTCTGTTCCTGTTTCCTGTATCCTGATTGCCTGATTGCCTGATTTGACCTCGGATTTGCCCTTTGACCTTGCTGCCTTCTCCTGCCCTTGACCTCTGGACTGTTTACTGGACTTACCCGCTTGCTGCCTCTGGCCCCCTTGAACCTTTGCTTGTGACCTGGATTTGTCTGCTGTCTCCTGCCCTGAACCTCTGCTAGTGACCTGGATTTACCTGTCTACAGACCTGTACCTGCACCCGTGTTCTGGAACTTCCCAACGTATTCCTGATCCCAGCACTTGGCTCCTACTTCAGTCCTCGTCCTCTGGTTGGGTAGCCTGTGCCTCTTTGTGCCATTCACCCCCTGTCTCACCTCCAGGGGGCGGACTGCGCTCAGTTGCAAGGGTGAACCACTCTCAGCACTTCGGCCTCGGTAAGTACTCTCCTGATAGCAGGAGAACCAATTTGCTCCAATTGATGGAGAATCCTGACAAAGAGCCGACGTGTTGAATCACCACCATTGCATTGGTGGGGGACGTACCCACATCCCCCAAATAAAGGAGGGTGTCATTCGCGTAATGGGAGATCCTCTTGGTGCCGATGTTCTGTTGAATCCTGTAATATTCAAGGACAACCTTAAGATAGCCGTGAGCGGCTCCAGAGCCAACGCAAATAGCAGGGGTAACAATGGGCGCCCCTGTCTCGTGCCCCTAAAAAGGGGAAAGGGGTCCGAGAGATCTCCATTCACTCAGCAATTTCACATCTGTTGTTAACTATTTTACAGGACACCAGCAGACATTGGGTGCCCAACAACCGCAAATCAGCTTCTGCTGTACAGCAGCAGCTTCACCCATGCAATAAAGGTATCCCCCGGTCCAAAGATTTCAGAACCTCCCACAATTCAACGCTGTCGAAGGCCTTAGCTGCATATAAAGATAAAATTACTCTCTGGCCTGGATTATCGACAGATAGCTGGAGGTTAAGAAACAACCATCTAATGTTAAGGGCTGTGGACCTAGTGGGATTGATCTTTATGAACAATTTTGTGTATAACCTTGGCCAGTCTAGTGGCCAGAACCCTGGCCAGCAATTTCACATCTGTTTTGTCATTTTGACAGGACACCGGCAGACATTGAGTGCCCAACAACCGCAAATCAGCTTCTGCTGTGAATAATCACAGCAGAAACGGCATGTTGGAAGCTGGCGGAAGTGCAGGATCACGTATATATATATATATACGTGATCCTGTGCTCAGCTGCCAATTTGTAGCAGTAAGTCTGCTATAGGGCTGTTAGCAAGTGGTTAAAGAGAACATAACCAAAATAACAGGGACACCTATCTCCTGTCCAGGACGCATCGCCGGCATCCTGTACATGGGTTATCTTTTTTTGCTGGTTTCCAAGAAACCACTTGCAATCCCATGTTCTTGTTATTTGCAAAATCATTAATGAAACATGTGTTGGTGCACTAGTACAGTGTAATCCTTATTCGGGAAACCTAGTGCAGAAATGTTGAAATTTACCAAATAAAAGATCACTTCCATAGTGTTCTGTGATAATTTGTTAGCTCATTATGTGCAGGAGGATTTGTGAGTACAAAATAACTGCATACCTGCTTTAAACTAACAAACTTGTTATTATCAATATGACATGATTTATTATTCAGAATATACTCCTACCTAGTCAAAAGCCTACAGAAAACTTGTCAACAATGTATAAACGCTGCATCATGGGAAACGCACTTAAAAAACGAATGCTGTTTGGGACTTACGTTCTATGGTGGGATTATACAGAGGGAAATTACAGTCTGAAATGCATTTCATTTAAGTGCCTAAAGAACTGAAGGTATCAAAAGCTTTTATGATTTGCTATAATTTATTTTCTTTTTCTAGTATATTTGATTTAGTTTGCTATTGCTCTGTCTGATAATAACTATACTTTAGAGTGTTCAAGCAATGCAACAATTCAAATAGTCTGTTGCCTGAGAGCGGAAAAATTATCTTTAAAGCGGTTCTGCACACATTTCATTTAGTAAATCTCTTTGCCTTCCAAATCAGGCAAAGAGTACTAAATGAAATGTGTTTTTTTTTTCTTTCACTTACCTTGTAATCGATGACTTCCGGTCCTCTGTCTCTGCAGGGATGGGCAGGGTCTGTGCGGGGATCCTCGTCACGACGCACTATCTCCTGGGATCTGGTGTCATTGATCCCAGGAGTCTGTGCGGGCATCTTTCGAAATCTCGCGAGATTTCGGCCACATCTTCCGAAATCTCGCAAGATTTCGGCCACATCTTCCGAAATCTTGCGAGATTTCGGACACATCTTCCGAAATCTTGCGAGATGTCGGCAGACGTGCCGAAATCTCGCGAGATTTCGGAGAATGTGACCTGTACTTTGCCGTTACTGCGCACGCGCGAGCTCGGCGCAGTAACGGCGGTGCATGCTGGGCCATCTAAAGTGCCTGTGGGGTTTCACATGCCCACAGGCAAGATGGCCCCCAGCAGAAAAGCAGAATATAAAGAACTTTATCGAGGAAAACCGGCTGCGATCGCGATGGAAGATGGAACAGGTGAGTCCCCCAATTTTGCTATTAATCCTTAGCATATTCCCCCCCCAAAAAAAAAAAAAAAAACCCAGTGCAGAACATCCTCTCTTGCAGTGTATATGGACAAAAAATGTAGCGCTAAACAATATGCACTTTGTGAAAAGTGAAATAATAAAGGGATGTATAGAATAGAATACCCACAGTAGACGTGAGCATTACCAATCATATAACATCAAATAATAATAGTAATGGGGAATACCCATAAAGTGGTGACATATACTTAATGAATAATAGATGCCAATAAAAAATATAAAAAATATAAAGTCCGTATTGTGTAGACACTGATAACCACGGATAGATCCCTCGAATTGACTCAGGGGCAGGGGAGGCTGGAACAACACAAATAAGGACCGGCTTGTCTGCCTACATAATACATTGGGCAGACGAATGACAGACAGTTTTTCCTCTACAGTCACCTCACGTAACCACATTATGAAACACTTCACAACATGTGCCACTAGATTCATTGTGTATTTGATTCCGTATTGTGTAGACACTGATAACCACGGATAGATCCCTCGAATTGACTCAGGGGCAGGGGAGGCTGGAACAACACAAATAAGGACCGGCTTGTCTGATGATAAGGCAATGATTGAATACTCTTACCATAGATGTTGGATACAGCTACCGTACGGTATTTGTATCAAGCAGGCTTAAATGCTGGAACTCTTGCATCAGTGGGTACCAGATGGGGCAGGTGGGAACCACGGCAGTCAGGAACCAAGCAGCATACACAGCAACCAGTGGACCTCCAATCAACCAGATGATCCCAAGAGGAATGATCACACAAACCGGGGGAAAAGGAGGGAAAAAATGGAAGCGACTCCAATGGTGCATGTCAAAAAAATTATTGATAACATTTATTCACATTGGTATGTGACAAATCAAACAAAATAAAAATCTCGAGATGAATATAAAAAATGGGTCGGCAATGTGGAAAGTATGAGACAGCTGGCCCGACGCGTTTCGACACTATCGGTCTTCTACTGGGGCGTATCTCTGTCCTCCCCACATTGCCAGAAACAATTTATGGACTGAAGACTACCATAGCCCCACCCACCTGGTCCGGAACAGGAAGTCCACAGCTCCGGCCCAAGCAAAGTGGGCTAGGGGGAGATGGGTGCCCATATAGTCCAAATACAATGCACGTAAAATATTAAACAATCATCAAAAGCACAGTGCCAAGTACATAATTAGAATGAAACCTGGATGTGAGATAGATCGTATGATTGATACATCCATACGCCTAATGATGACACTGCATCTGAAATGACATACCCCCAAAAATGGGCCGGTCGGATGCCCAAAATGTGTGAGCCAATCAGCGGCCATAACCAAATTCCCGCCAAAACTAACAACAAATCATGAGTGCTGTCATGAAAAGTCCAAATTGGATAGGTTGACCTCATGAAAATGTAAACAATGTGTGCATAACAGTGCCCGCACTAGATCATATACACGACGCCATTTCAAGTCTAAAGGTGGAACATGTGATCGCCCGAGGGACCCACCACAGCACTCGGCGTCACCATAAAACAACCCAAACCACTTAAAAGGACAGCCGGTAAGTGTACTAATGGACCGATGAAACCCAGAAGGTATAAAGGGCACAAACAATATCCTATCCGATGTGACTGAAGACGTGACATCACATCCTGTGAGGGTGCGAACAACATCCCGTCCTGTGTGACCGGAACGCATCCTGGATAGTTGGAACGCAACACTACGCAATAACGTAAACCCCCGGTAGTGTCACGTCACCACGTTCGACGCTACCGGAGCGTAATTCCAGACGTGCGAACCACGTGACCAAACAGAGGGGAGTCAATCTGTACTCCGGTGAGCAACTTCTGATGTATAATTACACAGATCGTGTGCTCACGTGTCACGTCATCACGCTGCGCAACTGGACCGCAGAAACATCCAGTGCGCAGCTGCGCAAATGTTGTGACACATTAACCGGAAGTAATATGCGTGTAATAAAAAGGGAGTCATGCAATAAAAAATATATAAAAATACAAAAAATTGCCTCAAGGAATGCACAACACTACCCCATAAAGAAGGGGGAGAAAATATAATTGATAAAAAGGACCATATGGATCGATCTCACATACAGTATAATACAATATAAATACAGTAGAATAGATGTATAAATTGCATTATAGTGGAACTACTACCAATCTGTGTGTGGCAAACCACGAAGTTATAAAGTCAAGATACCTCGATGTAAGTCACTAAATAAATGTGCCCAGACAAGCCTAACATGAGTGAAGTGCCACTCACCCCCGGTTAATGAAACAGTTGATGTCCCACTCAAAGTTCATACCAAAGGGCGAGTAGCACTTCAACTCATAGATCCAATAGGTCTCCAATCTAGAGACCCCTCGTATACAAGAATCACCCCGCCAGTGAGGGACAAATTTGTCAATCACTTGAAACTGGGTCCCTGTAGGGTCTCTATTGTGATGTTCACGGTAATGGCGGGGGACACTATGTTTGGTGCCCCCTTTCTTAATTTTGGCCAAGTGCTCATTGACTCGTATTGAAAACGTGCGAATGGTGCGTCCGACGTACTGTAACTTACAAGGGCAAGTAATCAAATACACAATGAATCTAGTGGCACATGTTGTGAAGTGTTTCATAATGTGGTTACGTGAGGTGACTGTAGAGGAAAAACTGTCTGTCATTCGTCTGCCCAATGTATTATGTAGGCAGACGTTACATTTCCTACATGGAAAGTAACCCTTGCATTGTTGGAAAAATGAAACATGATCTACCCGTCAACTAGCTGTGATTGACAGGTAGATTGAAGCGGAAGCTGTCATGGGGCCCCCTACTGGCAATGCCTGAATGGTCAGTCCACCCCTGGTGTGCGTCACTTACTATTGCGAGCTGTGTCGGCGGCTGCTGGTGTAGCACCTGCCACACAGCTTGCATACTTCAAAGTCTTGCAGGACAAAGCTGCTAAAGGGAACTGAGTTCCTGTTGTGGAAAAAGTACAGGAACTCCGTTCCCATGCGTTCCCGCAAGACTTGAGCCCTGGATTGCATTCAGAACACTACATGAAAATGCTATGGGGCATTCATATACAAACTGCTAATGAGAAACAGATGAAGGAACTAAAATTAGAAAGGTGCTTGCATGAGATCTAGAAAAGCCACTGGAAAGTATACAACTGGGAATATAAAAGCAATCCATTTTAATCTCATACACAAGTTGCATGAAGGGTGAACGCCTGCTGAATGCATAAGTGGGCACTGTTTATTAGCCCATGTCAAGTGAAAATATGCCTAAGTGTTCCTTTCTAAAGATTTCTCAGACATGATTAAGCCTTAACCCAATAACTGCTTAGAAGCTCAGCAATACATTCTCGTCATTAAAGCAGAGTTCCAGCCGCAAAAATTATTTTTTTAGCTGACTTTTAATAAGGACACTTACCTGTCCAGGGAGCCCGCAATGTCGCCCCCCCCCCCCCCCAGCTCGATTCATCCACCGGCTCGGGTGCAGGCGCCGCCATTCCAACTAAGGGAAACCAGCAGCGGAGCCTTCAGGCTTCACAGCCGGTTTCCTAGTGCGCATGTTCGAGTCGCATGGCACTTTGTGAATGGACAGCTCGTCTTCTGGAACACACACAGGTCCCAGAAGGCAGCAGGGGAGAAGGAGGGCTTGCCGCAGAAGAGGACATGACGTACTGCGCTGCGGCCCGGCTAGGAAAGAAGTAAATTTATTCTTTCTAAAATGGTAGAAAAGGAAAAAAAAAAATAGATGTCCAAAAACAAAGGGTGGTCTTTAGTTTAGGACCACCTTGTAAAAGTTGGTGGAACTCCGTTTTAAGCAAGTCAGGCCTCTTCCATAGTAAATTATATGAATGACTAGCCAGTTAACACAAAATGTTCACTCCCTTAGAAAAACAGACCAAAACAGATACCACAGGAGCTGTTGTCTGTAATTAAGGAGTAGCATGTCTACAAATGCATAATTAAAGTTTAAGGTACCACACAACAGATGCCCAGGGAGAGGCCAGAACCCCCCAAATTCAATGAAGATATTAAAAAAGTGCATATTTATACCAAATATGATGTTTACAATCAATCCACTCAATGAAGTGAAATCATAGCAAATTAAACAAATAATAGATGATGTGAAATCCCACACTGCCATCTAGTGACACTGATGTTTAAAAGCATAATTTTCACAATCCAGTAGTATGAAAGATTAAACTATATGTAAACACAATCACTAAAATCTCTTAACATGTAAACTGTCAATACTTTTAAATCTGCAGCTTTCATAAAAAAAATAAATAAAAAAAAAAGAGTTCCTGACATGAAGGTCCTTGTTCAGGCACTTGCTTTAATAAGGTGACAACTGTCTCCCTATAGTGCTCCTATATTGTCACCTTGTCACATGCACCATACTTCCCAACTTTTGAACTTCTGAATGAGGGACACCTCAGGGAGAAAGTGACCTGCAGTGCGCCACTCCAACATGTGGGCGTGGCTAAACTCTTAACAGTGGGCGGAGCTCAAAAGACGTGGTTACACAAGACATGGGCTTCCTTGTACCTATAAAATTAGCTTTGATTGCTTTGCCTGAGCCTACCTCAACCAGGTTCCCGTCTGCTGTATAGTCAAATGATGGCTGGAAGGGACCACTCTAGTTCTGGGAGGACGTCCTCCCATTCTTTTGCCGTGCATGTGCGTGGCGATCAGTGGTAAACTGTGTCCGTAGGACATCACCGATTGGTGTAAAGAGCCATTGACAGCAACTCTTTACCTCATGGCTGTGTCCAATCTCAGCTGATCACATAAACACATTTGCTGGTTATCGACATTCCATTCCTCACTCTGTCACAGCTTGAGGAGAGGGCCAGTAACCAGCTAGTGTGAATGGGGACATCTACATTGATAATCATTGCAGCCCCAACATAGCTCATCAGTGCTGCCAAGCAGTGCCAACCAGTGCGTATAAGCACTGCCTATCAGTGCTGCGTATCAGTGCAGCCTCATCAGTGCCTCTTCATCGGTGCCACCTATAGGTGCCCTTCAGTGCTGCCTATCAGTGCCTATTCATTAGTGCAAGCTGAATGTTTATGACAGACCTCAGAGCAATGCAGCATATAAGAGCCCTTTCCCTCCTCCTGTTTATGTACAGGAAAGCATCACAACCAGGGGGAGGAGGTGGCGGGTTCAGCCACTCTGCACTGTGTGAGAGGCAGCCAGCTGTTAGAGATGCCGGCTGACAAATAGAGATGTGCTGCCATGCAGGACCCCAGACACACAGCACTAGCGTGGGCAGATCTTACTGGTGACCACGGCTTCTGCGCTCTTGCTGGGTAAGTCCCTTGATCCAAGTGCCTACCTGATTCCTACACTGACCTACCTGTCCACTACACTGACCCCTACGGTGACCCACCTGCCCACTACACTGACCCCTACACTTACCCAACCTACCTGTCCACTACACTGACCTACCTGCCCACTAGACTGACCCCTACGCTGACCTACCTGCCCACTAGACTGACCCCTACACTGACCTACATGTCCACTACACTGACCCCTGCACTGACCTACCTGTCCACTACACTGAACTACCTGACCCCTAAAATTACCTACCTGTCCACTACACTGAACTACCTGACCCCTAAAATTACCTACCTCTCCACTAAACTGACCCCTAGACTGACCTACCTGACCCCTGCACTGACCTAACTGCCCAGTAGACTGACCCCTACACTGACCTACCTGCCCACTAGACTGACGCTACACTGACCTACCTGTCCACTACACTGACCCCTACGGTGACCCACCTGCCCACTACACTGACCTCTACACTTACCCAACCTACCTGTCCACTACACTGACCTACCTGTCCACTAGACTGACCCCTACACTGACCTACCTGCCCACTAGACTGACCCGTACACTGACCTACCTGCCCACTACACTGACCCCTACACTGACCTACCTGTCCACTACACTCACCCCTACACTGACCTACCTGTCCACTACACTGAACTACCTGACCCCTAAAATTACCTACCTGTCCACTACACTGAACTACCTGACCCCTAAAATTACCTACCTGTCCACTACACTGACCCCTAGACTGACCTACCTGACCCCTGCACTGACCTAACTGCCTGCTACACTGACCTACCTGACCACTACACTGACTTCCCTTTCCCCTGCACTGACCTACCTGCCCACTACACTGACATACCTGACCCCTGCACTGACCTACCTGCCCACTACACTGACATACCTGACCCCTGCACTGACCTACCTGACCCCCCCGACCACTACACTCCTTCCTGAACTACTCACACTACTGACTACTCTCCCACACCAACACAAGGTAGATCGGTGGATTTCACTCACCACTCCAGGCCAGGACTCCATGAAGATCATCCATAGATGACTGCTATCCCCCAGTCGCTCCTCGTTATCTCCCACAGGCCGGGCACTCCACCAGCAGCAGCTGTATGCTCACCTGTACCGAGTCCAGATTGGGCCGTCCGTGGCACGCACCTGAGGAATCATGGGGGATAGTACAGGCTGGGCGTGGGAGGCTAGGGTGCTGTGGAGTCGGCCTCATTGGAGGTGTACGGTGACAATAGGGGCTAGAGCATGGCGGAAGTCACACTTGGGACTACAATGGCAGTCACAGAACCACAGGATTGGAATGAGGTTGCTTACACGCAGGGGAGAGAGTGCTGGCTGCCCACCCCCACGCTACACCACTGGGCTGGCCCGGCAGGAAGACATCATTGACATTCGGCAGTCAATAGAAAATCGCGAACGGGCTGCATCTGTTTCATTCTGGGACACTGTATTTTCCCAAAATGAGGGTGCCCGGGACCCAAGACAGAGCTACCAATTGCGGGAAGGTCCTGCCAAATCAGGGACGGTTGGGAGGTATGCATGCACCCCCGATGGAGGCTACAAATAGATGTGCCAATACACATTGTGCAGGCATGGTCTACTGTTGCCATATTAGTAAGCTGGTCAGAAGACACTGAAGCAGGGCTCGAGTCCAGCGGGAACGGGTGGGAACGGCGTCCCTGCACTTTTTTCATAGCAGGAACGCCGTTCCCTCTCTTCTTTAGGACTAGAGCCGCCCGAGGCTCTAGATTTTAACAGGCAGAGTGGACCAAGTCCGGACCGCATCAATCATCTGTGCGGCCCCGCCGTGGTCACGCCATTAAAGCTTTTTTGTCATCAGCTGCCGCTGCCTGCTAGCTCCGTTTTCCTCACAGAGCTGACATCGGAAGAGCAGCACAGCGATGCACGGAAGGCAGGGGCTGGCCCAGTTAACTGATTGGTTGATAGAACCGCTCTGCAGTCTATCAACCAATCAGTTAACTGGGGCAGGTCCCGCCCTCTGTCCATCCCTTTGCTGCACTTCCGATGTCAGCTCTGTGCCTCTGATGTCATCTGTGTCCTGTGTAAGGTAAGACAGAGGGCACTGTAATGAAGGACGGAGGGGGAAAGAATCAGAAACTGAAAGGAATGAGGAGAGGTGATATAAAAGGGAGGCAGGACAGGAATGTGAAGGGGGGATCTACAAAGGGAGGCAGGACAGGAATGTGAAGGGGGGATCTACAAAGGGAGGCAGGACAGGAATGTGAAGGGGGGATCTACAAAGGGGGTGAGGACAGGAATGTGAAGGGGGGATCTACAAAGGGGGTGAGGACAGGAATGTGAAGGGGGGATCTACAAAGGGGGTGAGGACAGGAATGTGAAGGGGGTGAGGACAGGAATGTGAAGGGGGTGAGGACAGGAATGTGAAGAAGGGTGCTATAAAGAGGACAGGTTTAAATTTTAAAACTGGCTACTTGGTCATCTTCTAGTATGTCGCATATGCAGTCTGATCATCTCCTGTAGTATGTCGCATATGCAGTCTGATCATCTCCTGTAGTATGTCGCATTTGTAGCCTGATCATCTCCTGTAGTATGTCGCATTTGTAGCCTGATCATCTCCTGTAGTATGTCGCATTTGTAGCCTGATCATCTCCTGTAGTATGTCGCATTTGTAGTCTGATCATCTCCTGTAGTATGTCGCATTTGTAGTCTGATCATCTCCTGTAGTATGTCGCATTTGTAGCCTGATCATCTCCTGTAGTATGTCGCATTTGTAGCCTGATCATCTCCTGTAGTATGTCGCATTTGTAGCCTGATCATCTCCTGTAGTATGTCGCATTTGTAGTCTGATCATCTCCTGTAGTATGTCGCATTTGTAGCCTGATCATCTCCTGTAGCATGTCGCATTTGTAGCCTGATCATCTCCTGTAGCATGTCGCATTTGTAGCCTGATCATCTCCTGTAGCATGTCGCATTTGCAGTCTGGTCATCTGTAGCATGTCGCATTTGCAGTCTGGTCATCTGTAGTATGTCGCATTCGCAGTGTGATCATCTCCTGTAGTATGTCGCATTCGCAGTCACTGTATTTTCTGTGAAATATATATGCATATGAGCGTATTATATATATTTTTTTTATTTTTTTTGGTGGTGGAGTGGATCTTGGGTGGGAGTTCCCACACTTTTTTCCCCAGGACTTGACCCCTGCACTGAAGCAAGTGCATGTAACTAAAAAAAGGCTGTAGGACAGGGGCGCCCAACCTTTTGAAGAGCAAGGGCCACTTAAGTGACTTAGTAACCGGTCACGGCCACCATGAGTGGAGCAGGCGGATGACAGGTCCTTGTCCACTCTGCATATACAGAGCGGAAACAGCTAACTCTACTCTATGGGCCCTCCAATCCGATCCACCCAGACGGAAGGGGATGGGTCCATTTACATCTGCCGCAGGGTCTGATTGGGTCGGATTGATCGTGAGAAAGGGGTCTAAGGCTGCTTTTACACTGATGCACTGTGGTTTACCCACACCAAGGGTGCAGCGCAGTGCATCTGTGAGTTTCCTGCAGGTAAGCTGCACTTTGCCGTAGACTTCTATTATATCCTGCAGGTGTGGTGCACTTTCTGAAAGAGCACCGAACCCGCAGGTGATAAAAGAAGTCTGTGGCTCAGTGCAGGTGAACTGCACTGAACCTGCGGATCAGTTTGAAAGCAGACCAGTAACCACTGCAGAAAAAATATGCCCATATATACACTGTGATTTTAGTAATAAACTTACCTTTTAATAAGTCTTCCATTCAGGTATTACCTGTTGTTGCTGTACCAGGCAGAGTGCATTTGGTATCACTCTGCTTGTGACAGAAGCCAACTCTATACAGGAAGCATTGGCTTATGAGGCTCTGCTCAGCAGCTGCTTGCTTTCTCTACCGCTGGCTTCATTCACAACACTGATGCTCTGGGATGGCACTCTGGCTTGCAACCCTGGGCCACATCAGAAGGCTCCGTGAGCCACATGTGTAAAGTAAACTGAGATCAGGCAACACAAAGTGGGCACCCCCTGAACTGGATAGAACTCCACCACAAAATCAGGTTTTTAATGGGGTTTCCATCACATTCCCTGGAAGATTCCTGTATTGATAAAAAAAATATGGATTTTGGTTGCATTCTGACCAATCTAGATGATCCCAGTCTTAAAAACACCCCTGGATGCTGGTATGATTATTTAAGGATTTTATGTGGTTTGATGCAATGGAGATGTTTTTGGTATACCATTATACTCAGTACCTCTATTGTGTTTATTCCTCTTTATTTAACCACTTGCTTACTGGGCACTTATAAACCCTTCCTGCCCAGGCCAATTTTCAGCTTTCAGCTCTCTCACACTTTGAATGACAATTGTGCGGTCATGCAACACTGTACCCATATGACATTTTTTTTTCACACAAACAGAGCTTTCTTATGGTGATATTTAATCACCACTGGGATTTTTATTTTTTGCTAAACAAACAATTTTTTTTTTAAAAAAACACAAAATATTTATCATATATTGTTATAAAACTTTGCAAACAGGTAATTTTTCTCCTTCACTGATAGGCACCACTGATAAGTGACACTGATGATGAGTCAGTGCTGGGCACTGATTGGCAGCAATGATGGGCACTGATTAGCAGCACTCGATGGCACTAAGGGGACCGATGTCCCTCTGACAGAAGCCGGATACCGGCTTTTCTTCTTTTCTTCACAGTGACAGTGTGAGGAAAAAAAAAGGCGTTAACCGGATTCTGTTTTCTTCCGCAATCTGCTGTCATTGGCAGCTGGACTCTGTGATCACAGACAAGGGCAAGCTGAGCCAGGGGGCAGGGTGGCAATTGCTCCCCAGGATGCCCTAACTTATATTCAAAATGTCCGTCGGCCACTGTCCGCTGACAATTTTTTTTTCTTGTGAAGGAAGTTGGGGCCAGGAGAGCAGCCACGGCAGCCGGCAACTAGCTATTGCATTCCGGGACCATCCACCGTGCTCAAGCTCCTGGTGGGTGGAGAGAACTGAGAGCAGTGCAGCCAGGAAACTACAACTCCCAGAGTCTTGGAGGCAGGGTGCACCAGGGACGCACGCACATGACTGGCTCGGGCTGGTCACTGCCTGCGACTTGACCCCAGGAGCATCACCCCCCCCCCCCCCCCCCCCCCCCAGGAGGCTGTGCAAGGTCCTGCTGAGCTGAGAGACCCTGACAACCCCAGCTGACCCCCACATGCTGTCTCCCAGAGTCTTGGAGGCAGGACGTGCCAGGGATGCATGTGACTGCCTTGGCCTGGGCGCTGGCTGCAACTTGACCCCAGGAGCATCACCACCCCAGGAGGCCATGCAAGGACCTGCTAAGCTGAGCTGCCATCACTGAGGTGAGAGACCCTGACATCCCATCTCCCCCCCATACACCCCATTTACCCTGCCCCAGTACCCACTCAGTAACCTTAAATATCCCTGAACACTGTCTGGCTGTCAGGTCCTGCTGACCATGGCCTGTAGGTCCTGCTGGGAGCTGGTCATGGCCTGTGGATCCTGCTGGCTACTAGCCTAGGGTGACCAGACGTCCCCGGTTTCTGTGGTTACATGGATTCAGTGGTTCAATGGGCCACATGACTGGACTTGCCCCGCAGGCCTAAGGGTGTCAGCCCTCCCCTGATCACAGAACGCACCATGCGGGCAGCGTGAGAATAGGGGGATGTCAATGTACGCCCTCCTGGCATTTTAAGCCCATGCTGTAGCCATCTTTCAGGTATAGCGCAGGCACCAAGTTGTCAAAAGTTTATTTATCTGATATTGTTTAGAAAGCAGAAAATAGACATTTTACATCTGTGTGGTCCTGATATAATTTGCATTATTGTGAAGACATGCTGCCATACAAAGATGTCTATCACCATGTGCCTACATAGTAATTACTAATTCCCAACATGTTGGAAAGGTAATAAATGACAGTCCTCACAGAGGAAATAGTAGAAAAATAGGAGTAGAGTATATGCTGAAATATAATCAAAATTACTAATTTCAACTTTGATAAATGTGTTCCATTCTCAACAAACTAATAATACAACAAAATAAATAATATAAATAATAAAATGGTTTAAAAAAAGTAGAGAAGCAGAATGACACTGGACTAAAACCTTGGAGTACCATCATCCGAGATAAGTAAATATATACAGCAGAGTACTACTTTCAAGGACAGCACCCACAGACATGCATCTAAAACACACACACACACACACACACACACACACACACACACATATATATATATATATATATATATATATATATATATATATTTGTAGATGTATTAATCATATCATTTAAAAGAATCACACATGGTGCGAACTCCACTAGCTAATGGGTCTTGTGCTGAACAGCTGCCCTGCTGAGAGAGTTGGCCATTCGGGGTAGGTGCTATTCAGAGAATGCTTTTTCTCAATGAAAGTGTTCTCTGATTGGACAAAGGGGGGGAGGGGTTGGAGGTAGAATGATGTCTCCGCCCTACCTCTCCACCTCCCCCAATCAGGGGACAGTGTGTGGGGATCACTGTAGTAGCAGTGTTTAACTGTGGGCATCACAAAACTTGCAGCATTATTAAAGGACACTAATTACAGGTCCAGTGTTTGTGGTTTTAGAACTTCTGCACAATTCCACTTCCCTGTCTTACACCCTCTATGGTAACAGAGAGTACTTTTATGTATATTATTACCTTATTTCTGAAGTCTTCTCCAGAGCTGAGCAGTCATCAATGATGCAGAGAACATCACTAACATGGTGTATCAAATTCTTTTTCTGTATCATTGAACTGCAGGTACAGGGTGCTGTGGCGATATCCCTCAGGGGATCGGTCCTTGATACCTTAAATTCCAGGAAGTGCGTTGAATATAGTTGGGCATCATTCAACTTGGAAATGGAGTGATGTTGGATCATAGCTCAGGTACGTCTGTGTGGGATAGCATCAGAGAAGATGTGAGTATTGCAGGGAAAGCTGTTTTTTATTTTTTACAATAAATTGTATAGCCAATATGTAAGGTAAAGTCTACAGGCTCGAAAAAATCAGTTTGTAAATGGATAGAAAACTGTCCAAAAGACAGAATTCAGAGAGTAGTGGTTATATATACAGTATATATTCAAAAGACCAAACTTTAAATGTAAAAAATAAAACAAAAGAAGAAACAGAACACACTGGATAATGCAGATAAAACTACTGATGATTGTAAAGGTTCTTTAACAAAAATGTTATACTTACCTGCTCTGTGCAATGGTTTTGCAAAGAGTGGCCTCATTCCCCCTAATCTGGAGTCCCCTGCCGATGCTCTGGGCTCCTCCTCTTCTCCATATGCCACCATATTAGCCAATTTCTATAGTGGCAGACTTGCAGGCTCGTACCAAAGCAACGCTGTGTGTGTTTATTGACACACACAGTGCGGCTCGGCTGCATGAGAGCAGTTGCTCTTCCGGGTCTCTCTCTCCTCAGTGGGGAGTGAGTCTGCTTGAGTGCCCCAAAAGCAAGAGGTTTGCTATTGGGGGCACTCGGCAGGGGGGAGGAGTCAGGACCGACGACGGGGGACCCAAAAAGAAGAGGGTCTGGGCTGCTTTGTGAAAAACCATTGCACAGAGTAGGTAAGTATAATATGTTTGTTTTATTTACAAAAATATACAAGCTTTACAATCACTTTAGGCTTTTTATGTTTGCTGCTGAAAGCACTGTTTTTATTCACGTTTTATATGTTTATGAAACATGGCTTTGCATATGATCCTGAAGCACTATCACTGTAGTGATTACCCCTGAACCTTACAACTGCAATGTAAAAAAAACTAGTAACACAACACGTACCATGTCAAGACAATGGAGAGAAATTTAATTTGGAAAATTTGGAGCAGAACATAATGGAGAAAGAACAATGTCCTGACTGAGGTGGAAGGAGAAACCACCTTAGGAGAAAAAGAGACTTTAGGCCTCAGGACAACCTTGTCCTTATGAAGAGTGCTTTACAGAATAATGCTGCTAACTCAGAGACAGTGACTCTCCACATAGAGGTGATAGCAACAAGAAGTAAGATCAGATAAGGGAATATGCATTAAACATTCCAGGGGCAACCACAGAAGGCCCAAAAAAACAGGTTTAGAGGGTCATACAGGGGAAAGGTGTGTGCAACACCTTGCACAGATGTCTTAACCAGAGAATGAAACAGATTATACTCAAGGCCAGAACCTTATCTAGACCAGACTGGGAGAAGGGCAGGCTGTGTCTCATGGAGCATGGACTAGAATGAAATTTTCCGGACTTGCACCATGCAAATTAGGAGTTCAAGGTATGATGACAGACTTTGCAAGAAGTAAATTTCTTAGTGTATAAGAGGGAAGGGATGACTGAATATGATAGCCCCCCATGAGACCTGGGCTTCAACAGCCAAGCCAATGATCGAGAAGTAAGGTGGTGGACAGGCACTTTGGACAGAAGACCTAGACAATCCATAAGGGCCCACAGAGAGTGTGCCAGGCGTCTGAGTATATCCAAGTATCACAATCTCATGGGCCTGTTCAGTGCAATGAGAATCACTGAAATACCCTCCATCAAGATCCTGCGAAACAGACAAGGCGCTAATCTAGGGAGGCAAAAAGGTATAGGTTCGGTGGAACTGATACCATGTGTTCACAAGAGTACCCACTGTGAAAGCCCAAGGTTGCCTAGACCTGGCAACAAACATGTCTATATTGTTTTTGAATATGGATGCCACAAGATCCAGACACTGAGAAAATCTGCCTGCCAATTTTTCACACCTGGGATGCGGATAGCAGATGGAGATGAAACGTGCAGTTCTGCCTAAGTAAGGATCAAGCCTACTTCACTTTGAGAGGCATAACTTCTTTTGCCTCCCTGATGGTTTATGTAGCGCTGGCTCCTGACGAGGCGCTATTGTTTTTGAAAATTAAGTTACCTGAAGCCACAGTTGGGCTTCAGGATAATTGCACTAAATTTCTGGTTTCAGTACCAGTCCAGCTGGGTTGCACTGGGTTCTCCTTGACTGCAGGTGTCGCTGTCACCACTGGCAAGGGTAGAAACACAGTCTAGCTGGATGCATTGAACGCCACTTATCTCTCGGAACCAGCCCAGTGGGAGTGTTCTCCTGCTGTGCATTTTGGGGGTGGTATTTAAGGTACCGACGCCATGTTGGCGGGAGATTTTTTTCTGTCTGTTTGGTTCTGGTGGCCCTCCTGACCCAGCCCTGTGGCCCTCCTGGCCTGGGGTGCAGAACCATGCATCCTGCGTCTCGGGGCTGGCTAGTCTTAGGCAACGTAACTGAAGGGACAGGCCTGACTGAAGTTCGGAGCCTACTGATCCAAGGGAAGGTCCAGTGCCGTCTCATTTGAAGGGAAAGGCCCAGCAACTGAAGTACCACAGGGGAGGACTCGCTCAGGAGAAGGTCGTGTGCAAGGCTAGCTTCTCTGACGGAGCCTGGAGACTTAGTTGAAGGACACATCCTGGATCAACATTCATATGGTATCGCCGGACCGGCTGAGAGAAACCTGTACTGTTTGTTAGTTCTTTAAAGTTTATCCAATCCCTCAGTCAAGCTAAAGTGTAACCTACAAGTCTGTGGCAGAGACTTTACCAAGCATCCTACCGGCTGCTAGGCCTAGTGAGAGAGGTCTATCCAGGGGGGTAATTGAATCCAGTTGTGGAGCAGTGATATCTTCTGGATTCTTCTAGTATCGTCACCCTGCAATCTTAAGTATCTGAACTCACCCCTAACCCTCTACCCTTTATTACAAGGCTTTGTCTTCTTTTCTAAATAAACAACCCAAAAGAGGATTCAGTGTCAGTCTCAACATTACTTTGGGCCACTTTCCACAGGAACCCCAAGATGGAGAAGCAAGTAAGTGAGGTAACGGTAAGCCCAAATAAAACCAGCAGCTCCTTCGGGGTCAGTGCTACATTTATGTAGGCCATTGCTGTGACGCTGTCCAACTGGATTCTTGTTAGGCGAAGTGACCTCATAACTTTCAGTGTTAAAAGTACAACTGAGCTACAATGATTTCTAGGATGTTGATGGGAAGACAGGATTCTTCCAAAGATAGAGTCTAATGAACTGAGAGGGCATTCATGCCCCCTCCCTAGTCTGAAAGGCATCCATCGTGAGAACTTTAAACATTTTTAGAAAAAAAAAGGTTCCCCCCCCCAAACCCCTAGTTCTTGTCAATGGCCCATCAGAAGTGGGGGGAGTGATGGGGGGTGAGTAATCTGCTAAGGCGACCTTGGAATTTGGTTTGCAAATACTTTCTTGGTTAAATTTTAGTCTGATCTTGTTCCATAATGTTTGTGTCTCATCTGCTTGCAATGTTTATGTGCAAACTGACTATTTTTTTTTTTTCTTGTTTGACTCCACAGTTTCCTTCAACGCCACAGGAATGGCAGACTGTGGCCTCCCACTTTGCCAGCCGTTGGGACTTTCCTAACTGCGGAGGTGCAATTGATAGGAAACACGTCCGCATCGTCCCACCCCCCAACTTGGGGTCGTACTATTATAATTACAAGGGGTTTAATAGTATAGTGATATTGGCGGTGGTGTCTGCGACATATGAGTTTTTGTATGTGGACGTGGGGAAGAATGGCCGGATCTCGGATGGTGGTGCCATTGCGCACACGGAGTTCAACTGGCGTCTCCAGAGTGGCAGTCTGTGCTTGCCATCTCCAGAGGAGAATGCAGATGTCACAGATGAATCGTTTGCGTTGTCAAGCCATCTGATGCGGCCCTTCCCGATGAGGACCCTCACCCCGGACCAGAGGGTCTTCAATTACCGGCTGTCCAGAGCCCACAGAGTGGTGGTGAATCATGGCCAGCCGCTTCCGCCTCTTTTTGACACCTATCAACATGGCGGAATATAAACTGAACCACATTGTGCTTTCCTGCTGCATATTGCACAACTTCTTAAAGCGACATAGCACCAACTATGTTGTGTCTGTTGGCCCTGATGCAGACATGCCACCAAATGACAACCTCACAGCCCTTCAAGCTGCACGTCCTGGCTTGCCCCCCCTAAATGCCCGTGAAGTCCGCGAGAGGTATATGGAGTACTTTGTGGGTAGGGGGGCCATTGATATGCCTGACGATGTGTGAGAGGCATTTTTTAATACATTTATTTTGGAACCTGAACTAAGATTTCTTTTCATTTACTGCTTGTGTTTCTTGTAGGTGTGTTCTAGCTTATTTTTTGTTTTCTTTTTGGGCCTTTATATTCAGCAGTGGGAATGCACTTTCTTGGCGAGAGGAGGTTACAGTCTCTTCTTCCGAAAAAGAATCTTCTCATGTTGTGGGTCTGATACATAATAGTTTTTTCTAGGTAAGGTATGTAGTGCATAACTGACCCCAAAAATACTCCTTTTCATCACCATGACAGAAATGTGTGTATTCCTGAAAATGGCGTGATACATGTTTTATTCCAAAGCACTGTGGGTGTCATTTCCAAAAGACAAATCCACTATGCACTACAAGTGCACTGCAAAAGTGCACCGGAAACTGCACTTGGAGTGCAAAGTGGAATAGCCTTTAGTAAATAACACCCATTGTCACCTAATTAATTTACTTTTGACGCAAATAATGCTTTTGGGGTTTGAAATAAGGTAGCCACACATTGTTGAGATGGTAAAATTTTACTTCAAACACATTCACAAGTGCCTTTCAAAAAGGCTTTTGGAAACTCAAAAGATCTTTGGTCTTTAGAACATTCTTTACTAACTTGGCGCATTTGTGTAAACCAGGCATGTAGCAAAGCAAAACATACAGAAAACAGGAACTTACAAAGTTCAACTTTGAAAAGTGAAGACAAGATCAGACATGACTATGTCCAAACTGTGTTTGATCGTGCCTTCATCACATGGGGTGTCACCCCTGGAAAAGCTAAATTTAGAACATGCACACAATTTGGGGATCAAAATGGGCATTTGATGCAAGAACACATGCCTAGAATGTCCAAATGTGCAATCTCCCATCATGGGGATCAATCTACGTGTTTTGGGGGTGCAACCCCTTCACCTCAGCCATTTTAGTAGTTAGTAAAGTAGTTGCACCCACAAAACGTTGTCATTGATCCACCATGATGGGAGCTAGCACATGTTGACACACTGTGTGCATCTTCCAAATTTGGCAAAGTTCTGACGTAAAAAATTGGGGGTTACACACCCACAAATGTGTGATAAGTCGTTTGTGTGGTTTCATATTTTCCCTAAAACTTCAATGATGTTCTTCATTTTTTGTTGAACATCATTGATGTTTTTCTTGATATCATCTAGATCTCGATTGCACACCATTATCTCCCCGATGAGGACTTGTGCACTTTCACTGGTAAAATGTGATTCTTCTTCCACAACATCCACATCACCTAAAAAAAATACAAAAAAATGGGCTATTTTTAAGATGCAGGCATACATTGATTAGCTTACCTGTAGCTGTGGTCTCCGAAACACTCACCTGTTGTGGTGACAAGTTCTCCAACTTCTACAATCTCTCCTTCCTCCTCCTCCTCTGCTTCTGGTGTTGGTATTTCCCCTTCTTTGGGAGGTGTGGGGTTCCTGGTGTCCTCAAACGTCCCGAGTCTTCTCTCCCCTATGAGAATGTACAAAAGGAATACTTAGCACACCAATCTATGAGGGCAGAAATAGGAAATATGAAACATTGCTTGGAAGTGACGTACAATAGTGGTTTGTGGCCAGGTTCAAAGGACAACAACATTAATTTTGACACTTTGTAAAGGTGCAATACTTACTACCTTTTTGGTGCAAGTTTGTCAGATGGAGACACCCCTATAGTATCCACTGGAGCACATGTGTGGGAAAACATAATAAAAAGGGGGTTTGGGTGTCCCAGCACTAGTGCTCTAGAGTCCAGATGTGTAAACAGCTACTGAGTCACCTCTTCTTTACACTGAAGAAGTTTGCATTTCATTCTTGGAAAAAAGCTCTATAGACAACAAACTTCATTTGACTAAAAACAGGCCTGAAACAATGTAGTTAACTCCAACTTCACCAAACAGCGTATTATAAGTGGCCGAACGATCGAGGTTGAGTACGATCGAATGGACACACGAACATAAGAGGCCATTTTCAAATGTCCAACATTGAAAAACAAAGCACATGGAGCAGTATGCAAGCAAGAAAAGAAAAGATGAACACACGACAACTACTTACTTTTTTGAAGAACTCGCTTGATCTTTTTGTACTGATCGGGCTCCCTCAGTTTCAGGTCTGACCAGCGTTTCCTCAGTTGATCCTTGGATCGTTGTAACCCAAAATTCTTGTGCAGCCTCTTCACAACTTTAGCCATGATCTTGGCCTTTCTGACATTTGGGGTGGGGTAAGGCCCATACTTCCCATCATAGTCGCTCCTCTTCAATATGTCCACCATCTCCAACATTTCTCCCAAAGACATATTTGACGCCTTAAATTTTAGCCTCCGGGATCGGGACGTTTATGCCTCCGAGCTTTCCTCGTCCTCCTCCTCGTTGCTGGAATAGTTAGGGCGCACCTGCTGTGTCCCCACCATGTGCTCTCCCCACTGCGCCGTAAAGAGAAGGGGTGGGGTATAGACGAGAAAGATCGTCAGGGGCGGGCGGAGTTTCACGCATGCGCACTGTATATAAAACGTCACACGCGTGTGTCGTACCGACGATCTGTGAGCAGAGGGGAGAGAGAGCTGACGCACGAGACGATCGCTATAACGAAGGTACAATTTGAACTTGGTACATCACTAGCCTAGACTGCTTATACATTGAGGCTTATTTATGGAGAAGATTAGGAGAGTTTAGCCTGACATTATTTAGTGTTTTGTCTGGTGTTGTGTCTTGCAGAGAATATGGATGGCTTTAATGACGTCATCTTCCTCCCCTGTTTATTGATAAGTTCAGGGAGATGCCCCTTTTGTGGCAGGCCAAGCACCCACTGTACAGCAACAAACTAAAGAGGCGGGCAGCAATGAAGAAACTGCTGGAATTTGTAACGCCGGTGATCCCCACGGCAACCGTTGAGAAGTTAAGAACCAAAATTGGCAGCCTGAGGAGTACGTATTTCAGGGAGCGCAATAAGGTCCTGAAGTCCCAAGCATCTGGAGCTGCAGCAGATGAGGTATATGTCCCCAGGCTGCGGTACTACGAGAGGCTCGATTTTCTCAAAGACCAGGCTGATGTCAGGGAATCACTCTTCCTTCCATGCTTCCTTCCACGCATTCCACCCCTGATGAGGCTTTCGAGGACCAACCTGGGCCTTCCAGTCAGGAAGATGTGGAGAAGCCCAGCTTGAGCCAGGTATAGTATTTTTCTACACTTTTTTCATGGAAAAATGAATGATGTTCACTTAATTTAGGATCAAAAATTGCTTATTTGCTAAAGTGTTTTACATATAAATAGACAGTAGTGTTGGAGACATTTTGGGCAAGAATATAAACTGCTGGGCTGAGAATTCTATGGTTTTCAATTTGTAAACATTTTGCAACAGTCAATAGCTGAAAATTGTGTGTGTTTGATGAACCAATAACTCAAACTATGTCCCTTTTTCATACACAGGAAGACCTCAGCCAGGAGGTGGCTGTGGAATGCGGGAGCCAGGAGGTGGCTGTGGAATGCGGGAGCCAGGAGGTAGCTGTGGAATGTGGCAGCCAGGAGGAGGCAGGGGTAAGTGGCAGCCAAGAGGTGGGCAGGCCTAGGAGCCTGACTCGATCCCAAGTCCCTCCCCTCCGCTTTCCCTACAAAAGGCCCAGAAAGGGGGGGGATGTGGGGGAATCAGCGCTCCGGCTGATAAGGGAGGCTTCAGCGGCACTACAATCCACACCCACCTATGAAGAGGCCTTTGCTGCCTTGGCTGCCACAAAGCTGAAAGAGATGGAGGCGGGGCAACGCAGCATGTGCGAGGAGGTCATCCTCAAAATACTAAATAAGGGGGTGGCTGGGGAAATGACCCCAGCAACACATGTTTGCCAGATGGACCATGCTCCTCCTTCTGCCACACCTCCAGCACCACAGCCTGGAAGGAAGCATGGAAGGAAGACCAGAGTGTGATGACCTGGATTCAGTCTGGTCTGAGAGAAGATGGAGCCTCTAGTATGACCACAGCCTGGGGACATAGATGGCATCTGCTGCAGTTCCTGATGTATTGGACTTCAGGACCAGATTGAACTCCCTTACGATATGTACTCCTCAGGCCACCAATTTTTGAATAGAAAAAATTGATGTCTGCAAAGGCTTTGCAAATTTCCCCAGTTTCTCCATCGCTGCCTTCCTCTTTAGTTTGTTGCTGACACCTAATAAAGGTATTTTTGATTTCAATAAATCCTTGCCTATGTGTTTTACTTTTCAAAAAGGACAGTTTATTTGTGAGTAGGCAGGTACATTTCACAAATCATAAAGTCAAATTAACAAGGGGCACCAACAACAAACAACTTCCTAGTGAATTTAGCCAAACAATACAAATGATAATAATGGTGTTGGGACGAATAAAATAATTCAAGACAATAAATCAGGAAAAAGAATAAAGAAAGAAGTTTGGGAGAAGTCAGTGTGAATATGAGCAGCTAAAAAACGTCATTCTTCTTGCATTGTAAAGAAAAAGAGAATGCGCTGCATTAAACACATTTTAACATTGCAGCGTGACGAATGTGCTGTGTCGATTAGGAACGGTAGTTTTACCTGACCGAGCGCTTCCGTCACAGAATTTCTTCTGAGCATGCGTGGCACTTTGTCTGACGGACTAGGCTACACAGTCCGATGGAGCCCACACACAGTTGGAATTTCCGACAACATGGTCCGATAGGATATTTTCCGTCGGAAAATCCGACCGTGTGTACGGGGCATTAGAGTGAGCCTGTCCCAAGTTTGTAATCAATAACATACAATGTAAGAAGCCCATCTTTTACACCTTTAACTCTTTGTTAAGAGAGATGAGAGTTCAAACAATATAATAGTAAGTAGATAATGAAGACAGGTCCGCACAGTACAGATAAGGTTAATTGTGGCAAACCCAGCTTCCCAGCCCCCAACAAACAAAATAAAACTACGTAGGATTTTTCCTTGCTTAAAGTGGTTGTAAACCCCTTACAACCACTTTAACCTACAGGTAAGCCTAGATTAAGGCTTACCTGTAGGTGCAAGAAATATCTCCCAAACCTAAAAGGTTTAGGAGATTTTTGCAAGAATAGCGGCATCGAGCGCAGGCGCACTTAGCGTGTCGTTTCTAACAGAGATCATGGCGTTAGTGGTGGCACCAGCGCGCATGCGCGGGAGTGACGTCATCGCGGTGGAAGTCACTCCGCGTATCATGGCGGTGACGGAGGAGGTGAACGAGGACCGCTGCGGGGCTTCGATCTCAGGTAAGTAATTCATAATGAGATCGTATGCTAGGCATACTAGATCATTATGCCTTTGCCTTGCAGTGTGTATTTTTTTTTTTTTTTTCTTAAGAGGCTTTACTTCCTCTTTAAGGGCTCAGAATAAAGCATCTATTTTTTATGCTATGTGCATGGAGACATGTAACAACTATAAAGTAGCTGTTTTCGTAATTTGACTATGAAGATAGGAAAACACTTTAAGCATGGTTACTCTTGTTTTTTATACATTTATCTTTTGTCTCTCGGTGGGGTGATAGTTCTTTACTCTGCACTGGTCCTCTTACCCAGATTTGTTTGTCTAGAATTCAAGATTTGTTTCTCCACTCTGCTGTTGTTTATGTAAATATAGAATGATCCCCTGCAAGCGGAGCTGCTGAACAACAGCTAGAAGATATGCTTATCTTTTGCAAGGAAATAGGCAAATTTGAGAGCATGAAGCAGGGAGAAGGCAGAGTCTGAAACTCTAGTTAGTAGCCCCTTTAAATGACACTGGACCCAAACATCTGAGATTTCCAGGAACCCGAAAGCCAAAAGGACCAACAGACATCTCAAAACTCTTATAAGAGAGGGCACCCCATCATTGATAAGAGAGCTTGGAGACAGATTGGGCTGGCTTGAAGAACTACATCTCTGGATGAAAGATTGTTCCAGACTCCACTTTGGAACTGGAGGCCTGAAGGGAATGAAAGGAACTTCCCCAAGCCTTTAAAGTAGAAGGCCTACTCAGGAAACGCAAGTCTTTTTTCCTAAGGGAGGAGAGTACTCTTACCCCTGTAATCTCCTTGATGTACTTATCCAAGACACGACCAAACAGGTGTTCTCCCTCAAAGGACAGACACCTAAGGGTTG
Organism: Lithobates sylvaticus; assembly: GCA_028564925.1. Taxonomy (NCBI): domain Eukaryota; kingdom Metazoa; phylum Chordata; class Amphibia; order Anura; family Ranidae; genus Lithobates; species Lithobates sylvaticus. The sequence goes on along the minus strand of CM053029.1, from coordinate 315,089,233 downwards.
TCTTACACAGGAATTCCTCTAACCAGCAGTTAAGCCGAAGAATCCCCTGCATGTTGATGGAGAAGAGGCTCATCTCAGAGATTTGGAGAAGTGCATCTGCCAAGATGTTCATACAGTGACCTAATGCCACAGGTAAAATCACTAATTGTTGATGAAAGGAGGGATAAGTTAAGATGGACCTAGGGTTTCAGGCCTTGTGCTTAGTCCAGACAGCAAGAGTTTGGCAGACTGCTAGAAAAGCAAGTGCAGGTTGTATTGGTGAGGACTGTAAAGGAAAGAGGACTTCTAACCTTTTGTCCACTGGACCTTTGAAAACAGGATTATCCTCTTCAAGGACCATTCGTGTCTTGCTAAGACATGAGAAGGCAGGATCCACCACAAAGACTGTCTTTTTTTGCACAAGGATCTCTTCAATAGGATATTGCTGAGCAAAATGTTTTAGAGAGGTAAATAGCTTTTCAGAGAGAGACTAGTCACCATCATTAATAATTTCCCTTGCTAGTGGCCGAATAGCACCGCTAAAACGACAGTAAAGTGGCGCTAAAAATAGCGCTGCTTTACCGCTGACGCCCTAGAGTATGAAAGGGCTCTTATGGTTGTCTACTAGATTCCCTGATCTGAGGAGGGCTGCATCGACGAAGCATACCTGAAGGATGTTATTCCACTGCCTTTGATGATCCACTGCAAACTCTGAGGCAGAACTATGCGTTGGAAGTGTTTGTGTTTTGTACAATGATTTTTAACCCTAATACAAACTTCTTTAAACTCTAACTTCTTCTTGTAGAACCATAAACCTCAGCTGTAATTTAAGGTTTTAGCATAGCTCCCAACTGTCTCTGATTTCGAGGGACTGTCCCTGATTTCGAGGGTCTGTCCCTGATTTCGAGGGACTGTCCCTGATTTGGAGCTGTCACTCTGTCCCTCATTCCCCCTCATTTGTCCCTCATTTTGGTCTGATCTATATAGATGTATAAAAAAATGCCCGTTTTATCTATCAAAAAGTGTTTTCCAGCACTAAACCTTTCATCTAATTTCTAAATTGCTCATTTGTAAAATCCAAAAGCCAATATAAAGGAATAGTAGTAGTAAAAAAAAAGCACTTGTGGTTTTAACCAATCTTGTATTTTTTGTACAATTCTCCTTTAAGGGGGCGTGGCCAGGGGTGTGTCCTAAGCCTGCATACTTTTGCTGATAGGTGTCCCTCATTCCCATCTCAAACAGGTGGGAGGTATGGTTTTAGCAGTATAAAAACTCAATAATTTGTCACTATAATAGGCATACAAGGTTTAATTTCAATCTGTAGCAAAAGTTCAGAGGGCAATAAATCCATATTGTTAAGACAGATACACAAATGCTTTTTACTGCACAGAGGCTGATTTGTGACTAGTAAGGACCCTGAGGCCTGAAACGATTGCTTCTATACTGGAAGCATCACAGTTTAGTTTTCTGTAACAGCCTGCGCCTCTCTAATGGGGCCCTCTGAAACCCCATTGCAGCTGTGACAGCTTCTATGGCTTTTAAATACCATAACAAATCAGTACGGCTCCAAGCCTTTAGAATCAGTCTCCCAGGTTTATGCTGTGTTATCAGGTGCTGGCAGCGACAGATCACTTCTCGCTCTAAGATACAATATAGCATTCAAATATTGCTGCACATTGTATTCAACTCTTGTGTGAAGTAAATGGAAAATAGGTTTCAGCTTAAATTCTTGCCCATTGGTCATACCCCTCTGGCATGTTTTACCCACATTGGGCTTAATCTTCTATGGCTATTGTTACACCACTGGCTTTGTGACACAACCCTTCTTGAAATGTTGTTGGACTGAACAGTAAAAGACACAATGGAGATTGGAGGGCTACAAGCACCTTGAAGGTCGCTGCCAAACATAGGCCCATCATTCCACTCTAATATTCGCATCATGCCCAACACTACACAGCAGGCAGCCTACCACAAAAAGCACACTATATACAGTATTAAGAAATATACATATTGTACTTCATGATCAAAAATGTCAATCTATGTTAATAAATAGAATAAAGGAAAAAAAAAAAACACAAATCATGTATATCATAGATTGGCAAAGGGGAGAGGGGGTGAGTTTTGCTGGCCCACCAAATCTTTAAAAAGTGCAAAAAGAAATAATTTAAGAAAATCTGAAACGAGGACGCTTGCAAAAAGGGTCAGATCAGGATAAGATTGTAAGATTGTTTAGGCATGCACTTGTTGGGGAAAAAAAGGGTTCCCAACCCTGAAATGCATCCCTAAACATATTACACTCTAATATTGTGAGTGCAATAAAGTTGCTGTTAAGTTATGCAGGTGTGCAGTGCATCTACCCTATTTTTTTTATAGATCCTGTTTGCTCCTACATGTTCACTTTCTCATTTGCAGCAAGGCTTTGTATACGACAATTCTAACTGTCATCACCATTGGGCTTTATCTCTTATAGCTCTTCTAGACTTTTTTGATTCTTTACTTTTTATCTTCCTATTTAATTTTTATCTTTTATTTTTCTGTTCATTGTATGCATTTTTATATGCATCATATAGTAACTTCAATGCCCCAAGTTCTCTTACCCGTAATCACTTTTTATTACTGCATAATTATTGCCAATGGTTCACAATATACTGGAAATAGTGAGTAGAACTATAAAATCATTTTGGTTTATTTTAATAATAAAAAAAAAAAGTTCCTGTTATAGGAACACTGGGTGTTTATTGTTATGTGCTCCAATCAATTCTGCTGACCAATGCACTATGCTCACAGAAAGACTCAAAAAGTGCATTCAGAATGCCTCATGCAATATTCAACAAGGGCACGTAATCTATAGTCCAGACTATGTGCATCTTTTTATACCATTACTAATAAAGACAATTTGGACCATAGATTTAGTTGGTGATCCCTGTGATATCATTATTATACATCATGTATATACAAGAGTTCGCAATCTAATAGGCTGTGTTTAATATTGCAAGTTCTCAAATGAGGACAGTGGACATACAATAATATTCTGCATTATAACATTTGAAGTCAATGAAAGGGCATGACAACACACAGTATGTCAATGGGCATTGTAATGGGGGTTAAAATGCCCATCGGTGCACACTCCCACACATCAGAATGATGCACATCAAGATGTATTCATGTGCCTTTGATAGTTACTTCATAGCTAGTGGCTATTTTTTGACATCTAAAATGTGCAGCAACAAATTATTGATTTTAAAATGCAAGTAAGTATACTGAAACAATTATGTATTGTAAGGGATGACACTGCTGCATATTTCTTTTTTGCCTCAAGATGGCAGTATAAAACTATTAATGCAATTATTGTATATTGCTAAATATAAAATATTCCTAAATATTGTTAATCAAGGTAGCTACTGCAGAACATTCTAATTCATGCAAAAACTGTGTTAATTAAAAATCTACCTTTTAAGATGATTAAACACTGGCAAATGTAACTATTTATTGCTAAATTCTAAAAAAAATATTGCTTGTTTTTCTGAAGAAGTTATTAATTGTTTAATAATAGCACTGATACTGCTACATCTAGATTATAATCATCATTGCTAACAAAAAAAAATGAAATTTCTATTTTGTAACGGTAACTGTATTTTGCACAATAAAATAATTTATGATGAAAAAAATAAAAATTCAATAAACTACAGCTCTGCCTAAACAAGCTTATGATCTGCAGTATGATCTGCTATACTTCTAAATATGGATCAGGGCCCTGTAAGATCCCCACCTTATAACCAAACCATACACAAAATGCCCTATAAAACATTTGTAATCATTGAGGTGTATTTTAACGGATAACCATAGAAAAAACAAAATGCAGCGCTCTGAAAAATGTATTGATTTTAATCCAAAGTGATGCTAAGTGCATAAATAAAGCTTGCTACCAGTCAAATGAGTGAATGAATACTGTTGTTTATTCCATAGGATTAATACAATTCAAAGAAAAATATAACAATCAAAATAAAAATGACTGATAGTGGTAAACGTTACCAGGATAGATAGTGAGGGGAAACAATCATCCGTGAGGCTTGCTTGGTGGTGGTAAAACACCAATCAGCATCCGGGTCCCAGAAGGGGAGCATACTGGCTGCCAGGTGGAACCACTAGCTCCAGAGTGATTTCCGTGGCTGGATGGAGGAATAGGCTAGGCAGCCTGTGTGATGGTGACCCCTCCAGGGGGAACAACCAAGCCAAGCAGAGTCAATACTCTCAGCGCGCCTGCACACCTCCTGTGACGTCAATGCCGTGCCGGAGAGGAAAGGGGAATCACTGAGGTCAATTGCTTCAAATATCCACTGTTCTGTTGCCGTAATTTACATGTTTCGCGCGCATGCGCTTTGTCAAAGTTACGCCCAGGATGGCAACAGATGCAGATATAGGGAGAAAAAACTAGACCCAAGACTGTGGATGATTGTCATCACCTCACTGCTCGATTTTAAAGGGGCAGGTTAAAAAATGTTCCATTTACATAGTACAGAGAATACATTTCAGTATAGACATGAGAAGCCATAGATTGCAACTCTCTCTTTCTCCTAACACCATACATTGTGGAACAATAAAAACAATTGTCATATATATGAACAGAAACAGAATACTCAAACAAAAAACTACAGATGGAGTGGACATTTGAAGTAACTGAGCTCAGTGATTCCCCTTCCCTCTCCAGCACGGCATTGACGTCACAGGAGGCGTGCAGGCGCGCTGAGAGTATCGACTCTGCTCAGCTTCGTTGTTCCCTCTGGAGCGGTCACCATCACACAGGCTGCCTAGTCTATTCCTCCATCCAGCCATGGAAATCACTCTAGAGCTAGCGGTTCCAGCTAGCAGCCATTCCTCTCCACTCTTCCGGGTGCTGATTGGTGTTTTACCACCCCCAAGCAAGCTTCCTGGATGACCTCAGGATTGTTTCCCCCACTATCTATCCTGAGGTCACTACGTTACGTTTACCACTATCAGTAATTTTTATTTTGATTGTTATATTTTTCTTTGATTTTTATTAATTCTATGGAATAAACAGCACTATTCATTCACTCATTTGACTGGTAGCAAGCTTTATTTATGCACATAGCATCACTTTGGACTACAATCGATACATTTTTAGATTTTTCAAAGCACTGCATTTTGTTTTTTCTTTGACTATTTTCCATGCTGTGCTTGCTGCACTGACTTTGATCCATCCATTTGGCTACCTTCAATTAGATTAATTGATCTTACCTGACCCCTAGACTTGCAGAGCTTCAGGTTTTCTGTGTTTTTTAACTGATATCCACAGCCTGACATTGGAGGTGATTTACGAAAGCCGCGCACCATCAGTAAAGGCGCATGGTGAGGCGCAATCCACATTTCCATATTTACAAAATGATGTGCCGGTAACAGAGCGCGAATCCCCTATTTACTATAGCGATCTCGCCACACGGGAGAATGCCATCTGTGTGCCACTATGGACATGGCGTCACGGTATCTCCAATTCAATATTGACAGAAGATGGAGGTGCCAATATTATGGGGTGATGTGAGGAAGTTTAGTAACAACTGCCCAAATAACAAATATGCCCAAAATAGAATGAGAAAGTAACTTTTTCAGAGAAAGCCTGCTGTGCCTGCAAGTACGTTTAGAACTGTGTGAGATCAATGCAAGCATTGCGCTTGCTCTCGTTCACATGAGTTTGTTCGCTGCATGGCCAAAATCTTAGTAAATGTTAAGCAACGTACATGCAATTGCATGGGTTGAATGGGCGCACCTCTAATCTTGACAATTTTTTCTTTTTTTTTTACGCTGGTTCACCTTTATGTATTTTTTGTTGCCAAAATATGACATGCACCTTGTTAAGATTATGTAAAAAGACTCCATATTCCGTAAAACTCCCTCTCTGCAGCCCCCCACAACCCCAGCCTAGGGTTGTGTGGAAGAGGCCCTTGACCCCCTGAATATGGGAACAGGGTGGTTGACTTTTGGGGTGCTCTAGCCCCTCCTGCCCCCAAGAATCCACCCCTTCATAGGCTGGCTTGCTCTGTGTTTGTCTAGGGGTTTGTTGTGTGAGAGTGGCACAATTTTTTTTAGTTTGGGGTGGTATTTTGCACATGGTTCTCATTTTAAGCCTTAACAGACCCAAATGGCCTTGTATGTATTGGGGGGCAGGCTATTTATTTAATTTTTGGTTAAAATCTTGCAGCTGCAATGTAGACTTGTAAGTTTTCTCTAAAGCCGTACATATTTGAAGCAGCATTTTGGATACTTGCTACAGATGCACCACTTTACAGGCAGCGTAAGCCCCCCTCCTCCACCAAGTTACTAGCTTTTTTTGCATTTTCAATTTTGCATTTTTAAAGGCACTTCTCCTTGTCTCGTTTTTTTTGCTGTTGTCCAAATTGGTGACATTGATATATGTACCTCAAGGTGGGACCTGGGCCCCCATAGCCATTTTAAGGCCAATAACTAGAAGATAAGCCAACCAAGTGGGGACTAGCAAAATTAATTAATTAATTAAGTCAGTTCCCAATAGACTGCAGTGGTATTTGTTGTATACCTTTTGCCTTAGTTAGGCTCTTTGTTTGCCCCCCTGGACCGGGAGGTGTTTGTCCCATCTGTAATTTTGTAGCATGCTGGATTATGTGCTTAATTTTGGACAGCTGCATTTGGGTTGTTCTGGACATGCTCCGGGACTTTGATTTTTTTCTGTGGCTTTTGATGTGTGAAATGCAATTGGGTTGGTCTGGGCATGCTCAGGGACTTTGATTTTTTTTTTTTGTGTGTGTGAACAGCACTTGGATTTCTCTGGGCATGCTCAGAGAGTGGGGTTTTTGGGTTAGTAATTTAAGGACATCCTTAACAGGTGTACCCACTTTGAAGTTCTGTCTCTACATTGGGTGAACTTGTGTTTCATAGACTGCATGTGATTTCAATTGCCTCATTAGCACACAAACCTATGTTAAATAAAGCTTTCAGATAGCATTCTTTACCCTACCCTCAAAAGAGGCCAGATTGCTTGATGGTGTGTGTGGCAAGAGAGTACATTGGGGTGTCCTTAACCACTTAAGCCCCGGACCAATTTGCAGCCAAAGGACCAGGCCCCTTTTTGCGATTCGGCACTGAGTCACTTTAACTGACAATTGCATGGTCGTGCGACGTGGCATCCCAAGCAAAATTGGCGTCCTTTTTTTCTCACAAATAGAGCTCTTTTGGTGGTATTTTATCCCCTCTGCAGTTTTTATTTTTTGCGATATAAACAAAAATAGAGCGACAATTTTGAAAAAAATGCAATATTTTTTACTTTTTGCTATAATAAACATCCCCCAAAAATATATAAAAATTGTTTTTTTCCCTCAGTTTAGGCCGATACGTATTCTTCCACATATTTTTGGTAAAAAAAAATTGCAATTAGCGATTATTGATTGGTTTGCGCAAAAGTTATAGCGTTTACAAAATAGGGGATAGTTTTATAGCATTTTTATTAATATATTTTTTTTTACTAGTAATGGCGGCGATCAGCGATTTTTATTGTGACTGCGACATTATGGTGGACACATCGGACATTTTTGACACATTTTGGGACCATTGTCATTTATACAGAAATCAGTGCTATTTAAATGCACTGATTCCTGTTTAAATGACACTGGCAGTGAAGGAGTTAACCACTAGGGGCGGGGAGGGGTTAAGTATGTGCTGTGTGTGTTTTTTTACTGTAGTGGGGGGCGTGGCTTGGCATGTGATGTCATTGATCGTCTTTCCCTATGACAGGGAACAGACAATCAGTGTCAGTCTCACTAGGAAGCACAGGGAGAGGTTTGTTTACACATACCTCTCCCCGTTCTTCAGCTCTGTGACCCGCGGCCACGGTCACGGAGATCAGGACCGGGTCGCGAGCGTGCCCCACGGCTGGGCTCTTAAAGGACAACGTACCTGTACGTTGATGTGCCCAGCCATGCCATTCTGCCAAAGTATATGTGCAGGAGGAGGTCCTTAAGTGGTTAAAGAGTGTGTAACACATGTATTTTCTCTTTGTATTTTGTTTGTTATGTCTTTGCAAAACAGATGTGTTTTTGAGCAAGTATATTTTACTTTTGTTTCTTTCTTTATTTATTTTTGGGGGGCGGGGGGGTATTTGTGTGTCGTTTGTAGGTTTTTAGTTTTACGTTGATTTAAATGTCTGTACTGCATTATTTTTCAAAATCTTCCTCAAGATTGTCTAATAAATGTTTAAATACTCAGACTGTCCGTTTGTGGGCGCAGTCCTTTTAACTCCTGTTAATTTCCTCTGCAAAATGGTCTGACCTCAAAACCATATTCTGTTAGTGTCTCAAATTAACAAACATGTGTTTTTTGCTTTCCTTGCTCTTTTTCAAGTCTTGTTTTGTTGACCAATAAAATGTGTAGATTTTTTTTATGTTGTATGTGTTTTGTTAATAATTTGTTTTGCAGATGCATGCTCAATCCAATTAATGCATTTTACACTCCCCCTAAACAATTTGTATGCAACAGATTTCCCAGCTGCAGCTTAGCTAGGCTGATTGGCATGGCAAAACAAAAAAAGGTGTGATTTTTTTCTAAAAGCTACTTTCCTTGTGCCTTCATGGTACCATATGCATGGATTGTGCATATGCTGTCATGGATGGGCACCAGGAAAGGAAAATTACAGAGAGGTAAGTATTCAATTTTCCATTTGGCGCAGTGGTTCTCAGCCTCAGTCCTCAAGTACTCCCCGACAGGACATGTTTTGGAAATTTATCTTACCTAAAATGGCTGTCCAAAATACCAAGCCATTGATTCTGATTTAAAGCACCTGTGCAAGATGAAGGAAAATCTGAAAACATGGCCTGGTTCTCAACCCTGTCAGTAAGTACCCCTGATTTTAGAGCACTGAGCTAAAATCGAGCTCAAGACAATCCTATTCTAATTGTGGGCATTTGAGGGAAACCAAGTGAGTGTTAGAACCCCTGCTTGTCTTTTTTAGGTTGGACTTTGTGTTCCTTTTCACATCCTGTCACATAGCCAAACAGGAACTGAGGGTAAAACCCTACCAATGTCTTTCCTTAGGGAAACACAGGTCAATCTCGCTAGCGTTCCCATTAGGCAAATTAGCACTTTGTTGTGTACACCCCAAATCATTAGGTATTTTGGGGTTTATTAAAGGCAAATCCACTCTGCAATACAAGTGTACTCACTGTAAATCTGAAGGGAAGCACTGGTGATTTTATTATCCAATCATGTAGAAGCAAAAAGGCTGTTTTTTTATTTTCCTTGCATGTCTCCCTCGGATCTCCAGCAACTGCAATTCCAAGTGCACTTGTAGTGCAAAGTGGATTTTCCCTTAGGAAATAAACTCCAAAGTCCAAGATACCTAATAATTTGGGGTGTACACAGCAAAATGCTAGAGTGCAATTTCTCTAATGGGGAAACTATTTAGATCGACCTGTGTGTCCCCAAGGAAAGACATTGGTAGGGTTTTACCCTCACTTCCTGTTTGGCTATGTGACAGGAAGTGAATAAATTGGAGGAGAAACTGGTAAAATTTGGGGGGTATCTTCACCCTATCAGGGGTGCAGACATCCCCAAAAACTGACAAGACTTCTAATACCTCTGCAGTCTATCCCCAAGCAAAAATAAGAAAGGATTGCTTTTAGTCTAACTTTGCAAAGACACATTCCTAAGTTCAACTGTGATGCATGTCAATGGCCCATTTAGACCTTGTTTAATAGGAAACGCCTTTCACAAGAAACATTTGTTAGTCCAGTCCTGGAAATCTGCAACTGCTTTATTAATTTCAATAAAAATTGTGGTCCTGCAACTAGATGCCACAAATGCATCTAGATGCGCGACCGCTATGTATGTGAGATACGCAACTGCTGTGTGTGCGGAGGTATGTACCTGTGGCGCATATCTGGTTCCCGAAGTGGCGTGACTTCCAGGAAGTTTCTTGTCCTGCTGTGAATTTCTTCCCACCACCATGCCCCTCTCACTGTTTTATAAAGAAGAGATGATCCTTATTGGCAAATTAAGATCATTTTTTAGTTATTTTTACTTGCAGTGGTGTTTGTGTGGGTCATGTGTGTATGTCTAAATGATTTGGCCTCAAAACACACACCTACTTCCTGTGTACAGATTCACTTCTGGGCCAATGTATATTGCTTCCTGCTTTAGTGTGTGTGTATATATAGATATATCTATAGATGTAGGTTCTTGTGTACACCAGCAGAGAGAAGTTGGGTAGATGCCACACTCCCAATTCTGGAGGCATATTAATGGTCTAGCACAGGGGTCTTCAAACTACGGCTCTCCAGTTGTTCAGGAACTACAATTCCCATCATGCCTAGTCATGTCTGTGAATGTCAGAGTTTTACAATGCCTCATGGGATGTGCAGTTTCGCAACAGCTGGAGAGCCGTAATTTGAAGATTCCTGATCACTCTAGCACAGGGTTCTCAAACTGGTGGCCCTCCAGATGTTGCCAAACTACAAGTACCATGAGGCATTGCAAAGCTGACAGTAACAAATCATGACTCCCACAGGCAGAGGCATTATAGGAATTGTAGTTTCACAACAGCTGGAGGGCCGCCAGTTGAGACCCCTGCTCTAGCATTTCTTGAAAAAAGGTGTTTTTTTATGTGCCTTGTATAATGCCCAAGAAATATCGTTTGGAAAATACAAGTGAGTCATGGCACATCTACATTCCAAATTTGGCACTTAAGATGGTCATGCACTATGCAATCTGATTGGCCAATCTCTGTACAACTCTATATTTAGGCAAAATAGGTAAAAGGAAGATGCACTTAAAATTATAGGAAATCAAACAGGCTATTGCACTAAATCTAATTTATATAAGATCTAACTGATTGCAGTGTATGGTCACCTTCAAAGATCAAGATCTGAAAATATAAATTTATTGGGTTTAGAAACACTTCTCTGTTCTTTGTAATATATTGAAAGATTTGGGTAAAAAAAAACGAATTTCAAAGATATATTAGAAGTGATAGGAATGAGATTAACATCAAAAGGGTTAATTAACTGAGAACACCTACTAACTAACAAGACACATCCAATGAGATGAAATTAAACAATTGTATTGGGCGTGCGCTATTATCAATGAGAAAACCGCAGTTACCCTAGCGCCAGTTGCAGTTTACATATGCGGGTATTTATTATCGCTATTTGCGCTTCAATGTGCTCTGGTTCGCACGTTCGATTAATTTTTTTCCGGCGCACCAATTTATTTATGAACTGGTGCAGTGCCTTCTTCTTAGTAAATCACCCCCATTGTCTCTTTTGGAGCCATTTAGGAGAATGAAGCAAGCTATGTGACAAATGAATGTGCACATGTTATATGACTTAAACTGACTTTCCTAAAATCACTATTTGTATAAGAATAGATAAATGTGACAATTCTGTGGCCAGCTGATAGAAAGTTTACACGCTGGGCAGTGTATTGTACAATCAGGGTCCGTCTAAACTCTACTGTACACATAAATGGAAACACAGATGGAGGCTCCAAGGGACACTGGGGTTAAAGCTTTTGCTGATACCAGTATATAAAGATAGTTTAAACTGTCAGCTAGCTGCTTAGTTTTAAACACAGGCTTGCTTTAACAGAACCCGCAAAATCATAATATAATTAGAGCAAGACAAATTTGCTTAAAATGCAAATGCGTCAATGTAAAGAGGTGTAATCAAATAAACTATAAAAATTAAAATGAAAAAAAGGAATACAAATTCAAATGTGTAAGTAAAGGTTATATTTTAGCATCTTTATCTGCCCTTTTACTCATAGAACTCTTCTGTTTTCCTGATCTTAATCAATAGTTTTATGAGAAGCTAGAACATAAATTAAATAGTCATTAAAAAAATATCAATTGACCGAGGTGCAGCATAATGCCGCATACAGACGATCGGACATTCTGACAACAAAACCATGGATTTTTTTCCGACGGATGTTGGCTCAAATTTGTCTTGCATACACACGGTCACACAAATGTTGTCGGAAATTCTGAACGTCAAGAACGCGGTGACCTACAAGACGTACAACGAGCCAAGAAGAATTAAGTTCAATAGCCAGTGCGGCTCTTCTGCTTGATTCCTAGCTGCATGCGTGGAATTTTGTGTGTCGGAATTGTGTACACACGCTCAGAATTTCCGACAACAACCAGCTCTCAAATATTTGTTGTCGGAAACTCCGACAGCAAATGTCTGATGGAGCATACATACACACGGTCGGATTTTCCAACAACAAGCTCACATCGAACATTTCTCGTTGGAAAATCCGACCGTGTGTGCGCGGCATTAAACTTTCTGTGATTTACATACACTGTATATAAAATCCATTACAAAGCACTGTTTGCACATTTAATTGTTCTCATGTTTCTTATCCACGATTTTAGGCTACGTTTACAGGTAGGGGTTGGGGGGGGGGGGGGGGGGGGGGGCAGATGGGCTGCTGTTTTACTGTACCACCCTCAAAATGCTTCAGTTTAAGCCTGAATGTGAAAACAGTACTATATATATATATATATATATATATATATATATATATATATATATATATATATATATAATATATATATATATAGAACATTTGCAGTATATTGTTCAGCACTGATTTGATTTTTTTGTATTAATTGCTGCACATTTTCATCAAGACATTCTCCCACAAAAGTTATACCCAGTAAATAAGGGCTCATGCATCAGGATACATTCCTCCTTCCAGCTTAAACATGCTGTGTGTGTTGGGACTTTGGAGCCCTTGGTGCTACATACAGTCGCCCATAGGCACGAGTGGGTGTAGACAGCTGTACACAGGTATGCTCCACTACTTGCATAACGTCTTCGCTGCTCTGGCCAATCACAGCACCGCAGCGGCGCTGTGATTGGCCGGAGCGGCGATACCCGGAAGTAACCTTCCGGGTATCTGTGGAGAGATGGCTGCGGCTGGAGGGGGAGACAAGGGTGGCTTCGGGGGCCCAGACTAGTATGCTAGTCATACTAGCTCATTATTGCTTTGTCTTGCAGGTGTTTTTAAAAAAAAAATAAAAAAAAAATGGGTTTACAACCACTTTATGAGAAGGGTGTATACTGTATATTTATATTAGGTGTACTGACGCAAAGGTGCAAATTACCTTTAGCCACATAGCATAAACGTTTTTTTATAGAGGCATCAAAATTGGTACAACATTTTCCCCAAAAGGCCCTTGCAAATTTATATATACGTGAAATATTATTTTTAGTTGATGGTCGCAAACAGATTCTCTCCATTTCGGTATAATCATCTCCGCATCGAATTCGTTGCGGCAGTGCTTCTACGAAATGTTTCTACTGGGTATACCTCCAGGTGTCAATTGACATTAGTTCATTAGTTCAACCTCTTTACTTAATTCGTGAAAAGTGTTTATTTTTCCTTGTTTAGTGATATGCCTTTTTTAATCCAATTACCCCATAGTTTACTCCTTCCTGGCTCAAAAAAAACATTATTTTTTAAATATATCAGCGGGGAATTATATTCCCACCTATTATTTTTATGCAACCTGTCCCATGTTTTTAATGTGACCCGTGTGATTTCATGTGTGTCCTCACCTAGTATCCTAAATTCTGTTGGATTCCATATGTCGTGTCCTAAATACCTATTACTTAGTGTATTTTCTAAATGAAACCATCTCTTTTTATCCCCCTCTTTTGTCCATTCCGTGACTCGTGAAAGTGTTATAGCGCTAAAATATTTCTCGAAGTCGGGCAGGGCAAGCCCTCCTTGTTTTTTCTCTCTTGACAGGATTTCGGCTGCTATACGTGGCTTCTTATTAGTCCATACAAATTTAGAAATAATGTTTTTTAAAATTTAAAAAAAAAACTTTAGGGGCCGCTAGTGGGAGCATTTGTAATTTGTAATTTATTTTTGGGGCAATAATCATTTTTATCGCATTGATTCTCCCAATCCACGACAGGGGGCTTAGTGAAATCTTTTTTATTTCGTTTTTAATCTCATCTAGTAAGGGGATATAATTTATCAGGTAGGTCTTCCTCAGAGAACTCGCCAATCTCACCCCTAGGTATTTAATATTCTCCCTCCATGGGAAATGGAACTCTTTTATCAGTCGAGCTACTTCCGTTTGATCAATATTGATATTAAGGATCTCTGATTTAGTAAGGTTGATTTTAAAATTTGATACATGGCCATATATTTTTAGTACTTTAAGCAGGTTGGGTAGTGTAATTCGAGGGTTAGTTAAGAAAAAGAGCACGTCGTCGGCAAAAGCCGCTAATTTGTGTACCTTGCCTCCCACCTCAATTCCACTTATATCCGATGCATTACGTATAGTGGAAAGTAAAGGTTCTAGGGAAAGCACGAACAAAAGAGGGGACAAGGGACTCCCTGGGCGTGTACCATTTTTCATAACAAAGGGATGATCATATAAGGTCCTTATCCAACTTATCATTCTTGGTCCTATCCCCATACCCTCTAAAGTAGTGAACATGTGTGCCCAGTCTATCCGGTCGAACGCCTTCTCGGCATCCATCGACAAGAATAGACTGGGGACACCCCCCCAACTTACTAGCCTGCAGCAGCAATAGGGCCCTGATCCCGTTGTCTCCTCCCTCTCTTCCCGGAACGAATCCTGCCTGATCGGGGTGTACTAATTCCGACATTTTTACCTTTAATCTATTAGCTAGTACTTTTGCAAAAAGCTTGGTGTCGACATTTAAAAGGGCAATGGGGCGATAACTCGAACACAGCGTTTTATCCTTTCCCTCTTTCAAAATCAGTGTTATTGATGCCATCAAGGCTTCTTTACCCATTGCGCAGTCCCCCCCCCCCAGCTGATTCCAATACTGGCATAATCTGGGCACCAATATATCCTTGTATCTTTTAAAGTAAGTCAAGGAAAATCCATCCGGGCCCGGGCTTTTGCCAGCAGGGGAACTCTTATGGGCTTCATATATTTCCTCCTCTGTGATGGGTCTATCCATAATCACACTATCTTCTGATGACAGTGAGGGTACAGAAGTGTTCTTTACAAAATTCTGGGAATGTGCTACCTCGGCTTGTGTAATCTGTCCTTTTGTTTTAACGTCGTAGAGAACTTCGTAGTAAGTTTTAAACTCATTAGCTATATCTTTAGTTACATTTACCATTGATCCTTCTTTGCTTTGAATTTTATCAATAAAGTTAATTTCCCTCTTTTTTTTTAGCATTCTTGCTAGATGTTTACTACTTTTATTTCCCCATTGATGTCTATCTCTCTCGAGTTTATGGAACCATTTCCTCGCCTCTTGGTCGATAGCCATTTTTAATTCCTCCCTTTTATTTAACAGTCTGTGAAAAGTATCCTGTTTTCACGTCTTATCATCCCTATGCTCCTGTTCAAGTCTATGAATTTCCTCTATCATCCGAGATCTAAGCTCCCTTTTCTCTCTTTTTTTCCCTGCTCCGATTGAGATAAGGATCCCCCTGATGTACGCTTTGTGTGCTTCCCAGAGGGATGCTATAGACGTCTCCCCCATATCATTGATATTGAAGAAGGATACAATTTCCCTTCTTATGGTTTCTGCATTGGTGGCTTCAGCTAATAGGCTGTCATTAAGACACCATGAACATGGCCGCCTTTGAAATCTGGGGAGACTAATGGACATTGAGAGGGGGGCGTGATCAGAGAGAGTCGTTATCTCAATCTGGGATTTCCCTACCTGTTCCAAGAATTTATGATCAACAAAAAAATAATCTGAACGGGAATGCGTCCCATGTACTGGGGAAAAGAAGGTAAAATATTTGGAGTTCGGGTGTTGCACCCTCCAAACATCTATCAGCTGACTTATCTTTAGTTTTGCTTTTATTTTTTTTAACTGACTAGAACTCCTAGTCTAGTCCGAACCCTTGATGTAGAATCCATATTGGGGTCCCATCCGAAGTTCAAGTCGCTGGCCAAAATGACTTCCCCCATCCGGAAACTCGCCAGACGCCGCAGAACCTGTGATAGGAACCCAATTGGTTTTTTATTTGGGCTATATACGTTTACCAATGTAAGTGTATTTTCCCCTATTTTCCCCTTTATAAATAAATACCTGCCGTCGGGGTCTACCAGCCTTTCCAAGAGTAAAAACTTGATATCTTTGCGAACCCTATTGCCACCCCCTTGGCACCTCTTGTTGGAGAATCGCCGTAAAACCACATTGGGTACTCGTGGGACGCAATCTTAATGTTACTCTCATAAGACAAATGTGTCTCCTGTAAAAAGACAACCTCTGCCCGATAGGTATGCAATTCCTGCAATATCTTGTATCTCTTTACCTGCGAGTTTAACCCTTTAACGTTATACGTGATTAGCTTCAAATCTCTACCTTCCATATTTCATCCAATAGATGCAATGACCGGACCTGAACCACTTATTTTTAATTATTTGTTCTTGCAAGGCAGGGACAAACTCCCGCCCATCCCTCCAACCCCCACCCCCCCTCCCCCCCCACATAAACCCCAACACCTCCCCCCTCCCCACCCTACCCCCTGGATCGATCCCCGACCTTGTGTGTACAGCGAGGCATCCCTTAGAGATCCCTCCTGTCCACTGCGCCTCCGGGGTGAAGCTCCGTATCGGACGGTCAGAGGTTAGATCCGCCCCTTCCCCCAGCGAATGACAAAAGGGGGGAAGGGGGAGTCGGCCAGAGCCCCATGTAGCCCCCAGGTGTCTCCAGAATCTCACCACCCCCCCCCACCACATCCCCATCTCCATTAGGCGCTCCCCCCCTAAAGGGGAAGAGGAAGAGAGAGAGAAAGAAAAAGAGAGAAAAACCACCGGGGTTTATTATATTAGTTCCGGATTACAGAAATTTTGGGGATTGGAATCTCCAACTCTTGACAAAAATTTTGCATCTCTTCCATAAACTTCATGCGTAATGTTCTCCCTGACTTAGTGACAATCAAAGCTGCGGGGAATCCCCAGCTGTATTTTATATTTAGGGTCCGTAAGCTTTCCAATAGTGGTGGCATCTGTCTTTTCCTTGCCAAAGTCCCCGCCGATAGATCAGAAAAGACCTGTAGCTCGGTTGTTTCAAATTTTAGGGGAGGGATTCCTCTGAGTTTACTTCAAATTTGGGATTTTTCTTCATAAGAATGGAACCTAATGAGCACATCTCTGGGAACTTCCTCTCTTACCCCAAGGGGTTTTCTGATACGATGCACCCGGTCGATTTTTAATTCAGTACCCTCGGCCATACCTAATACCGGTTTAAAAATGCTTTTCATTTTTGAACTGAGATCTTCCCCCCTCTGTTCCGGGAGAGACCTTATCCTCAGGTTTTGTCTTCTGCTCTGGTCTTCCATACTTTCCATTTTATAAATCATATCCCTTTGATTAATTTGCATTTTTTCCATCTGCTTCCTGAGCTCCAAATTCTCTTTTGCTTGTTCAGTTGCGAATACCTCTATTATCTCCATTCTTTTCAGCAGGAAGCCCATATCTGTTCTAAAATTTGTAATTTCCGTTTTAATAGAATTTTCCAGTTTGGTGAACATTTCTGCCATTTCAGTTTTTGTTGGGATTTGTGTAATATCTCTTTGTAAAAGGGTAGACCCCGCATCCCCGGCTCTTTCCGGATCCACTTCTAACCTGGATATTTCAGCCTGCTCAGCTCTTTGTCTTTCCAGCTCTTTCTTCTTTTCTTTAACCCCCTGCTGTTTCTTCTCCATCTCAGGGCTTTTTATACTAATATCTTTAAGATATTTTTGTATGGTGCTAGTATTCAGGCTCTCTTTGGGGGTTTTAGGCTCCGTAGCTCTTTGCGATCTCCCCTTCATTTTTAGCCTGTAAAGCCACCGACTCTAGCCATTTCACGCATAAAAAATGGACCTTTTTTCAAAAAGAGAAAAAAATAAAAAAGAATTTCTTTCTATGCGACCCACTAACGGGAAAAAGTACCTGTTTACGCTCGATGCAATCTATCACCACATCAATTATGGGCCTTTCTCGTCGCCACCATTGAACGTATGATAGTCGTCAATTTTGGGATCCTTGAAAAATAGATGTCTCCTGGACGTACTCGCCAGGGAGAAAAGGGAGGGCCTATCGTCCCACTGCCCTCAGATCCAAATAGTGCCTGCTTCACATAAGACTCACCATCGTATATCTTATGGTATTTAACCAATATGTATGCAGTCTTATATGTAAAGATATAAATATACCAGGGACAGATCCGTGTGGTAAACTCCTTTTTAGAGATTAAGCCTTCTTCCATATGCGTCAAGTGATTTACCTGTATGCCTGGGAGTGTATACGCATGTAAGAAAGGCCCAGAGAAAAAGAAAGAACAAAAAAAGCAAACAACTCAGACGGAAATGTTCTTTAACCCTTTAGGTGTCCCTGTTCATCACTCTCTTCTCCGGCTTCAGCAGACCCATATAATATTTCCTTGTTTAAGTAGCCCCTATTCAATGAACTGATAATTTGTCCTCCATACACCTGATGACCACTTGGTCTGGGCGCAGTTATAGATTTGTCCACTAAGGCTATAAGAAATCTTATGCACTCTTACAGATATAGCAAAACTTATAGCATGATTTCATGGAGAATTTTTCAGGTCAAAAAATAAAAATATTTCAAGAAAAGACACAACAGTCCCTGATATGAACCCTGTATATTTGATAGGAACCTGGGAAAGTAAGCAGCATGCAGAAATAAGCAGTGAGAAAAAACTGTTAATTCAAAGCTCTTTGGGCGCCTTTGAGTGATCCTGTGTGTCGTTGTCACTTCACTTTTTTTACTCCGGGAATATTTCATAGAGGTTTATCTGGTTAATGTTCTAATGAATCAAGCTTGGACACTCATTACTATTTATCTGATCTGATGTTTGCAAGCCGATCTGACTGAAAATCGGTGCTCTCCTGCACTCTGTGTCACTTTACTTTTTGTTGTTCCGCAGCCCACTTCAGACTCCAGAGCAGCTTCAATATCTTAAGTGGTCAATAATCACTAATCATTATAATGATAGTTCATCCTACGTGCGATAATGACCCCTTATTAAAGATATACTTGCGGTTCCAACCATGTAAAACTATCAGATGTGTTGCCCGTTTGGGCTTATAGTTAGGCATATAACGGAGTTTAGAGAGCCTTTTTTTTTTTTTTTTTTTTCCAAATAGTGTAAATATCTTTAAGATAGAGACAAAAAGAAAAAATAGTCCATACCTGAGAGAGGCATGCCCATCTAAAATCCCTTCCCAGTCACCTGTTGTTTAGCTGAGGAGATGCAGACTGTCAGCTGGCCGGGATAGTGGGGATTCCCATTGCGCCGAGTGCACACAGAAGGCTGCAGCTTGGGGGGGATGAGAAGACTGTATTTGTTCTGCCTGTGAACTACGCTGGGGAGCTTGTGTGGGGTAGTATTTCCCGGGGTACGCCGACTTGCAGCTGTGAGGTCTGGAGCGGCTCCATTCGTCCCTGTATGGGCCTTCTTGGGTCTGGGGAGCCTGTCACTTTCCCTCCATCGACCCGCTACACAACTCCGGGTACTGACGTCTTCCCCGCCGAACCTGCGGATGAGGCGGTCTGTGTGGGGCGGGGGGCTGAGCTGGAGCACTCCAGGGGTCTTCTCCGGCGGGTTTAGGGGGCTGCTAGGCGGGCTCTCACTACCGCTTAGCCCGTCCTGGATCGTATAGCCCGCCGGAGATCCATGCGGCCTGTACCTCCGCCGTCACCAGGCTCCTCCCCCTACGCCGGCGTCTCACGTCAGCATGGCATCCACTTCCACCGTGTGTGCATGGTTTAACTACATCCTGACTGCCCCATAGCAGATATACTGCTACAGAGTGGCCATTCTGTGCAGAATCACATATATATACGTGATTCTGCACTCCCGCCTAGGTGGCGCATTGCTTCTGCTGTGATTACTCTAAGCATAAGCTGATCTGTGGGTGCCGAGCTAAGGATGTCCTCTGGCACCCGCTGATCGTCAGGCAGAGGCACAGGACGAAGCTCTGCCTACGTAAACAAGGCAGAGCTCCGTTCTGATGAAGATTTTGGTACTCCTTCAAAACTCCATCCCTTCAACACCTGTCTCCGGGAAACAAGAGTGGTTGACCCTCCCGCAACTTCACACATGGCTAGGCCTCAGGCTTCAGGCCTACACCTCTGCTGCTGCTCCACACACTCCCACCCATTGCACGCAGCCCAGGTGGAAAGAACACAGATCACCTGAATCTCTCCAAATAAATAGACTATCCCAGCAGCCTCAGCAGCCAAATGAACTCCTGCTGATTGGCTGAGAAAAGTATATTCACTCATTACCTGAATTCACTGTAATCTATCATTCTAATGCCAAAGGCAACAGTGCCACCTATTGACAGAGAAATCACAGTTAAACTCAAGCTAAGGAGAAAACCATTTGATCAAGACTACAAATTAGCTAGGCTTAGTTACCACCTAGAACAAAAACATTTACTAGCAGCCCTGTTTAGGAGAAGGGTGCTACAAAAACTTTTGCACAAACCAATCAATATACACTGTTACCAAAAATAGGTAGCAAAATACATAATGGCCTAAATTGTGTGAAGAAATTCGATTTTTTCATTTTTTTTATTGGCTATGTTTTATAGCAGAAAATAAAAAAAATGTTTTTCTTTTTTTTTGTTTATAGCACAAAAAAAGAAAGCTCTATTTGTGGGGAAAAATGACATACATCTTTTTTGGGGAAACAGCATTGCATGACTGTGCAATTGTCAGTTAAAGTAACACAGTCTTAAAAAAGGTACAATAATTCCTGTCTGCCAAAGTCATCTGAGAATACACAGTTACAAACACATGATGGGTTTGTAACTTATGTGTACAGCAACCCATGGTTTGTGCACGTCATGTTTTTCTTTTTTTTTTTAATGTGTGCATCTACTATGCAGTTATCATGTATAATATTTGCCATATGACATTTTCTTGGTGACTACTGTTGCTAAAAACCTAATTAGCATAAACTTTTATCAGATCCTGAATGTAAACACCACCAGCAAAATACTCCATAATTTCTGGTGCCATTATTTTATGCTGCCAAAGTGGAAGCATCTCTGATAAACATGTTTATCTCTCCAGAACCCAATCACAAATAGAACTATGACATTAAACATGATAGAATTAAAAAACCTAAAGAGATCAATTAAAAATGCCCTATTATTTTTCAGATTACTTTAAAGCGGAACTTCACTCAAAAGGGGAAGTTCCGTGTCTTTGCACCCCCCCCCCCCACCTTCTCTTTATTATTGGCAATTTGTGGGGGAGTGGGGGGAGCAGGTACCTGATTTTGACAGGTACCGGTCAGATCACTGCAACCTTCTGGGACACATCACAGGTCCCAGAAGACTATATGACCATTCACAAAGCTCAGACCGGCTCATGCATGCACAGTGGAAAACCAGCTGTGAAGCCACAAGGCTTCACTGCCAGTTTGCCTTATTTAAGATGCCGGCACCTGGACCCGAAGCAGATTGAAGGGTGAGGACAATGCTGAATCCCTGGACAGGTAAATTTCCTAAAATTAAAAGTCAGCAGCTACAGTAATTGTAGCTGCTGACATTACATTTTTATGGGGAGACTGGAGCTCCTCTTTAAAGGGACCTTGTCACCAAGAAACGCATAGTCAAATAGAAGCACCCTGCACACCATATCTCCTGTGCTAATAAGCACACATTTCGTCTAATGCTATAATGCATCTTACTTATAGCTCTATTTCCCATATATCCCCAAGTAAACAGACATCACCATAGCTTAGGTTCTCAGCTTTATCAGCATGACTGCCGCCGAGCAGTTTACTGCTTCTTTTATTTACACACAAACAGGAAGTCACAAACTGGAAGGCTTGCCTACAACAGCCAATCGCCTCCTAAACAGGATGTGACCTCACATAAGGATGTAACAACACAGGATGTGAATGTCAACACAGGATAAATGAATTTATACAACAACCAATGAATGATGACTACAATTCCTGCTGATGGGAGCTTATATGCAGGTGCATGCCCATGCCACCATAAATATGTTGATCAGGCATACAGGGGTGACACGAGCACACATCCGCTAAACCGATAATGTGTTTCCAGACAATCGTTCTGTGCTTTGCACAAGGACCCTTCGCTGGTGGACATATCCCCACTCCGCAAACACCTCTCTCCAAACAACAGGAAGTTTTCCACTACCTAACGGATCTCAACCAGCATCAGTCTGCCCCAGTCAGCTCTTTAGAGCGGGCTGTGGAAGAACTAACACTGGGAGACACTGTGACAATACATGTTAAAATACTTCTTCATAAAATTTCCACAACAGCTATAGTACAAAAGAGCAGATTGGTGTTGCAGCTTGCTGCAAAGGTAAGTATGAGTAATCTTCTTTTGTAGGAAGCTTCTATCTGACTGTGAGTTCCCTAGAAACAGGGTCATTTTAACCGCCTCTTCATCAGTGGGAGCCAGTGCTTTAAATGGGTCATGACACCCAAGGTTAGCGGGAGGGGCTCCCGATCATCTGGTACTGTGATTAACTGCAGTGCTGACATTATTGGGAGCCCACTTTACTGGATCCTGGTAGTAGGTAGTTGATTGTGAGCTGTGGGTTACAGCTTGGTTTAGTTCTGAGAGCGCCGATGGAGCACACTCCATATCAGTGACGGTGAACCTTGGCACCAAGATGTTTTGGAACTACATTTTCCATGATGCTCATGCACTCTGCAGTGTAGTTGAGCATCATATAAAATGTAGTTCCAAAACATCTGAGGTGTCAAGGTTCACCATCACTGCCCTAGAACAAGACACTGAGGCATATACAGTATGTGATTGTCAAGGTCCATCCTCCTAGCCACTGCATATCGATGTATTGCTGTCATTAAGGGGTTAAACTGTGACTACAGATGAAAAAGCCTTTTGCACATCATTGCTCTTTTGGAATATCTTTATAAACATGTCCCAGATACCTTCAGCAAAATCAAGATTGTATGATTGCTTTGCTTATACGGCAAGCTGTCAGACAAGTTTTGATCTGTTGAAATGTGATAATGGACACCTCTTTATACAGTGAAAACCCAACTTGCATTTTGCAATAGTGGCTCCGGAGAGGTGCCTTGCTCCTAGGCTTAGCCAGCAAAAGACGTTTTCATGCAGGCCATCTGTCATAAGCACCCTTTTCATGTCAGCTACGTTAGAGCGTCCTGAGCAGAACTGCTGACAGAAACGTGACACATCTCACCACTATGGTCGCCGCGATGCCACAGCTGTGCATTCTGGCCCAGGAGTAAATCTGAAAAGAAAACATGGTGTATGAGCTTACAAACCAGCATTTCATGAAATATGCTGGACTGCTACACCTATAAATTTACACACTTCATATATTCTTATGTAATTTTCATCCTAACTGCCACTAGCGGTCATTGCTGGAAATGGAAGAATCGTGTTCATATACTCACAATAGTAATTAGGAAACAAAACCTGTCTGATGGTATGAGTGTAATGTTGATATGATGTGCTTATTTTTAGGCTGGGGCAGCTCTTAGCTATGCTGACTCACCATCATAGTAGTACATGAGCAGCATGTCCAAAAGTCTATAAATGTTTTGTAAACATTTATGCTGGCTCAGACCATTATAAAAATATACGCAGAAGGAGTGAGCTGATTGTTTGTGACTGATCTGTGGCTATGTATCTTACTATGAATGTAGGAGGACAGGAGACAACAGGAACCTATGGGTAATGTTAGCACACTATTAAGATGGCTTTGCATATGATTGCTTCATATTTGTATTCTGAGGTCCACTTCTAGCAACTTATTCACACTGTGCTTTACTATAAGGTCGGGGCCAATGGTCAGTGTATTTTAGGTAGGATTTCAAAAAATAAAAAGTTTTTATTTAATATCATTGTCAATGTGTTTTAGGTAGGATAAAAAAAAACTACTACGGTTGCCAACAACAAATAATATACACATATGTGGTATCACTGTGATTGTCAGGAGCAGGAGAATTTATTTTGAATTGTTGATTGGTGGTAGACTATGGTAATATCAGGAAATATACAGCTATATTTAAACTGGTTGTAAACCCTGTTACACCACTTTTCACTACAGGTAAGGCTATAATAAGGCTTACCTGTAGGTACCATGAATATCTTCTAAACTTGCACATTTTGGGAGATATTCGCTGTATTCGCTCAAACAGTTTCTTCAGTTCCTGTGCCGTGACTGGTGGCTCCCGCAAGCATGCGTGGGAGTGACGTCATTGCGGATCCGGCCAATCATAGCGCCGTAGCCAGCGAGCCTGGAAATAACTCCGGGAGACATGTCGTCGGTCACATCGGTGTGTAAGTATTTCATAATGAGCTAGTATGCGATGCATACTAGCTCATTATGCCTTTGTCTTGCAGGATTTATTTTTTATTTTTTTGAGTTTACAACCACTTTAAAATAATTTAATAAAAATATATAATTTTTTTTTTACATTTATTATTAGTATTTACTTTTAATTGTGTGCCCGTTTTCCTTTGATAATAATAATTAAAAAAATCAGGAAATATCAATTACTATTTACCTCCAAATAAAAGCCCAATTTGTCCTGAAAAAAAAAAAACCTGTTCAATTGCTTGGTAACACAAATTGCTAATAAGCTAATCACATGACAGCAACTTAGGCATCTAGATGTGGTGTAGACGATTTACTGAAGTTCAAACCAAGCATCAGAATGGGGAAGAAAGAGGTTTTTGTGACTTTGAATGTGGCATGGTTGTTGGTGCCAGACGGGCTGGTCTGAGTATTTCCAAAGCTGCTGATTTACTGGGATTTTCACACACAATCATCTCTAGGGTTTACAAAGAATGGTCCCAAAAAGAGAAAATATCCACTGAGTGGCAGTTTGGTGTGTACCAAAATGCCTTGTTGATGTCAGAGGTCAGAGGAGAATGGGCAGACTGGTTCAATATGATAGAAAGACAACAGTAACTCAAATAACCATTCGTTACATCCAAGGTATGCAAAATACCATCTCTGAATGCACAACTCATCGAACCTTGAAGCAAATGAGCTACAGCATCAGAAGACCACACTGAAGCCCCATACACACGGTCGGACTTTTTCATGGATTCTGTCCGATCGGACAATGTTGTCGAAAAATCAGACCGTGTGTATGCACCATCGGACAGTGTTCGTCGGTTTGTCCGACGGACAAAGTCTTATCTCCTGCTGGAAAGATTTGCCGTCAACACGGTCCGATCACACCAAGTCCGATCGTGTGTATCGAATTCCTGACGGACAAAGTGCCACGCATGCTCAGATCACATTACAAGACCAAAGCTATTGGCTACTAGCCTCTACGTAGTCCCGTCGTAGGCAACAAACGTCACCACGTTCAGAATGATCGGATTTTTCGACAACTTTGTCCGACCGTGTGTACGCAACACCAACATCGGACAAAGTACGACGGACATGATCCGACGGACCTGGTCCTCGGATTGTCCGACCGTGTGTATGGGGCTTGAGTGTTACACCTGTCAGCTAAGAACAGGAAATTGGACAATAGAAGATTGAAAAAATGTTGACTGGTCTGAGGAGTCTCGATCTCAGCTGCAACATTCAGATGGAAGGGTCAGAATTTTGCATAAACAACATGAAAATATGTATCTATCCTGCCTTGTATCAATGGTTCAGGCTGGTAGTGTGTATCGGCCATAACCCTCGATGGGGCGGCCTTGACATTTAGGCTTACCAGTTAGTTACCTCTGCTTGGCTTGTTCTTCCAGATCTAGGGGTTCCCAGGGTTAGGACCCAACGACTTTGGACGCTGACACCATAAAAGTCCTTTAGAAAGGTTTTTATTTGCAGGGGTAACATCCAACAAACACAGTCTCTTTAGGGAACAGAGGGCAAGGGTTAAGAAACTCAGGCACCTTGAACTGCTGAATATTAGAAAGTCTCTAATGCCAACCCTAGATCTAGATCTAGATCTAGATGTGGTGTAGACGATTTACTGAAGTTCAAACCAAGCATCAGAATGGGGAAGAAAGAGGTTTTTGTGACTTTGAATGTGGCATGGTTGTTGGTGCCAGACGGGCTGGTCTGAGTATTTCCAAAGCTGCTGATTTACTGGGATTTTCACACACAATCATCTCTAGGGTTTACAAAGAATGGTCCCAAAAAGAGAAAATATCCACTGAGTGGCAGTTTGGTGTGTACCAAAATGCCTTGTTGATGTCAGAGGTCAGAGGAGAATGGGCAGACTGGTTCAATATGATAGAAAGACAACCGTAACTCAAATAACCATTCGTTACATCCAAGGTATGCAAAATACCATCTCTGAATGCACAACTCATCGAACCTTGAAGCAAATGAGCTACAGCATCAGAAGACCACACTGAAGCCCCATACACACGGTCGGACTTTTTCATGGATTCTGTCCGATCGGACAATGTTGTCGAAAAATCAGACCGTGTGTATGCACCATCGGACAGTGTTCGTCGGTTTGTCCGACGGACAAAGTCTTATCTCCTGCTGGAAAGATTTGCCGTCAACACGGTCCGATCACACCAAGTCCGATCGTGTGTATCGAATTCCTGACGGACAAAGTGCCACGCATGCTCAGATCACATTACAAGACCAAAGCTATTGGCTACTAGCCTCTACGTAGTCCCGTCGTAGGCAACAAACGTCACCACGTTCAGAATGATCGGATTTTTCGACAACTTTGTCCGACCGTGTGTACGCAACACCAACATCGGACAAAGTACGACGGACATGATCCGACGGACCTGGTCCTCGGATTGTCCGACCGTGTGTATGGGGCTTGAGTGTTACACCTGTCAGCTAAGAACAGGAAATTGGACAATAGAAGATTGAAAAAATGTTGACTGGTCTGAGGAGTCTCGATCTCAGCTGCAACATTCAGATGGAAGGGTCAGAATTTTGCATAAACAACATGAAAATATGTATCTATCCTGCCTTGTATCAATGGTTCAGGCTGGTAGTGTGTATCGGCCATAACCCTCGATGGGGCGGCCTTGACATTTAGGCTTACCAGTTAGTTACCTCTGCTTGGCTTGTTCTTCCAGATCTAGGGGTTCCCAGGGTTAGGACCCAACGACTTTGGACGCTGACACCATAAAAGTCCTTTAGAAAGGTTTTTATTTGCAGGGGTAACATCCAACAAACACAGTCTCTTTAGGGAACAGAGGGCAAGGGTTAAGAAACTCAGGCACCTTGAACTGCTGAATATTAGAAAGTCTCTAATGCCAACCCAAAGAGTAGCCACTCACAGCTGGGCGCTTCAAAGCTGAACAAATCTCTAGCCAGAGATTATGGCAGTCAGCACTTTGATCCAGAACTTGCAAAGTCTCTGACCTTGAATAAAGTTGCAATCCAAAGTGAACAGGAACCTTTCCTCAGTACCTGGAACGTTCTCTTACTGCTCCTTGGCAGTATTGGGAAAACGTAGATTCTTTAGTGTCCTTGACAACCCAGCAACCAGGCACTTCTTGGGATGCCAGCTTGTTGGCCCTCCTCCGAAGAGTCCTCCCCCGGTCGCTTACGCGAGCTGCGGTGCCCCTCCAAGTTGAGAGCACACCCGGACGCCTTGAATCCTCCCTCAGTTACTGTGCCTCGGACCAGCCGGTTCCGAGACTCGGGAACAGATGGATCCTTGCCCCAGACCAAGCGGGTCTATGGGGTTAGTCAAGTGGACCATGTTGCGGGGCGGCACACGCTCCCGTGACGGGACCCCTCACGGGGCTACCCCGGTCCAGATTCAGGAACAGGCAGCTCCGGCCTAACGAACACCGAACATGTGACTCCAACATCTTAAGTACCCTTTCCCAGACTCCTCAGCAGGGCCAGGCGCACCCACTGATTGGCTCCGGGGAATGCTGATACTCAAAACGTCCAACCAGGCCTGGTCCTGGGCCTGTCATTTGCACCTAACTGTGCACATGACCAGGCAGAATTCTAACACAGCCCAGCCAAACTGATGCCAAAGTTAAACCTGCACAATTAACCCTCAGAACCCCTTTACTGTTCTGAGAAAAAAAACAAAATTTGTACATAGCGGACACCTTGCAAAAGTGTCGCCGCTACAAGTGTAATAGTGGGGGGGGGGGGGATATTTTGTTGACACACTTTAGGCCCCTTAGTACCAATTGAGCATTGTTTAAATGCCTACCTAAGTATTGTTGCTGACCATGTCCATCCCTTTATGACTACATTCTACATTATGACCATCTTCTGATGGCTACTGCCAGCAGGATAATGCACCATGTCACAAAGCTCAAATCATCTCAGACTGGTTCATTGAACATGACAATGAGTTCACTGTACTCCAAATGGCCTCCACAGTCACTAGATCTCAATCCAATAGAGCTATTTTTGGATGTGGAAATTTGCATCATGGATGTGCAGCCGACAAATCTGCAGCAACTGCGTGAAACTATCATGTCAATATGGACCAAAATCTCTGAGAAAAGTTTTCCAACACCTTGTAGACATGTGCGATTAGTTTCGTACGAATCGGAAATTCGTACCAATTTTTCGAAATTCGTACATTCGTACGAATCCGAATTACAAATTTTTACGAATACGAATTCTGTACGAAATACGAATTTTTACGAATACGAATTCCGAATTTCAACTAATATGAAAGAAATCATAGCGGATATAACGAATGATTCGGATGAATTTGAGATTCAGTATAACGAATATCGACACTCTACGAATAATAACGAATTATCCAAAAACGTATTAACGTTACATAACACAAGTCTATTGTCTATTGTTCACCAATCACTCAGAGGAAGTACGAAATACGAAATTTCGTATTCGTAAACGAAATTTCATATTTCGTACTTCCTCTGATTGATTGGTGAACAATAGACAATAGACTTGTGTTATGTAACGTTAATAAGTTTTCGGATAATTCGTTATTATTCGTAGAGTGTCGATATTCGTAAGGATTCGCAAAGATTCGGAACGATATTAACGATTCGTAAAGATTCGTACGAAATTCGTATTTCGTACGAATCCGAATTAAATTTCGTACACGAATTACGTTTTTTTTTTATATGAAACGGAACGAAAATAAACAAATTTTTTGACGGCTCCCATGTCTAACACCTTGTTGAATCTATGCCACGAAGAATTAAGGTAGTTCTGAAATCAAAATGGGTGAATGGTTCGGCCCGAGCATAAGGTCGGGCCTAACTTTCATTGTTCAGTTGTTCAGCGAACAGCCGAACAGACGTGTCGTTTGACCGTTTGTTCAGCCCCCCGAACCGACCACAATGCATTGCGGCATTCAACAGTGCATTGCAAGCCCTGATTGGCTGAAGCAGTGAAAGCTTCAGCCAATCGGGGCACAGATCACTGTTATGCCGCGTACACACGAGCGGATTTTCCATCTGAAAAATCTTGGATGTTTTTTCCGACGGAATTCGGCTCAAGCTTGGCTTGCATACACACAGTCACACAAAAGTTCTCTGAACTTTCGACCATCAAGAACGCGGTGACGTACAACCCTACGACGAGCCGAGAAAATTAAGTTCAATGCTTCCGAGCATGCGTCAAATTG
This sequence comes from Lithobates sylvaticus, assembly GCA_028564925.1. Taxonomy (NCBI): domain Eukaryota; kingdom Metazoa; phylum Chordata; class Amphibia; order Anura; family Ranidae; genus Lithobates; species Lithobates sylvaticus. Next base: position 315,059,684 of record CM053029.1, on the reverse strand, counting down.
TTTCCGAGCATGCGTAGGAATTTTGCGCGTCAGAATTTGTACAGACGATCAGAATTTCTGATCGGAACTTTTTCCGACCGAAAAATAGAGAACCTGCTCTCAATCTTTTGCTGGCTGAAATTCCGCCAGAAAAAGTCTGATGGAGCATACACACGGTCGGATTTTCCAACCAAAAGCTCACATCGGACATTTGCTGGGGGAATTTCCGATCATGTGTACGGGGCATTAGAGTCATGATTGGACACTGTCATCATGGCTCATTCCCGCCCCACAGTATAAAAGTATTCTTTCAATGGCAGCCATTTTCAGTGTGATTTCGCGTGGAGAAAGATAGAACAGGGCTCTGTTCAGTGCTATTAGTTAGTTAGTGTGCTATACTGTGCTATTTTGCTTCAATTGTCAGTGTAGAATATTAGTTTATTGTCAGTCTAGGGATAGTGTGAGTGTAGTGAGGAGGACCATCATTCAGCTTTGCATAGTGTGCAGCTAGTGTAGGGACAGCTCAGTTTCACTGTAGTGTAGTGAGACTGTGTCATTCATACATACATTAGTGTAGAGTAGGGACAGCTTATATAGTTTCAGTGCAGTGTAGTGAGACTGTGTCAGTAATCTTGACATTAGTGTATAGCTAGAGTAGGGACAGTTCAGATAGCATCAGTGTAGTGATGGTTGAACACCGTCTATTTGATTGTGTTACTGCCAGTTTAACACTATTTACTTCTGTGTGCGTTACTGCCAGTTTAACACCATATAGTTTTGCATGCGTTACTGCCAGTTTAACGCCATATCATTTTATGTGCGTTACTGCCAGTTTAACGCCATATAGTTCTGTGTGCGTTACTTCCAGTTTAACGTCATATAGTTTTGCGTGCGTTACTGCCAGTTTAACACCATATTGTTTTGCGTGCGTTACTGACAGTTTAACGTCATATAGTTTTGTATGCGTTACTGACAGTTTAATGCCATATCGTTTTGTGTGCGTTACTGCCAGTTTAACGCCATATAGTTCTGTGCGTCACTGTACGTTTGGCGCATTATATTTCAGTATATTATAGTGTATCCCCGAAGTGTGTCTGTGTAGTGTGAGTACTCAAATTAAAATGCACCAAACACCCCTTTACATTGATTAAAGTGCATCTACGTACAGATTTCAACTTCTTCTTTACATTTGCTTATAAGCACCGCCTCTTCCCTCCCAATAATGTCTGAGAGGACAACAAGGAAAGGCAGACGTTCCCTTGGCACTGTAAGGGGGCCAGCAACAAATGTGTCCACAGGCAAAGGTGGACGTGGTGGTCAGTCCTCAGGCAGGACATTATTTAGTGAGTTAGTGAGTTTGCCCATGCTATCCAGCCACAGCATGCAGAGGAGGTGGTGGACTGGTTTACTAAACCTTCCTCATCCTCCTCATCCTCTGTCACGCAAGTAGAGACAAGTGTGCAGTCCCCTGCAGTTGCCAGAGTGGATAAACCTGCCTCCTTGTCCACATCTATTCCTGCCATAGCCCCAACATCAGCAATTCAGGAGTCAGCTAAGTTATTTGACCACAGTGTCAGCCACTTGCCCCTTGATGATGCCCAGCCATTACTGGATTCAGAAGTTGGTTCTGAGGTTGAGGATGACAGGAACCTGAGCCTAGAGAGAGGGAAACTGGTAGACAAATTGGCATTCATGTTCCCCAAGCTGCAGCGTATTGCCAAGTTGTCTCCAGTGGTAATGATGAAGATGGAGGAGATGGAGATGATGATGATGAGGTCACTGATGCGACTTGGGTGCCAGATAGAGCAGAGGAGGAAACTGAAGGTGAGGCGGCACAACCCCAAGGAGGCCGACATCAAGAAAGAGCAGAAAGCAGCCACCATATTGCATCACATTCTGCAGCTTTTATCTCCCAGCCCACTTCCCAACGTTCAGCTGTCTGGGCCTTTTTCAGCACATCTGCAGCAGATCGCAATGTTGCTATCTGCAATCAGTGTCTCAGGCACATTAAACGTGGCAAAAACACCAACCATTTGGGTACCTCATGTCTAACAAGGCATTTAACGTCCAAACACTCAGCCCGATGACAAGAGCACCTAAAAGCCACTCAAAAGTGGCACAAATCCTCCTCCTCCTTATCCACTGTCCCTGCAATACCAAGTAATTACCTTTCAGCAACCTCCACTGACAGGGATGATGGTATAGCACAGGTTCTCCCAGGTCCTAGCAGCACATATGCCAGCAGCACACCACCAGCTGTAGACTGTAGCCGGCAAATTTCTCTGCCTCATCTGCGACAGCAGAAAGAAAAATACAGTCCCTGCCACCCACATGCCCAGCGTCTGAATGCAAGCTTGTCAAAGATGTTGGCTCTCCAACTTCTGTCTTTAAGCCTGGTGGGTTCTGCCCCCTTTCCGTGAATTTGCACAATGTGCTATACCACAATGGCAGGTTCCCATTCGCTACTACTTTTCACGTAAGGCCGTTCCATCTCTCTTCCATCACATGGAAGGGAATGTTGTGGCATCGCTGGGCAAGGCAGTCAGCCATAAAATCCAGCTTACTGCTGACACGTGGTCCAGCAAGCATGGGCAAGTATGATATATTTTGTTCACAGCACACTGGGTAACGCTGTTTGCAACTTGAAAGGATGCAGGACAGGGCTCGGTGCTGCAGCTTGTTGTGCCCCCACATCTCCATACAGCTGGTGGTGATAATGCCAGACCTATGAGATCTACCCCCTCCTCCTCCTCCGCCACCTCCATGCCCTCCTCTGCAGAATTGTCCTATGAACATCTGGTACCCCCTAAGCGTTCAAAGAGCTATTCCCAGAGCCAGGCTAAAAGGTGCCATGCAGTGCTTCAGCTGGTGTGTTTAGGGGACAGGAACCACATTGGAGCAGAGATTCTTGCAGCTCTGCAGGGACAGGCCCAGAGGTGGTTCACATAACGCCAGCTGGAGCCAGGAATGGTGGTGTCCGATAATGGCTCAAACCTCCTGTCCGCCCTTAGACAGGGAAAGTTGACACATGTGCCAGGCCTGGTACATGTCCTCAATTTGGTTGTGCAGCATTTCCTAAGTATGTACCCAGGGTTACAAGATGCACTAAAACAGGCCAGAAGATATACTAAATGGCCTCCCTAATTTGGTCCTGCTCCGAATGCGCCCCCCCCCCCCCCCAGGTCCGTGATTCGTCCTAGATTCAGGTTTAACTCTGGCTCCTCAGGTAAAAAAGGTCGTCAGTGCATGTCACTGGCAGCTAAAACTCCTGAGGGGGCTGTTTAAATATCTGGATATCTCGGACAAAAAAACTGTCATCTGTGCCACGATAGGTAGCTGCCTAGACTACTGCAACTCTCTTTATTTGGGATTGCCAAAGATGCTAGTGCAGAAGCTTCAACTTATTCAAAATGCTGTGGCTGCTCATGGATGTCTCGTTGAGGGATCATATCATCCCTGTCCTCTGCGCCTTGCATTGGCTGCCGGTCCACTATCGCCCCTTATTTATAGTAAGATGTATTATATTTAAGATTATGAGAGGCCTGGCCCCAAGCTACCTTTGGTCTCGTTTTCATAAACGAGCTCTTGTCAGATCACTCAGATTTACCGGCAGGGATTTTCTCTACATTTCGGTGCCTAAAAAGACCTGGCATGGTGGTCGGGCCTTCTCCCACCAGCGTGCCGTACTATGGAATAGCCTCCCTGTCAAGCTCCAGGAGGCCCCCACTATTCTGGTTTTCCCGCAGGTCACTGAAGACTTGGCTTTTCACGCAGGCGTTTCCTGTATAGTCTCTTTTTTCTACCCTTCTGCCGCTCTGTGCTGCTTCTGGTCCCTGGGCCCTTTCTTTCCAGGATCTTTGCTATGAGCATTGGCACCCATTGGGGTAAGACCGCGCTATATTAACCACTTGCCAACCGCCCTATGTACATATACGTCGGCAGAATGGCACGTACAGGCAAAATCACGTACCTGTACGTGACATTCTTCCGGCGGGTGGGGTGTCCGATCGGAACCCCCTCCGCCGGCGGGGACGGTCGGCATCGCTTCAGGAGCGATCAGGGACGAGGGGACGGCCAGTGGTTTCTGGCCACCCCCTCGCGATCGCTCCTGGCGAATGAAAAGCTTCCCTTTCCTGTCTATTGTATAGACAGGAAGGCGGAAGTGATGTCACGCTCGGTGCGCCGGTCTATGTGACCGGAACGCCGAGGAGAGAACGTGTAAAGGTTAGTGCACAAACAGTACACTGACACCAGTACACATAGGCACATATTCCACCCCCTGTCACCCCCTGATCACCCCCCAGATCACCCCCTGCCCCCCCAGTCACAGTGTCACTAATTGCAATGATCATTTATTTACTGATCACTGCATTTAGTGTCAGTGTGACTGTAATAACTGTCAGGGCAGTTAGTTTTAGGTCCAAGGTAGCCCCCTACCCCCCCCCTAATAAAGGTTTAACCCCCTGATTGCCCCTAGTTAACCCCTTCACCCCTTTTGCCAGTGTCACTAAGCGATCGTTTTTCTGATCGCTGCATTAGTGTCGCTAGGTAACCATTTTTTTTTTATTTTAACCGCCATTTTTATATAGGTTCATAAATAGGTTTATAGGTCAGGTACCCCCATATTACAACCTAAATAAAGGTTTTAACCCCCTGATTGCCCCTAGAGTTAACCCTTTCACCAGTGATCACCGTATAAGTGTCACTGGTGACGCTGGTTAGCCAGTTAGTTATTTCGTTATTTAGGTTCCCGTCAGGTTTTTATATAGCGTCAGGTACCCCATATATTACCTAATAAAGGTTTAAACCCCCTGATTGCCCCTAGTTAACCCTTTCACCCCCTTTTGCCAGTGTCACTAAGCGATCTTTTTCTGATCGCTGCATTAGTGTCACTGGTGCCGCTAGGTAGCCAGTTTTTTTTTTTAGGTTAACCGCCAGGTTTATATAGGTTCATAAATAGGTTTATAGGTCAGGTACCCCATATTACAACCTAAAGGTTTTAACCCCCTGATTGCCCCTAGAGTTAACCCTTTCACCAGTGATCACCGTATAAGTGTCACTGGTGACGCTGGTTAGCCAGTTAGTTATTTCGTTATTTAGGTTCCCCGTCAGGTTTTTATATAGCGTCAGGTACCCCCATATATTACCTAATACAGGTTTAACCCCCTGATTGCCCCTAGTTAACCCTTTCACCCCCTTTTGCCAGTGTCACTAAGCGATTGTTTTTCTGATCGCTGCATTAGTGTCACTGGTGCCGCTAGGTAGCCAGTTTTTTTTTGTATTACTGTTACGGGTGACGCTGGTTAGTTAGCTTGTTTTTTATACTGTCAGGGCACCCGCCATTTATTACCCAATAACGGTTTAACCCCCTGATCGCCCGGCGGGTGATATCAATTAGGTTTTAGGGTCAAATAAGGTCTGCGTCGCCCCAGGTTAGTGCCAGTACCGCAAACACCCACGCGCAAAGCATACACCTCCCTTAGTGGCACAGTATCTGAACAGATCAATATCTGATCTGATCAGATCTATACTAGCGTCCCAGCAGTTTAGGGTTCCAAAAAACGCATTGTTAGCGGGATCAGCCCAGATACCTGCTAGCACCTGCGTTTTCCCCCCCCCCTCCGCCCAGCCCAGCCCACCCAAGTGCAGTATCGATCGATCACTGTCACTTACAAAACACTAAGCACACATAACTGCAGCGTTCGCAGAGTCAGGCCTGATCCCTGCGATCGCTAACATTTTTTTTGTGGTAGCGTTTTGATTCAGTCGCTAACAGTCAGGAGCTTTTTTACCTGTGAATCTCAAAAAAATTAAAAAAACAAAAATAGTTGTCGTTTTATTGTTCTCTCTCTCTCTCTATTCTCTCTCTATTGTTGCTCTTTTTTCACTCCATTCTATTCTGCAATGTTTTATTATGTTTTATCATGCTTGCTTTTCAGGTATGTAATTTTGTTTACTGTGTTTTAGTGTTCCTATTAGTTCCTTTAGTGTGTGCGCCATTCAGTTGCAGCGCGGATTTATTTATCTTGACAGCAACAGCGTTTGCTCCCACGATACATAAAGCCGCGACTCCAACGCTGTAGGAGGTGATTTCACCACCACAGTTAAAAAAAAAAGAGCATATGTGCCGAAGCATGGGGGCAGCAGGGGGGGGGAGGAGCGATTGGCTCCTAATGCCACGTACATACGGTCGAAATTCCGACCGTGTGTACACGGCATAACTTTTGCGGGAGGATGCCCCCATGCATCGGCATATATAAATGGTGCATGTATGCCCATCATTAGAAGTGGGTGAATGAAGGGAGGTATTCTAATGGTGGGCATACCCACCAATCAATCTCTTTTTTTCGTTCAGCCAAGAGGCTGCATGAAAAAAAAAAGATTACAATATATGTCCAGTATGTTGCTGGACTTTGAATGGTTATACCAGAATGATGCCTGCAGGTTTAGGTATCATCTTGGTATCATTCTTTTCAGCCAGTGATCGGCTTTCATGTAAAAGCAATTCTAGCGGGTAATTAGCCTCTAGACTGCTTTTACAAGCAGTGGGAGGGAATGTCCCCCCTCCCGGATATAAACCGCGCCATTGGGAAATTGGGAAAGCATTTTATCACACCAATCTTGGTGTGGTCAGATGCTTTGAGGGCAGAGGAAAGATCTAGGGTCTAATAGACCCCAATTTTTTCAAAAAAAGAGTACCTGTCACTGCCTATTGCTATCATAGGGGATATTTACATTCCCTGAGATAACAATAAAAATCATAACAAAGAAAAAAAAATGGAAGGAACAGTTTAAAAATAAAATAAAAAAGCTAAATAAATAAAAAAAAAAAACTAAAAAAAAAAAAAAGCACCCTGCCCCCCCTTCTCTTGCGCAAAAGCGTACACAAGCGTTGGTCTGGCGTCATATGTAAACAGCAATTGCACCATGCATGTGAGGTATCACCGCGAAGGTCAGATCGAGGGCAGTAATTTTAGCAGTAGACGTCGTCCGTGAATCTAATGTGGTATCATGTAAAGGCTTTTAAAGGCTTTTAAAAATGTATGTAGTTTGTCGCCACTGCGTGTTTGTGCGCAATTTTAAAGCATGTCGTGTTTGGTATCCATGTACTCGGCCTAAGATCATATTTTTTATTTCATCAAAAATTTGAGCAATATAGTGTGTTTTAGTGCATTAAAATAAAAAAAAGTGTATTTTTTCCACAAAAAATGCGTTTGAAAAATCGCTGCGCAAATACTGTGTGGAAAAAAAAATGCAACACCCACCATTTTAATCTGTAGGGCCTTTGCTTTAACAATATATATAGTGTTTGGGGGTTCAACGTAATTTTCTTGCAAAAAAAAAAATATGTTTTCATGTAAACAAAAAGTGTCAGAAAGGGCTTTGTCTTCAAGTGGTTAGAAGAGTGGGTGACGTGTGACATAGGCTTCTAAAATGTTGTGCATAAAATGCCAGGACAGTTCAAACCCCCCCCAAATGACCCCATTTTGGAAAGTAGACACCCCAAGCTATTTGCTGAGAGCAATGTTGAGCCCATTAAATATTTTTTTTTTTTGTCCCAAGAGATTGAATAATGAAAAAAAAATATATATATATTTTTTTTACAAAAAGTTGTCACTAAATGATATATTGCTCAAACATGTCATGGGCATATGTGGAAATACACCCCAAAATACATTCTGTTGCTTCTCCTGAGTACGGGGATACCACATGTGTGGGACTTTTTGGGAGCCTAGCTGCGTACGGAACCCCAAAACCAAGCACCGCCTTCAGGCTTTCTAAGGGTGTAATTTTTTTATTTCACTTCTCACTGCCAATCACAGTTTCGGAGGCCATGGAATGCCCAGATGGCATAAAACCCCCCAAAATGACCCCATTTTGGAAAGTAGACACCCCAAGCTATTTGCTGAGAGGTATGGTGAGTATTTTGCAGATCTCGCTTTTTGTCACAAAGTTTTGAAAATTGAAAAATGAAAAAAAAAATGTTTTTTTTCTTTACTTTCTTCATCTTCAAAAACAAATGAGAGCTGTAAAATACTCACCATGCCTCTCAACAAATAGCTTGGGGTGTCTACTTTCCAAAACGGGGTCATTTGGGGGGGGTTTGTGCTATTTTGGCATTTTATGGCCTTCGAAACTGTGATAGGTAGTGAGGAGTGAAATCAAAAATTTTGCACCCTTAGAAATCCTGAAGGCGGTGCTTGGGTTTCGGGGCCCCGTACGCGGCTAGGCTCCCAAAAAGTCCCACACATGTGGTATCCCCATACTCAGGAGAAGCAGCAAAATGTATTTTGGGGTGCAATTCCACATATAACTATGGCATGTGTGAGCAATATATCATTTAGTGACAACTTTTTGCTATAAAAACCAAAAAAAATTCTTTTTTATTTTACATTTTGGCCCAAATGTTTGACTAAAATTGAGTTTATTAGATTTTTCTTATAACAAAAATAGAAAATCTCTTTTTTTTTCAAAATTTTCGCACTTTTTCCGTTTATATCGCAAAAAATAAAAATCACAGAGGCAATCAAATACCATCAAAAGAAAGCCCTATTTGTGGGAAGAAAAGGACGCAAATTTTGTTTGGTTAAAAAATTGCATGACCGCGCAATTACCAGTTAAAGTAGTGCAGTGCGAAATTGAAAAAAGACCTCTGGTCCTTAAGCTGACAATTGGTCAGGGGCTGAAGTGGTTAACATTCCTCTCAACTCAACTCAAGAGTCTGTAGCCATTTCAGGCGGTCATACACAGCCAGTGCTTGGTTGGCTGAAATTCAGCAGGAATTCCACCTGCCCGTAAACCACCTGATTTGTGACATGCCCACCAGGTGGAACTCAACTTTGGGAATGCTACAGCGGTTATACATGCAGCAGAGGGCCATCAATGAGTATCTGTGCCAGTACGACAGGACGACAGGCTCAAGCCGCCTCTGTTTTTTTTTCCCATGCCAATGGCTGATCATTAAGGATGCATGCACTGTATTGTCACCATTTGAGGAGGCACAAGGATGGTGAGCAGTGACAGTGCATCAGTGACACAATCCCTGTTGTGTTGCTGCTGGAGCAGACTCTGGGTGGCATTATGGACAGGGCACTGGAGGCAGAGCAGCAGGAGGAAGAGGAGGACTTCCTTTCCTCTCCTCCAGACACCATCATTCCTATGTCACAGAACACACATAAGGAGAGAGGGGAGGAGGATGAGGAGGATTCTGGCACTTTCATAGGCTTCAAAGAAGAGGAAGGCATGCGTCAATCTGTAAGCAATGGCTTTCCAACTCCAAGACCATTGGGAGTAGTACGTGGCTGGGAGGTGGAAGTTCCAGATGCAGTCATCCTGAGTGACCCTGAGGAGTCTGCTTCTCAAGCCTTGGCAATTTGAGGCACATGGGCAACCTCATGCTTCAAAGCCTGCGAAAGGACCCAAGAATACGTGGCATAAAGGAGAAGGATGATTTCTGGTTGGCAACCCTCCTTGACCACCATTATAAGTGGAAGGTCTCAGAACTCATCCCATCCCAACAGAGAGAGCAGAAGATAAAATCTCTTGAGGACACGTTAAAGAGGATTTTATTGAACATTTTTCCTGACTCCAGTAGGTTACAGTGTGGTGGAAAACGTTGTTTTAAGTCTTCTGTTGGTCAAGAGAGGAGCATTGGAGAAGGTGTCCTCCTAAGTGAGGCATTTCGGAATTTTTTTAGTCCTCACCCCCCAGGGCTGTCAGCTTCCACATCCCATCGGCATGGTGTGCTATACAAGTGCTGTACAGTGAGATAACCTGAAAAGTGGTTCAAAAATAAAACCCTAGTTGTGTCCCGGCACTAACTACACAAATCCTTTGCGGTGCCCCAAGTAGAGTAGTAATGTGGCATGTGTAGCATGTCGCAGTGAACCAAAATGTGACCAAATTTTATTAACAGTGGAACCTGGACAGAAGGGGCTACGGGGGTGGCATTTACTAGAACCAATCGGCTGTATTTTCCTTCTGCAGCCACTAAATGCCGTCGGGGGAGGGGGGCATGGTGGTGGGAGAAGCCAGCTTTCAACTGTTGCAGGAGGAAAATACAGCCAATCCGTTTTTGTAAATGCCACCCCCACTGCCTTCAAAGGTAAAGGTAAGGTAAATTTTCTTCCCCCCCCCCCCTGCTTGACGCCCATCTCCCCTCCACAATGCAACCCCCATTATTATCATCATCCTCACCATCACTTTACTCCCTTTCCCAGGGCCGGGACAAGGGGTGGGCAGGAGGGGCGGCTGCCCCTGGCGCAATGGTATATTGCAGGGGTAGGGGGCACCTTGAGCCTAACCCTAAGGGAAAGGAGGGCGCAGTTTGGCATTATTGCCCTGGGCACTGGATGACCTTGTCCCGGCACTGCCCTTTCCCCATTATGGTACTTTATCCCTGTGATCTCTGTCTTTGTCACCCATTGATTATTAGCATCATTGTCCTTTATCACTCTCATCATTATACTCTATACTGTCCTCACTATCCTCACCATCTCATCTTTAGCATCATTATTCTCACCATTATTTATCATCCTCATCTTTATCATTTCTACTGTCATTATCATGATCATCATAATTATCACTATCATGATAATTTTCATCTCACCCCCCTTTATCATGCTTATTAGTATCCACTATATGGTCATCACTTTCCTCAGCATCATCATCCCTATCATTATTGGCATCAGCATCCGTATCATCCTCACCATCACTTTTCTCATTTTTCTCATTACTTTACATTACTATTGTCATCTCTATATAATCATCCCCATCACTTTCCTTAATTGTCCTCATCATAATCCTCCTTGCTGTCATTACCATCCTCACTATCATCATCCTTATCATTATTATCATCCTCATCATTATTTAATTTATATGATGTCATCATCATGATCAATATTATCCTTATCATGATCATTATCAATTCCCCCTTTATCAGATTTATCGTTATCCCCTACACTCATCACCATACTCATCCTCATTGTCACTCTTTTTTTACCCTCTCTACTGTCATCACTACAATCATTATCATCCTCATTATTGTTGTTATTGTCCTTACAATATGCTCTATACACCATCATCATACTCATCCGTATCATTATTTTCTGTATCATCATCCTCAACATCACTTTCCCTATTACTTAACATTATCATTGTAATCCATGTCCTCATCATCCTCATCATTATCCCCTCAACTCTCATCACCATCCACGCCATCATCATCCTTATCATTATCATCACAATTTTGACTTCCCATCCATATTCATCACCCTCATCATTTGTCTTTATCATCTTCATCTTCTTTACTGTCACCATCATCCTCACCATCACTTTTCTCACTTCCATAATTACTATACATGATCCCTTTCATCTCTGTTCTCACCATCCATTATTATCATTCCCATCATTGTCATCACTTTCTTACTCTCCTTCCATCATCTACATTATCCTCCTTACTGTCATCCTCCTCCTCCTATTTATGATGATCCTTTTCTCCTCTCTCTTCTCACACTTCTCGAATCTCGATCTTCACCCTCCCAATCCCGTCCCCCTGGCCCTGGATTCACATGGAACAATGTAATGCAGTAGTGGTCACCTGGTGGGGCCATGGGTGGGCGGGAGGTGCCCTTAAGGGGGTGTCCAGTTGGCAGCTCGGGAAGAGGAAGATAAGGGTCACACCCCACATCACTGATCACCCAGTCAGGATGAACCCATCTCGGTGGGCGGGGTCAGTTGCTGTCGGGGGGGGCGGATGGAGAGGGTGGTCATGTGTCCCCGGCGATTGCAGCTGACAGCTCTCTCAGGTCATAAAAGGGGAATAGGAATGGAGCAGAGGAGAGGGTAGGGGGGACAATCATCAGTCACAGACAGTTCAAAGAGAGGACCCAGTCCCCTCTTCTCTTCACCCAACACTGACGTCTCAGTTTTGGTTGGAGGGATTCAGATTTTACCACCCGTGGATGTCCAGGCTGCCCAGCCTTATGCTGGTGCTGGCCTTGACAGGGAGGAGCATGGGGACAGTGGGTCCCCTCTCAATGCTGAGCCCAGTGCACATGTCTTCCCATAGTTTTGGCCCTACGTCTTGGGGTGTCCCCATAATGGCAGAATGCAAGGGCCCAGTCGCAAGTGCAACCTTTACGGCCTTGGTAGTTCTGCCACTGCATTGTCATGTGCACTGTTCTGTGCACACTACAAATCTCATGGTCCATAGTCCCTAGTCCATCTCAGGAGTGAGAAAAAGAGGGTGGCTACAGTCCTACTTACAGTGGAACCATGAAGAGCAAATTTAGCTTCCCCTCTAACAGGAAGTCAGATCACAGCAGCAAAAAAAAAGGAGTTTGGAGATTTGGGGGAGGCTGAGAGCAATAGATGATACTTTTCTGAGATAGGAATATATACTTTAATAGAATAAATATTTTTTTAAACCAGATTTTTGTGTCAGTTTAACTTACAACTATTCAACATTCAAAAGGATGTGGCATGAGAGTAGACAAGTGACCCATTATTCCCACAACAGAGGGATTTTAATAGCCCCAGAAAATGCATCCAGCTCCAGCTTCCCCCATAAGGGGAAGTTACACAATATAGGCTCCCTGCCTACATGCTGGTCCATATTATGGCACCCACAAGGAAGACCAGTAATCACTCTTCTCATGATAATCAAATCAGCCTAGTTTAACTTAACTAGCTCTCTGCCTTATTAATAATATGCAGCTTCTGGGCTTAGTTATGTAGCGCCGTAGTTTTGTAAATTTAATGTTCCTGGAACCACAGTTGGGTTTTAGGGTTAATTATACCAAATTATGGTTTCAGTACCAGTCTGGCTGGATTGCACTGGGTTCTGCTTGGCCATTGGTGTCGCTGTCACTTCTGGCGAGTACGGGAGCCCAGTTTGGCTGGGCGCATTGAGTGCCAATCTCTCTCGGAACCAACCAGTAAGAGTGTCGTCTTGCTGTGCATTCCGGGAGAGGGTACTTACGGTACTGAGATCACGTGCTTCTGGGTTCCGGTCCAGAAGATCTTTCTGTCTGTTTGGTCCTGGTCCTCCTGACCAGCACCAGGGCTCTCATGGCCTGGGGTGCGGATCCATCCAATTCCGAGTCACGGGGCAGGCTAGCCGGAGGCAAAGTAACTGGAAGGAGGATTCCAAGGTGGTCCGGTGCCGTCTAGTCTGTGGAGAGGCACAGCAACTGAGAAAGCAACCAGGGGAGGACACTTCGTGAGAGGGCCATGCATAAGGCTGGTTCCTCAGCAAGAGCCTGGAAGCTACAGTGGTGTGAAAAAAGTGTTTGCCCCCTTCCTCATTTCCTGTTCCTTTGCATGTTTGTCACACTTAAGTGTTTCGGAACATCAAACCAATTTAAACAATAGTCAAGGACAACAAGTAAACACAAAATGCAATTTGTAAATGAAGGTGTTTATTATTAAAGGTGAAAAAAAATCCAAACCATCATGGCCCTGTGTGAAAAAGTGATTGCCCCCCTTGTTAAAACATACTATAACTGTGGTTGTCCACACCTGAGTTCAATTTCTCTAGCCACACCCAGGCCTGATTATTGCCACACCTGTTCACAATCAAGGCATCACTTAAATAGGAGCTGCTTGACACAGTAAGGTCCACCAGAAGATCCTTAAAAGCTACACATCATGCCGAGACCCAAAGAAATTCAGGAACAATTGAGAAAGAAAGTATTTGAGATCTATCAGTCTGGAAAGGGTTATAAAGCCATTTCCAAAGCTTTGGGAATCCAGCGAACCACAGTGAGAGCCATTATCCACAAATGGCGAAGACATGGAACAGTGGTGAACCTTCCCAGGAGTGGCCGGCCGCCCAAAATTACCCCAAGAGCGCAGCGATGACTCATCCAAGAGGTCACAAAAGACCCCACAACAACGTCCAAGGAACTGCAGGCCTCACTTGCCTCAGTTAAGGTCAGCGTTCATGCCTCCACCATCAGGAAAAGACTGGGCAAAAATGGCCTGCATGGCAGAGTTCCAAGGAGAAAACCACTGCTGAGCAAAAAGAACATCAAAGCTCGTCTCAATTTCTCCACAACACATCTTGATGATCCCCAAGACTTTTGGGACAACATTCTGTGGACCGATGAGACAAAAGTGGAACTCTTTGGAAGGTGTGTGTCCAAGTATATCTGGCGTAGAAGGAACACTGCATTTCAGAAAAAGAACATTATACCAACAGTAAAATATGGTGGTGGTAGTGTGATGGTCTGGGGCTGTTTTGCTGCTTCAGGACCTGGAAGACTTGCCGTGATAAAAGGAACTATAATTTCTGCTGTCTACCAAGAGATACTGAAGGAGAATGTCCGACCATCTGTTCGTGTACTCAAGCTGAAACGAACTTGGGTTCTGCAGCAGGACAATGATCCTAAACACACCAGCAAGTCCACCACCGAATGGCTGAAGAAAAACAAAATGAAGACTTTGGAGTGGCCTAGCCAAAGTCCTGACCTGAATCCTATTGAGATGTTGTGGTATGACCTTAAAAAGGCTGTTCATGCTCGAAAACCCTCTAATGTAACTGTGGATCCAAAAATGTAGCGCTAGTACATGGGCAAGAGTGTATGTGTATCACAGCACTCAGGAAAAAACAATACATAAACTGTATAACAAAATAATGGTGCTGGAATTGACTCCAGTATAGACAAAATGCTATAGTCCATAAAGTGATAACATTAAAGAGTAAGTCCTTCTGGTCAACTCAATAAAAGCAGATTGGAATATATGCTTGACTGATGTCAGAATAAGGCGTGGGTACGCTTACCGGAAATGTTGGATGTGGGTACCATACAGCATACACATCAGACAGACTTGAAGATGGAAGGTCTTGCATCTATGGAAAACCGCCGTGGACTGGAACTCCAACGATTTCCGGAACTGTATACTGGATCGGTCAGCAGGGTAGGTATGCTCGACATACAATCATCCGATGGTCACAGGAATGATGATGGAGACCGGGGAAGGGAATAAAAAATGGAGACCACTCCGATGGTGCAGGTCAAAAAAGCAACGATTTATTCACATGTGCATGTGAAAATAAAAGAATAAAAATCTCGAGACAATATAAATGAAAATTTCGGCAATATGAGGGGCGTAGGATAGCTGGCCCGACGCGTTTCGACTAAAGTCTTCCCTGTGGAAGACTTTAGTCGAAACGCGTCGGGCCAGCTATCCTACGCCCCTCATATTGCCGAAATTTTCATTTATATTGTCTCGAGATTTTTATTCTTTTATTTTCACATGCACATGTGAATAAATCGTTGCTTTTTTGACCTGCACCATCGGAGTGGTCTCCATTTTTTATTCCCTTCCCCGGTCTCCATCATCATTCCTGTGACCATCGGATGATTGTATGTCGAGCATACCTACCCTGCTGACCGATCCAGTATACAGTTCCGGAAATCGTTGGAGTTCCAGTCCATGGCGGTTTTCCATAGATGCAAGACCTTCCATCTTCAAGTCTGTCTGATGTGTATGCCGTATGGTACCCACATCCAACATTTCCGGTAAGCGTACCCACGCCTTATTCTGACATCAGTCAAGCATATATTCCAATCTGCTTTTATTGAGTTGACCAGAAGGACTTACTCTTTAATGTTATCACTTTATGGACTATAGCATTTTGTCTATACTGGAGTCAATTCCAGCACCATTATTTTGTTATACAGTTTATGTATTGTTTTTTCCTGAGTGCTGTGATACACATACACTCTTGCCCATGTACTAGCGCTACATTTTTGGATCCACACGTATTTTGACTTTGTTTGTTTTGTTTGTTGGCAGCTTTTGCATGGTCCCAATTGATTAGCGCGGTTTTTTCCCCAATTCATTCTCTAATGTAACTGAATTAGGACAAGTGTGACAAACATGCAAAGGAACTGAGGAAGGGGGCAAACACTTTTTCACACCACTGTAAGTTGAAAGACACCAAGTGAATCTACACTCGTACGGTATCGCCGGACCGGCTGCAAGAAACTGGTACCGTATGAGGGCTCTCTAAGTTTGCGCAAGTATTGGTATTTCCGCGCTAATATGGTAACCAGAGTGAGAGGAGGGGGAAGGTATGCGGCAACACCGAAGGGTCAAACTGTACCCAAAAAAACAAATGGAATGAATCAATGTGTGGTGCTGCGCTCCCAAAGGTTGTGCTGGATGGTTAAGTTGGGATGGCAATGGTGAGCAATAGGGGATGGTGGAGGTCTTACCAAAATTAAATAAATATACATATAAAATAAATAAACAATAAAGAAACACACTTGTGACTGTTGTGCATAAATTGCTAAAATCAAGTGAGATAAATTAAAAAGAGTTGAATATGATAAACGTGCTGGAGTGTGCTGTAGAATAACAATAAAAAGGTGCACAGTTAATTAGGAATCGCAAAACCATTAAACGATGTTCCAGTGGAACTAAAAACAGATTAAAGGTCTCTAGATAAAATGGAAGTGCAAGAGAAGTAATAAAACAGATAAATGCATGTAAAATCGCATTTAAAAAATTCAAAATCGCATAGAAGTTCCAAAAATCGCATAAAATTTCAAAATCGCAAAAGTTGCGTAGTAAGTTAAAAGTTCAAAATCTTATACTAGTTCAAGACACAAAAGTGTGTAGTGCCCATGGGGAAGGAAAATAAATAGAACAGTGGTGCTGCGACAATGCAGTAGTGATGCTATATAGTGATTTCTGCGGTTCTTGCGAGGGCAGATGCAGCGTGGAGAGATGGTTGGTGCTGGTGGGTTTTTACATATAATAGCGTTGTGACTGAAAAGACGTGATTGCTTGGTGCTCTGTGCTGTGGTTCTTCGGTGTATGGAAGACACCTAAGGGTGCCCTAAATGGTTACCTTACTGCTGTAAGGTAACAGCATTGGATAGAAACCAGGAAGGTGTAAGGCCACTCCAGAGGGGGATTAACGGTCTGGTCTGCAGCTCTTCCTTCTGTGTCTGGTGAGGACTGTTTATCTCTTCATTGGCAGGGAACACTCAGCAATCGTCAATCATAATAATAGAGGGGGAGGAAAACGGAGGACTATATGGTGTAGTATTTCTCAAAAAATATTTATTTGACATTTGCATACATTATAGACTCACATTTAAAAAGCAGCTGGGGATCAGGGTAGGAAACGAGCGGCTTGCTCGCGTCTGAACGTCACTTCCGGTGTCCGTTTGTCCTACGCGTGTCGTCACCGTCACGTGACTTCATCTGGGATACAGTATGGGCATCGGAAGTGTCTTTTATTTGGTATTGAATAAGATAATGGGCGGCCATTATCTAGAGGTCAAATTGTATGTTGTTACTGTGGCGGCCATTTTGCGTAGGATCGGGCTCCGATCGCGGCCATTTTTGGTTGGGTTATAGAGACATATCTCTGAGTTTATACAGTGTGTGTCTCATATGTGTGTATAGGATGTATTGGGATACATCTAAAGTATTATAGGCTGTTCAACATGGAGAGATTCGTTTACTTTGGGGCATAATTTTTATAGATGTTGGGGAGTTTGTCGTGAGGGGAATTAAGTGTTGATTTGGTTAGTGTAGTTTAACGAATCGCGGGCTACAGCCGCGGCCATGTTTGGTGTGATCTCGGGGACATTTTGATAACGTGCTGTGCAAGGGATAAGTTGAAGTGACAACCATATATGGTGTGTCATTTAGGACAATTGTGGTGCTATACACCATAGAGTGGTAACTCTGGCTAGTTATGGTGTATATTAAACAGGGGCCAGGTGAAAAAATAAATAAAAAAGTAACGTGTGAGTAGGTGGCCTCTTCATTGGGCAGGCTGTTAAATCGAAACTTAAATGGTAGATGTTAATGATTTTCAGCTCTAGTTGGCATACGCTTTGGTATAGTAAAAAAGGCACATCTAAAAGAAGTGGTATGTGATATGTGTAAGAGGTCATATTGGATGCTCTTCTTTATGGGCAATCACATTTAATGGGTGTGATGTAAAATTATGTTTGACGGGGAAAGTGAGATGAAGATTAAAAACACTAACAACTGAATAGTCGGACTCCGGAAATAATTTCAGGCAAGGATAGGGCAAGGTAAAATTGTATACATACATATTAAAATATGCATAAAGTGCATATCTTCTTAAAATAGGATATATACATATTAAAATATGTATGAAAAACGTACCATATAAATATATATAAACATCAATACATAAAATATCCACCTAAAAGCATAAGATAACTTGGTAGGTATGGTGTGGCGAGATTAGGCCTAAAAATTGATGATAAGATGTATACAGGAGATATATATATAAGAGATTAAAATGTCTAAAAAAGTAGATGTATGTATGAGCGAGGCTAAAAACTTTAAAAATCACTGATGAAACAGTTCAAATCAAATTCGATATTGAGGCCATGGGGTGTGAAAGTATTTAAAATAAATATCCACTTGGATTCTAACTGGCTGAGTGTTCTTACTTTGTGGCCTCCTCTCCAGTGTTTTTTATACGGTTCGATGCCCCAAAATTTTAGATGCGTGGGGTCTTTGTTGTGATGTGTTGCAAAATGTTTAGAGACGCTATGTTTATCGTATCCCTTTTTTATGTTTTGTATATGTTCTTTGATCCGAATTCTTAGGAGTCTTTTTGTGCGTCCAATATATTGTAGGCCGCAGCTGCATTGTAGGGCGTAAACCGCTCCCTCGGTGTTGCAGCAAATAAAGTCTCGTAACTCGTGGGTGTTGCCGGTGCTGGTGGATTTGAATTCAGACACTTTGGTAGCTGGTTTTTGAGATTTTCTACAGGCATAACATTTTTTGCAGGGGTAAAATCCCTTTCCTGAGAAAAAGGTGTAGCCTATTTTGGGCGGGTCTGGTATATTTTTGACAAGTTTATCTCTGAGAGTCGGTGCTCTTTTATACACAAAGCGGGGTATCTCTGGAAGGAGTGGTTCGAGGTGTGCGTCTCGTCGTAGGATATGCCAGTGAGATTTGATTATTTTTTCCACAGCTTTATGCTGGATGTTGTAATCGAGAATAATGGGTATTCCAGTGAGGCTTGAATTCTGTTTATCTTTGTCTTTTATGAGTTCCTTTCTGTCCATTTTCTCTACCTCGATAATCTTAGATTGAATAAACTGTTCGTTGTACCCTCTATCGATAAATCTATGTCCAATTTTCTGTGCCTGAGTGTTGAAGTCAATATCATTTGTGCAATTCCTACGTATCCTCATTAATTGTCCTTTGGGAATATTGCAAAGCCAGCTGTGGTGGTGGCAGCTTTCTATTGGCAAGTAACTGTTTTTGTCCACGTTTTTAAAATGGGTTCTGGTCCAGAGTTTATCATCGTCTTGTAGTATTTCTAGATCTAAAAAAGTTACTTTGTTTTTACTAATATCCCAAGTGAGGTTAATATTTTTATCGTTCTTGTTTAGTTTTTCTAGGAATTTGATTAGGCTTGCTTCTTCCCCTTTCCATAGTATGATGATGTCATCAATGTACCTTTTGTAAATGGTGAGTTCCGTAGGGGCTTCTGAGAAAACCATCTCGTCTTCCCACTTAGCCATAAATAGACTGGCTACGCTTGGCGCGAATTTTGCGCCCATAGCGACGCCAGTTTTTTGGTGATAGAAGTTCCGGTCATACCAGAAGTAACTATTTTTTAGGCTAAAATCTAAGCATTTGATTAGGTACTTTCTTTGGAAGCAGGGTAGTGTGGTGAATTTTCTTAATCCCCATTTGGTGGCTTCACAGGCTTGATGGTGAAAGATAATTGTGTAGAGTGAAGAGACATCCGCTGTAGCGAGAATCCATGGCCCTTCATTCCTTGGGAGGTCTTCTAGTATTTGGAGGATCTGCTTGGTGTCTCTGAGGTAGGCTGTGGTGTTTTTTACGGCTGGTTGCAGAAAGTTGTCAATATATTGGCCCATTCTTGAAGTAAGGGACTCTATACCGTTGACTATAGGCCTTGGGGGGGGGATTTGTGTTGTTTTTGTGTAGTTTAGGTAAGTAGTATATAACAGGGGTGCGGCATGCCTCTGGAATCAGATATTTTGCCTCTTTTTTATTTAAAATATTCTTTTTCATCCCTAAATGTACAACTAATTCTAACTCCTTCCTGCATTTAAATATAGGATTGCTGGGGAGTCGAATGTATGTGTTCTCGTCTTTAAGGAGGTTGATCATACTGTCATTATACTGTTTTTTGGTTAGGATCACAATGCCTCCGCCTTTATCTGCGGGCCGGATCACAATATCTTTCCTTTCAGTCAATTTCCTGATACCGCTTTGTATATGTTTCGGTTCTGTTTGTTTTTTCACTTTTAAAAGTTTTAGGTCCTCAAGGACAACTTTTTTAAAAACATCTACATATTTGTTATTACTGATTTGATGGTTAAAAACTGATTTATTTCTGAGTGTACTATGTACAGCTTCATTGGCGGTGGTGGTTTGGCGAGTTTTGAACGGGTTACTGGCAATGTATTTTTTAATGTTAATGCTTCTCACGTATTTTTGTATTCCAATGTACGTTTGGAATTTATCTAGGTTTTTTGTTGGCGCGAATTTAAGGCCTCTATCTAAGACTCCTATTTCTTCTTGTGTGAGGGGGATGTTACTAAGGTTAAAAATGCCTTCTCCTTTTATTCTCTTTTTCTCTTGAGTTCTCTTGCCTGCTCGTCGTCCTCTTTTCTTCCGGGGCTTTTTCTCCATTGTACTTCGTCCATTAATCTCGGTGGATAGTTGTCTGCTCCTCTCCCTAAAAAAGGCTTATTCTGTTGGGGGTTATGATAGTAATTTTGTAGGTATCTGTCGTCTTCCTCTTGGTAGTCTCTTAGGGGTGCATAGTGATTGTACGTGGGGAGATGATAATGTTCATATGGGCGATTGTAGCCCTGGGGCTCTCTAAGTTTGTCTACATTCTTCAGTTACAACCAAGTCTGTGGCAGAGACTTTATTTACAAGTTCTACAACCAAGTCTGTGGCAGAGACTTTGCTCTATTAAAACATTCTATTGGCTGCTAGGCCTAGTGAGAGGAGGTTTATCCGATAGCTGTGAGAATCCAGTTGTGAATGACTATTCTCTGGATTCTATAGTGAGAGAAATTCAGTTTTGAGCAGTTCCAAGCGTACCTGAGCTTTCTACCTAAACCCTCTATCCCTTACTGAGAGACCGTATTTGTCTACCTATTTTGCAAATAAAAATCCCAAGGCGGACCCAATGTCAGTTTCAGCAGTTCTTTAGGCAATCTACCTCGGGAAACCCCTAGATGCATACGAGGTCAAGAAGGTAACGGTAAGCCCAAATCAAACCAGCAGCTCCTTTGGGGGTTAGTGCTACAGTTTAATTTCACACTCAAGCTAAGGGGGAATCTAGTGTCCAACCTGTGGAACTACAACAGGTCACATACATGGTATACCCTATGTACGTATACAGTATTTGTGTATCATAAACAGTAACTGCTTTACTTGTTAGTTGGCATTTTTTACAAACAGGTCTATTCACTTCCAGCATAAATCAAATAATGGTGCAACATACTTAATACAACACATGTCCATGGCAAGGATGTGCAACGTTCCCACCACTTGAAACTGCTGATATCCTACCTCCTGTTTTATGCAAAGAAGGAGATTCTTCTGAAGTGAATATCCGTCGCTCCCCCTTCTCTCTCCTCCTGGGAAGCCTTGATAGATGCAGCCCTATCCATGTATAGATTAACCTACATTAATAGAGGATGCCAATGGAAATATGACAAGGTGTGGGCCCCATGGGCGAGCACGTAGAGACTAGAAGGGTGGGGTATGGGTATGTATATGTTTACTAGCTACAAATCTCTTCTCCTGTTCAATCCTGCAGCTGTTTATCTCTGATTGCAAACGTGTACTTAATCAATTTCTCTGCTAATTACGGTTGTCCTTATCTTCTGTATGGTATCCAAGCATTTTGTAAGGTTTTGTTTCAAGCTAATCTGTATGCTCTGTCTTATTTGTTTTGACAACAATAAAGCACCTTTGTTTTGTTAAAATATAGTGTGCAGAAGGTAATGAAGATTAATAAATAGATCAGACATCTAGTGTTGTATTTCTAATATTTCATGACTACATAAATTTTCATTTACAGTGCAAATACCTGTAACTAAACTAATAATGTGTTAATAAATAGGTTTGTGTTATTTACATACCGTATATGTTTTGTGCTGTTCCTAGGATCCTACATGAACAAATTATTATTATTATTGTTATAATTATTATTATAGTTATTGTCTTTTAACAGGAGATGGAAAAGACTATTATTTTATTTAAAAAATGGAGTGATCTTTAAGAATCAACTTCCAAATCTGGGGCATGGAAAAGATCAAGTTAAGACACTTCTTTGAAGAACTGATAGTCTCCTAGAATGTCTATTCTCACCTGAGTATTTAAGCTGTATTCTAAAAAGCGATAAAAGAAAGGTATTTCCTGCCGCTGAATTTATCTCTTCACGAAGACAGACATATAATAAAAATTAATAACCTGACATATGTTCCAAAGATAACCTTTTTTGTTATTATTCATTTTGAAAATAATCTATGTGTACAGAATGGCCAACAATGAGAAAAGAAATACTCACCATGAGTTTGTCATTAGCATGCTGGCATTTTCACGTGCAACAGATCTTCTGAATAAGATTTAAAGAAAAATCCTTATGTGGCGTGTCTATCAATCAAAAACAGTTTTAGTGGCATGAAGTGATTTTGTGATATAATAAACATTAGTACCAGTCTAGGAGACGTGATTATTTGGGATCCATGTCTCTTCAAAGATAAAACATTGGGTGCCCTCTATGTTTTCTTTGTTAGTCCCCTTTCTTGTATTACTGTCCAGTGCTACTAGTGCCAAGTAGGGATGAGCCGAACACCCCCCCGTTCGGCTCGCACCAGGACCCGCGAACGGACCTAAAGTCCGTGCGAGCTTTAGAACACTATTAGTTATAATGGATGCGAACGTTCGAAATTAAAAGTGCTCATTTTAAAGGCTAATATGCATGTTAATGTCATAAAAAGTGTTTGGGGACCTGGGTCCTGCCCCAGGGGACATGTATCAATGCAAATTTTTTTTTTAAAAACGGCCGTTTTTTTTCAGGAGCAGTGATTTTAATAATGCTTAAATTGAAACAATAAAAGTGTAATATTCCTTTAAATTTCGTACCTGGGGGGTGTCTATAGTATGCCTGTAAAGGGGCGCATGTTTCCCGTGTTTAGAACTGTCTCTGCGCAAAGTGTCATTTTTGAAAGTAAAAAAGCTATTTAAAATCACTCGCGGCTAATGTTAATTCACGGCTC
Organism: Lithobates sylvaticus; assembly: GCA_028564925.1. Lineage (NCBI taxonomy): Eukaryota > Metazoa > Chordata > Amphibia > Anura > Ranidae > Lithobates > Lithobates sylvaticus. The sequence continues at coordinate 315,036,411 of CM053029.1, read as the reverse complement.
CCGTAACACAGAGAACAGTGATTCATTGAAACTCATTCATAAAAAAAAAGTCATTGATAAAAAAAAATAAAAAAAATGAAAAAAAAAAAAAAGCGTAGGGGTCCCCCCAAATTCAATAACCAGGCCCTTCAGGTCTGGGATGGATATTAAGGGGGATCCCAGCCAAAAAAAAAAAAAAAAAAAAATGGCGTAGGGTCCCCCTCAAAATCCATACCAGACCCTTGAGGTCTGGTATGGATTTTAAGGGGAACCCTAGCCAAAAAAAATGGCGTGGGGTCCCCCTCAAAATCCATACCAGACCCTTATCCGAGCACGCAACCTGGCAGGCCGCAGGAAAAGAGGGGGGGGACGAGAGCGGCCCCCCCTCTCGCCTGAACCGTACCAGGCCACATGCCCTCAACATTGGGAGGATGCTTTGGGGGTCTAAGACCCCTAAAGCACCTTGTCCCCATGTTGATGAGGACAAGGGCCTCTTCCCCACAACCCTGGCCGGTGGTTGTGGGGGTCTGCGGGCGGGGGGCTTATCGGAATCTGGAAGCCCCCTTTAACAAGGGGACCCCCAGATCCCGGCCCCCCCCCCTGTGTGAAATGGTAAGGGGGTACAAAAGTACCCCTACCATTTCACCAAAAAAGTGGCAAAAATGGTAAAAATGACAGGAGACAGTCTTTGACAATTCCTTTATTAAAATCTTCTTTCTTCTTTCTTCATCCTTCGGTTTCTTCATCTTCTCCTTCCTTCATCTTCTTCCATCTTCTTCTTCCATTTTCTTCTTCCTCCGATCCGCTTCTTCTTGCGCTGGTCTTCTCGTCCTTCTCGTCCGGCATCTTCTTCCGTCGGCGTCGGCGTCGGTGTCGGTGTCTTCTTGGGCCGCTCCGCGCAATGGGAGGCTCCCGCTGTGTGAGGCTCCGCTCCATCTGACAGGTCTTTTAAAACGGAGGGCACCTGGTGACCCCGCCCCCCTCTGACGTCATGGGGAAAGCCATCATGGAATTCCCCATGACGTCCCTGTGCGTCAGAGGGGGCGGGGTCACCAGGTGCCCTCCATTATAAAAGACCTGTCAGACGGAGCGGAGCCTCACACAGCGGGAGCCTCCCATTGCAGAGACACCGACACCGACGCCGACGCCGACGGAAGAAGATGCCGGACGAGAAGGACGAGAAGACCAGCGCAAGAAGAAGCAGGATTTCACACAGGGGGGGCGGGATCTGGGGGTCCCTTGTTAAAGGGGGCTTCCAGATTCCGATAAGCCCCCCGCCCGCAGACCCCCACAACCACCGGCCAGGGTTGTGGGGAGAGGCCCTTGTCCTCATCAACATGGGGACAAGGTGCTTTAGGGGTCTTAGACCCCCAAAGCATCCTCCCAATGTTGAGGGCATGTGGCCTGGTACGGTTCAGGCGAGAGGGGGGGCCGCTCTCGTCCCCCCCTCTTTTCCTGCGGCCTGCCAGGTTGCGTGCTCGGATAAGGGTCTGGTATGGATTTTGAGGGGGACCCCACGCCATTTTTTTTGGCTAGGGTTCCCCTTAAAATCCATACCAGACCTCAAGGGTCTGGTATGGATTTTGAGGGGGACCCTACGCCATTTTTTTTTTTTTTTTTTTGGCTGGGATCCCCCTTAATATCCATCCCAGACCTGAAGGGCCTGGTTATTGAATTTGGGGGGACCCCTACGCTTTTTTTTTTTGTTTTTTATTAATGAATGACAGCTCTCTGTGTTACAGGAGCCATCAATTCATTAGCCGCGAGTGATTTAAATAGCTTTCTTCCTGCAAAAATGACACTTTTTTGCAGGGAAAGTTCTAAGCACAGGAAACCTGCCCCCCTTCACAGGCCACCTATAGACACCCCCCAGATGTGATACTGCAATGCTGTTCTAACAGCATGCACACACATATCCCCAGAAATAAAGCACATATTGTTGTCAGCAGTCAGCAGCACACTGACACGCTGACACTGTCTGAAACATAATATGCGAGGCCGCCGGCGCGGCAGCCTCTTATACCGTGGGGCGTGTACTAAAGCCCCTGAGCTATAATTGGCTACAGGCATCCTGCCTGTAGCCAATTATGGCTCTCCTCGCTGCCGGCGCTGTGATTGGCCAAGCATGCGGGGTCACAGTGCATGCTTGGCCAATCATCAGCCAGCATTGCACTGCGCGGGCCGCAATGCATTGCGGGGCCGCTCGCATCACACGAATTTGATGCGAGCGGCCCCAATAGTTCTGGGCTCGCCGAGCGAGCGAACACCCGGTGCTCGATTCGAACATGGGTTCGAATCGAACACCGGGCTCATCCTTAGTGCCAAGCAATGAGATGTTATAAACCCTTACCCAGTGAAGTGACTATCCTCTGGTGATACACAGAGATGAAACAAATCTTCCTACATCAGGTGTACCTATCTATCTGCAGTGTTCTCTTCTCTACAGCCATTCACAGTGCTGAATTTATAAAGCTTGTCTGAGAGTTCAGGAAAAAGGGGGCAGAGAGCTAAAATTATACTCAGCAGAGCTCAGTGAAGAGATATCTGAGAGCAGATTGGACAGAAGAGACACACCCCTCTCCACACAGCACATGGGAACAGATCTGAGGCTGCCAATCAGCTGTAGATCCCTCCTCTGTCGCTATTTTTCTCTTGGTGTCAGAAAAAACTTGTCAGAAGTGATTTATGCTGGAACGAAGAAATGACACTTAGTGCTCTTAATTGAGACAAGTACACACTATAGAGGGATATGCTTTGTTCTAATGTCATGTCTGAGGTGTATAACCCCTTTAAACCTTTTGTAACCAGAGGTCATTGAAACTTAGATGACTTGGCCCAATTTAGCAGCATCATCTCACCCTAGTTAACTATAACTATAACTAATTTTCATATACCTAAATCATTTTTATAATTTTATATAATAGTGAGACTTCAACTTGATTTTTTAAAAATCAGCAGCTGTAAATACTGTATCACTGCTTGTCGCTGGTGCTGCTATCTTGGATATGGGAGCAGGCTGTAGCTTCCTGAGGAACCACAGCCGGCATCCCACTGGGAAAGCGCAAAATCACACAACACTTTGTAAAAAGTCCTGCAGCTTCCTGGGACATGTCTGTGACATGTAGGAGGGAGGGGGTAGGGGCAAGGGATGCCTTCCTCACCTAGAGTGAAATTCTGCTTTAAGCTTTTATTTGGTATACAGTTTGAATAAATTCCCTGCTTATATTTTTTATTATATGCACATGTGTGGCCCACTATCTCCTCAGTCACAGCATCACTGAGCTGTGAGCTGTTGTGACAGGGAGAAAGAGCGTATTTGAGGGGGTTTGAATTGGCTGGGAGTGTCTTAGCAATGCCCTAGCAACAAGGAAGAACAGATGAAGCCATCCCAGAGAATTTTTAGTCAGGCTTTGGGAAGCACGTAAATGGCCTATAGCAAGGGCAATATTTAGGTTTGGTCAAAGCTGCACAACTGCCACTTACCTGCATAGGCAGTTTTGTGGTAAAGGTGAACTAAACTTTTAAAGGGCCTACTGCTACTACTATTGCTACTTCAGAATACCTATCCTCTTTTAGGGTATCCTGCACAGGAAACCTTCTCTCTAATGCCCCGTACACACGGTTGGATTTTCTGTCAGAAAATGTTCGATGGGAGCTTTTTATCGGAAATTCCGACCATGTTTATGCTCCATCAGACATTTTCCATCGGAATTTCCATCACACAAAATTTGAGATCTGGATCTTAAATTTTTCGACAACAAAATCTGTTGTTGGAAATTCCGATCGTGTGTACACAGATCCGATGCACAAAGTTCTACGCATGCTTGGAATCAAGCAGAAGAGCCGCACTGGCTATTAAAATTCATTTTTGCTTGTCGTAAGTGTTATACGTCACCGCGTTCTTGACGTTCGCAATTTCCGACCAACTTTGTGTGACCGTGTGTATGCAAGACAAGTTTGAGCCAACATCCGTCGGAAAAAATCCATGGATTTGGTTGTAGGAATGTCTGATCAATGTCCGATCGTGTGTACGGGGCATTAGAATTGGGTTCAGCAAAGACTGAGACTAAAGTGACTGAGCTCAAACTTTATGCTCTTTGCACCACACACCAAGAACCAGACCTTAAGATTGGAATGTTTGTCTTTCACGCTACTTATGGGGTCATTCTGCATCCCCCAAAGAGTAGTAGTACTACATACCATTAAACAAATATCATATCTAAAGTAAATATAAATGGAGACGGAATAGAAACATACATGCATTTAGCCAAAATATTGATCTATCCACCATCTACAAAATGTAATACTTGTTGCTGGATCCAAACAACAATTAAGGTACTTTTCTTGCGGGATTATTTTTCGTGCAACCAGTGAGAGCTTTTTAAAACTATTAAAGTTTTTGATATATGCTTTAGGCTGGGTTCACACTGTGTGCGGACGCAGCTCACAGCAGGTGTGCGGTGCACCCCTGTTCTCCGTTTCAGGGATGAATCAGGCCTGAATTTTTGCCTGAATTCCAACCTGAAAAGGAGCCAAAGACACAAAGGAACCCTGTGCAATGCGCTCCACAGCCACACTGGAGATGTGTGAACCGGCTCCATTGAGAGCCAGTCACAGGAAACCCACATCCAATTCACATAAGTGTGAACTCAGCCTTAGAATTAAACCACCTTATAGTCTTTTTTTTTTTTTTTTATGTGACCTCCTACCATGAGTTCTTGGTTCCAAACACTTGCTGTGACTAATAACAGGGAGATCCATTCTCCTTATTAGATTTTTATTTCTATTTACTTTATCAAAAATGGATTATAGTAATTAAGCAGGAACACCCACAACTTACAGGTGGACTGGAACAGAGTTATATTTTTAGGGGGATCTTTTTTACATGGGCACTCAGGGGCAGTAAAATTGGGTGGTTGAGCTGTGGTTTTACCACCCCACAGCTGCCCACCTAAACAAGGGCATGCAGCTGCTCAAAGCTGTACACATGCTGCTGCAAAAATTAAATGGAATGGCAGATTCAGCAGACGGTGCCGTCGGAGACTGCCACCCACTCCACGCAGTTGCAGTGCAGTGATGCAGCATTTACAGGGTTCAAACAGACAACATATCACCTCCTCACCACCTATCAAGCACCTCTGAAAAACAATCCACCTTTTCGGATGGGTGGCAAGGGCTGCCACATGAATGAATGAGTCCGAAGACATTAAAAACTCTTGGCTTGACCAAGCCCACCAAGCTCCCCCTTTAACTAAATAAATAATTTTGGGGTATAAGTACCATTTAAAATGACATTATGCATATAATATGTATATATCATATGTAATATGTACAGATTTATAAATATCATTGTATTAGTTCATCTAAACCATCGATCAGTCATTAATTTGGAAGCAGTTGAACTTTCATTATAAATTGTATATATATACAGTGCATTCATAAAGTATTCAGACCCCCCTTCACGTTTTTCAATTTTGTTATGTTGCAGCCTGATACTACAGTTGTTTAAAGCGGGACTGTACTGAAATTTTTTTTTTTTAAAAGCCAGCAGCTACAAATACTGCAGCTGCTGACTTTTAAAAAACGGACACTTACCTGTTCCAGGGTCCAGCGGTGTCGGCAGCAGGGGCCGATCGATCGCTCGGCTCTCTGCTGTAGCCGGCGCCATTCTCGGTAAGGGAATCAGGAAGTGGCTTCACTTCCCGATTCCCTACTGCGCATGCACGAGTCGCGCGGCGCAATGAGAATCTTCAGCGCTGTCTGCCGGGACACGTGTGTGTCCCGGCAGACAGCGCGCTGGGACAGGAACTTGCGTAAACTCCCGTGGGAGTTTATGCCGGAAGTGGGTGCAGATAAGACAGGTATCTGCACCCCCCTTGAAAGGTGCCAAATGTGGGAGGGGAGGGTTCCGAAAAGCGGGAGTTCCACTTTAGGGTGGAATCCCGCTTTAAATTCATTTTTTTTTCTCATTAATCTACACTCAGTACCCTATAATGACAAAGTGAAAACAGAATTTTAGAAATGTCTGTGAATTTATTAAAAAGAAAAAACTGAAATATCACATACTTAAATATTCAGACCCTTTACTCTGTACTTGTTTGTTGAAGCACCTTTGGCAGCAATTACAGCCTCAAGTCTTCCTGGACATGACAAGCTTTGCTCACCTGGATTGGGGGATTTTCTGACATTCTTCTTTACAAATCCCCTCAAGCTCAGTCAGGTTGGACAGGGACAGCCATTTTCAAATCAGTGGAGGGCTGCAATGATGATCGTCCCCAGTGCTGTCTCTTGGCCTAGGCTGACAAGGCCTAGGGCAGCACTTTGCATGGGGGGGCTTTTTTGCTGCCCCCCCCCACGTCCCATTCAGATACAGCCTCCCGCGCCTGGCTTCCACTCAGATACAGCCTCCCGAGGCTATATACTATGGGCACTGGCAGTATAGGCGCGTACTTGGCCGGGGAAAGCGACTGCCGACCCCATAAAATGGTCCATGAATGACTACAGTCACTGGCCTTACCTGGTGCACATAGCTTAACTGGTGGAGGCCTCCGCCTACCCACCTCCGTGCGGCATCATTGCATGCTCTCCAGCTTGGACGAGGAGTGGGGATGGGTCTCTCGGTAACCACAGGAGGAGGAGCAAGAGAGAGGAGGATGACGGCGCCGGTGGGAATTCTTAGGTACAAATTGATGCGAGCGAGGGATATATATATAGATGGATTGATACAACGAACCAGGACCAATTAAAAACATGTATACCCACCCAGGCAGCTTTAGTAACGCAGCCACTGTGCCCATCAATTGCCGCCACTATGCCATCAAATGCAGCCACTGTGCCAATCAAATGCAGCCACTGTGCCCATCAAATGCAGCCAATCTGCCCATCTATTGCCGCCACTGTGCCATCAAACGAAGCCACTGTGATCTGTGGTGTAGTAGACTGTACACTGATTACCCTGCAGTGAACAAAACTACATACATCATGTTCCATTCAGGTCTCTTGGAAATTAAATCTTGCATCTGCACATATGAGTGCAGATAAATTCTTATAACTAAGATTATTGACAAAGTAATCCCAATTGAAGGAAGGTTAGATGTACCTGTCCACTGTGAATGGCAAATTGCACTGGTGTGTCTACCAGAAGACAGGACAAAGGAAAGGCATGGTCGACACTCAGGATGACATCCAAAATAGTATTTCTTTATTAAATACATGTACAAAGCTGTAAAACAGCCTACGCGTTTCGGATGTTTAGTCCTTAGTCATGGCATCTACCAGAAGACACTGCTTGCTGAGAGATATTGTCACGTACCTGGTGGTGCGAGCCCGAGATTGCAGGGAGAGGCCTCCCTTGCGTCTCCCACTCCTGGTCCCCTGGTGTGGGAACAGGAGAGCCAGGAGTGAGGAGGAGCACGGGTGCCTGGCAGGATCAACAGACCGGTGGGAAGGAAACAGGTTAGCTGAGCAGGCGGGATCTCTGGGAAGCAGGCTCACAGGTAAACCGGATAGCAGAGCTGGCAGGATCACTGGGAAGCAGGCTCACAGGTAAACGGATAGCAGAGCTGGCAGGATCACAGGAAGCACGCTCACAGGTAAACCGTATAGCAGAGCTGGCAGGATCACAGGAATCAGGCTCACAGGTAAACTGATGGCAGAGCTGGCAGGATCACAGGGAAGCAGGCTCACAGGTAAACTGGATAGCAGAGCTGGCAGGATCACAGGAAGCAGGCTCACAGGTAAACGGATAGCAGAGCTGGCAGGATCACTGGTAAGCAGGCTCACAGGATAGCAGAGCTGGCAGGATCACAGGAAGCAGGCTCACAGGTAAACTGGATAGCAGAGCTGGCAGGATCACAGGAATCAGGCTCACAGGTAAACTGGATGGCAGAGCTGGCAGGATCACAGGAAGCAGGCTCACAGGTAAAACTGGATAGCAGAGCTGGCAGGATCACAGGAAGCAGGCTCACAGGTAAAACTGGTTAGCAGAGCTGGCAGGATCACAGGATTCAGGCTCACAGGTAAACTGGATAGCAGAGCTGGCAGGATCACAGGAAGCAGGCTCACAGGTAAACTGGATAGCAGAGCTGGCAGGATCACAGGAAGCAGGCTCACAGGTAAACTGGATAGCAGAGCTGGCAGGATCACAGGAATCAGGCTCACAGGTAAACTGGATAGCGGAGCTGACAGGAACTGGACAACGGCTTGGCAAGCAGGTTCACAGGTAAGCTTGGATAGCAGAGCTGACAGGAACTGGACAACGGCTTGGCAAGTAAGTTCACAGGTACACTCGGATAGCAGAGCTGACAGGAACTGGACAACGGCTTGGCAAGCAGGTTCACAGGTAAGCTTGGATAGCAGAGCTGACAGGAACTGGACAACGGCTTGGCAAGTAAGTTCACAGGTACACTTGGATAGCAGAGCTGACAGGAACTGGACAACGGCTTGGCAAGTAAGTTCACAGGTACACTTGGATCGCAGAGCTGACAGGAACTGGACAACGGCTTGGCAAGCAGGTTCACAGGTAAGCTGGGATAGCAGAGCTGACAGGAACTGAACACAGGAAACGGAACCACAGACTGGACTGGAACCAGCAGGTGAACAGGCTCGTTACAGAGGGTCAGACTGCAGACTGGACAAAGGCTAAACAAGGAACCAAAGTTCATCAAGAAGTCAGGTAATGAATCTGAACTAGAGCAAGGTACAATGGATCAGGCAGGAGGATGGTCACTGGAAGCCGGGGTCGGGTACAGGCAGAAAGCAGGATAGTCTTTATGGCAAGCCGGGTCAAAGGAACAGGTATAACAGGATCAGGTCTCTTTTACTACACCACAACGCTGTAGAGCAGACAGCAAAGACCGTCTGCTCAAGTCAGGCTTAAATAGGCCGGCTGGTGCTAACTAGGGCGCGCGCCCGTCTCCCTGTGCGCGGTTGTGCACGTGCCCGCGCCCGGGCGCGCATGCGCAATGGAATCTGAGGGCCAGGACGGCCCGGGTTTAGATTTCTGGCAGGATCTTCATGACAGATATGCACAGCCTTTGATTGGGAAGGCGAATACACAGAATATCAATGATTGCTTATGTAAAGGGCAGGCTAGCCTGCTGTAATAATACACACAGATGAGGAAAGTTAGGGTAGCGTCACCCTGCCAAAATGCCAAAAGCTATGCTAATCCTTGTTTTTTGGCCTCAAAGTACTCAGTATAGAAATTATCCCTTTTTTTTTTTTTTTGGTCGGGTCAGAGTTTCCCTAAAGTCAATCATTGACTGCTACTGTCTGCTTCTGGAGACAGCTTCCAGAAAATAGAATAGGAGGATCAACCACTGATTACTATATATACTATGGGCACTGGCAGTATAGGCGCGTACTTGGCCGGGGAAAGCGACTGCCGACCCCATAAAATGGTCCATGAATGACTACAGTCACTGGCCATACCTGGTGCACATAGCTTAACTGGTGGAGGCCTCCGCCTACCCACCTCCGTGCGGCATCATTGCATGCTCTCCAGCTTGGACGAGGAGTGGGGATGGGTCTCTCGGTAACCACAGGAGGAGGAGCAAGAGAGAGGAGGATGACGGCGCCGGTGGGAATTCTTAGGTACAAATTGATGCGAGCGAGGGATATATATATAGATGGATTGATACAACGAACCAGGACCAATTAAAAAACATGTATACCCACCCAGGCAGCTTTAGTAACGCAGCCACTGTGCCCATCAATTGCCGCCACTATGCCATCAAATGCAGCCACTGTGCCAATCAAATGCAGCCACTGTGCCCATCAAATGCAGCCAATCTGCCCATCAATTGCCGCCACTGTGCCATCAAACGAAGCCACTGTGCCCATCAAACGCAGCCACTGTGCCATCAAACGCAGCCACTGTGCCCATCAATTTAAAGAGGACAGGGTGTGGTTTACAAATGACAGGGTGTGTCTTAAATAGGAAGGGGTGTGGCCTTGACAGGAAGGGTTGGTCATATTTAAATTAGGGGGTGCATGAGTTTAGTCAGGCCTAGGGCAGCACAAAACCTAAATACACCACTGATTGTCCCTCTGGAACTTTGTCTGATCTCCACACAGGATCTCTGGAGCTCAAAACCATCTGGTTCTTGGTCACCTGTCTTACTAGGGCCCCTTGCCCCTGATTGCTCAGTTTGGCCCGATAATCAGCTTTTGGAAGAGTTGTGGTTGTACAAGACTTATTCCATTTTGAGAATTATGGAGGCCACTGTGCTCTTGGGAACCTTCAGTGCAGCAGAATTTGTGTGTAGCCTTCCCCAGATCTGTGCCTTGCAAACATCCTGTCTCTGAGCTCTCCATGCAGTTCCTTTGACCTCATGGCTTTTGCTCTGATACAGTATGCATTGTCAGCTGTGAGGCCTTTTATAGAGAGCTGTGTGCCTTTCCAAATCATGTCCAATCAATGTCCACAGGTGGACTCCAATCAAGGTATAGAAACATCTCAGCAACAATCAAGTGAATGGAAGGCACCTGAGCTAAATTTCAAATGTTTTTGCAAAGAGTCTGAATACTTATGTGACATTTCAGTTTTTCCATTTTCATGCATCTACAAACATTTCTAAAATTCTGTTTTCAGAAAATTCTATTTTCACTTTGTCATTATGGGGTACTAAGTGTAGATCAATGAGAATTTTATTTTATTTTTTTTAACAACTGTAGTATCAGGCTGCAACATTACAAAATTTAAGGTTAAGTGGGTCTGAATACTGTATGAATGATATATATATATATATATATATATATATATATATATATATATATATACAGTATATTGACTTCACCCATTCTCTCATACAAGGTCAGAACCACGTAGGCAGTCTTAGATGACAGCTTTCTTCATCAGCAATGATTGATGTGGGCTAATAATCTGCACATATTAAATACACTATTATTACTGACACACATGCATAGTAAGTTTGCATAAAGGCGTTCTTTATTAGCTCTGGTTTCACAGCAGAAAATAAACAAATGCTGTTGCTTTCTGCCCTTCACGAGCATGAATGGCCAGCATTTTGGTACCTACACACTGATGAGCAGTGTTTTTTTTTTTTTCTGAATTATGAATTTAACTCTGTGGTCTAGTAGACTGTACACTGATTACCTTGCAGTGAACAAAACTAAATACATCATGTTCCATTCAGGTCTCTTGCAAATTAAATCTTGCATCTGCACATATGAGTGCAGATAAATTCTTATAACTAAGATTATTGGCAAAGTAATCCCAATTGAAGGAAGGTTAGATGTACCTGTCCACTGTGAATGGCAAATTGCACTGGTGTGTCTACCAGAACACAGGACAAAGGAAAGGCATGGTCGACACTCAGGATGACATCCAAAATAGCATTTCTTTATTAAATACATGTACAAAGCTGTAAAACAGCCCACGCGTTTTGGACGTTTAGTCCTTAGTCATGGCATCTACCAGAAGACACTGCTTGCTGGGAGATATGCACAGCCTTTGATTGGGAAGGCGAATACACAGAATATCAATGATTGCTTATGTAAAGGGCAGGCTAGCATGCTGTAATAATACACACAGATGAGGAAAGTTAGGGTAGCGCCACCCTGCCAAAATGCCAAAAGCTATGCTAATCCTTGTTTTTTGGCTTCAAAGTACTCAGTAAAGAAATTATTCTTTTTTTTTTTTTTTTTGGTCGGGTCAGAGTTTCCCTAAAGTCAATGGTTGACTGCTCCTGTCTGCTTCTGGAGACAGCTTCCAGAAAATAGAATAGGAGGATCAACCACTGATTTAAAAATATTTATCAGACCCCAGCCAATTCGTGGCAGGAGGGCGGCACCTAGAAGGTGTCTGAGGGAGGTGATAAATGTTTGGGGAGGCCTGGGTAGAGTGTTCTTCCTCTGCTAGGGGGTGCCTCATCTCCCGGGGTGTTGCCTCTGGGTGACAGGTAGTGTGAAACAAGAGTTGTGATCTGGGCCTTAGCTGGTGCTGGGCTAGAGACCTGGAGAAGATTGCTGAAGGATTTTTGCTGGAGAGCATCGTTCTGGAGTCCTGGTCTGGAGAATGATCGTTGTCTCCCTCACTGAAGAGTGTCATATGGAGGCTTAGTGACAGACAGCTTCTAGGACAGTGATGGTGAACCTTGGCACCCCAGATGTTTTAGAACTACATTTCCCATGATGCTCAACTACACTGCAGAGTGCATGAGCATCATGGGAAATGTAGTTCCAAAACATCTGGGGTGCCAAGGTCCGCCATCACTGTTCTAGGACATTGTGAGTAACACCTGGTTTTGGAACTCTCGGGTGTGTCTGCTGCTAGAAGGAAGTGAGTGCCATAGGTTACTGTATGGTCTAGGTCTGTTCTTATAGAGACCTGGAGGTACTGGCCAGTCCCTATCACCTCCAGTCAAGTCTTCTGCTACAGGATGTGTGCTAAGAAGTTTGTCCTTATGTTGATTTCTGATATAGTTTCGGAGTATTCTGAACCCCTAAATCCCTTCCTGTTCAAGTTTCTGCAAATTAAAAAAAAAGACATTCCCTAGGCTGAGCTTGTGTTGTCAGTGTGCTTGTGGCTGTGGCAGACAATCTCTGCACTAGCAAGGGAGACCTGGGCAAATTCTCAGCTGCCCCTTCGGAGCTGCAGCCACAACTCAATGCGGCCTACCAGGAAATTTCCGGCCGTGGCTGTGGTCGCTGAGCAGGTGGGGCCCCCCAGGCAAGTGGGGCCCCCGGGCAACTGCCCAGTGTTCCCATGTGAAAAGATGGCCCTGCATGTTAGGTTTCAGGGGATAGATCTTGATCCTCCTCCTGCTCAGAATTATAATGAGCCTACTCTATTTTTTCTACCTCAGGGCTCATGCTAGAGCTTGGACTGAAGGGTTATCTCCTTCCCTACTCCAGAAGTGTCACCATAATCCTGGGTGACAATCCTCCCTTTGTCCAATGTCTCAGTCAACAGTAGGTTTACTAGTCTAAAGCTGCAGGCATAACTGACAACTTTGGTAGGTATCGCTGGATGTTTCATCACTGCTGGGACTGTTGAGGAAACATTGGCTGGAGCTTCTCTCACCACCGGAGCTATCATTGGTGTCACAAGTCGCTCCTCAGCTTAAGAAGATCTAGGAGTCTTTATCTACTAATATGAAACGCTGCATAGACCCAAATGGCCACAAGGCGGCATCTGTCTAATGTGTCAGTCGGTCATTACTTCTCATGATTGATCTCCAGCCAGCTTGATGGTTTAGGAATACTGATCCGACTGTCTCCAATCGCAGCAGGTCTCTAGTATGGTGAAATTAAGCATTGAACATAGGACATTTCTCTTCTTGTTTGCAGCAACAGCAGCACAAATTGCCATTTCCTCTTTCATTCAACGCGTGGTCTGGAAAAGGCTTTTTTGCTTTAGATAGTCTGCTACCAGCTCAAGTGGGTTCATGCCAAAACCTTCCTGCCAGTACAGAGTTCAAACGTTAACTCCATCACTGCCAGCCAAAGTGACAAATGCCAGAGTGCCTTCCCAAAACAAAATCCAATTTACAATATACACAACCGTCCAGGAGGGAAGATCCAATGCAAGAAGTGTCTCAGATATATTATTAGTTCTACCAGCATGTGTCCGTAGGTTCCCCAGAGTGACTAATTGGACACACTATCAAACATCCATAACACAGAAAGGCACCTCTCTAGTACTACCCTTCCGGAGCAACCTCAAATAACACGTGGCAGGGAAAATACAATCTATTCTTACAGAATCACTTCTATTGAGGTCCATTTAGGCCATTTGGAGTCCACTGCTAACTACAGAATTCATAACAATACAAAAATGAATTTAACAAAAAATGACATCCCTACATAGTAAAACACAATAATGCGAATACTAACTCTAGCATAGTTGGTGAGAAATCTTTGCTTTTTGCCACATCTATGGCTCCCATTGTTGAACCAGATTTCCATACAAATAAAAAATAACAAAGTAACTGTGAAATACATCTAAATGTGTGCATATGCAAAGTAGAGCCATTACTTTTTAAGGAGTTGGAGCACAGGGAACAGTGTATGAAGAAAAGTACAGCCATTACCTGTGCACTCTGGCTAGCCCCAGGCAAACCAGGAGATGTTAGGAGGGAACATAATATTAACAGGTGATAAGGAAGGCTTTGGGGGTAAGAAAACGACACATAAAAGTAAAATTACATTTTAAAATGCACCAGTGCATTTATTTCAACTCTCATAAAGTCAGTTTACAAGAAATAGGAGCAGTACTTTAAAAAGGTCAGAAGAGGGTGCTATAAACTGACAAAAGCATTGTTAATCACAATAAAGCGCTATTACAGAAATAGCATCATGCACACATTATTAGTCATTGTTTGTGAATGGAAAAATAATCTCAAGAAACGTATAATAATGTTTTGAAAGATTTATTTGAATTCATCTAGTGGTAATTTTTCAAAGTGAAGAAAGAACACAATTGTCGTTATGTTCGAGAATAAATTAATATATTAAATGCTATGTGGTATTTATTTTTTTCCAGTGTATGCTAGATTCATATAATGTTGATTTTATTTTTCATTTTGTGTATTTATTATTTGCTATAATAAGAGGCTTACATCTATAGAAATATTGTGACTTGTATGGTATTTATTCTGGAATTCATACTTGGATGCTTTTGGGGGCATTTGCTATGCAATCACTAAAAGAGAGAGTGAACCATCCATCTGGGCTCCCACATACACTAAGGGACCATTTACATTTTTGTGTCCTGGCATTGTACAGTAAACCACAATGCACGATAAAGCAGGAACTGCAGAATGGCACCCCAACGCACTATTAAACTAGCGGTCAATGCACCAGCGTTGCAGTGCACTATAAAGCACATGTTGTGCTTTGTGGTGGGGTATGTTTCAAAAAGAAAGGATGTGGTTCTGTTTTTCATGTGCTAAGATGTGCCAGCCCAATTTAAATAAATATGCTGCTTAATGCACAATACCGTGTTGCATTACTGTAATGCATGTTACTGAATGCAGAATTTGAAGCCCCCTATTATTAATGTGGACAGATGTCCTGCTTATAGTAAAAGATGAATATGGTGAAATTAGTGGGGAGATCAAATCCGCTTTTACCTGAGTTGCCTTAACATAGAAATAATCTTTGTACTAGAAATTCTAGGCATTTTACAGAATTCTCACAATCTCACACGGTAATCTGTTCCTGTAAAAATATTTTTTTTTTGCTATTTGCAATGGCTTAAGAACTCATTTAGACCTCTCCAGTATGGTGCATTGGTGGGAATGCACTTTGAGTGCATTAGCACATTCCTAAGGTATTAATTATCAATGGCACCTGAACGCATTAACTCAATGCACCTCCAACTCACATGTATTGCAGTGCACCACAACAGTAATGAGGTGCCGTGAATTGTGGTGTGCTGCATCAAAAAAAAAAGATGGATGTACAATTTTTGGTTTTCTGGTGCGTTGGTAGCCTATTTATTTGAAAATACAGCCCTAACAAAATGCACAATAATGCTGGAGAAAACATGTGTTGATGTACCATGTTCTATCAGAATACAGCTACCCATCAGAAAATGCAACTGAAGGGACGTTCCGTGATGGCCATCTTGGTACACCCAGCAGTAAGCCTACAATCAGAAGGTGGCAAGCAGACATCTTTTTACACCCACCAAAGACTTGGATTTCACACTTATTTTTACCAGTAAACTCAGCTTATATAGTGAAATACAGTATTTTGAAATCCGTCAAACTGTTTTGATGTTGAATTTTAAAAGCATCAGCAAGCCTGCTGTTCTCACAGGTTTGCAAATCTGACAGAACACAGTGGATTTTAAAATTTGCCATCAAAACAGTATGACAGATTTCAAAGTACTGTATTTCACTTTTAAACTGTGTTTACTGGTAAGAATAAGTGTGAAATGCAATGGGTGTAAAATGATGTCCGCTTGCCGCCTTCTGACTGTAGGCTTACTGCAGACAAGTGCGTGTGTACCAAGATGGCCGCGACGGAACATCATTTCCGTTGCATTTTCTGATGGGTAGCAGTATTCTGATAGAACACACCACATCATATCGGACAGTAGGGATAAGCTCAATGTTTGGTTCAAACACAAGTTCAGACCTAACATTGGCTGATTTGATGTTCATTTGGGGAGTTTGACAAATGGGGTGTTTGCATTTGCTGTATTCTTACCAACCACTGACATCACCTGTCCCATTCACTTAAATGCCCAGGTATCCCCTGCAACATAAGCAGATGGGAGGGGATTGGAGGGGTTACATCATTGCCTAAAAATGGCCACTAGTGGAGCTCTCATTCGGTTAGTGGTACCATTGGTCCTGTGTGCCGAGTTGTTTTTTTTTTCTTGATAATGAATTTACATTTTTTGCTGGTTTTCATATTTTTAATAAAGAAATTGACACATGTTTGGGTGTATTTAGTTCTAGGTTACATATTTTTTCTTTGTGAATGAGTAGGATAACTCCAGGTTCCAATAAGCCCTTTGGCTGAAGATTCCCATGACTACCAGCCAGGGTTGTAGGGAAGAGGCTTTTATCCTCATCAACATGGGGACAAGATGCCTGGCAAGGTACCTCCCTATGAAGTAGAAAAGATGTAGCTGGATAGCCGCACTCCAAATTATTCAACTTTATTTCAAAAAATGTAATAAAATCATAGCATCTAGGCTTGTGTACAGACTAACTGCACAGCTGCTGACATGTTTCACACCGAACACGGTGCTTAATCATAGCTAATGAGCAGAATATACATACAGGGGGTCCCCGACTTACAAACATCCGACTTACAAACGACTCCTACTTACAAACGGAGGGAGACAACAGGAAGTGAGAGGAAATCTACCCCTAAGAAGGGAAATTCACTCCTGTAAGAGTTAAAAAGGTGTCTCCTCTGATACTTTATCACCAGTCCATGTTTCCCTAACAACCCAAATTTTTTAAAAATCCAATTGTCATTGGGACAGAAGGTGAGGTGAAATCTTCTGAACAGGGGCACAGACAGCAAAAAAAATGTTACAGGGGTGTTAACCCTTCCCTATGCTATCCAAAAAGCTTAAAAATAGATTTTTTGGCTGGAGCTACACTTAAAAAATGTACCTGTTCCGACTTACAAACAGATTCAACTTAAGAACAAACCTACAGTCCCTATCTTGTTTGTAACCCGGGGACCCCCTGTACAGAGTTATATACACACACAATCAATTAAACAAATGAATAAAATATGTGTATAACAAGATAGCAATTAGGGAAGCACCTGTAAGCATCCAAAATCTAAAGGTAACATTTAAATGGATGGAAGGAAAATACCTTTTTCACCTAAAACACTTAAATCAAGCTGATATGTTGAAAGCATACATAATGGTAATAAATAAATAACATGATGAATCTTTTCTTTAGGTGAAGAGGTACAGGTGCAACCTGAAAAAAATTAAAAATGACATATGTAAAAACATTTTTCATTTTGCATGTAAAAAAACGCACGCATCGGCAGACACACAGAAAAAATAAAGAAAGAAACTCTCAATGTGTGTACATGCTGATGCATGGGGCTCATTGAATATCAGAACTGCCAGAGAAAAACACAAATGTTCCCTAAAAATGACACATCCCAAAAAAAGCTGCATAATAATGAGATTGCAAATATCTCATTATTGGATGTGTCTATTTAGGCCTTCTCCTATGATACAATGCATAGATAGGAAAGATAAAAATAAAAATAAATATAGGAATAGACCAAATGAACGATCGAAACCGGATATTCTAAGGCTAAAGGCGAATTAAATGTGTATATCCTTATACCGACAGGTATGGGGAGCTGATGCAAGTACCCAGCTAGTTGATCACACACCTAACATAATATATCAGGTGTGTGATCATCAAAAGAATAACAAACATGTTTATTAGGATATTAATTAACACATAAAATACCGATATTCATAATCCCTGCAGCGAAAAATGCTGCAATATGTGCATACAGCCCTATTCAAGAAACAGTCTCAATCGAATAATTAGCCTGTCCTCAATGTAAAGCAAATTATAATAAATGGGAAATAGTGAATAAACTCTGGCAGAAACATAATAAAATGAGCCCAGCAGAACCAGATGAAAAAACCTATCAGCACCGGACCGACAACCAGTGAAATGGGAGCCATACATATTGGCTTAGTAAATATGGGCAGTCAATATGTGGAGAATTCACTCATAAAAAAATGAAATGTCCCACTCAAAATGAAGGCCCATAGGCTGCCTCGTATGGAGATGGAATATCCAATAAACCTCCCTCTTGCACAAAAGACTAAACCTATCACCCCCTCTTTTAGATAAAGTGACTTTTCAACCCCCTGAATGCGTAAGCCACTGACATCCTTATCATGGCAAAGATTCCAGTGCCTCGCTACATTAGTGGGGTGGTTTTTGGAAATGTCATAGAGGTGGTCATATAATCTGTCTCTCAGTCTTCGTGTTGTGCGTCCAACATACTGTATGCGACATTGTTCACACGTAACCACGTAAATAACAAATTTAGTGTTACAGTTAATGAAGGCCATAGCTTTAAAATCCTTATTCAGAGAACTTTTTGAGAGAAACTAAGCAGCTTTTGTCTGACATTCAACCTATTAAATGGGATTCGGATTTTGTGTGGATTACCTGTGATGTGGCTAGCCTTTATTCATTTATCTCTCACTCCCTAGGAATTCAGGCCGTGGCCTTCTTTCTTAGACATCATAGCCAACACTCCCTGGTGCACCAAGAGTTTGTTTTATGTTGTTTAGAGTATTTATTAACTCATAATTTTTTTATGTTTGATGGGGACTACCATCTCCAGAAATGCGGTGCCTCGATGGGCGCCAAATTCTCCCCCTCCCTTGCTAATTTGTATATGGGTTGGTGGGAGAGGTCCCGCATTTTTGGCGCTGGTTGTCCCCATCGCTCTGAGATCAAGTTTTTTCGTCACTATATAGACGATTTGATTTAAGTGTTTTAGGTGAAAAAGGTATTTTCCTTCCATCCATTTAAATGTTACCTTTAGATTTTGGATGCTCACAGGTGCTTCCCTAATTGCTATCTTGTTATACACATATTTTATTCATTTGTTTAATTGCTTGTGTGTGTGTATATAGCTCTGTATGTATATTCTGCTCATTAGCTATGACTAAGCACCGTGTTCGGTGTGAAACATGTCAGCAGCTGTGCAATTAGTCTGTACACAAGCCTAGATGCTATGATTTTATTACATTTTTTGAAATAAAGTTGAATAATTTGGAGTGCGGCTATCCAGCTACATCTTTTCTACTTCAGTTCCTGTTGCAAACAGAGCCGGCACCCTGTGGGATTGTGGAGACAGCTGTTTTGGGAGAAGTCATTACCTTGGAGCGGTGATTCTTTGTATTTCTAAGGTACCTCCCTATGTTGAGGGCATGTGGCCTGGTATGGTTCAGGAGGGCGTGCGCACACTCATCCTCCCCTTCCTGGCCAACCAGGCTGCATGCATGTATTTTAGGGGGCCCTCAACATTTCTTTGTGTGGAAACCCCCCTCAAAATCTATATCAGGGTCAAAGTGTCTGTATCTATTTTGGGGGGGGGGGGGGGGGACTTCGACTCTGTGCAGTTTTTGTTCTTGCTGTAGGATGTGCTACAGCAGAAGTGACATTTCCAAAGAAGAAAGCAGCACACACCCCCCAACATATATAGCAGACCCTTGTGGGGGTCTATGAGCTTTTTTTTTTTTTTTTAAATCCGGTGTTCTATCACGAAGTGTCCGGCTGTCACTAGGTGTCCGAAGTGTACTGCGCATGCGCAGTACGGAGCATGAAGATTTTCGGAAATTGTCGGAAGATGAACGGCGCCTGCACCTTGAGTCGAGGTGAAGCCCCCACATCCAAGCGGACATAGAGTTAGTCAAACTTTTAGAGGGCCCCTCGCGGCCTCACTTCGCTCGCCACGTTTTTGGCACAGCCTCGCTACGCTCGGCTCTTTCATATTCTAACTCTATGTCCACTTGGATGGTGGGGCTTGAAAGTGGACTCACGGCGCAGGCGCCGTTCATCCTTGGCAATTTTCGGAATGAGGGTGTCCTGTGTACTGCGCATGCGCAGTACACAGCGGACACTTTGTGATGGGGGACGGCTAATGATACAACACCGGCAACAAAATAGCTATTGCCAGCAATGTTAAACAATTTTGTACACTTTGTGCGTGTCACTGCTGCTGTAAAACTTTCTGTACATTACAGAGATGCTCTTCTTCACAGACAGGATCAGGATACCCACCAGATATGTTATTTAAAGGAATTGGG
Source organism: Lithobates sylvaticus (assembly GCA_028564925.1). NCBI lineage: Eukaryota > Metazoa > Chordata > Amphibia > Anura > Ranidae > Lithobates > Lithobates sylvaticus. The sequence continues at coordinate 315,016,127 of CM053029.1, read as the reverse complement.
CATTTGTAATATTTAATTTACAGTATTTAATAAAATCACTACTCCTGGCCGAATAGAAATGTAAAAATATTTTTGTGCATTCGTACATGTTTCTCTGGGCACTGCACACAGAAGGTTTTTTCCTTCATGCATAGAATGCATGAAGGTAAAAACCTTCAGCCTTTTATAGCCACTTTTACCTCTTCCTCTTTCATACCTGTGTACAGGTTGGGCACCTCTTCAGTGCTAACCTGCTCCCATTGCTATGGACGATGGACCTGCTCACAGAGAAAATGCAGACAACCACTTCTCCTGCAAGAGGCTACAAGTGCCACATATACATGCTTCATGACAGGCTGCTTGATAGACCTCTGTTACCCTTGGTAACCACTTGCCTTACTTCACACTGTGTTAACTCTTAAACCGCGTACACATGGTCAGAATTTCCGACAACAAATGTTCGATGGGACCATGTTGTCGGAAATTCCGACCGTGTGTAGGGAGCCTACACACGGTCGGAATTTCCGACCACATGTTTTCAGAACTCTGTGTGAATATCAGCAGCAAAACAACTTCATTATTCTAGCATTCTAAAGAAGAAGAGAATGCGCTGCATTAAAATATTGAAAAGTGGCGAGTGGCGAATGTGCTATCTCCTTTACAAGCGCTAGTTTTACCAGACCGAGCGCTTCCATCTCGAAATTGATTCAGAGCATGCGTGGAAATTTGTGCGTCGGAATTGTGTACACACGATCGGAATTTACTAGAATGGATTTTGTTGTCGGAAAGTTTGAGATCCAGATCTCAAATTTTGTGTGTCGGAAATTCAGACGGAAAATGTCTGATGGAGCAGTTTACACATCTGGACGCAGGAGCACTAGTGTGGGACACCAGAGCACCCTTTTTAGGGTGTCCCAACACAGGTATTCCAGTGGATACTAGGGGTGTCTCCATGTGTGAAAATTGTACAAAAAAGGTAAGTATTCCAGCTTTAGAAAGGTAAAAAAATAATGTCTTCAGCTTGTAACATTACCAAAAAAGACAATTGTACAACACTTCCAAGCATTGTTTCATATTACTATTTCTGGCCTCAAATATCTGTGTGCTAAGTATACCTTTTTTTTTATTCACATAAGGGACAAAAGACTTGGGACATCTGAGGACACCAGGGACCCCTCACCACCTAAAGAAAAGCAAATCCCCACACCACAACCAGAAGATGTGGAGGAAGGAGTGGTTTGTGAAGTGGGCTAAATAGTGACCACAACAGGTGAGTGTCTGAGACCACAGCTTCAGGTAATAGATGGATGCCTGCATATTTATAAAACATGGTGTGTTTTTTTATTTTAGGTGATGTGGATGTTGTGGAAGAAGAATCTCATTTCACAAGTGCAAGTGCACACGTCCTCATCATGGAGATAATGGTGTGCAATCGGGACTTACAGAAGATCAAGGAAGACATCAATGATGTTGAAAAAAGACTCAAAAACATCATTGATGTTTTAGGCAGAATCTAAATCACCCCCAAATTCTTCTAGTTTGTTTGTATTTTTATTATTTTCACACATTTTAAATATTTTTTAGAATATAAAGTCAAATTTTGAAGATGCACACAGTATGTCAACATGTGCTATCTGCCATCATGGGATATCAAGGTATGCGTTTTGGGGGTGCAACCCCTTCCTCGCAACTGAGATGTAGATGAGAGGAAGGGGTTGCACCCCCAAAACATATCCATTGATCCCCCATGATGGGAGCTAGCACATGTTGACATTAGGCATGGGATCAGGAGGGAAATCCCCATTTTAAATCTCAATTTGTGTGCATCTTCAAAATTTGCCTTTCAGAGGGGTGACATCACCCCATCTGATGAAGGCAATATCAACACAGTTTGGACATACTAATGTCTGATATTGCCTTCACTTTGTCAAAGTTGAACTTTGTAAGTTTCTGAGTTTTGTATTGTTTTATGGTTTTAAACATGCCTGTTTTAACACAAAAAAGACAATTTGTACTGTCAAAAACAAAAATTTTATTACTAAAATATGTTTGTTTGTCCAAAAAACATTTTGTAACGCACATGTGAATGTGCACAGAGTAAAAAGTTTTCTACTCAACAATGTGTGGCTTCTTCTTTCAATGCTCAATAGTAGTTTTTGGAGTAAGTTGGTGTTTACAGTGACAATGGGGGTTATTTACTAAAGGCAAATCCACTTTGCAGTTTGAAGTGCACTTGTAGTGCAAAGTGGATTTTCCTTTAGTAAATAACACCCACATTGCTTTATAATTAGCCATAATTTGCCACAATCAGGCCATTTTTGTGACTCCACAAATTTCATTCATGGTGCTGAAAATTATGAATATTTTTATCAGTAATGCATTACATACATTAACAACAAAAACAAGGTGTGTGTGTGTAGCAGACCCACAACATAATAGTTCGCTGAAGAAGAGATTGTCACCTCATGTACCAAATAAATTACGCTTGCACTATTTTAGCAAAAGGCCAAAAAGAAAAGCCCATTGGATAACCTAGGAGACAGCTAAAAGAAACACAAGCAGTAAATCAAATGAAATATTATTTCAGTTTAAATAAAAAATTATTATTTTTCAAATGTTTCTTAAACATTTTGTGGCATATCAATGGCCCCCCTAACCTCCAAGTACTCTAGATACCTTTCGCAAACTTTGCGGGCGCTTTGGAGGGGCAAGCCAGGAGGGCCAGGTTCAAGATTTGTTGGATCCGGTAATAAGCCGGCCTCAGTCGCAACTGAGGCTACATAGTTTGATGCATTTTTTCTTAAAAAGTTATGTAATATGCAGCATGCAAGAACAATGTGATTGATTTTATATTCCGCCATGTTGATTGCAGTGAGGAATAGGCAGAACCGGGTGGCCATTATCCCAAAAGCATTCTCCACCACTCTTCTGGCTCTGGCCAGCCGGTAGTTAAAAACCCTCTGGTCCGGGGTGAGGGTCCTCAGGGAAAATGGCCTCATCAGGTGTTCACCCAGCCCCAATGCTTCATCAGCGACAAAGACGAACGGCAGACCAGCCACGTTGTCTTCCAGGGGTGGCAATCCTAAGCCACCATTCTGGAGCTGTCTGAAGAACTCGGTCTGGGCGATGACTCCACCATCCGACATCCGGCCATTCTTCCCCACGTCCACATAGAGAAACTTATATGTCGCCGACACCACCTCCAATATCACAATAATATTAAACCCCTTATGTCCCGTACACACGGTCGGAATTTCCGACGGAAAATGTCCTATCGGACCATGTTGTCGGAAAATCCGACCGTGTGTGGGCTCCATCGGACTTTTTCCGTCCGAAATTCCGACGGAAAAAATTTGGGATCCTGCTCTCAAATTTTCCGACAACAAAGTCCGATAGGACTTTTTCCGATCGTGTGTAGCGAATTCCGACGGATAAAGTGCCACGCATGCTCAGATCACATTACAAGACCAAAGCTATTGGCTACTAGCCTCTACGTAGTTCCGTTGTACGCAACGAACGTCACCACGTTCAGAATGATCGGATTTTCCGACAACTTTGTCCAACACCAATGCCGGACAAAATCCGTCGGAAAAAATCTGACGGATTTTGTGGTCGGAATTTCCGACCGTGTGTACGGGGCATTATAGTTGTAATAGTATGACGCCGAATTGGGAGGTGGGACTATGTGGACGTGTTTCCCATCAATTGCCCCTCCGCAGTTGGGAAAGTCCCACCACTGGGCAAATTGGGAAGCCACAGTCTGCCATTCCTGTGGCGTTGAAGGAAACTGTGAAGTCAAACAAGAAAAAAAAATAGGCATTTTGCACATAACATTGCAAGCAGATTAGACACAAACATTCTTGGCCAACATCAGTATATCATTTATTTGAAGGAGTATTTAACCACTTGCCATCGGCGCTATTGCCGAATGACGGCCACAGCGCGGATCTCAATTCCCGGGAGGCTGTCATATGACGTCCTCCCCTGTGCACGCTCCCTGTGCGCTGTGATCACCGAGTCACTGAGACTCGGGTGATCAGCGATCTAAGTAAGGGGCGGGTCCCAGCCCCTTACCATGTGATCAGCTGTCAGCCAATGACAGCTGATCACATGATCAAAACAAAAGCTCAGTGATCGTTTTTTTTCTCCTCACACTGACAGCGGAGGAGAAAAAAAAAAGCCGATCACTGGCTCATCTTAAAGGGACATCGGTCCCTAAAAGAGGCAATTATGCCTCATGTATGCCAATTGTGAATACCCACAAGTGCCACCTGTCAATGCCCATAAGTGCCACCTGTCAATGCCCACAAGTGCCACCTATCAATGCCCACAAGTGCCACCTATCAATGCCCACCAGTGCTGCCAATCAGTGCCACCTAAAAGTGCTGCCTATCAGTGTAACCCATCAGTGCCCATCACTGCCACCCATCAGTGCCCATCACTGCCACCTATCAGTGCCCGTCACTGCCGCCTCATCAGCTTACATCAATGATAGACAAAAATTACCCATTTTAAATTTTTATAACAAAATTAAAAAAAAAACAAAACTTTTTTTATTTTTTAAATTCGGTCTTTTTAATTTTTTTTTTAACAAAAAAAAAAAAAAATAGCAGAGGTGATCAAATACCACCAAAAGACAGCTCTATTTGGGGGAAAAAATTATAAAAATGTCATTTGGGTACAGTTTTGTATGACCGCGTAATTGTCATTCAAAATGCGACAGCGCTAAAAGCTGAAAATTGGTCTGGATAGGAGGGGGGTTTAAGTGCCCAGTAAGCAAGTGGTTAAAGACAAAAAGATAAAGTCCACTTATCAGATTCCTCACCCCCTCTGATGGCCCATTATAAAAATTTCAGGGGGGGGGGGGGATGTTTTGGACAGGTAACCCTCTCCACTTTATTGAGAGCTGAATGCATAAATAATGTGTGTTACTTTGGCCAGCCCCTCCTTACTTACACTATTGGCAGCCCACTGGACAGGTAAGAAGTGTCATAATACAAAAATATAAATACACACTGTACAAACTGAAGTACTTTTTTACATTCTGCAATTACCTATCAAGATAATAGGAGAACAAAACTTTAAACAGTACCATTTGAAAGTATTCTGGCCGGCAATTTCACTACATGCTTTGGGGAATTCATACAGAAATCTGACCACAAAAGAGCAAAGTCAGCAGATAGAGGATTGGTATCGTTTGACTTAGCGGTTGGGGGGAGGATGGGTTCCAAATGATTTTGTAACAAGCCTCTGGCGCTCATCATGAATTTAAAGTGGAGGGCCACCCTAAAAAAAAAAACACCATTAATATTCTTTAAAAAAAAAACATTTGAAAATTTTTGTTTTTTTACCTTACCAGAGATCTCTGTTGCTAGACAGTCTTCCTAATCTGCCTTCTTCCTACTCCGCAGTGATCTTCGGTCTTCTCTCCTCCTCGCGTTGTCTTCTGGGTAATGGGGCGCGCTGTGTTCTGGGAACTGTGTGTTTCCTAACACAACGCGTCACATTCACAACGTGCTGCGCGACTCGCGCATGCGCAGTAGGAAATGGGCAGTGAAGCCGCAAGGCTCCACTGCCTGTTTCCCTTAATGAGGATGGCGGCACTGGGACCCAAGAGCCGAGGGACGTGTCAGCCTCGGCGGCCGACATCGCGGACGCCCTGGAAAGGTAAGTGTCCTTATTAAAAGTCAGCAGCTACTTTTTTTTTGCTGCTGACTTAAAAAAAAAAAAAAAAACGCTGAAACACCGCTTTAAGGGCACAAATAACATTTGGACACATTTTAGGGGGTGACATTGTTAAGTGACTAGGCTAGGTGTGTATGGGCCCAGGATAGCATGCTGGGGAGGTTAGTGAAGGCAAATATGCATGAAGGACAAAAAAGGAAGTTTAAAATCTTCAAGCATGCATGAGAACAAAGGGGACATTCACAGCATATTACAATCATGGTAATTAGGGAATGATGAAAGAAATACATTACATTAGTAAACATTAAATACATAGAATGTGACGTTAAAGGAGAAAACTTACCCTAATACAGTCCTTTTGCAGGACCTGATTGATGGCAGAACAGGTCTCTGGAATAATGATCCCCAGAGCCTGGGAGGAGATGCATGTCGAGAACTTGATGTCCTGCAGACTTCTCTCTGTCGCCAAGTACCGCAACATGGCGACTAGCCTCTGCTCAGGAGCGATGGCTTGCCGCATGCAGGTGTCCTGCCTGCTAATATAAGGGGACAGCAAAGCCAACAAATGGTGAAAAACGGGGTCCGTCATCCTGAGATAATTCCTGAAATCATCAGGATTATTCTCATGGATCTCCCGCAACAAAGGCATGTGAGAGAATTGGTCACACTGGAGTAACCAGTGCTTGGTCCATGAACTCCTCCCCGCCCTGTTTATGGACTGGGCTTGGGTCAAAGTTAGAACCCCAACACCAAGCCCCTGCATAGCACAAACTCTACGATGAGTACGTAACCACAACATGGCTTCAAAACGGTCGGCTGGTCAGAACAAACTAACAGAAAGCACTGAAAAACAGAAAGGCCTGAGAAGAGCGAGCTGAAAATCAGAAAGGAGCGGACAAGAACGCACTTGAAATCAAATACGTACTATAATAATACGCACTGAAAAACAAATGCAAACTGAGCACATGCACTGAAAACCAGATACAAACCTACAAGCACAAACTGAAGAGCAGTAACAATCTGAAAAGCACGAGGCTGAAAAGCGTGAATTGTCTCTCACCAAATTTCTACTAACACGAGATAAACAAAAGATTAGCAGAAGGAGCTCAAAGGGTGGCGCACTTGGTATTGAACTTCCCTTTTATAGTGGTGTCGTACGTGTTGTACGTCACTGCGTTCTTGACGTTCGGAATGTCTGACAACATTTGTGTGACCATGTGTATGCAAGACAAGTTTGAGCCAACATCTGTCGGAAAACAAACATGGATTTTGTTGTCGGAATGTGTGATCGTGTGTACGCAGCATAATGCACTGATTACACTGACCTTTTCATATTCCAATGTGCTTTAACTGACCCAAGCTGTAGACTTGATCCAGACTCCAGCCACGGTAATGAGCAACGCATCTTTCTAGCTCAGAGCCCCTTCGCCCCCCTTGGCTACAGACCACTGTCCCTTTTATAATGCACAGAACCAGTGGGCCGGACCAAGAAAAGCCTGTCAAGAAAAGACCAGGAAACACAATTAACCCTAACCTTCCCAACTAGGGCAGCTTTAACGACTACATACCTGCACACCCTTGCCTATTAGCCCACAAAAGGGGCATTTTTTATTTGACAGATTTGGCTCACATTGTTTTAATGGGGGTTCATATTCAGTATACAGTAGAGGGACAGTTAAAACCATTGTAATTTTTTTTTTTACATCTGTGTCTCATTAGGTAGATTCTCTTTAATTTCCTGTTCTGTAGACTCAAGAGGAAATGAGGGCATATTTTCCAGTTTGAGGGAAATACCCTCATTGACAGTTGTCACAGGAACATGTGTCCTAATTGACAGATTTCCCCTTATCCCTGTTTTGGCAGCAACATAGAATTGTGGATTTACCTTCTCATTCCCTTTCACACTGGTGATGTTGACAATTAAAGAACGTGAATGTTGAATCTCCACAGACATCAGTAAAAACCTGACAGCTTTTCTAACCCCTCACTACTCTATTCAAATCTAAAAAAAAGTTTTGACTTTAATTATACCTTATTTATGCTGCTCCTTTTTCTAACTGCCTTCTATATGGCATAGAATATTGATAAATGTTTCAGCTGCTGTGGAATAGATGAAACCATTCAGATTATTTTACTTATTTACAGTACTACATATATATTTATCCTAACATGACAATATCTAATGGATAATAGTTATGGTCAGCAAACATCTTGTCAGAATAGCTTCCATAACAAATTCACTAAGAACCCTTCCACACTGAAGCGGTGCGAGCGTTAGTGGTAAAGCGACGCTAGTTTTAGCAGCGCTTTACCGCTGTTATAGTGGCACTTTTTGGCCACTAGCGGGGCACTTTTACCCCCGCTAGCAGCCAAAGAAAGGGTTAATAGAGAGAGAAAAGGGTTACTTTACTAAAGATAAATGCTGTTCCCAGAGCTTATTGTATATAGTGGAATTTCAGTTTGCAAAAAATATCCAATCATGTGCAAAGCAAATAGAAAAATTTTTTTTTTTACCTGCACATGGTTGCTTGATGGAAGGCTGCACAGCTTTATCTCATTCACAAACCTCTAGGGAAAATGCTCTTGCAAAGTGCAACTTATCTTGCAAAGTGAACAGTCTGTTTATCTTTAGTTTATCTCTGTCCCTAAGGCTAGTCCAGTAGAGGGACAGGCAGCAAAGGTCTTGGATCTAATGTCCAGAGCACTTGGGACCACATGCCTGAAGACCAGGGAAGCAGATACCTCAGGTCCAAGGCCTGGGAAGCTTGAACAGAGGGGGGTGCAAAACCTTGCAGACACCTAAAAGCAAAATTAGAGGATCCTTCTTTGCTAGCAAATTTTTTGCATAGGAACACAAAAGCACAGCTGGTATGCAGATTGTAGCATATATGTGATGCAGAGTAATGCAAGAAGTTAATATGATAATTCTAGCAAAGGTAACCACTTTAACTAGATTTTGATGTCACAAATAACTAGGGTGTGGCTGGTATTTACAGAAAGCCCACAAGTTTCATGGCATAATATTCTCAGGCCATTGATGTCTAATTGCATGGTTAAAGTGGTTGTAAACTCTTTTTACACCATTTTTACCTACAGCTAAGCCTTACCTGTAGGTACCGTGAATATCTCCTAAACTTGCACAGACGGCACATGCGCACTGAAGAAATGGCTCGTGCTGTTTCTTCAGTAGCCGTGCCTTGACCGGCGGCTCCCGCGCCCATGCTCTGGCCAATCACAGCGCCGAAGCCCGCAAACCCAGAAATAACTCTAGGAAGACATGTTGCCTGTCACATCGGTGTGCGGGGACCACTGTAACAGCTTTGATCTTAAGCCCCATACACACGCTCGGATTATCCGAGGACCAGGTCCGTCGGATCATGTCCGTCGTACTTTGTCCGATGTTGGTTTTGCGTACACACGGTCGGACAAAGTTGTCGGAAAATCCGATCATTCTGAACGTGGTGACGTTTGTTGCCTACGACGGGACTACGTAGAGGCTAGTAGCCAATAGCTTTGGTCTTGTAATGTGATCTGAGCATGCGTAGCACTTTGTCCGTCGGAATTCGCTACACACGATCGGATTTGGTGTGATCGGACTTTGTTGTCAAAAAATCTATCCAGCAGGAGATAGGACTTTGTCCGTCGGACAATCCGATGGAAACTGTCCGATGGTGCCTACACACGGTCGGAATTTCCGACAACATTGTCTGATAGGACAGAATCCATCGGAAAATCCGACCGTGTGTATGGGGCTTAAGGTAAGTATTTCATAATGAGCTTTGCCTTTGTCTTGCAGATTTTTATTTTGTTTTATTTTTTAATTTACAACCACTTTAATAAGGTTGAACAAAACGATAAGACGCTTAATTATACTTTAACTCCTTAGGTCTTTTAAATGGAAGAGTATATGCTTTTACTGGTCTATTCCTTTGCTAGTTACCTTCAATCACGGTAGTAATTCAGGGAAAAGTGTCCTGCCCTGTGCTTACTTTTACTATATAAATGAAATGCAATGCATGTGCCTTCAAACAGTTTTGTCTATTGCCTCCAGTACCATGGAAGCCCATAAACCCATGCTGCTCTGAAATGCTAATCTTGCCTTTTGTACAGAAATTTTAATTTTTACTAAATCCTCGTACAAAATTTGTTTCACTAGCTTTACCTCTATAAGCTGTGCTTTCTTGAAATCGTTCATTGCATGCATTTTTTTGTGATTTCAGTTCCCAATGCTGTGTGCAGCTATGCGCCTCTGTCTAGAAACCTTTTTGGCCCTCTTATGTAGAGTGCAAGTGTGGCATGTACAATTAATGCGTGATTGTTCTTGCTGAAAGTGTTCCTGCATACAATCCATAGAAATAGACAAGACATGTCGTAACCCTGACCATAAAAGACAATGTTGACAGGAAATGGATAGAGCACCCTTGCTGGCACAAGCAGGAGATAGCATTGAAGCAATACAAAACAAACAGAAGGAGCTTCTAAGTGCAGTAATCACAAGACTATTTTTATTGGTAGGAAGCGGCCGGGGCCAGCCTGGGGCGCAGGTATCCGGAAATTCCGAAAAAGGGACGGGATGCGTTTTGGAGCATGCAATTTGCTCCTTCTTCATGCCAATTTGAAATGCGTCCTGTTCTTTTTTCATCATTTTCGGGTACCTGCTATTCATGCTGGCCCTGGCCACTTCTTGATGACGTCACTTCCAAGTCCTGCTTTTCACGCTGGTCCCGGCAGAGCAGCCACTTTTCCTGGTGGGTTCTCCCTGCGGCTCCCCTCTGCTGGTAGGCTGGGACTCATGACAACTGGCTGTGCAGTGGACCACCCTCAGGACTGCCTCTTGCTGGACTTTACATCCCCTTCTTTTACGGATATGATGAGCCCTTTCCTTTTTTACTTCTAGTAAGTGTGTTTTTATCCTTGGCAATAAAAATAGTCTTGTGATCACTGCACTTAGAAGTGCCTTCTGTTTGTTTTCTATTGCCAGAGAATTGCTTCACCTCTTGGAGTGCTGCTCAAGTGCCATCCAAGCCATCTGTTTGCCTGATCTACACTACCATCCCTGACGACTATTATCTCTGCTTAGTGCTGTTATCCAGAGCACCCTTCTCCCCATCATTTTGTTAAAAGCAATACAAACTTCTTCATCAAATGCTCTGAACAACTGTACTCATGACAAGGTAAGGAAACTGTAGCATCCTGTCTTAAACAGGGGGTATTACCCTAATTTTGTTTTTGGGTGAGTGGTAGTCAGCCCAGACCGATTTGTATAGTTATTCATTTTGTCTTTCCCTAAGCTAAGTGGGGTTGTGATTTCTCACTGCTGCCAGTAGATGTCACTGGTACCACTGGTATTAGTATGAGATTTCATAACATTTATAACATTTGTATTTTCTTCAACCAACCCAGTAGGAGGTTTTTTTGTCACTGGTGGATGCGGGCAGAGGATATAAATATTTAGGGCAGGCTTGTGATCTCTTTCTTTCCCCAGGCTCAGGCCTGGGAAGGTGTTGCTGGACTGAACTATGCTATTAAGCCCAATAGCATGTGTGGGACCTAACATGTGCTCTGGATGTGGAAATAGGCCTGAAATGGTCCTGGATCTGTCCTTCATGCTGATGAGAAATACCAAGATTGAGACCCAGGGGAGGACCTTGCTGGAGAAAGACAAGCAGAGACTCTCTTCGAGAAGGGTGCACTGAAGCCTAAGAAACAGTACAGAGGGCACTGAAACCAGCAAAAGAGAGGAAAGTTCATGTATCAGCCAGGATGATACCTACAGTGTTGCTGGGTTGGCTTAAAGGTGCTGACACTGCAAAGCTGGACACGGAGAAGTCTGTAAGTGATCTGCTTGAGTATCTGGGACCCCTAACCCTCACCTTTCTGTGTGTTGTCCAATAAAACATCTAAAAGACAGAAAGTGACTAGCGTCCAGTGTTCTATCTTGGTTCTCGCATCTTAGCCATGGATTCAGCCATGGGGTGAAATGTTGGCCCATCTCTGTCTCTGGAGGTGCCACCATGCTTCCAGGGGTCAGTGAATGCTATACAACATGCATTGACGTTTTCTAATTATGCATAAATGCACTTTAACAGCTGGCCCTTCTTTGTAAACTGCAGATTAATTCCAAGGAAAAAATTTGAAGAATCCGACACTTTCAGGTGTGAGAGATTTTTCTCATTCTGGCTGCCCACTATTGCTTCTCCCTCAGCTATTACATGAACAGGCTCACAGCACTGAACCTGCAATTAGTAGCTGGTCTTCTGTACACAGCCTAAGCATGTGTAAACACACAGTACTCAGGCTGTGTTTGGGAGAGTGGTTACTGAATGTTCCATCAGCCCTATGCACTTACATACCTGCTGTCAGTAATGTTGAGGCTGGGGCCTAAGTTTTTCTTAGTTTCTGCCAGTAAATTTTGTAAATAAGTAATATTTCTCCTTCACTGATGTGTGCTGATGAGGGGGCACTGATAGGCTGCACTGATATACACTGATGAGGTGGCACTTATGGGCACTGATGAGGCGGCACTTATGGGCACTGATTCTGCATAGAGAAAAATCCTGCATACTTGTAAGTGTTGAATTCTTAAATTTTTTCCACTGCCTGGAACTAAATCACTATTGCATTTGCCTATACAATATGCTAGCAAATATATTAGTTATGGTGAATAAATATATTCATTTTGGTGACAAGGTCTCCAAAATATGGAGCTGTCATTGCTGGCTTCCTTCTGAAAATAATGGTGTTGGCTGCTGTGCTGGTTTGCATACAACAGAGTAAGTAGAGTAAGTCAGAAGTACTTATCTGCTTTTGTTCAGGGATAGCAAGACAGTCAGGCAACCAAAGTTTGATGAATGAGAAGTCAGAAAAGGTGACCTTTGAAACTCAGACAAAGGTTCCAGTTATAAAGTCTTTAAATCCCCCAAAAAGGAAGAATCTGTGAATTTTAGCCCTCCATTTTATCCATCCTTATAGATGCTCAGTAGCAATCCCGTAAAAGCAAGCCTCATCACTGAGGCTGGGAAGGGGGTAGGAAGTCATAACATAAGCAAGGAGCAGTAATAAGTAGATAGAAATTTAGCAATATTAACCTAAAAGGTTCATAGGGGAAATTCAATTTGTAAATGCAAGAGGCATGACCTCTTCATCTAGAACTTATTTCATCCATTAATGTAAAGCAAACATATCCCTAGACTTAAATATTGACCAGAACAATGAAAATACCCTGTAGACTGATTAGGGAACTGTGTTCTCATTGCGTAACCATTCTGAACCACCCTGACTTCAGCCTTGAGATTATGATCATCATAAGTGGGAGAAATGACTGAAAGTTACACCACTTGTCATTCTTTATGTTGTTATATACAAACCCTTTCAGATCAGTTTTCTATAAGTAAAAGGAGAGCATGTAAAGAGCGCAGTAATTGCTGAGTTAAAAATCTAATTTTCCTACCGGCAAGCTGTAGTTAAAGAGGTGCTAGGAGGCAGCCTGACTGTCTGCACACAAACTGATCAAAGCCCTGCCAGGCATCTGGTTTGTCTCTGAGTTTCTTTGCAGACTTTTCTTTGCCTCCGTTTCTCAGCTGTGTAAAAAGAAACAGTTAAAATGTAATTTATTATCAGTCTTGTCTGTAGGTAAGAATTTGAAATGTCCATGTGAACGCGATCACGTGCGCTTTTACATACACATTTGATTTATAAAAATGTAGATATATCGTGCGTTATGGTATTAATTTATACTGAGAAAATATAATCACTTTCAGCGATATTTGAGAAAATAATGCAATTCACGTAAAGTGTAAATCTGTGCAAAATAAAAAAATAAAATAAAACATCTGCATATACACTATATTGATTAGCAGAATAAAGTAAAGGTTTGGCGCTAACTCAGATAAAAAAAATCAATAAACATCCTTAACCACTTACCTACAGGGCACTTTCACCCCCTTCCTGCCCAGGCCATTTTTAAGCATTCAGCTCTGTCGCACTTTGAATGACAATTGCGTGGTCATGCTACACTGTAACCATGTGAAATTTTTATAATTTTCTTCACACAAATAGAGCTTTCTTTTGGTGAAATTTAATCAATGCTGGGATTTTTATTTTTTACAATTTTTTTTTTGTAAATTACTAATATTACTCCTTCACTGATGTGCACTGATGAGGTGGCACTGATATGCTGCACTGATGGGCACTGATGACGTGGCACTTATGGGCGCTGATGAAGCGGCACTTATGGGCACTGATTAGGTGGCACTGATGAGAAGGCACTAATATTCTGTACTTATGGGCACTGATAGGTAGCACTGATGGGTGTCACTGGTGGGCACTGATAGATGGCACTGGTGTACACTGATAGGTGGCACTGACAGGCACTAATAGCCGGAACTGGTGGGCACCGATAGGCAGCATGGATAGGCGGCACTGATGAGCACAGATGGGTGGCACTAATGGGCACTGATGGGCATTGATGGGTGGCATTGATGGGCATTACTGATGGGCATTGATGGGTGGCACTGATGGATAGACATGTGCAATTAGTTTCGTAACGAATCAAAATTCAGACAAATTTTGCATCTTGATGCATCCGAATAAAAAAATAACGAATTTTAACGAATACGAAAGAAATTATAGTGGATATAATGAATTAATTCAACGTGATTCTATAATTCATTAAAGATATAATGAAACAAAAGGTCAGCTCAAAGTAAATCTAATGCAGCGTATACATGAGCCGATTTTCCGGCAGAAAAATCTTGGATGTTTTTTCCAACAGAATTCCGCTCAAGCTTTGCTTGCATACACGCGGTCACACAAAAGTTTGCTGAACTTTTAACCGTCAACACTACGACGCGACGAGAAAATGAAGTTCAATGCTTCCGAGCATGCGTCAAATTGTTTCCGAGCATGCGTAGGAATTTTGCGCTTCGGCATTGGTACAGACGATTGGAATTTCCGATCAAAACTTTTTCCGACCGAAAAATTAAGAACCTGCTCTCAATATTTTGCTGGCTGGAATTCTGCCAGCAAAAGTCCGATGGAGCATACACACGCATTTTCCAACCAAAAGCTCTCATCGGACTTTTGCTTGCGGAATTTCCAATGATGTGTATGCGGCATTACAGTCCACAGGGGTTGCACGGGGGTCCATGCCATAAGGTGAGAGTGATTAGAGTGGTTAGACCGGAGGTGGAGGGATTGTCACGCTACTGTGAAAAAAAAAAATGACTTACGTCAGTGCTACAGTTTGAATTTAAAATGTATTTGTGTGAACTGTGAAGTTAAGTCATGGATTGTGGAAATTAACTAGTGCCGGGTGATTGTATATAGTGTATACCTCATTTACCAATGACTAATGCAGAGTTGCAATGCAAGGAGATCAGCTAAAAGTAGTTGGATCTGTATGTGCGTTATAATTAATTGAAATTAGTCGATTAATAGATTTAAAAAAATCAATTAATCGAACACGAAAATTTTAATCAGTAACAGCCCTAAAATTTTTCCATTGTGCACAAGTCTACTGATGGGCATTGATGGCATTGATGGGCAGCACTGATAGGTGGCACTGACTGGCACTGACTGGCATTACTAATGGGCACTGATTGCTGGCTCTGGTGAGCACCGATTGTTGGCACTAGTGGGCACCAGATGTGTCCTGATTACATCTCTTACTGTCACCTGCGAGGAGATGCCACTGTTCGGCTCTCCTCGCCACATACTCTGTCAGTGTGAGGCAAGGAGCACCGATTACCGGCACTTCCTTGTTTACATGTGACCGGCTGTGATTGAACACAGCCAATCACATGATTAACCACTTGGCGCCCGCGCTATAGCCGAAAGACGGCTACAGAGTGGACGCTAACTGCCGGGAGGGCGTCCCTGGACGTCCTTCTCGTATTAACTTCCGCAATTCGCGCTCCCGAGAGCGCGCATCGGGGAAGTTCTGTGCTGGCCGTGTCCCTCGGACACAGCCAGTCACAGATCGCTGTAAACGCCCAATCACAGTGGCCGTTTACAACGCGATCGGCGTATCCAATGAGAGATGATCTCATATGTAAACATATGAGATCATCTTTCAGCGCCGCTCTCCCTCCTCATACAGAGACAGCGTGTGAGGAGGGAGAGATGAACGGCTGCAGCGGACATTAGTAGAAGAAAACAAACAAAAAAAAAAGTGCCATCTGTCCCCACTGACACCACTGCCATCTGTCCCCACTGACACCACTGCCATCTGTCCCCACTGACACCACTGCCATCTGTTCCCACTGGCACCACTGCAATCTGTCCCCACTGGCACCACTGTAATCTGTCCCCACTGACACCACTTCCATCTGTCACCACTGACACCACTGCCACCTGTCCCCAGTGCTATCTGCCAGTGCCACCTGTCCCCAGTGCCACCTGTTCGTGCCACCTGTCCCCAGTGCCATATTTCCCCAGTGCTATTTGTCCCCAGTGCCACCTGTCCCCAGCGCCACCTGTCCCCAGTGCCATCTGTCATCGGTGCCACATCAGTGCCACGTGTCATCAGTGCCACATAGTGCCATCTGTCATCGGTGCCATATCAGTGTCACGTGTCATCAGTGCCACATATTAGTGCCATCTGTCATCAGTGCCACATATTAGTGCCATCTGTCATCAGTGCCACCTGTCAGTGTCATGTGCCATCTGTTATCAGTGTCACCTGTCATCAATGCCACGTATAAGTGCCATCTGTCATCAGTGTCACGTGTAATCAGTGCCACGTATTAGTGCCATCTGTCATCAGTACCACGTATTGGTGCCATCTCTCATCAGTGCCACGTGATATCAGTGCCACATATTAGTGCCATCTGCCATCAGTGCCACATATTAGTGCCATCTGTCATCAGTGTCACGTGTCATCAGTGCCCCGTATCAGTGCCATCTGTCATCAGTGCCACATCAGTGTCACGTGTCATCAGTGCCACGTATCAGTGCCATCTGTCATCAGTGCCACGTCAGTTTCACGTGTCATTGTCCTGGTGCTCCAGGGCCTTCAAAAGTGTAAAAGGTAGTCAACAAGTTGGATGTGTAATTTATGCTCCTAGAACACGTGATGGCGCTCCCTGCATGTTGGGCATCTCTAAGTGGCCAGGCTGTGAAAAAGTCCCACACATGTGGTATCGTAATATTCAGGAGGAGTAGCAGAATGTATTTTTGGGTGTCATTTGTGGTATATACATGCCATGTGAGAGAAATAACCTATTACAATGACAATTTTGTGTGTGGGGGGGGAAATAATTAATTTTGCAAAGAATTGTGGGAAAAAATGACAACATCAAAAACCTCGCCATGCCTCTTACTAAATACATTGGAATGTCTACTTTCAAAAAAGGGGTAATTTGGGGGGTATTTGTACTTTCCTGGCTTGTTCGGGTCACAAGAAATGAGATAGGTCACCAGTACATCAGGTGTGATACATTTTGTATCATTTGCACCACAGTTTGTAGACTCTCTAACTTTCACAAACACCAAATAATATCCATTTTTACCAAAGATATGTGGCAGTATAAATTGTGGCCAAAATTTATGAAGAAAAATTTATAATTTCCTAAATTTTATCACAGAAACAAAGAAAAATGTGTTTTTTTTCAAAACTTTCGGTCTTTTTTCATTTATAGTGCAAAATATAAAAACCCAGAGGTGATCAAATACCACCAAAAGAAAGCTCTATTTGTGGGGAAAAAAGGACAAAAAATGTATTTGGGTACAGTGTTGCATGACTGAGTAATTGTCATTCAAAGTATGAGAGCACCGAAAGCTGAAAATTGGTCTGGGCAGGAAGGGTGTTTAAGTGCCCAGTAAGCAAGTGATTAAAGAGTGACAGAGCACCCGTTCGGGTGCGCTGTCATATTGGCAAATAAATCCCTTGGTCCAGTGACATAATTAGCATAATGTTTTTGAATTTAATAAAAGAATACATTATTATAACATTTTAATTAAAGGGATGGGAGAACTACCTTTATTGATCCAAGGGTGACTTAAAAACATTATTAGTCACACTAGAATATACTATGGTCATAAACTACAATATGTATGCAAAGGCTAAAATCTAGCAATTCAAAAGTTGGAGATATAACAATTTAGGTCATTATCTATATTGAGTCCTGATTAGGGTTGAGCGAACCCGAACTGTAAAGTTCGGGTCCGTACCGGACTTTTGGGTGTCCAGGTCCCGGACCCAAATCCGAACAATTGACTGTATGTTCGGGTTCGGGTCCGGTGTTCGGCGATGTATTGGCGCCTTTTTAAAAGCTGCAGGGCAGCCAATCCACGTTAGTTTCACTAGTGTGCCCTTAGAAGCCATCACAGCCATGCCTACTAATGGCATGGCTGTGATTGGCCAGTGCAGCATGTGACCCAGCCTCTATATAAGCTACAGGCACACAGCACAGCGCGTCACTCTGCTTTAGAGAGGTTTCTGGCTAGTGTTGCTGTGAGAGAGAGAATTTCATGATAGGAGTCAGTCTGATAGGAGTCAGTCAGTCTGATAGGAGTCAGTCCACATTCCTGAAATATCTTCTTTGAGGGAGAGAGAATTATCCAGATTCATAAATCAATCTACATAGCTAGAGAGTGTCTTTTTTAAGGCCGACACAACAATGTGACAAATTGTGAACTAGTGAAAAATAGGAAAAGTGTGGCGCTAGGATCCTAAAGACCTGGCTGGGTTGCAGTGCACAGTCTTTTTACAGTGCCATGAGGCCAGTACCAGATAAAATATAACTTTTATCTGCAAGCTCAGTGCACCAGCACTGCATATGTTACTGAGAGATACACCCTGTTCATACTGTGAGTGTTTTATGCTATTGCAAAAACATTGCAAAAAAAAAAAATTGCAGTGTTTTCTGCATGTGTGCAGGATAGACATATTCAATTGATCTATATTTCTTCTATTGTGCTATCCCAAAAAAAAAATTGGAGTGAACATTTTTTTTTTCCAGAACATTTTCTGCAGTTTGAGATACACCCTGTACATACTGTGGGTGTTTCCTGCTATTGCAAAAACATTGCAAAAAAAAATAACATTTTGCAGTGTTTTCTGCATGTGTGCAGGATATACATATTCAATTGATCTATATTTCTTCTATTGTGCTATCCCAAAAAAAATTGGAGTGAATTTTTTTTTTCCATAGCATTTTCTGCAGTTTTGCAGTTTGAGATACACCCTGTACATGCTGGGAGTGTTTTCTGCTATTGCAAAAACATTGCAAAAAAATAAAAATTTGCAGTGTTTTCTGCATGTTTGCAGGAGTCTGATCTATTCAATCGATCTATCTTCCTTCTATTGTGCTATTCCAAAAAAAAATTGGAGTGAAACATTTTTTTTTCATAGCATTTTCTGCAGTTTTGCCGTTTTTGAGATACACGCTGTACATACTGTGGGTGTATTCTGCTATTGCAAAAACACCCATTTAGGGCAAGATCATACATTTTGAAGATATGAGGAGATCGTCAAAAAAGGGACGTGGCCCCCGTCGTGGTGCTGCTGGTGGAGCTCCTGTTGCAGGGAGAGGACATGGTCGATCTGTGCCAGCTACACACACAAGTGAAACACCTTCCTCAGGTGCGAGTAGGCAACAGAGCCTGCAGCGGTATTTTGGCGCGCCTAATGAGGCTGTACAAATGTTGAGGCCAGGACAAGTACAGGCCATAGTAGATTGGGTTGCTGACAGTGCCTCCGGTTCCTTCACATTGTCTCCCACCCAGTCTCCTGATGAAAGTTCAGAGTTAGCACCTGCAGCCAATGTCCATCAGTCTTTTACCTCACCCCCTTGCAAATCAGCCAATCAGTCTGAGCCCCAAATCATGCAGCAGTCTCTTCTGCTTTTTGATGACTCTGTTAGCAGGGTTTCCCAGGGCCATCCACCTAGCCCTGCCCCAGAAGTGGAAGAGATTGTGTGCACCGATGCCCAACCACTTATGTTTCATGATGAGTACATGGGTGGACCATCGCAGCACGTCTTGGATGATGACGAAACACAAGTGCCAACTTCTGCTGCTTTCGCCATTGTGCAGACCGACAAGGAGGGCAGGGGTGAAGACTGGGTGGAAGATGATGTGGAGGACGATGAGGTCCGTCCCCTAGACAGTACATCTGCTACTGCCCAACGCAGCAAGGGACCGAGCACACCAAAGCCAGGTCCAAGGAGTTCCCTAGCGTGGCAGTTCTTCAGACAATGTGCTGATGACAAGACACGAGTGGTTTGCACGTTGTGCAATCAGAGCCTGAAGCATAAACGTTCTCAACCTGAGCACAACCTGCATGACCAGGCATCTAAGTGCAAAGCACGAGATGCAGTGGAGTAGACACCTCAAAAACCAAGAAAGGTCTCTGGCTCCTCCTGCTTCCTCTTCTGCTGCAGTCTCAGCCTCTTCATCCACCTCTGTAGTGACAGTGGCACCTGCCAACTCGCAAACAGAAGATCTGCCAGCAACACTACCACCTGGGTCACCAACCATCTCCACAATGTCCCATGGAAGCATTCAGCTCTCTATCTCCCAAACACTGGAAAGGAAGAGGAAGTACCCCCCTAGCCACCCACGATCCCTGGCCCTGAATACCAGCATTTCAAAATGTCTCGCCTTTGAAATTCTGTCATTCCGTCTGGTTGAGACGCAGAGTTTTAAAAGGCTGATGTCATTGGCTGTCCCACAGTACGTCGTGCCCAGCCGCCACTACTTTTCCAGGCGAGCTATCCCTTCCCTGCACAACCAAGTGGGGGACAAAATCAGGTGTTCACTGCGCAACGCCATCTGTGGCAAGGTCCAACTAACTACGGATGCGTGGACCACTAAGCACAGTCAGGGACGTTATATCTCCCTAACAGCACACTGGGTAAATGTAGTGGCGGCTGGGCCTGAGGCGGATAGCAGTTTGGCGCATGTCGTTCCACCACGAGGATTGCAGGGTGCTTCAGTTTGCCTCCTGTTGCTAACTCCTCCTACTCTGCCTCCTCATCCTCTACCGCCTCCTCCTCCTCAGCATAACACCTTCACCACCAACTTCAGCACAGCCAGGGGTAAACAACAGCAGGCAGTTTTAAAACTTTCCTGTTTGGGGGAAAAAGCCCACACCGCGCAGGAGTTGTGGAGGGACATGGAACAACAGACCGATGAGTGGTTGGTGGCAGTGAGCCTCAAGCCCGGCCTGGTGGTGTGCGAAAATGGGCGAAATCTCGTAGCAGCTCTGGTCCTAGCCGGTTTGACGCACATCCCTTGCCTGGCGCATGTGCTGAACTTGGTGGTCCAGAGGTTCCTTAAAAATACCCCAATATGCCAGAGCTGCTGCAGAAAGTGCGGGCCGTCTGTGCGCACTTTCGGCATTCTCACCCTGCTGCTACTCGCCTGTCAGCGCTGCAGCGTAACTTCGCCCTTCCCGATCACCGTCTCATATGTGACGTGCCCACGAGGTGGAACTCCACCTTGCACATGCTGGCCAGACTGTGCAAGCAGCAGCAGATGATAGTGGAGTTTCAGCTGCAGCACGCACGCGTGAATCGCTCTGTGGAACAGCATCACTTCACCACCAATAACTGGGCCTCCATGTGAGACCTGTGTGCCTTGTTGCACTGTTTCGAGTACTCCACCAACATGGCCAGTGCCGATGATGCCGTTCTCAGCGTTACTATCCCAGTTCTATGCCTCCTTGAAAAAATGCTTCAGGCGATAATGGAAGAGGATGTGGCACAGGAGGAGGAGGAAGAGGGATAATTTCCAAGCTTTCAGGGCAGTCATTCACAAGTGGCTACGAGGGTGGGTTCCTGCACCAACAAGCGCCAGGTACACAATTGTCCGGCAGCAAGGGCACAGTTCTGGAGGATGACGAGGTGGAGGATGAGGAGGAGATGGAGGATGAGGAGGAGATGGAGGAGGAGGAGGAACCATGTTCACAGCAGGGTGGCACCCAGACCAGCTCATGTCCATCACTGGTGCGTGGCTGGGGGGATACAGAGGACACAGACGATACACCTCCCACAGAGGACAGCTTTTCTTTGCCTCTGGGCAGCCTGGCACACATGAGCGATTACATGCTGCAGTGTCTCCGCAACAACCGCTGAGTTTCCCACATTTTAACTGGTGCTGATTACTGGGTGGCCACCCTGCTGGATCCCCGTTACAAGGACAACGTGCCATCCTTAATTACCTCACTGGAGCGCGATCGTAAGATGCGCGAGTACAAGCGCACGCTGGTAGACGCGCTGCTGGTGGCATTCCCATTTGACAGCGGGGGTACGGTGGAAGCACAAGGCGAAGGCAGAGGAGGAGGAAGAGGTCGCCAATGCAGCACCTCGGAAGGCAGGGTTAGCATGGCCAAAATGTGGAAAAGCTTTGTCAGCACGCCACAACAACCAGCACCACCAGCTGAGATGGAACGTCTTAGCAGGAGGCAGCATTTCAGCAACATGGTGGAGTAGTATGTGTGCACACGCCTACACGTACTGAATGACGGGTCTGCCCCCTTCAACTTCTGAGTCTCCTAATTGGGCACATGGCCTGAGCTTGCCCTTTACGCCTTGGAGGTGCTAGCCTGCCCTGCAGCCAGTGTATTATCTGAACGTGTATTTAGCACAGCAGGGGGCGTTATCACAGACAAGCGCAGCCGCCTGTCTAGAGCCAATGTGGACAAGATCACGTTCATTAAAATGAACCAGGCATGGATCCCACAGGACTTGTCCGTACCTTGTGCAGAATAGACACGTATACTGGTGTTCTGACAAAAACTGTCTGGCCATCGGATAGTGTCCGGCCACTTACTGCGCAGGCGCATCGCTTGTGCAGTACGGAGGACAAGGAGATTCACAAAATCTCTGAAGATGAACGGTGCCTGCGCCGTGAGTGCAGGTTCAAGCCCCACCATCCAAGTGGACATACAGTGGCACATAGTAACAGGGCCCCTCACGGGCTCGCTTCGCTCGCCACGCTTTGGGCACGGCCTCTCTTGGCTCGGCTTCAACCTCGGATGATGTAGCTTGAACCTGGACTCACCACGCATCGTCTTCAGAGAGTTTCGAAATCCCTTGTCCTACGTACTGAGCAAGCGCAGTACAGGGCGGACACTATGCGACGGGGGACAGAATTCGACACATCACCACCAGCCTTACCCAGCCATTGTTGTATTTTTGAACCAGTGTTGGCTACCTCGTCCTCCTCCACCACCGCTTCCACCTACACCGCCACATCCACCGCCACCTCAACCTCCTACTCCATATGGACCTCGTCCTCCTAGGTCAAGATTATAATTTTTTTATTTTTTTAATTTCCAAGTATTTTATTTTCCCACTATCCTATCCATTAAATTTAATATTTTTTTTCCAGAAAGGGCGTATTCTTGGGCATTCCCACCATATGTGTGGCATCGTGCCTTGAGTTTCTGAGGTTCTTAATGACTTCCTGTACTCCTTCTGCTGAGAAGGGGGCCTCCAGCATATTATGTTTATTTTTAATTTTTTTATGTTATTTTAAGTTATTTCCCTATCCACATTTGTTTGCAGAGCACTTGCCATGCTCTTAACAACATTTGTTGCCATTTGCAGCCCTCTAGCCCTTTCCATTACTTTTTTACAGTCTTCAAAAGTTTGGGTCCCCATTGACTTCAAAGAGGTTCGGGGTTCGGAGTTCGGGGTCAAGTTCGGGTCCCGAACCCGGACTTTTTTCCAAAGTTCGGCCGAACCCGAACATCCAGGTGTCCGCTCAACTCTAGTCCTGTTGGAAACATAAAAACAATCTCACGTATCCACCAGGTCTCATTCTGAGAAATCTGTCTATGAAGATCACTTCCTTTCCAATGTCTATAAACCCTATCATTGCCCACAAACTTGAGGACAGATGGGTCACTCTTATGCATCTTTCTAAAATGACTGGACACGCTATGTTTAATACAACCCTTTCTGATATTAACATGTTTGTTGATCCTTTTAAATAGGGGTCTAGTACTTCTACCTACATATATCAGCCCACAAGGGCAAGTAAGGTGATAGGTTGCACATTTGGTGCGGCACGTGATAAATTCATTAATGTCATAATTTCGACCTGTAGTGCCATGAAAATTTTCAGCCTTCCTTTTATCACTAGTGGTTCTACAGGAAATACATCTGCAACATCCAAAAAAAAAGTTTCTCTCTAAAAAGGTAGTAGGTCTTTCAGGGGAATCCAAAACATTTATGGCTATTCTATTATGTATTCCAGGAGATTTTCTGTATATGAATAGAGGATTTTTGTTGGGAGAATATTGCTCAAGGTGGAATATTTCAACAGGATCAGCCAATATTATAATATTTTCTACACTTTTGGATTGAGTGTGGTAACCTGTGATAAAGGCCATGTCCACTGTTTTTTCTTTTTTGTGTCAGAAACTTGTTTCTCTCCATTTTACCAATCTCATCTTGTTTTTATTAGATCTTTTGTTTTATAACCCTTCTCTTTAAACCTCTCTATGAGTTTCTTTGATTGGGAGAGATAGTCATTTTTATCATGACAGTTTCTTTTAACTCTTATGAACTGGCCTTTAGGAATGGCTCCAATCCACCTAGGGTGATGACAACTCCTAGTGGATACATAGCCATTTCTATCCACATCTTTAAAATAAGTACGAGTGTACACTTGATTATCTCTCCTATATAGTTCTAGGTCTAAAAACTGAACGGTGTCTGAATTCGAATTGGCTGTTAATTTGATGTTGTAAGCATTACTGTTTAATGACGCCAAGAACTCTTTTAGCCTTTCCTCAGATCCCCTCTATAACACCAAGATGTCATCTATAAGACCCCTTTCACACTGGGGAGTTTTTTATGCACTTTTGGGCTAAAAATAGCGCATTTAAAGCGCTTGAAAAATGCCTCCCCTGCAGCTCCAGTGTGAGAGTCCGAGTGCTTTCACACTGGGGCGGTGCGATTGCAGGACATTAGAAAAAGTCCTGCAAGCAGCATCTTTCAGGTGGTAGAGGAGCGGTGTATATACCGCTCTTCCACTGCCCTTGCCATTGAAATCAATGGGTCCCACTGCCGAAGTGCCTGCAAAGAACTTCGGCAGCCGCAATTTGCGGGCTCTTTTAACCCTTTATTCGCCTGCTAGGGGGCGTTAAAAGCACCCCGCTAGCGGCCGAAAAGTGCCGCCATAACAGCCTGAAAAGCACCGCTAAAATTTGTGTGAAAGTAGCCTTAATCTACAATAGCATCCCTGCTATGGACAGGGTCCTGGGAATACCTCTTCTTCCTCCGATTTATTTAAAAGGGTGTTTGCTATACTCGGTGCACACCTAGCCCCCATAATCACACCTTTAATTTGATTAAAATACTCCACCTGGTGCCAAAAATAATTGATGGACATTGCCATGTCCAATCCATCTAAAATGTATTGAATCTGCTCCTGTTTAATATCTGAACATTTGTGTAAAGCCCATTCGGCTGCTTTTATGGCGTCTTTCTGTCTAATGTTAGTGTACAATGACTCCATTGTAAAGGTGAGATACCAATATGTACAGTAGCGTTTTGATGTTTTTTTAAAGCTATTCCAAGTTGCGGATAACCTAAACTGGATCTTTATGAGAGATTTTTTGCTAACCAATTTTCTCTCTTTTTTTCTCACAATTTATTGTGCTTTTATTGTGGAACACTTTTCTGGACTGAATGAATATACAGTATATATAATTTATTAAGAATGTATATTGATTTATTTATCTGAGTTAGCGCCGAACCTTTATTTATTCTGATAATCATTTTTAAGGTGATTATTTTCACTTGAAAAAGGTGCAGCTGTACTCACTTTTTTTGCACAGATTATCTTTACATATTTTTGTTGCCACTAATTTGAATATACACCATATTCAGTATCTCACAAAAGTGAGTACACCCCTCACATTTTTGTAAATATTTTATTATATCTTTTCATGTGACAACACTGAAGAAATTACACTTTGCTACTGCAATGTAAAGTGGTGAGTGTACAGCTCGTATAACAGTGTAAATTTGCTGTCCCCAAAATAACTCAACACACAGCCATTACACCCCTAAGTGAAAAATGTTCAAATTGGGCCCAAAGTGTCAATATTTTGTGTGGCCACCATTATTTTCCAGCACTGCTTTAACCCTCTGGGCATGGAGTTCACCAGAGCTTCACAGGCTGCCACTGGAGTCCTCTTTCACTCCTCCATGATGACATCACGGAGCTGGTGGATGTTAGAGACCTTGCGTTCCTCTACCCTCTGTTTGAGGATGTCCCGCAGATGCTCAATAGGGTTTAGGTCTGGAGACATGCTTTGCCAGTCCATCACCTTTGCCCTCAGCTTCTTTAGCAAGGCACTGGTCATCTTGGAGGTGTGTTTGGGGTCGTTATCATGTTGGAATACTGCCCTGCCGCCCAGTCTCCAAAGAGAGGGGATCATGCTCTGCTTCAGTATGTCACTAGACATGTTGGCATTTGTGGTTCCCTCAATGAACTGTAGCTCCCAGTGCTGGCAGCACTCATGCAGTCCCAGACCACAAAACTCTTACCACCATGCTTGACTGTAGGCAAGACATACTTGTCTTTGTACTCCTCACCTGGTTGCCGCCACACACACTTGACACCATCTGAACCACTAAGTTTATCTTGGTCTCATCAGACCACAGGACATGGTTCCAGTAATCAATGTCCTTAGTCTGCTTGTCTTCAGCAAACTGTTTACAGGGTTTTTTGTGCATCATCTTTAGAAGAGGCTTCCTTCTGGGACGACAGCCATGCAGACCAATTTGATGCAGTGTTCAGCGTATGGTCTGAGCACTGACAGTGCTGACTCCCCACCCCTTCAACCTCTGCAGCAATACTGGCAGCACTCATACGTCTATTTCCCAAAGACAACCTCTGGAGAGGACGATGAGCACGTGCACTCAACTTCTTTGATCAACCATGGCGAGGCCTGTTTTGAGTGGAACCTGTCCTGTTAAACCGCTGTATGGTCTTGGCCACCGTGCTGCAGCTCAGTTTCAGGGTCTTGACAATCTTCTTATAGCCTAGGCCATCTTTATGTAGAGCAACAATTATTTTTTTCAGATCCCCAGAGAGTTCTTTGCCATGAGGTGCCATGTTGAACTTCCAGTGACCAGTATGAGAGAGTGAGAGCGATAACACCAAATTTAACACACCTGCTTCCCATTCACACCTGAGACCTTGAAACACTAACGAGTCACATGACACCTGGGAAGGAAAATGGCTAATTGGGCTCAATTTGGACATTTTCACTTAGGGGTGTACTCACTTTTGTTGCCAGTGGTTTAGACATTAATGGTTGTGTGTTGAGTTATTTTGAGGGGGGCAGCAAATTTACACTGTTATACAAGCTGTACACTCACTACTTTACATTGTAGCAAAGTGTCATTTCTTCAGTGTTGTCACATGAAAAGATATAATAAAATATTTACAAAAATCTGAGGGGTGTACTCACTTTTGTGAGATACTGTACACTCTATTGGCAAAAGTATTGGGACATCTGCCTTTACACGCACATGAGTTTGCACGTTTGGGGTGGAGGAACTTGACTGGCCTGCACAGAGTCCTGACCTCAACTCGATAGAACACCGTTGGGATGAATTAGAGGGGAGACTGCGATCCAGGCCTTCTCGCCCACATCAGTGCCCGACCTCATAAATGCGCATCTGGAAGAATGGTCAAATATTCCCATAGACACACTCCTAAACCTAGTGGACAACCTTCCCAGAAGAGTTGAAGCTGCTATAACTGTAAAGGGTGAGGCAACACAATATTGAACCCTATGGGCTAAGACTGGGATGCCATTGAAATTCATGTGTGTGTAAAGGCAGATGACCCAATACTTTTGGCAACTTAGTGTAGCTCTGCAATGCACACATATTTCACCATATTTTGTATCTTTAAAAATGCTTCAAGTATAGACCAACAACTGTGGATTCTGACAGAAATCGATTGATCCGCTAACTACCTGTTTGATTTGACAACATAATGCCTCTGCTGCAATGCAATTCCAAGCAGAGTTGTCATCCCTGAGATCTCTTCTGCTAGGCTACACAACACCTTCCCCTCCCCTCCCCTCTTCTCTATAATTTAAGGAGGTGTTCTGTAGTCTAGCAGAGAGCCTGGTAAGGCTGACAAAACTGCTTGGGATAACAGTGCAGCAAAGTGTCAGTTCAAAAAAGAAGTTGTCTGGATTTCTGACAGGAACAACTGATATTTTTCTGTACTTGCAGATTTATTTTAAGAGCCAAACATGAGAAATGTGCATGCATTGCAGAGATGTACTGCATTTTTTTGCCTAACGAACACTTTAAGTGAGAGGAAATCTAACCAATGGAGACACAGACCAATAAAAGTGTTATTTGTGTGGAGATAAAGGGTAGAACCTCTATCTGTTTTTTGAATTATTACTATATATGTGTTCCCACTGAGAAGTTTTCCTCACACTTCCTGTCTATGTGATGGGTATTAGACAGAAAAGGAAATAAGGACACACCTCCCCAAATGGAATTTGGCTGTTGGGATTTGGTTGGGTTGTAAAGCCAAACTCCAGGTATAATTTTTACTGCATAGTTACATTGGTCCAGTTTGGACCAATGGAAGTATGCTTATCTCACACAGTGAATGCTGTGGAAGCTGCAAATCACTGTATTAGTCAGAGATACTACATTAATAGCAGCAAACGTATGGGGTTGGTGTGAAGCATCTTCCCATTCTGCATTGTAATGGGTAACTTGCTTGGCACTGCTACCATTCACAGAATGCCTTGTAATTTTCTCAATAAATACAAGACATTCTCTGATAGCACAAGGTGGAGATTGTGACTAGGGACAAGCTGGCAGTTCCATCCAAACCTAGGTTTGAGGTGAACTTTGGCTGTTTGGGTGTTCGGACAAATGCTTGAACTTTTGCCTAGCTGGCCACCAGTTCAGCGGGAGCCGAACATCACATATAAAAGCCATTTTTCTACTTCTTCTGTATAAGACAGCTTCCCACTGTCACTGGTTCTTAAGGAACCCATGTGAACCACTGACATCACCTGGCCATGTAGGCAAAGAGTGCTTAGTGACTTCACTGCCCAAATATGATTACTGGCCATATTTGGGAAATTACATTGACACACCAGGAATGGTTGCTTGTGCCGAGTCATCTGTTTTTATGATTTTTTTTTTTTTTTTATGAAAGACTTCTCAAACATTTGAGTGTCTTTATTTCTAATAAGTATGGATACTATGTACCCCATACTCATTTATGTAGTGGGGGCATTATCTGGCGTCACCTTATTATTAAAGGGGGCTTCCAGATTCCTTTAAGCCTCATCCACAGACACCCACAACCACCAGCCAGGGTTGTGGGGAAGAGTCCCTTGTCCTCATCATTAACACCATCAGGGACCCCCCCTCCACTCACCCCCAGACAAGGCACCATCCTCATGTTGAGGGCATGTGGCCTGGTTTGGTTCAGGAGGAAGGGGGGGCACACATCCCCCTCCCCTCCTTTCCTGGCTAGCCAGGCTGCATGCTTGGTCTAAGGGTCTGGTATTGGTATTTTTTTATCTACTGATCTTTATTAACAATTTTTACCAAAACAAAAAGTTACATTTGTAACAAAATCAGATACGATCACAATGAAATATACAGTACAGTGGTCATAGTTAGCATCTTAGATATCTGAGTTACTAATATTTAGCAGTTGTTATGGTGCTTGACATTGAAATTTTCACCTGTCAGCTAGTGACAAAGGAAAAGAATGCGTAGAAAGATCCAGGGATAAATGAAGGAGAAGTAGAGAGGATAATTAAAAGTAAAAAGTGAAAATGAGGTACAAGAAATAACAATGTGTAGGTCTCATGATCACGCATGTACTTCAAAGAAACAATGATTGAACTTAATAATACATATAGTACAGTGTTGTTTGGGTCTAGTATGACATTTCTGGTGGACCTTGTGCACTTTTTGCTTGTTTTTATTTTTTATTTTATTTTTTTACAATCACTTGCTCAAACCGAACTCAGGGCAGTTTGGCTCATCCCTAATTTGACATCACCACCCACCCTTCAACCTTGGTTGCTATACAGAAGGGGGGCTGCTTCTATTCTTAGGATGACACTCTTTATATCAGGACAACTGAAACAAGATAGGACAACAGAACTACAGATAGGGCTACAGCAGGCCCTCTGCTAATGTCCTGTGTGGTTCAGTAGTTCTAAGAGAACAATGTAATTGACTACAGCCAACATGGGCAGAGCGCACAGGAATTTATTAGCTCACAAAATGTATGACATTTCTTTTACGTTAATAAGTACTGTATTTATCGGCGTATAACATGCACGTTTTCCCCCTTAAAATCAGGGGAAAATCAGGGGTGCGTGTTATATGCCGATCCCTCGCCATTGTGAGCCTCTGGGCGGCTTTCAGCCATCTTCGGCCCTTCTCAGGGGCTTTCAGCCTTTCTCGGCAGCTTTCGGCCGCCTTCGGCCTTTCTTGGCAGCTTTCGGCCGCCTTCACCCGTTCTCGGCAGCTTTCGGCCGTTCTCGGTGGCCGAAAGCTACCGAGAACGGCCGAAAGCTGCCAAGTAAGGCCGAAGGTGGCCGAAAGCTGCCGAGATTGGACAGAAAGCTGCTGAGAACGCCCAATGGCGCCAATTTTCAAACTGCAGTGACACTGACATGTTACTGTAGTTTAACTGCAGCCAGGGCATGGCTGCAAATGACACTGAGGAGGCTGCAGATGGACGCTGCAAGGCTGCAAATTACACAAAGAAGGCTGCAAGGCTGCAAATGACACTGACAAGGATGCAAGGCTGCAAATGACACTGAGAAGGCTGCAAGGCTGCAAATGACACTGAGAAGGCTCCAAGACTGCAAATGACACTGACAAGGCTGCAAGGCTGCAAATTACACTGACAAGGCTGCAAGGCTGCAAATTACACTGACAAGGCTGCAAGGCTGCAATTGACACTGAGAAGGCTCCAAGACTGCAAATGACACTGAGAAGGCTGCAAGGCTGCAAATTACACTGACAAGGCTGCAAGGCTGCAAATTACACTGACAAGGCTGCAAGGCTGCAAATGACACTGAGAAGGCTGCAAGGCTGAAAATGACACTGACAAGCATGTAGATGGACGCTGTGCAAGGCTGCAGATGGACACTGACAAGGCTGCATTGATGGGCATTTAAATGTAAGTTTTTTTCCTTAAAAAGTTTTTTTCCTTAAAATTTCCTCCTAAACTTGGATTGCGTGTTATACGCCGATAAATGCGGTAGATATAAAAACACCTTCAATGTAATAATTAATAGACCAAAAGGGATTAAATAAGATATTTTATTGTTATGGTTCAAATACACTTTAAGAGACAACATTTGGCCCTTACCAAAGCATAGGTGTGGTTACTAGATGGCACAGAAAACACAAGCACACGTGTGCCAAGAAGGAAGAGAATACGAGTGATTAGATGACCAAAACAAAGCACCATAGGGGACAGCAATGGATACATTGGTGTGTCCAGCATCACAGTTTATTTAACATTGCAGTGAATCTTAAACATACTAGTCTCTCCGCTAGTATGTTAAATGTTCTTCCCACATTTACAATGGTTTAAGGAGCATATTGCCTCCTTGACATCTCTAAATACTAAATTTGTCAGTAGTTAGAACAAATGTTTTGATTCTTGTTTTAATGTGATGCCATTGTGCTAGTTTTAAGAAAAGAAAAAAAAAAAAAAACATCAAATTTGAATGGTAAAGTCAGCAAAGGAAAAAAAAATCTATAAAGATTACTAGACCAGTTTATTGAAACCACATGTTTGTCTATGGCAGCATTGTGGTGTCACTTTCATCCCCAATAAAAAACAGGATACATGAACATACTGGAACAATGTTTAACATTCTACATTTATCATTAATATATTTCATTATTGCTTTACCATCATTCACCACTGTCATCATCATTGACCTCATACAGTAGTTATTATGCCAAGTATGTGACAGCCTTAATACATCTGAGACATTTTTTGTATTTTACGTATAGACTTTGATGTCAATTATGATTAAAACTTATTGATTTCAAGATGGTAAGGAAATTATACAGGCCTACTCAGTAAGGCAGTACAAAGAGTAATGATCTGTAAAGTACAACAACCCATGGCAACTAACAAAACTTGTTTACTGGTGTAGCACTACCCCTGTAGAAGTCCCAGATGTAAGGGTTCCCCACTGCTACACAGCCAGTCACACAGCATTTCCTTCTTGCATTCAGACACAGAAATCAGTCCTTTGGCTTGTTTTATTGTTTTAATAGGGGATAACTTGGATAGGGTAAGGGATTATGGGATGCCCACTGCAGATTTTGTTGAAGCAATGATGAA
Source organism: Lithobates sylvaticus (assembly GCA_028564925.1). Lineage (NCBI taxonomy): Eukaryota > Metazoa > Chordata > Amphibia > Anura > Ranidae > Lithobates > Lithobates sylvaticus. Next base: position 314,984,114 of record CM053029.1, on the reverse strand, counting down.
TAGTCAGATGAAACTTGCGAGAAACTTGTTTAATCCAGCCAGCAGAGAGACATATGTAATACCTTCCTACTTCCTGTTCCCACCCCCAGGTCCTCACCCAGATAAGTAAATACAATACATACATTTTCTACACCCACAAAATGTCCAACAAACAGAAACAGGGACAGCTTCATCCCTATTTACAGATTCCTCTTCTTCCTTCCTCCTGCACAAACATGATTCCTTTGTACAGCTTCTGCTGACTCACTCCTGGAGGAACTAACAGTCTATTATTAGCTCAGCAACAGCCCATTACAAGCTTGGAACTCTCGGGCCCTTGATAAAGTAGCCCATATGGAGTAAACAGCATCTCGCGCCACCTTCTGCTTTTCTGTAGACACTGATCCCAGTTTCACTGCTTGCAAAAATGCTTAGCAATGGGGATTGGCTAAGAGCTCCTAAATATTCAAGGCATCCCCTCCTAGACTCTGCCCGCTATCTTGTAGAACATTCTCCAACATTCTAGAAACTGAGGGATGTACCAGAGAGCTGCCAGGATGAGTCATCCAGCCCTGGTCTCTAATAAACCTTACTCAGATTCAGTGACTCCGGTAGGCCAGACTAAAGTTTGCCTACTCTCACTCTAGTAGCACGCACTAGAGGGTGCTACATTGGCAACAGATCAGTAAAAAGGATTTCACAGCATTGCATGATTTCTGGCATGTTTAATGCCCAAAACTACCATATATATTTTTGGGACTCTGAAAAAAATGTCTGCCCACAGGACTGTTGTGGCCAGTAAAAAGTCAGAAAGTGGAATCAATCTTGGTTGATGGACTGGAATAAGTGGGGGAGTCCAGCTCAGAGGTTGACTGCTTCATTATTATCTTACTGAGGGAAAACAATACCAATGTCATATTTGATTTAGAAGGCTAGCATATGTTTCAGCCCACCAATGTCCATCCAAGAACTAAAATATCAGTTCTGGTTGAAAAAAGTCAACTAGTTCAATAAAAGGGAAAAAATGTGTGTGTGTGTGTGTATATATATATATATATATATATATATATATATATATATACACACACACACACACAAAATGTGTGTGTGTGTGTGTATATATATATATATATATATATATACACACACACACACACATGTACAGTCCTATATATACAATCCTATACCCACAGTTGAACCAGAGGAAGGCAAAAAAAAAACAATGAAGCATGATTCAATTTGCTCCAGCAGGGGAAAACAATCCTTCCTGATCCCCCAAGAGGCAATTGTATATTCCCTGGATCAACTTTCCCCATAAATGTTAGTATCCAGTTATATTATGTACATTTAGGAAAGAATCCAGGTCTTTCTTAAAACAATCTACTGAGCTGGCCAGAACCAGCTCTTGAGGGAGTCTATTCCACATTTTCACAGCTCTTACTGTGAAGAAGCCTTTCTGTATTTAGAGATGAAATCTATTTTCCTCCAGACGTAAACAGTGCCCCCTTGTCCTCTGTGATGACCTTAAAGCGAATAACTCACCACCATGCTTCCCTTAATACAAGAGAGGATTTTGCTCGCTTTGGAAACCGCAGCTTGGCATTGCATGCTATTATTAAGCTTATGATTTACTAGAACGCCCAGATCCTTCTCCACCATTGACTCCTCCAGCTGTCCCCCCCCCCCCCCCCTAGTATGTGTATTGCTACCCGCAGAGAAGCCGCTTAAGTATGTTTTTTGCGTACTCTGCCTCTCAACCCCAATAACAATGCAATGGAATATTCCTATGGAAAAGAGTAACAGACAAAATACATATTCAAGTAATGCAACTGGAGAGCAATAACTAAGGTCAAGAGCAATATAGCTTAATACCACATTCAGGCTGCTTTTAGGGGATTCCCAACCTGAGAATAAGCCCAAGAGCAGAGGCAAAAACAGGTGATGATTCCTCAAGATTCCTGAGAACTCAAGATATCTCACAAATCATGGGAAAAAACTTGATCAGGAAAGAGGGAGAGCCACCACCGACACCCGAACACACTGCCTCTTACCTTCCTCTGTGGACCCTTATTACAGGGGTCAAATCAGCTAGGAATATAATGAATTCCCACAGCACACCATGATCAATCAAACCAGGCAGGATGGACACAGGTAATCAGGTCTCCACAAGCCGTTCACAATGTTCATAACGTTGTTGCCACATCAACGTACATCCCATGAAAACATAAGAGAATAGACCTCATGGTGCAGTAATCCTTAGAACGATTTATTGATAAAAAATATTGAAATTGCACTCATATGGTCATAGCTGAAAAATTGGTTGTTTGTTGTATAGATTCACAGCACAAAACCGCCAACCCGTTTGTTCCATCACGTGCATTGAGCAAGTTTGAGACCTTCATCGATATACAGAAATTCGTTCGAAAAATGAATAAAAAAAATCAATAGGTATTTAGTGACCAATCCTTTTAGGTTGAAAAAAGTGGTCTATCAGAGATTAAAAACACCTCTTTAGCAAATGCTTCTGTTTTCAATCCCCCTGGGCATTTGGCTCCCTCTAATTCTGTCTTTAGAGAATTATTCAATAAAGACCTACAGAAGTTACAGCTTAAGAGGAATAGGGGTGACTATACGTTTAAAAAGGGTCCTGACCTGTTGAAATGTCACAGTGACATAGTAGTGCGTCCTGCGGATAAAGAAGGGGGTATAGTTATATTGGATTCTAAAGCATAAAATTTGGAGATGTCACGTGTTCTCTCTGATAGACACTTATGTTCCTCTTGCAGGAAACCCTACAGCCAAATATAAGAAGGACCTTGTATGCCTTGTGGATGAGGGATTTCGAAAGAACATTCTCTCTAAGAAAGAGACTTTTTGCTCCCGGTTGCCCCTCGGGTACCAGTGACGTACTACCTTCCCAAGGTGCACAAGGATCCGGTACAGCCCCCTCAAAGGCTGATTATCAATGGGATTGATTTGGTTACTTCCAGGGTGGGTAAATACATTGACCATTTTTTGCAGCTATTGGTAGCTAAAACTCCCTCATTCCTGCTGGATTCTATGCAGGTCATTAACATCCTTCAGGGTATTGGGTGAAGGGATAGCTACATCTTTGCAACTGCAGATGTGGCATCCCTCTACACGATCATCTCACATGCACATGGTCGTGAGGCCGTTGAACACTATCTTGGGATGACTGATGACCAGTGCAAATTCATTTTGTCATTATTTGATTTCGCAATGGGTCATAACTATTTTTGGTTTGGGGGCTCCTATTACCTTCAGAACAGGGGTGTGGCCATGGGTGCCAAGTATGTACATGGTAACCTGTACATGGCTAGGTGGGAGGAGGACATCATCTATACCAGGCCTAGACCAGAGTTGATTCGTTGGTGGAGGTGTATTGATGACGTCCTCCTCATTTGGGATGGTGATCAGTGCTCCTGGGTGGAATTTCTTGCATAGTTGAATAACAATGACAGGGCTATTAGACTCCAATATTAATTCAGCAAAACTGGAATTCATTTTTTGGATTTCAGTATTAGGGTATCTGAGGGAAACATCATTATGTCTACTCAATTTAAGGAGACTGACAGAAATGGTTTTATCAGTACTAACAGCTGCCATCATCTGGTTTGGCAACCGGGTGTCTTTTAAATAGTGTGGTTTGAGTTGCTGTGATTGTGTGTAAAGGGCAGTATCCTCGAGCAAAGATGATTACTGACAAAAACTCACCCAAGCTCTACCACATATTTATAGGATGATGAGCTGAATAACGGTGCTTAGGCCATTGTGTCCCATACATCAAAATTGCAAAAAGAATACCGGCAACTAGATTGCTTCTTCTTAAATCTTTATTGAGCACAGACAGCAGTCTGTTCCTAGTGAAATGAACAGTAGAATAGATGTGAATTTGTTTTTAAAATAATATAATTGGGTTCCACAGGGGGTTAATTATTGTTTTCCCTATAGTTTTCAGTCTGTGTTTTCCATTCTTTTCCTCCCCCTTCTCTGGTTATACCAACCTCATTTTAATAGTTAATCTATTTTAAATTGGATTGTACCGTCCCCTTTTTTGGAGGAATGGATACCTTTTCCTATATAAAATTGATTTTATTATAAATCTGTATGCTATGAGGAAGGCTTTTGCCGAAACATGTTAGTGTTTTGATGTCGCACTGCTGTCTGTGCACAAAAAAGATTCAAAGATGAATACTGCTTGGTTGCTATGGATTATTTTACGCATAGTCATTGCAGTTTGCACTGCCCTTTGGAATAAGATCTAAACAACGTTAGGTGGCTGTCGGAAATTTGTTAATAAAGTTTAATGGGGCAGGCTCTACAAGTCAGTCACCAAACTAATGCTGTGCCATCTTCATTCCCTCTTGTAACTCTCTTCTTTTGCAAGTGATATCGACAGGCTGGAGGAGCAGAGGGTAGCCTGTTGGAAATCATATTTTTGTTGGGACTTGTTCTTTTGGGAAGCTGAGTGAAAAGAACCATGTAGGTGTGTGTTGCATAAAGTGCACATTCTCCTTTGGTGGAGTGCAGGGACTGCTCCAGTTAGGAGGTAAGACTGACAAAATTTCCCACTGAGAAATGAGTTTGCGGCACATGGATATGATCACTCATTCAAAAAAAATATCAAAAATAAATGGAAGCCCAAATTATGAAAAAGTATTTTAATAAAAATTAAATCTAAAAAAGTAAACAATGTCCCCTGAACATCATCAATCATGATGTTCAATGATTTAGATCCAGTATCAGTAACGATGAGCTACCGTGATTACCCACTGCCTAATGATGTATCCCCACCACCATAATGACCTGCCAAAAATGACAGTGAGTATTAACTTTCTTCTTGCTACAATATTTTTGGTCTAGCATCAGACCCTACTCCTTACAAAATTTAGCATCATTGTTTGGCCCTGCTGCTTGATTATTTCTGAAACAGTTTACTAACCTTGCAGTATATAGACTTTGATAACATCTTATTATTCTGATGTGCGTCAATGGTTCTCCAAATATGCAAGTGCCACATTTGCTAGTACAAAAAAATGAATGCTGCAGAAAAATGCTTTAAATATATATTTTGTAGATATTTCATAGAACATGTTTTGAAAATGTGATTATATTGTGTTATAAATAGATTAACAGTACTGCTAATTGAACTAGTACTTGTATTTTAAACATACTTTAAGTACATTCATTATACTAAATTGAAACTTGCAGTTAGCTAATTTAATTCTACATTTTTCAACTTATCTTGGGGTTACTTTGCATCAGACAAAGGTCACCAAATTGATATTAAAGTTGATTAAGATTCATTGGCAGGAAGGAACAAAGGCAGACTTTACAAGACCTGCATATTTCAAAATTAAAAACCCTCTAATGTAACTTGATTAAGATTCATTGGCAGGAAGGAACAAAGGCAGACTTTACAAGACCTGCATATTTCAAAATTAAATTAAACAAAATATGGACCGCTGAATTCTCAAACAGCAACATCAGAAACACTGTCTACATCATAACCTGCCATGTCAAGTCTTTCCACCAACACCTCCCACCACCTTGATGTTGTCATGGTTGGGGACATTTCATCTTGCCTTGTCATCAAGGATACAGGAGCACAGTTCCCTCTTAGGTTTCATAACATATCTCTGGTAGAACATAGACATTTCTATATTACATACAAAGGTGGATTTCTTGAACACTCCTATACTGTTTTAATGTGTATTATCTAATTCCTTTTGAATCCTCAGGGGTCATTACAAGTGCACTTGTTGCCAGCTGTTTAAAATTGTTGGGTAGTATAAATGCTGTTTAGATTTTTCACATCTTTAGTTATGGTAATTATTACACTTTGCAATGTTTATGTGCAGCATTGTGGAACACAGACAGTACATGGCAATGTCAGAACAAGGTGATTTCGTACCAAGTCATGCATCCTCAAGAGCATTTTTTTTTAAATAATTGTATTTTTATTATTATTTTTTTAGCAAAAACAAAAAACAGAAAAGTATTTAGGAGCATTGAAGTATATATGAAAGGTTCAAATATATCACATCATGCAGTAGTACAAAATAGTATTGCATTAGAACATGAGAATAGAACATAACTTCTTATAGTGAGTAGACTTCTGCCAGTAGAGCGAGCGTAGAAACAACAAACTGAAGAATACAAAGAACCTAATACAGCTCTATGAGTTATCTCCCAGAGAACTACTCGATAAAGTAACAAAAGGGGGGGAGGGTACACCAGGGTTGGGGAGGGGTGAGTTCCTAGAGCATAGAATAACAAAAGGTATGATATCTGCAACTTAAGAATAAGGTGGTATCAATCTGAAGTTGGATGAATCCTTTCAGGGTTGAATTCCGAGCCATCCCACAAATTTTTTGGAGTCATGTACAGCCTATATACGCAGATTTGAGATGCTCCATTCTGCGTATATAGGCTATAGCTTGTACCAGTTGAGAAAAGGTAGGAGGAGAGGAGGACAGCCAGCCTAAAGCCCCATACACACGCGCGGATTAACCGAGGACCAGGTCCGTCGGATCCTGTCCGTCGTACTTTGTCTGATGTTGGTGTTGCGTACACACGGTCGGACAACGTTGTCGGAATTTCCGGTCTGCAAGAACGTCGTGACGTAAGTCGTCTTCCACGAGACTAGAAAAGGGAAGTTCAGCACCACGTCAGGCACCCATTGGGCTCCTTCTGCTGATCCCGTGTTTATCGCAAGTTAGTTGAAGTTTGGGGACTTAAGATTCGCGCTTCTCAGTTTTGTGACTCAGATCGTTACTGCTCTTCAGTTTGTGCTTGTCGTGCGTATCTGTTTATTAGTGCGTGTAGTCAGTTCGCATTTGTTGGTCATTGCGGCCTATATCTTGATATAGGACGCTTTGATTTTCACTGCTTATTGTCTGCTCGTTTGTGGTATTCATTTCGTTCTTTCAGGCCTTGCTGTTTATCGGTGCTTTCTGTTTGTCCGTTCTGACCAGCCGACCGTTTGTGAGCGATGTTTCCCATACGTACTTGTCGCCGAGTTCGTGCTGTACGCGGAATTGGTGTCAGGCTTTTAGCTTTGAGCCAAGACCCGTCCATGAACAGAGTGACGAGGAGTATGTGGACCAAGAATTGGTTGCTTCAGCGTGATCAGTTCTCGCACATGCCTTTGCTTCGTGAGATCCGGGAGAATAATCCTGATGATTTCAGGAACTTTCTCCGGATGACGGACCCCGTTTTTCACCGTCTTTTGGCTTTGCTGACCCCTTTTATCAGCCGGCAGGATACCTGCATGAGACAAGCCATCACTCCGGAGCAGAGGCTTGTTGCTACGTTGAGGTACTTGGCGACAGGGAGAAGCCTTCAGGATTTGAAGTTCTCTTCGGGTATCTCTCCCCAGGCCCTGGGAATCATTATTCCAGAGACCTGTTCTGCCATCATCCAGGTCCTGCAGGAGGACTATATTAAGGTAACATTTCTCCTTTACTATTCCCTTCTATGTATGCTCTGTTTGCTAATGTCTTGTATTTTTGACCTCCTTCCCTAATTACCATGATTGCAATATGCTCTAATATGCTATGCCCCTTTTCTCCTTCATGCATTTTTCCCTTCACTTACCTCCCCAGCATGCTCTTCTGCCCCAATAGACACCTATGGCCTAGTCACTTAAGCAATGTATTTTGTCTGCTGCATAGTATTGTTTTCCCCCAAACACCCCCTAAAATATGCACAAATGTTTGCTGTGTGGTTTACTTCATGTAGAGCCCCTTTTTTTTCCCTTTTTGTTGGGGGGGGGGGGGGTGCCAAATTCATTCTGAACCCCCTCCCCCAACTGCTCTGTCAGATGGTACCAATCCTCTATCTGCTGGCTTTCCAAAGGTCAATAGACACTATATACCTACCTCTTTATAGTGGGCATCATTAGGGATGAATTCAGCAAAGCATGTAGTGCAAGGGGCTGGCTCCATACTTTCCATTTCCTCTTTTTTTGTGTTCTTTCCCTCCTATTAGCTTGCTAGGTAATTTCAGAATGTCCAAATGTGCGTTCCTTTTTTTTTGGGGGGGGGGGGGGGATTTTGAATGTTATTTTATCTTTCCTGTGGGCTGCCAATAGTGTTAAGTAAGGAGGGTCTGGCCAAACTAGCACACATTATTGAGCCATTTGGCAATCAATGAAGTGCAGAGGGTTACCTGTCCAACCCCCCCCCCCACAAACCCCTAGTTATTGTCAATGGCCCATCAGAAGTGGGGCGATTGATGGGGGGTGAGTCATCTGCTAGGGGGACCCTCTACTTTGCGTTGCAAATACTTTCCAGCTTTAAATGTAAAAGTCTGATCTTGTTCCAAGATGTTTAGTGTCTAATCTGCTTGCAATGTTTATGTGCAAAGTGACAAATTTTTTTTTCTTGTTTCACTCCACAGTTCCCTTCCACGCCACAGGAATGGCAGACTGTGGCCTCCCACTTTGCCAGCCGTTGGGACTTTCCTAACTGCGGAGGTGCAATTGATGGGAAACACGTCCGCATCGTCCCACCCCCCAACTCGGGGTCCTACTATTATAATTACAAGGGGTTTAATAGTGTAGTGATGTTGGCGGTGGTGTCGGCGACATACGAGTTTTTGTATGTGGACGTGGGGATGAACGGCCGGATCTCGGATGGTGGTGCCATTGCACACACGGAGTTCTACTGGCGTCTCCAAAGTGGCAGTCTGTGCTTGCCACCTCCAGAGGAGAATGCTGAAGGACTCCCCTTCGTCTTTGTCGCAGATGAAGCGTTTGCGTTGACTCCCCATCTGATGAGGCCCTTCCCGATGAGGACCCTCACCCCAGACCAGAGGGTCTTCAATTACAGGCTGTCGAGACCCTGCAGAGTGGTGGAGAACACCTTCGGGATCCTGGCCAGCCGCTTCCGCCTGTTTTTGACGGCTATTAACTTGGCGGAATACAAACTGAACCACATAGTTCTTGCCTGTTGCATATTGCACAACTTTTTGAAAAGACACAACACCAACTATGTGGTGACCGTTGGCCCAGATGTTGAGGGCCCTTCCAATGCCGACCTCACAGCCCTTCAAGCGGCACGTCCAGGCTTGCCCCCTCTAAATGCCTGCGCGGTCCGCGAGCAATATATGGAGTACTTTGTGGGTAGGGGGGCCATTGCTCTGCCTGACGATGTATGAGAGGAATTTTTAAATAAATATATTTTTTTACCAAACCTATGTTTTCTGGTCATTTCCATATTCTAGCTTCTTTGAGATATACATTTTTGCCCTTTAGCTTCAATAGTGGGAATGCACTTTCTGGGCAAAAGGAGGTAACAGTCTCTTCTTCCCAAAAAGATTCTTCTCATGTTGTGTGTTTGATACCTAATCTTTGGTCTAGAGAAGGTTTGTAGTGCATAACTGACACCCAAAATACTCCTTTTCATCACCATGACAGAAATGTGTGCATTACCAAAAATGGTGTGCTACGTGTTTTCAAACAAATCACTGTGGGTGTCATTTACATAAGTCAAATCTACTATGCTCTACAAGTGCAGTGCAAAAGTGCCCTGGAAAAGAAACTTGCAGTGCAAACTGGACTTGCCTTTAGTAAATAACACCCATTGCCCCCCAAATCCTTTACATTTGACATACATAATGCTTTTTTGTTTTTAAATAAGGAAGCCACACATTTAGAAAATTAAAAAAGTTTACTTGCAACACATTCACAAGTGTATTTACAAACTTCTTGCCAAAACTGACAAGATCTTGGTTCTTGACAACATTGTTTACAAACATTCTGCATTTGGTAAAACCAGGCATGGAGCAAAACAGAACATAGGAACTAGGAAAGTTCAACTTTCTAAAGTGAAGACAAGATCAGACATGACTATATGTTCAAAGTGTGTTTGATCTTGCTTTCATCACATGGGGGGGTCACCCCTGGAAAGTGGAAATTTAGAACATGCACACAATTTGGGGCTGAAAATGGTCATTAGATGGTAAAACACATGCCTAGAATCTTCAAAAGTGCCATTTTCCATCATGGGGATGAATGGACGTTTTTTGGGGGTGCAACCCCTTCACCACAACCACTTTAGTAGTTCGTAAAGTGGTTGCACCCCCAAAAAAACATTGGCATTCATCCACCATGATGGGAGCTAGCACATGTGGACACAATGTGTGCATGTTCCAAATTTTACACAGTTCTTAAGTTGCAAATGTGTTCAGAAACAGCCACAAATGTGTGTTAATTACTTGGTGCGTTTTCAGATTTTTCCTAAAACATCAATGATGTTCTTCAATTTTTGTTGAACATCATTGATGTTTTGCTTTATGTCATCTAGATCTCGATTGCAGACCATTATCTCCCCGATGAGTACGTGGGCACTCTCTGTGGTAAAGTGTGATTCTTCTTCCACAACATCCACGTCACCTAAAAACCGCCCAAAAAAACAAAAATGGGTTGTGGAAATGAGGCAGGCATACATTGATTACCTTACCAGTAGCTGTGTTCTCCCACACTCACCTGTTGTGGTGACAAGTTCTCCAATTTCTATGATCTCCTTCCTCCTCCTCCTCCTCTGCTTCTGGTCTTTCCCCTTCTTTGGGAGGTGTTGGTTTTGTGGTTTCCTCAGACGTCACGAGTTTTCGCTCCCCTATGAGAAGGTACAAAAGGAAGATTTAGCAACACAATCTATTGAGGGCAGAAATAGGAAATGTCAAACATTGCTTGAAAGTGAGGGACAATATTTTTGTTTGGCCAGTTACAAATGACAACAACATGAATGTAGTCACTTTGTAAAGGTGCTAAACTTACTAGCTTTTTGGTAGAAGTTTGTCTGATGGAGACCCCCCTCTAGTATCCACTGGAGCACATGTGTGGAAAAGCATAATAAAAAGTGGGTTTGGGTGTCCCAGCACTAGTGCTCTAGAGTCCAGATGGGTAAACAGCTACTGGGTGACCTCTCCTTTACATTGAATAAATTGGCTTTACATTCTTGATGACATTTCTAGTGAGAACAAACTTCCTTTCCCCAAAAAAAACACCAAACCTCGTATTATAAGTGGCCGAACGATCGAGGTTGAGTACGATCGAATGCACAGACGAACATGAAAGTGGCCATTTTCTAATGTACAACTTTGTAAAAATATAAACACATGGAGCAGTATGCAAGCCAAAAATCAAACACAAAACACAACTACTTACTTTTTTGAAGAACTCGCTTGATCTTTCTGTACTGATCGGGCTCCCTCAGTTTCAGGTCTGACCAGCGTTTCCTCAGTTGCTCCTTGGATCGTTGTACCCCAAAATGATTGTACAGCCTCCTCACAACTTTAGACATGATCTTGGCTTTGCGGACATTGGGGTTGAGGTAAGGCCCATACTTCCCATCATAGTCGCTCCTCTTTAATATGTCCACCATCTCCAACATTTCTCCAAATGACATATTGGAGGCCTTGAATTTCAGGCTCCGGGATCGGGACGTTTCTGCCTCCGGCCTTTCCTCGTCCTCCTCCTCGTTGCTGCAATATTTCGGGTGCACCTGCTGTGTCCCCGCCATGTGCTCTCCCCACTGCGCCGTAAAGAGAAGGGGTGGGGAATAGACGAGAAAGATCGTCAGGGGCGGGCGGAGTTTGACGCATGCGCACTGTATATAAAACGTCACACACCTGTGTCGTAGCCACGATCTGTGAGACGAGGGGAGAGAAAGCTCACGCACGAGACGATCGCTATAACGAAGTTACAATTTGACGTTGGTACATAACTAGCCTAGACTGATTAGACCTTGAGGCTTCTTTATGGAGAAGATTAGGAGAGTTTAGCCTGACATAATTTATAGTGTTTTGTGTGGTGTTGTGTCTTGCAGAGATTATGGACGGCTTCAACCATGTGAGTTTTCTCCCCCTCTTCATTGATAAATATAGGGAAATGCCCCTATTATGGCAGGCGAAACACCGAGACTACAGCAACAGACCAAAGAGGTACGCAGCCATGAAGAAACTTGTGGCATTTGTAAAGCCAAGGTTCCCCACGGCAACCGTGGAGACCTTAAGAATAAAAATTGCCAACCTGAGGAGTACCTATTTCCGGGAGCGCAATAAGGTCCTGAAGTCCCAAACATCTGGAGCTGGAACAGCAGAGGTCTATGTCCCCACGCTCTGGTACTATGACAGGCTCCATTTTCTCAAAGACCAGGCTAATGTCAGGAAGTCACTCTCGACTCTTCCTTGCACGCGTCCTTCCATGCACGCCACCCCTGATGAGGCTTCCGAGGAGCAACCTGGGCCTTCCAGTCTGGAAGATGTGGAGGAGCCCAGCTTGTGGCAGGTATAGTAGTTTTGTAACCATTTTTGTGAATAATGAATGATGTTCACTTAATTCAGGATCCCCAATTGCTTAGTTCCTAACGTGTTTGACATATCAACTGACAGTAGTGTTGGAGACAGTTGGGGCAAGAATCTAAACTGCAGGGCTGAGAATTCTATGGTTTTCTATTTGTAAACATTTTGCAACAGTCACTAGATGATAATTGTGTGTGTTTGATGAACAAATAACTGAAACTATGTCCCTTTTTCATACACAGGAAGACCTCAGCCAGGAGGTGGCTGTGGAATGTGGCAGTCAGGAGGAGGCAGGGGTTAGTGGCAGCCAAGAGGTGGGTAGTGGCAGCCAACAGGGGGGTAGGCGTAGGAGCCTGACTGCCTCCCAAGTCCCTCCCCTCCGCCTTCCCTACAGAAGGGCGAGAAGGATGGGGGAGGTGGGAGAGTCAGCGCTCCAGCTGATCAGAGATGCTTCAGCCTCCCTATATGCCACACCCACCTACGAGGAGGCCTTTGGCTCCTTGGTTGCCAATAAAATGAAGGGTATGGAGGTGGGGCAACGCAGCATGTGTGAGGGGGTCATCCTCAAGGTCCTAAATGAGGGGATGACTGGGGAGATGACCCCACTCACACATGTTTGCGATAGTGACCAGGCTCCGCCTCCTCCTCTTCCTCCTTCTGCCACCCCACCAGCACCACAGCGTGGAAGGAAGCGTACAAGGAAGACCTGAGAGTGACGACCTGGATTCAGTCTGGTCTGAGAGAAGATGGAGCCTCTCGTAGTACCAGAGCCTGGGGACCTAGATGGCATCTGCTGCAGTTCTGGATGTTTTGGACTTCAGGACCAGATTGCACTCCCTTATTATTTAGATAGGTACTCCTCAGGCCCCCAATTTTAGACGCTTCTAAAATGATGGTTGCCGTGGGTGTCCAAGGCTTTGCAAATTCCCCAAGTTTCTTCATCGCTGCGTTCCTCTTTGGTTTGTTGCTGAGACCTAAATAAAGGTATTTTTGATTTGAAAAAATCATTGCCTATGTGTTTTACTTTTCTACAATGACAGTTTTTCTTTGAGTAGGCAGGTACATTTCACTAATCATAAAGTATAATTAACAAGGGGCACCAACAACCAACAAACTCCTAGTAAATTTAAGCAACAAATAGAAATGTTAATAATGTTGTTTTGCTAAGTTGAGACACACAACCCCCCTCAAAAAAAAAAAAAAAAAATCTCGTTAAAATATGTATTCCAAAAAAAATACAAAAATGACAAATCATTCAAAAAATATAACAAAGATTCTTTTACGATCTGAGTAAAAATAAACATGTAGTCTAGAAATCCTGAAAACGAATAAAGAACTAAGTTTGGGAGAAGTGCGGGTGAATAGGAGCAGCTAAAACATGTCATTCTTCTTGCATTGTAAAGAAAAAGAGAACGTGCTGCATTAAAGACATTTTAACATTGCAGCGTGACGAATGTGCTGTGTCGATTAGGAAAGGTAGTTTTACCTGACCGAGCGCTTCCGTCACAGAATTTCTTCTGAGCATGCGTAGCACTTTGTCCGTCGGACTACGCTACACACGATCGGATTTGGTGTGATCGGACTTTGTTGTCGAAAAATCTATCCAGCAGGAGATAGGACTTTGTCCGTCGGACAATCCGACGTACACTGTCCGATGGTGCCTACACACGGTCGGAATTTCCGACAACATTGTCCGATAGGACAGAATCCATCGGAAAATCCGACCGTGTGTATGGGGCTTTAGGGTATAACCCATTTAGCAGCTAATAAAACAAATGTAGCCAGTCTCCTGGCGTGTTTGGAGGTACCGGGAAAAGGCAAACCCAAAAGATAATGAACAGGGTCCAGTGGGACACTAATCCCTATAAGACTCTGTAGAAGGGACTGAACAGAGATCCAGAAAGGTTGAATCAAAGAGCACTCCCAGAAAATATGGTAATCGGAATTTACCTCCCGGTAGCACCTCCAACACAACCGAGAGACCTCCGGATTATCTGTGGAGAACCTTCAGAGTTCTTTTTTTTTTTTCTCAATCAAAAGATTTTATTTAGATAAAGTTGCATACAGTAGGTTTAACAGAGTGATAATTCGAAGTTCAAATTACAATCATGAAAAGAGACACAGGTAGTCTCAACGGTAAACATAACTTAAAACATGACTTCTATACATTGTGTATTGTGAACTAGCATTGGGGGGTTCACTGAACGCTTGATGTTTATATAGGGGTAGCAGGGCAGGTTGGGGGGGGAGGAAGGGTAGGGGGGGAGTCAAGGGGGGGTAGGAGTGGTGAGGATGGGGGGGAGAGAGGGAATCGGGAAGAAAAAAAAAAAAAAAAAAAAAAAAAAAAAAAAAAAAAAAGGGGGAGGGGGGGGGATAGCTCCCGTTGTTAACGGATAGTAAAGGTCAAAGTAGAATTTGTCGGCCTATTGTTTCGTGGGTTTAGGAAGATAGGTTTGTATATTCAGTTGATAGCGTAAAGATTAACCAGGGTTGCCATGTTGAGGAGAAGTTAGAACAGTCTTCTTTTTTCATTGCAAGTAACTCTTCTATTTTATACATGTAGTTGATCCTGTCTAACCAATCCTTGACTGTAGGAGTGTGGGTGGTTTTCCAGTGTATAGGTATTAGGCTTTTCGCTGCTGTAAGAAGGTGCCTAGATAAGGACTTTTTGTATTTTCTGATTGAAAATGAGTTGATGTGCAAAAGACATGCAGCTGCATCTAGAATTATCCTTGTGTCTGTAATGTGCTTAATCCACTCTATAACTTGGTTCCAGTAGTCAAGGATTGGGGGACATTCCCACCACAAATGTAAGAAAGTACCTTTATCGTTGTTGCAACGCCAGCACGTGTCTGAGGCCTGGGGGGACCATTTTTTGGTCTTGACTGGAGTTATGTACCATTGCGTGAGGAGCTTATATGATATTTCCTGGTATTTTGTGCTGAGAGAGCATCTGTGTGCAAAGATACACGCTTTTTCCCATTGTGTGCTGGCAATTACAACCCCGAGTTCATTCTCCCACCTTTCTCTGTGTTTATTTCTGTCTTGCTTGGGTGAGTGGGATAGCCATTTATAGGCCAGGGATGTTGTGTTGGTTGTTTGTGTGCCTTTGAAACATATATCTTCTAGGGGCGTGAGTCTTTGGAAGTATGAGGAGCGATGTTTGCTGTTTAGAAGAAAGTCCTTTACTTGTATGTAGAACCAATAATTTGAGAAGGTGTCTTCATGTTCCCTTTTGAGTGTTTCTAGGGTTTTAACCTTGTTTCCATCCATACAGTGGATGGCCAGGAGTTTGGGGGGTCGTTCTGGAGTTGGGGGCGGGATTCGTGTTTGACCTGTCGGGAAGTCTGGATTATTGGTTAGTGGGGTCAGTGGTCCTGGTATGGTGGCTAATTCATGTTTTGTGGCAGTAGTATGCCAGATTTTAATGGTGTTTGCAACGAGTGGGTGGGTAATATTTTTTGTGTGTTTGGAATGTATAGTCCAAGGGTAGAATAATAGGTTTATTTTGTTTTGGGGAAGTTCGAGGTTCACCCAGTCTTTCGTATGGCTGTGGCAATGCCAGTCGATGATCCTGGAAATGTGTGAGGCCTGATAGTACTTTTTGAAGTCAGGGAGGCCAATGCCTCCCTGATCTTTGGGCTTGGTTAGGGTTCTGAAATCTATTCTAGGTTTCTTGTTGGACCACAAAAAACTTCTTTGGATGGTAAGTAGTTTTGAGAAAAAGGTGTTGGGGATGTGTATGGGTAGTGCGTTAAAGAGGTATAATAGTCTGGGCAGTATTGTCATTTTTAAAATAGATGCCCTTCCAAACCATGAAAACTGTTTTGGGGACCATCTATGGAGGTCTTTAGTTATATTAGTCAGTAGAGTTGTAAAATTTGTCTTATATAGGGCGTCGATTTGGGGAGTTAGTCTGATTCCTAAATATTTGAGGGATTCGGGTTCCCATTTAAATTTAAAATTCCCTTGGAGTCGGTTAAGTTTGTCTGGTGGGATATTTAGATTCAGGGCTTCGGATTTGGATTGGTTTACTTTAAAATTTGAAATGTAGCTATATGTCGCGAATATGTCAATAAGGTTTGGGAGTGTGGTGTGTGGACGTGTGATAAAGAATAGGAGGTCGTCTGCGTATGCAGCTGTTTTGTACTCTCTTTTGTGTATGGTGAACCCAGCTATGTCAGGTGATTGGTTAATCGTTCTAATGAGTGGTTCAAGTGTGAGGATAAAGAGTAGGGGAGAGAGGGGGCAGCCTTGTCTCGTCCCATTTTGTATATGAATTGGGTCAGATAGGGTATTGTTGATTTTGATTCTGGCCTGTGGTTTTTGATACAGGGCTCTGATCCAGTTCATCATATTGCCGTGTAGGCCTATATGTGTGCAGGTTGCGAACATGTACCCCCATGAGACCCTATCGAAGGCCTTCTCTGCGTCTGTGGAGACCAGAAGACCTTCTAGTTTCTGTTGGTGAGCGTAATGTATTAAGTTCAGGGTCTTTGTGATATTGTCCCTCGCTTCCCTGCCCGGCATGAAGCCTACCTGTTCAGGGCCGATGATTTGGGATAATAGGGGTTTTAGTCTGTTGGCTATGATTTTTGCCAGTAATTTGACGTCTATGTTGAGGAGTGATATCGGTCTAAAATTTGCACAGTCTGTGTGGTCTTTGTCGGGCTTGGGAATGATTGCTATGTGGGCCATAAGTAGGGAATCTGAGTTATTTTTATGGGACGCTAAATGGTTGAAGGTTGCTAGTAATGGTTTGGAGAGTAGGGGTGAGAATGTCTTATAATATTGGGAAGTCAGTCCGTCTGGTCCTGGGCTTTTCCCTGTTTTCAGTTGTTTGATTGCGTCTTGAATTTCAGTTAGGGTTATGGGGGTATTCAGCGTGTCTGTGTCTAAGGTAGATAGGGAGGGTAGTTTGCTGTTTTCCAAAAAGGTTTTGATCAGGCTTTCCTTGTCTTGCTGTATATATGCTGGTTTGTGTTGTGGGGGTAGGTTATAGAGTTTAGAATAAAATTCCTGGAATAATGAGGCTATTTTTTCAGAGTTGTGTTCTAGGGTGCCTGCTTTGTTGCGGATGGCGTGTATGTGGTTTGCCATGGTGGCATCCCTCAAAGCTCTGGCCAGCTGTTTACCGCTTTTGTCTCCTTGTTCATAGAAAACACTTTTCCGGAAGAACAGGGCTTTTTGTGTTTGGAGTTGCAAAATTTGCAGTAACTCCCTTCTGCATTGGGTAAGTTCATCAGCTGTTGTGGCCATGAGGGATTGTTTGTGTTGCGTTTCCAATTGGGCTATTCTAATTGTTAGGTCTGAAATGGTTTTGTTCTTTTCTTTTTTCTTTCTGGCTCCCCATTTAATGAACTCCCCCCTAATTACGCTTTTGTGTGCCTCCCAATTATTAAGTGGATTCGTGTCTGAGTCGATGTTGGTTCTAAAGTATGTAGTAATTGATTCATGTATGTCATCATGGATGTTTTGGTCAGTGAGCAAGGAAGCGTTCAATCTCCAGTTGAAGGAGGGGCGTTTTGATTGGTTAATTTTTAGGGTGATGGCTGTGGGTGCGTGGTCGGATATTGTGATAATGCCTATGTCCGCCCTAACAATGTTTGTCAGGTCACGCTGTGTTATGAAAATCATGTCGATTCTCGAGTAACGTTTGTGAGGGGGCGAAAAGTAGGAGAAGTCCTTGTCAGTGGGATGTGTTGTCCTCCATGAGTCCACTAGTGTGAGGGAGTGTAGTAAAAGTTTAATGCGTTTCAGGACTTTGTAGGATACATGAGTGTGTCCTGTTGAGGTGTCTTGGAGTGGGGATAATGGTATGTTGAAATCCCCCCCTAGGACGATACATCCTTCAGCGAACCATTTAAGTTCGTTGATTATCGTGTTGCAGAAAGTAATATGGGCCTTGTTTGGGAAGTACACGTTCGCTAGGGTTATGGGAGAGCCCTCCCAGTGACCTTTCAGGAAAATGTATCTCCCTTCGGGATCTATGAGTTGACTTGTCAGTTCAAATGGGGCATTTTTGTTTATGAGAATTGAGACACCTTTGGTTTTGGCTTGTGGATTTGTTGCGTGGTATGCTTTAGTATAGAGATTATTGGTGATTTTGGGTATATTTTGTCCCTTGAAGTGTGTTTCTTGTAGGTATACCAGTAGGGGATTCACCGCTCTAAGTTCTCTAAAAAGTTTAGATCTTTTTTCTGGTATATTGAGGCCGTTGATATTGTGTGATATCAGTGTCGGCGATTTACCTAGGAAAGAGTAAGTCATTGTCGGGGGGTGGGATATAAAAAAAAAAAAAAAAAAAAAAAAAAAAAAAAAAAAAAAAAAAAAAAGGGGGGGGAAGGAGAAGTAGGGAGGGGGGGGAGAGGGGGGGTGTGTTAGGTTATAGGTTGGAGTTGTTGTAGGTGATTAGGGTGGGTTAGTGGTGTGGTGAGTCTGGATTCAGGCAAGCGGTCGCTTGGATCTGAATCAGTAATGACGTTATTGGGTAACGCCGGTTGACTCTGGGGGGTTAGTGGGAGGCGCACCCGTGGATGCTCGAAAGGTGGAACTGTTTGTGGGGTTTCCCTGGAGTACCGAGCGCCTCGGGAGAGCCCACATGTGAAGTTTTATGAAAGGTGTCTTAGGCCTAGTGTTAAATAAAATGAGTGGTATAAGGTCCGGGTTTAGAACATGCATGAGTGTAGCATAGTACTGCTGCATAAGTATCCCTTAGTGTGTCCCTGTATTCAAGTCATAAGGGGGGCGATATCTGCTAAGGTCATCAGGATGTGTAGTTTGTAATGGAGCATTCTAAAACTTTGTAACATATATAACATATATCAAGAGCCTTTGCTATATGTCTCAGCGAAGGGTCCAGTACTCGTCTGGCCCAACAGTGTGACATCTCACAATGGTTATAATGGTCTGTCTTACCGAGGAATGTTGAAGTCAAAACTTAAACTACATCAAAGGTGAAATACAAATGAAAAACCATACGGTTGTATATGAGTTCCTATAATCCAACTGCACATTTATTCCTCAGTATATCCTCTGGTTCGTGTCCCAAGGGAGATTGTATCTACCTGAGTCTTTGGTGTGGATATCTTATCAGCGTAAGATCAGCATATGTCATGATCCTTGCTGCCCGTCTCAGTGAAGGGTCCGCCACCCATCAGGCCCAACAGTGCGACAGTTCACAGTGATCATGGTGCTGTATATGGTCAGAAATGCTGAAGGCTTTACTTTGTGCATAGTAAAACAAAAATACAAATATGAACTGAGTGGTTATATATAAACTGTTAGTCGTCCTGTGTTGGGTGTTGCACACTTAAAGCAATCACAGTCTGTATTGTGGGTGATCTTGATGGCCTTCTATCCATTTGGCTAACATGCCAAGGGCTGAGCATTTGGTTGAGTTCATCAATATTTCTCAGTTATGGTGCGTATGCGTAAAGGGATGATCCATAGATATAGGGTGAAAAGGAAGGAGGACAACCGAGAGTATTATGCAAGAGGGGTGATATTATAGTGTAGCACTGAGTTTCCTGTTTATTGGTTTCAGGTATTTATCTGTTGCCAGGTGTAGGAAGTCCCTGGTTCGGGGTTGTTGGAGCTTGCGTGTCCTTATCAATAACACGAAGTTGTGTGTTCTGAGAAAGCCAGTGCCTTGGAGGAAAGTGTACTCTAGGTTTGACCTCTATAGGTGCGGTTGTGTGTCAAAAAAAAAACCTGTTAGTACTGTAGATTCTTGCCCTGGGGTTATGCGGTCTTTATATGATTAGGGCATTGGTGTTTATGTTGAGGTGTTGTACTGACCTGTGCTCCAGTATACCATGCCCATGAGCTCGTGTCTTCCGGCAGCTTGCTGTGAGGAGTTGAATCAGGAATTAACTGGTACATCAGGTCTATAGAGCAAAATGGGGAGGAAAATCAACAAGGTTATCCATGAACTTTGTGTAACCTGAGGTGGGGTATATTTAAGACCCTGGTTGTGTTTTCCCTAGGCTGGTTATTCCTTCCCCTGGTCGTCATGCCTAGTTGGGTCTATGGGGAATATCTGCTATTGTCGTTGAAATTGGAGTGGTTCTGATCAATTAGCACTATAAGTTCATTGCTATTCTGATTCAGGTGCTCTTCTGTCATCTAGTGGCGAAGAGTGCAAATTGCAGGGAAGCTATGGTTCCCATGAGCCTTCCAAGCATTGGGTTTGAGGTGCTTATTTAGGTGGCTTACTGTCAGACGTTAGTGCTGTGGACACAAGACCAGGGACATCAGGAGAGGGAAGGGTGGGGGACATATGCCCTTGCATGTAGTGGAAGGCATTGGTTTTCAAGGGGTAGACAGATTGCGGGGTTACTCTGCGGGTCTCCGAGTTCAATGTCTGGCTTGTTGGTTGATTACATCCTGGGTCCTTTGCCAAAAGGGGAACTGTAGTTGTGTCTGCTGGGATTTCCTTTTATCTTTCCCTGGTGGTAAGGGGATTTTGCTGGAGAGGGGCCTGATGAAGGTGGCATATTATTCACGTACGGTGGTAGCTTGTATTCTGCGTACCAGTCATGCAGGTCAATTGGAGCAATCTGTAAGTTTTCAAAAAACTTCTGCAAGTCGTCCGGGACTCTGAGAAAGTATTGTTTGCCATTATAGGCTGCTTGGAGAGCGAAGGGGAATTTCCATCTATAGGGTATTCTTTTTTCTTTTAATACTTCTAGAAGTGGTCTGAGTGCTCTCCTGTTTTTCAGCGTAATTGGGGAGAGGTCTTGGAAAAGTTGGACATTCACGCCATTGAAGGTCACTTGGTCGTTGAGTCTGGCCTTCTGGAGGATCTCTTCCTTCAGGGGGTAGTTTGGCAGACAGCAGATAATGTCTCTTGGTGGGTTGTCATCAGGTGCCTTGGGTTTAAGAGCTCTGTGGGCTCTGTCATATTCTATGGGGGAGTCTGCGGGCCGTTCGAGCAGACCGTTAAAGATGGAGGACAGGGCTGGTTTAATTTGTTCAGGGGTGACCGATTCGGGGACCCCCCGCACCCTGATATTGTGGCGCCTCCCCCTATTGTCCAAATCTTCTATTTGGCGGTTCATCTCCAGCATGTGAGTGGAGTGATTGTCGGTGATATCGTCTAGTCTCACCAGGGCTCTATCCCTCCTTTTCCCTGCTCTGTCGCTTACCGCCATCTGCTCAGAGAGTCTGAGGAGCTCCGTCTTCAGGTCAGTGATGGCTACAGAGAATGAGTTTTTGATATCTGCTGCTATCTCAGTCATTGTGGAGTATGTGAGGGGTAGGTCATGGGTAGCGTTACCTCGTGAGGAGTCTTCTGATGCAGGGAGGGAGATCTCATCGTCCTCCTTGTCTTCCTCTCCTCGTGCTCCGTACGGCGGCGCCATCTTGGAATTGCTGTGTTCGCCGCTATAGCGGAATTTGTTCAGGCTTGCCGCCGATAGTTTCCCTTTTGGGGTCCCGGACGATCTGAGGGAGCGGTTGTGTATCCCTTTTTTGTTGTATGTGGGCATATTCAACCCGGTGTGTGGCCGTATTTCAGCTGTGGGCCTCCCGATCCGCCGGAGCTCTCTCAGTCAGCGTCCATGCACGCTGCGCGCCAAGCCACGCCCCCCTTCAGAGTTCTATACCAGAAAAGCATCACTTTATAGGCTGGCTCCAAACATCTCGAAGCCTTATGCCCCGTGCACATGATCGGAAATTCCACCAGCAAAAGTGCGATGTGAGCTTTTGGTCGGCAATTCCGGAATTCCCGCCACCAAAAGATTGAAAGCAGGTTCTCTATTTTTCAGTCAGAAAAAGTTCCGATCGGAAATTCCGATCGTCTGTACAAATACCGACGCGCAAAATTCCTACGCATGCTCAAACAATTTGACGCATGCTCGGAAGCATTGAACTTCATTTTCTCGGCTCGTCGTAGTGTTGTACGTCACCATGTTCTTCGAAAGTTTCGAGAACTTTTGTGTGACCGTGTATATGCAAGCCAAGCTTGAGCGGAATTCCGTCAGAAAAACCATCCAAGATTTTTCAGATGGAAAATATGCTTGTGTGTACGCGGCATTAGAAATTGAGTCCCAAATCTTCTGCCATTGTGGTAGAGGGATGGGTCGTTGAATAATATGAGACCATTTTTTCATATAAAGATGATATGAATTATCTAGATGGTAGATTCATCACATGAGGTGGAGTTGGTAAGGACTTTGAGCACATAAGAGTTCAAACGCAGTGGGCTTCTCTAAAGTTAGGGCTGGGGATTGTGAGGAAAAGTAGTGTTTAAATTGCAGATAAGAATATAGAAGTTGCCTAGGAGTTGATGTTTGTGTTGGAGTTCTGCAAATGTGTAAAGTCGGCGTGTTAATGGATGAACTATGTCGGAGTTGAAAGATCCCTGCTTGCGACCAGGGGTACATTCTGCTGTAGGAGAGGCTATCAGGAATATCTGGATTAAAGAGTTTGTTTAACAGAGGTGGGCATGTAGACAAGAGGGCAAAAAGCCGTAAATATCGCTTTCATATGGCGAGAGGGAACAACATCGGATTCAGACATATGCCTCGCAATTGAGTTATAGACATGTCTAAGGGCAAGTGACACTCATTTCAATCTCTGACCACCTACTAGATGCCATTCTAGAAGACCATGTAACTGCAGTCATAAGATGAGTGGCGTAATAATACTTAATGATGTCTGGGGCACCTAGACCTCCCCGAGATCGGGGAAGGGGGGCACATACCGTAGACCTGGTTATACGGTGAGATTTGTTGTGCCAAATTAAATTAAGAAAGGATTTTTGCACAGCTTTCAGTTGTTTCACAGGATAGCAACGGGCAGTGTTTCAAATAGGTATAATTAAAGTTTCGGCAAGATAGAAATTTTACATTAATTTGTTCTAAAAGCGAGAAAGGATAATTATCCCATTGGTGTAGGAGATGATTAATATACTTAAAAAGAAGGGCGGGGAATGAGGAGGTTTTAGGGACGTGGAACCCCAACGATATGGAAAATTTTGTTGCAGGGCGGCAAGAGTAGCAGGTGGGATATGTATTGGTAAGGCTTCTGTTTTGGTCGTATCGAACTTTGTAATATGAAAGTAGGCCAAAAGACACCAGTAAGTCATGAAGATTAGGTAGAGATATATGTGGGCTAGTTAGTGTCAAAAGGATGTTGTCGGCAAAAAGAGAGTGTTTGTATTCCTTCTGTCGTAGACCCCACGAATGTCAGGGTGGAAATGGATGGCTGCAGCCAGGGGTTCCAAACACAATATAAAAAGCAAGGGAGACAAGGGGCAACCCTGTCTCATTGGGTTGCTATTACTTATTGCTGCAGCTATTAAATGATACATGATATACAGATATATAGTCGAATGACTCAGTAGTCCAGTGTTATATTATCTTTAGAAAATGTGTCAGGTATGCAACTAAGTACAGAAATATATATATATATAATTTAATTGTCTAGCGATATAACAGGCTGGTGAATACCAACCCAGAATCGGTTATTTCAGTGCTGATCTATGAGATATTTAAAGAAGAGACTAAAATTAAGCCAGACCCTTATCCAGGCATGCAGCCCAACAGGTTAGGAAAGAGGGGGGGGGGGGCAGCGAGTGTCCCACCTCCTGAACATACCATGCCACATGCCCTTAACATGGGGGGTTGGGTGTTTTGGGGCAGAAGGGGCTCTGCCCTCCCACCCCAAAGCACCTTGTCCCCATGTTGATGGGGCAAGAGCCTCATGCCCACAACCATGGTCGGTGTACCCAATGTAAATCCATTGTCAATCTCACCACCTGTCCCACCCGAAAAATTAAGAAATAACAAAATGCTCCTGTTGACATGAAGGCTGGCTGTCGACTGCAGGCTCTGCCGTTTGACATTTCTTATATAGGTAAGGGGCGGGACCACCTGGCTACGTCACCTGGTGGCGCAGCCCCTTCTGACATCACTGACCTAGCATGCACCGCTCTGTGACATCAGAAGGGGCGGTGCCACCAGTTGACCAAGCCATTTGGCTCCGCCTCTTATCTATATAAGAAATGTCAAACGGTAGAGCCTTTAGTAGGCGACCAGCCTTCATGTCGGTGGGAGCGTTCTTATTTTTTTTATTTTTCCGGTGCAGCGTGATTGACAATGGATTTACATCGGGGACACTGTTTTTTTATTTTTTAATAAAGTAATTGTCAAAAACCGTGTGTGTTTTTATTACTTTTTGACACTTTTTTGGTGAATGGGTAGGGGTACAATGTATCTGATACTCGTTCACATGGGGGGCGGGACCTGATTAGCCACCCACTACCAGACCCCCACAACCACCGGCCACGGTTATGGGGATGAGGCCCTTGTCCCCATCAACATGGGGACAAGGTGCTTTTGAATTGGGGCAGAGCCCCAAAGTACCCAACCTCCCATGTTGAAGGCATGTGGCCTGGTATAGTGCAGGAGGGGGCACTCGCTCGCCCCCCTCCTTACCTGCCAGGCTGCATGCCCGAATAAGGGTCTGGCATGGATTTTGGGGGGAACCCCACACCATTTTTTATTTTGGCATGGGGTTCCCCTCCAAATCCATACCAGACATTTTTTTCTTCAATAGCCGGGTGCCAGGAATTGTAACCGCAAGTCATTTTCAAAATGGGATTTGACTTGTTTTTTTTTTTTTTTTTCTTTAGAAATGTTTTATGCATGCTACAGATGTGCCACTTTCCAGACACATAGGGGAACCCCCAGGCACTATATTGAATTTTTCATTTTTATTGTTGCACTTTAAACATAGTTAAATCACTGCTCCTGAAAAAAAACGATTGTTTTTCAAAGAAAAATTTGCATTTGTACATGTCCCCCAGGGCAGTATCCATACCCCAATACCCCTTTTATGGCCAATTACTTGCATATAAGCCTTCAAAATGGGCACTTTTGATTTTTCCTATTCGGCTCCCATAGACTTCAATGAGGTTCGCCGTTCAGGTAGAACATTTCTAATGTTTGGCCCATGTCTATTCAAGAAATATGAAAATTAAGCTTTAGTTTACAGCCGGGTGGTTAAACTGCGGTTTTACGCCTCTGACTGCCCCCTAATCTAACAGTACCAAAACTGAACACAACCCATTCAAGTAAACAGGGCTGCGTTTCAACCTCCCTGCAACTATGTGCAATACACGTGGTTGTGGTGCAGTTGTGAGGGCTTTACAGAGTTAAAACAGGTGGTTAAGGAGGCAAGCTCCTATCACCCTCATAACCACCCATCAAATGCCATCTAAAAAGTCATCCAATGTTGAATGGCCAGTGATCCCCAATGGACTGACTGACTGGCTGCTGCAGCCGCCTCTATCATTCATTGGCCAGCAGCTACACACCCATGCTTCTCTCTGTTCTACCCACATTGTCTGGTCTTCTCTGGTGTCTTATTTAAAGCCTGTATGTTGGAGTAACAGCGCTGTCTGGCTCATAAAATAAGTAGATAGTCTGAACGTGCTACCCAATTAATGTGTGTATACACAAAAAACTAATCCCATAAATAAAAAAAAAAATGAAATGAACTAAATTTCCTGCCGCAACTTGAGGTGAGATACACACACAAAGTACAAATGCAAAAGGATAGCTGCGCTGGAAATTTACATACATTGAAAACCAATCGTGAAAAGAAATTTAGTGAAAATTGGTTCTACCTTGAACCAATAACTCGTGCGTAGATGCAATCTGATTGGCCCAAACAGCCTCTATTCAAATTGCACCACCCAAATACTAAACAATTACAGTGCTTGTAAACATGTGACCGTAAACAAAACCACATGCAATAACATCTAAGAAATTTTCTTCTAAATTTTGTGTGATTAAATAATGATAATAAAGAAAATTAGAAAATAAATAACAATGAAATATCATGCAAGAAAGTCCACACAGGGTATTGTAATCCTGTTGCTAGAGTTCTCGTGATGTTCCTATACTTGACACCCTCGGAAAGGAGTGATTGAAAAGAAGAGAAGGATCCTCCACCAGATAAAAAAACTGCCGCTTACCAGCTGCTTTGATCCCTGTGTTAGAGAGATCAAAAGGGCCTGTGGCATATCCCCCTGCCCGGGTCTCTATCCAGGGTCTTCCAAGTATCTCTCACAGTATATGGGTACACTTATAGATCCTGTCTGGGTGATCCTTGCTCTCTTCCACACACGTTTACATGTAAAACAAACGAGTATCCATAGCGCAATACTGCTGCTTAAAAATTTTATTCATATATAAAAACCATATCGCACTTACATTTGGTATGCAGTCAATAGGCAAGTGTTAAAAGCAATCTCGAGCCGGCCGGCTCTCTCTCTCTCGCTGCCCGTCGCTTCCTGGAAGGACGGGGAATGGAGGTGACGTCAGCACGCCGCTCACCCTACGTCGTTTCGTCACAGAATGACTTCTTCCTGGGGCACGGGCGGCGTGCTGACTCACCGCCTATTGTACACATTGCAGTCCTAGACCCGCCCTCTCCTGAGCTCCCGGTCGCCATATTTGAATAGGGCAATTGCCCTTTCTCCAATTGTTTGGCTTGCTGGGGAATGTGGGCGGTATGTCAGGCAGTTTGTGTGTGCGAACGCCATATTGAAGTAGGGCAAATGCCCACAACTCCACTAATAGGTCCATTGAAATATGTGGGCGAAACCCTATACCTGCCTTGGCATATGACCGTGAGCGGAACGAGCAGAACTAAAGCAGAGACGGTTCTCTGTCTTCTATTCAATCCCCCGCTCGCCGGCAGGCAAACAAGCCCACAAAGGTCTCGTTCTTTCACAGTATATGATCTATCTAAAGATGAGACTAAAAATTGTCTACTCTTTTTTTGCAAAAATGGTGAACCTATATTAAAATGAATTATAAAAATTAACATTATTATAGCAGTGGATACCCCTCCCCCCATACATATAAAAAACGAAAGGTTATTTCTGTTCATACATGTATGTAAGGCTGTGGAAATATATACAAGGCTATTACCATTAACCCACGGTCTCCCGGGAGCTGTATTAACCCTTAATTATCATTCGTACCTAACGTGATACAGCATAAT
This sequence comes from Lithobates sylvaticus, assembly GCA_028564925.1. Lineage (NCBI taxonomy): Eukaryota > Metazoa > Chordata > Amphibia > Anura > Ranidae > Lithobates > Lithobates sylvaticus. Next base: position 314,956,784 of record CM053029.1, on the reverse strand, counting down.
TAAAGGAGCCTTTCCACTAGAGGCATCGGTTTAAACCAGTGTCCCTGGGGTATATCCCCACATTAGTACAGAAAACGGTGTCTAAAAATCCTCACCTTATATTCCAAAACCTGCTACAACTAGAAAAGGAGAAAAAGGAGAAAAAAGCTGCTTTTCAAAGCCCTGATTTATATAGGAACACTTCCAGAGCTGAAAAATCACTGCATCTCTTTCTCTAAAAACGAGGAAAAACTTGTTGTAAATTGGAGGTGATGGTAGTCTGTTGGTGGTAGTTATAGGTCACATATCTAATGGGCCCATCTATACCTTAGATATAGATGGGCCCATTAGATATGTGACCTATAACTACCACCAACAGACTACCATCACCTCCAATTTACAACAAGTTTTTCCTCGTTTTTAGAGAAAGAGATGCAGTGATTTTTCAGCTCTGGAAGTGTTCCTATATAAATCAGGGCTTTGAAAAGCAGCTTTTTTCTCCTTTTTCTCCTTTTCTAGTTGTAGCAGGTTTTGGAATATAAGGTGAGGATTTTTAGACACCGTTTTCTGTACTAATGTGGGGATATACCCCAGGGACACTGGTTTAAACCGATGCCTCTAGTGGAAAGGCTCCTTTAATTATGCTGTATCACGTTAGGTACGAATGATAATTAAGGGTTAATACAGCTCCCGGGAGACCGTGGGTTAATGGTAATAGCCTTGTATATATTTCCACAGCCTTACATACATGTATGAACAGAAATAACCTTTCGTTTTTTATATGTATGGGGGGAGGGGTATCCACTGCTATAATAATGTTAATTTTTATAATTCATTTTAATATAGGTTCACCATTTTTGCAAAAAAAGAGTAGACAATTTTTAGTCTCATCTTTAGATAGATCATATACTGTGAAAGAACGAGACCTTTGTGGGCTTGTTTGCCTGCCGGCGAGCGGGGGATTGAATAGAAGACAGAGAACCGTCTCTGCTTTAGTTCTGCTCGTTCCGCTCACGGTCATATGCCAAGGCAGGTATAGGGTTTCGCCCACATATTTCAATGGACCTATTAGTGGAGTTGTGGGCATTTGCCCTACTTCAATATGGCGTTCGCACACACAAACTGCCTGACATACCGCCCACATTCCCCAGCAAGCCAAACAATTGGAGAAAGGGCAATTGCCCTATTCAAATATGGCGACCGGGAGCTCAGGAGAGGGCGGGTCTAGGACTGCAATGTGTACAATAGGCGGTGAGTCAGCACGCCGCCCGTGCCCCAGGAAGAAGTCATTCTGTGACGAAACGACGTAGGGTGAGCGGCGTGCTGACGTCACCTCCATTCCCCGTCCTTCCAGGAAGCGACGGGCAGCGAGAGAGAGAGAGCCGGCCGGCTCGAGATTGCTTTTAACACTTGCCTATTGACTGCATACCAAATGTAAGTGCGATATGGTTTTTATATATGAATAAAATTTTTAAGCAGCAGTATTGCGCTATGGATACTCGTTTGTTTTACATGTAAACGTGTGTGGAAGAGAGCAAGGATCACCCAGACAGGATCTATAAGTGTACCCATATACTGTGAGAGATACTTGGAAGACCCTGGATAGAGACCCGGGCAGGGGGATATGCCACAGGCCCTTTTGATCTCTCTAACACAGGGATCAAAGCAGCTGGTAAGCGGCAGTTTTTTTATCTGGTGGAGGATCCTTCTCTTCTTTTCAATCACTCCTTTCCGAGGGTGTCAAGTATAGGAACATCACGAGAACTCTAGCAACAGGATTACAATACCCTGTGTGGACTTTCTTGCATGATATTTCATTGTTATTTATTTTCTAATTTTCTTTATTATCATTATTTAATCACACAAAATTTAGAAGAAAATTTCTTAGATGTTATTGCATGTGGTTTTGTTTACGGTCACATGTTTACAAGCACTGTAATTGTTTAGTATTTGGGTGGTGCAATTTGAATAGAGGCTGTTTGGGCCAATCAGATTGCATCTACGCACGAGTTATTGGTTCAAGGTAGAACCAATTTTCACTAAATTTCTTTTCACGATTGGTTTTCAATGTATGTAAATTTCCAGCGCAGCTATCCTTTTGCATTTGCGTCTTATTTAAAAAAGAGGGAGTTTTGGGACTTTAAATGAGGTACGGGGAAGCACCTCCATCCCTATATTTGGTACAATCAAGGGGGAATTTGGGACTTTAGATGAAACGGTTGAGAATGCGGGAGCTGCGACACGTATTGAGGGCTCCCTCCCCTCCTCCCCATTAGGGGGGTCGGGTGGATGGCCCCTTACGTGTCGGCGCCACGGTCCCTGCGCTCTACGCATGACGTCGTTCTGACGTCGTTGCGCTGACGCCGGGAATACCCACTACGTGGTTCCTTGGAGAGGGATGTTTGGCGCCAATCACTGAGCGGCTTGTCCGCTCGGGTGCGGACGCCCCTCCCCCTCACGGGCCCACGCACGTGGCGTTGGCGGCGTCACACTACATATTCCCAGGTTGGAGCGGGCTGTTGAATCGGCCTGGTCCTTCCTGAGATCCCTGCACACCAGCTGGTGCTTTGCTGGGTGTTGCAAGGCATGCAGCATTTCGGGTTAGTGTTCCTCGATCTGGGGTTGTTTTGGTCTGCAGGTTTATTTAACTGCACTTAGTTTGCTCCTTTCCTCTTTTTCAAAACACTCTACATTATATTTATCATTTTTACTTTCACTTTCTAGTTCTACATTTACACAGACTTTAGTCAATACCATCCCCTATCCTACATAATTTATTTAATTTATTTTATCACACACACACATTTTGCATATTTTCCTACCCATAACTTTTATCATTCTTTATATTTATACACTGGGTCTAAGGTGTCCATACTACCTTTAAAAACCATTATTATTCTCAATATATATATTATATACTATAGACCCCTATACCATTTATATGTGTATGTATGTATATACATACATATGCAATACCCTTTAAGTTATTACTACCTCAAAAACATATATATATATGAGTTATTATTATTTCAAATACATATATACTTTATGGGTTATTCCAGGCTTATCTATATACATATATATTTTACTTTCAGAATATCCGTTTCTTGTACCCAGACACTAGCATTGTTTTCACATGCAGACCACCCCCACCTCCAGGTGCGCTGTAACATCACCCAATGCTGCCATTGTAGGTCACGCCGCCTCAGCTCCGGCGGTGAAGTCGATACCTCTGACCCACTGCACGCCGTTCACTGCATGCCGCACTCACCGCCAGGCTTGGTAAGTGCGTTTGGAAAGTTTTCTTTCAACCTTTTTCACCACTCATTATATGAGTGTGGCTCATTATATCTGTATTTATACATTTCACAGGATTCTGTCGCATCAGCTCCTGATGAGTGGAACTGCATCCACGAAACGCGTCGAGCTACAATCGATGCTACAGTGTTATCTACTACGCCCTGATGATTTTATCAATTTTTTATTCAATATGATTATATTTTATAATGTGACCATTATTATGATTACGAACATAAGTACCGGGCACGCCGTTTGTGGGACTTGGAGACCACATTATTGTCCCATTTACTTTCATGCATCCATCTTGAATCATGTGTTCATTTTTTATACTTTTGTATTATCATGTTTATTCCTTGTGATTATTACATGTATATATATGAATTAATTCTGTTACTGCGTTATATATCTGTGATCAATAAAAATCACTTTACTTCTACCCCCGCATTCTCAACCGTTTCATCTAAAGTCCCAAATTCCCCCTTGATTGTACCAAATATAGGGATGGAGGTGCTTCCCCGTACCTCATTTAAAGTCCCAAAACTCCCTCTTTTTTACCGATTATCGGGATGGAAACGGTTGGGAAATTGGATCAGCAGTGTTCCCCTGTTATCCACGCGTGAGGTTGACCCCCAGGTGTATACATGTCCCGTGCTGGGATGTGTACACCTGAGTTAGTTAATACTAACATTATACTCTGCAATACGGTGTATGCTTTATCAGCTATAATTAATAACATTCAATACACGACATTCCCGGTATATTCCTATGGCCCTATTTGACCATCCATGTCTATTTCTTCCTGCGTGCCTATCACTCTGGCGGTGTTTGACGTCCTGCGGTGTTATGGGCAATTTGTGGAAATTGGGGGTTCATTTCTTCACTGCGGGAGCTGCGACACGTATTGAGGGCTCCCTCCCCTCCTCCCCATTAGGGGGGTCGGGTGGATGGCCCCTTACGTGTCGGCGCCACGGTCCCTGCGCTCTACGCATGACGTCGTTCTGACGTCGTTGCGCTGACGCCGGGAATACCCACTACGTGGTTCCTTGGAGAGGGATGTTTGGCGCCAATCACTGAGCGGCTTGTCCGCTCGGGTGCGGACGCCCCTCCCCCTCACGGGCCCACGCACGTGGCGTTGGCGGCGTCACACTACATATTCCCAGGTTGGAGCGGGCTGTTGAATCGGCCTGGTCCTTCCTGAGATCCCTGCACACCAGCTGGTGCTTTGCTGGGTGTTGCAAGGCATGCAGCATTTCGGGTTAGTGTTCCTCGATCTGGGGTTGTTTTGGTCTGCAGGTTTATTTAACTGCACTTAGTTTGCTCCTTTCCTCTTTTTCAAAACACTCTACGTTATATTTATCATTTTTACTTTCACTTTCTAGTTCTACATTTACACAGACTTTAGTCAATACCATCCCCTATCCTACATAATTTATTTAATTTATTTTATCACACACACACATTTTGCATATTTTCCTACCCATAACTTTTATCATTCTTTATATTTATACACTGGGTCTAAGGTGTCCATACTACCTTTAAAAACCATTATTATTCTCAATATATATATTATATACTATAGACCCCTATACCATTTATATGTGTATGTATGTATATACATACATATGCAATACCCTTTAAGTTATTACTACCTCAAAAACATATATATATATGAGTTATTATTATTTCAAATACATATATACTTTATGGGTTATTCCAGGCTTATCTATATACATATATATTTTACTTTCAGAATATCCGTTTCTTGTACCCAGACACTAGCATTGTTTTCACATGCAGACCACCCCCACCTCCAGGTGCGCTGTAACATCACCCAATGCTGCCATTGTAGGTCACGCCGCCTCAGCTCCGGCGGTGAAGTCGATACCTCTGACCCACTGCACGCCGTTCACTGCATGCCGCACTCACCGCCAGGCTTGGTAAGTGCGTTTGGAAAGTTTTCTTTCAACCTTTTTCACCACTCATTATATGAGTGTGGCTCATTATATCTGTATTTATACATTTCACAGGATTCTGTCGCATCAGCTCCTGATGAGTGGAACTGCATCCACGAAACGCGTCGAGCTACAATCGATGCTACAGTGTTATCTACTACGCCCTGATGATTTTATCAATTTTTTATTCAATATGATTATATTTTATAATGTGACCATTATTATGATTACGAACATAAGTACCGGGCACGCCGTTTGTGGGACTTGGAGACCACATTATTGTCCCATTTACTTTCATGCATCCATCTTGAATCATGTGTTCATTTTTTATACTTTTGTATTATCATGTTTATTCCTTGTGATTATTACATGTATATATATGAATTAATTCTGTTACTGCGTTATATATCTGTGATCAATAAAAATCACTTTACTTCTACCCCCGCATTCTCAACCGTTTCATCTAAAGTCCCAAATTCCCCCTTGATTGTACCAAATATAGGGATGGAGGTGCTTCCCCGTACCTCATTTAAAGTCCCAAAACTCCCTCTTTTTTACCGATTATCGGGATGGAAACGGTTGGGAAATTGGATCAGCAGTGTTCCCCTGTTATCCACGCGTGAGGTTGACCCCCAGGTGTATACATGTCCCGTGCTGGGATGTGTACACCTGAGTTAGTTAATACTAACATTATACTCTGCAATACGGTGTATGCTTTATCAGCTATAATTAATAACATTCAATACACGACATTCCCGGTATATTCCTATGGCCCTATTTGACCATCCATGTCTATTTCTTCCTGCGTGCCTATCACTCTGGCGGTGTTTGACGTCCTGCGGTGTTATGGGCAATTTGTGGAAATTGGGGGTTCATTTCTTCACTGCGGGAGCTGCGACACGTATTGAGGGCTCCCTCCCCTCCTCCCCATTAGGGGGGTCGGGTGGATGGCCCCTTACGTGTCGGCGCCACGGTCCCTGCGCTCTACGCATGACGTCGTTCTGACGTCGTTGCGCTGACGCCGGGAATACCCACTACGTGGTTCCTTGGAGAGGGATGTTTGGCGCCAATCACTGAGCGGCTTGTCCGCTCGGGTGCGGACGCCCCTCCCCCTCACGGGCCCACGCACGTGGCGTTGGCGGCGTCACACTACATATTCCCAGGTTGGAGCGGGCTGTTGAATCGGCCTGGTCCTTCCTGAGATCCCTGCACACCAGCTGGTGCTTTGCTGGGTGTTGCAAGGCATGCAGCATTTCGGGTTAGTGTTCCTCGATCTGGGGTTGTTTTGGTCTGCAGGTTTATTTAACTGCACTTAGTTTGCTCCTTTCCTCTTTTTCAAAACACTCTACATTATATTTATCATTTTTACTTTCACTTTCTAGTTCTACATTTACACAGACTTTAGTCAATACCATCCCCTATCCTACATAATTTATTTAATTTATTTTATCACACACACACATTTTGCATATTTTCCTACCCATAACTTTTATCATTCTTTATATTTATACACTGGGTCTAAGGTGTCCATACTACCTTTAAAAACCATTATTATTCTCAATATATATATTATATACTATAGACCCCTATACCATTTATATGTGTATGTATGTATATACATACATATGCAATACCCTTTAAGTTATTACTACCTCAAAAACATATATATATATGAGTTATTATTATTTCAAATACATATATACTTTATGGGTTATTCCAGGCTTATCTATATACATATATATTTTACTTTCAGAATATCCGTTTCTTGTACCCAGACACTAGCATTGTTTTCACATGCAGACCACCCCCACCTCCAGGTGCGCTGTAACATCACCCAATGCTGCCATTGTAGGTCACGCCGCCTCAGCTCCGGCGGTGAAGTCGATACCTCTGACCCACTGCACGCCGTTCACTGCATGCCGCACTCACCGCCAGGCTTGGTAAGTGCGTTTGGAAAGTTTTCTTTCAACCTTTTTCACCACTCATTATATGAGTGTGGCTCATTATATCTGTATTTATACATTTCACAGGATTCTGTCGCATCAGCTCCTGATGAGTGGAACTGCATCCACGAAACGCGTCGAGCTACAATCGATGCTACAGTGTTATCTACTACGCCCTGATGATTTTATCAATTTTTTATTCAATATGATTATATTTTATAATGTGACCATTATTATGATTACGAACATAAGTACCGGGCACGCCGTTTGTGGGACTTGGAGACCACATTATTGTCCCATTTACTTTCATGCATCCATCTTGAATCATGTGTTCATTTTTTATACTTTTGTATTATCATGTTTATTCCTTGTGATTATTACATGTATATATATGAATTAATTCTGTTACTGCGTTATATATCTGTGATCAATAAAAATCACTTTACTTCTACCCCCGCATTCTCAACCGTTTCATCTAAAGTCCCAAATTCCCCCTTGATTGTACCAAATATAGGGATGGAGGTGCTTCCCCGTACCTCATTTAAAGTCCCAAAACTCCCTCTTTTTTACCGATTATCGGGATGGAAACGGTTGGGAAATTGGATCAGCAGTGTTCCCCTGTTATCCACGCGTGAGGTTGACCCCCAGGTGTATACATGTCCCGTGCTGGGATGTGTACACCTGAGTTAGTTAATACTAACATTATACTCTGCAATACGGTGTATGCTTTATCAGCTATAATTAATAACATTCAATACACGACATTCCCGGTATATTCCTATGGCCCTATTTGACCATCCATGTCTATTTCTTCCTGCGTGCCTATCACTCTGGCGGTGTTTGACGTCCTGCGGTGTTATGGGCAATTTGTGGAAATTGGGGGTTCATTTCTTCACTGCGGGAGCTGCGACACGTATTGAGGGCTCCCTCCCCTCCTCCCCATTAGGGGGGTCGGGTGGATGGCCCCTTACGTGTCGGCGCCACGGTCCCTGCGCTCTACGCATGACGTCGTTCTGACGTCGTTGCGCTGACGCCGGGAATACCCACTACGTGGTTCCTTGGAGAGGGATGTTTGGCGCCAATCACTGAGCGGCTTGTCCGCTCGGGTGCGGACGCCCCTCCCCCTCACGGGCCCACGCACGTGGCGTTGGCGGCGTCACACTACATATTCCCAGGTTGGAGCGGGCTGTTGAATCGGCCTGGTCCTTCCTGAGATCCCTGCACACCAGCTGGTGCTTTGCTGGGTGTTGCAAGGCATGCAGCATTTCGGGTTAGTGTTCCTCGATCTGGGGTTGTTTTGGTCTGCAGGTTTATTTAACTGCACTTAGTTTGCTCCTTTCCTCTTTTTCAAAACACTCTACATTATATTTATCATTTTTACTTTCACTTTCTAGTTCTACATTTACACAGACTTTAGTCAATACCATCCCCTATCCTACATAATTTATTTAATTTATTTTATCACACACACACATTTTGCATATTTTCCTACCCATAACTTTTATCATTCTTTATATTTATACACTGGGTCTAAGGTGTCCATACTACCTTTAAAAACCATTATTATTCTCAATATATATATTATATACTATAGACCCCTATACCATTTATATGTGTATGTATGTATATACATACATATGCAATACCCTTTAAGTTATTACTACCTCAAAAACATATATATATATGAGTTATTATTATTTCAAATACATATATACTTTATGGGTTATTCCAGGCTTATCTATATACATATATATTTTACTTTCAGAATATCCGTTTCTTGTACCCAGACACTAGCATTGTTTTCACATGCAGACCACCCCCACCTCCAGGTGCGCTGTAACATCACCCAATGCTGCCATTGTAGGTCACGCCGCCTCAGCTCCGGCGGTGAAGTCGATACCTCTGACCCACTGCACGCCGTTCACTGCATGCCGCACTCACCGCCAGGCTTGGTAAGTGCGTTTGGAAAGTTTTCTTTCAACCTTTTTCACCACTCATTATATGAGTGTGGCTCATTATATCTGTATTTATACATTTCACAGGATTCTGTCGCATCAGCTCCTGATGAGTGGAACTGCATCCACGAAACGCGTCGAGCTACAATCGATGCTACAGTGTTATCTACTACGCCCTGATGATTTTATCAATTTTTTATTCAATATGATTATATTTTATAATGTGACCATTATTATGATTACGAACATAAGTACCGGGCACGCCGTTTGTGGGACTTGGAGACCACATTATTGTCCCATTTACTTTCATGCATCCATCTTGAATCATGTGTTCATTTTTTATACTTTTGTATTATCATGTTTATTCCTTGTGATTATTACATGTATATATATGAATTAATTCTGTTACTGCGTTATATATCTGTGATCAATAAAAATCACTTTACTTCTACCCCCGCATTCTCAACCGTTTCATCTAAAGTCCCAAATTCCCCCTTGATTGCGTCTTATTTAAAGCGTTTGTTACCCCAACACTTCATATTCCTGATATGTGCCTGATGTAGCATGTACTTGTATGAGAACGTATCCTGTTCTCTTTGTATTGCTTCCTTTATGTGAAATCCCTGGTGTTCCTGCTAGTCCCCTTGCTTTCCCATGAAAGGAGAGCACACCGTGGTCAGTTCTCAGTCTATGCCAGGTCAGTGTACTCTCCTCCAATGATCACACCTGTCCTGACATGCCCCCGCTGAACAGCCATACACTGGGAAGCTCAGTGTGCTGCTGCTTCTCCTCCTCCCACCAGCTCTTATACAGCTGAGAACAGAGGGAATGTGATCACTTATAAAAAAGGGAAAGAGGTCTTTATAATGTTTGTTATACTGTATCTATACAAAATATTTTTGCCTTTCATTTATATTTTAAACTGCATAGGTTGTTTTACAAGGTGATTGTTTACAATCACTTCTTTAAGCATCACAAGTCCAAGGATCCAGGCTTGTGATAGCTTTCCTGCTTCCTGGTTTCCTACCTAAATCTCTGCTAGTCCATGATCTGTCTACCTGCCTTGGATACCTCATTGCTGACCCTATCAGATTGCAGCCTGTATTGACCTTGTAACTGTTCATTTGATTATGCTTGCCTGCAGTATGCCCTGATCTTGAACTATCACACGGATGCTCTCCCTTTCTGACTCAAGACTATGGCTACCATTTCCTGTAATCTTTACCCAGTTCCTGTGTCATGTATCCAGAAACTAAAGCATTTTGTACTAAAACCTGGGTGTACTGGTAGGCCTGCTTGCCTTAAAGAAACAGGAACACTTGCCAGCTATAGTTCCTGACCAAGGCATCGAAATATACATTACATTATCACAAGCTCATCTTACCCCCAAAGCAGTAATTGATCCTTTGTGGATCTGTTTGTTTTGTGAAGAAGTGTGTAAATTGACAAGTCCAGAAGTTACCCCTAAGCCTGCAAGGTTGTGAACCTAAGGTTAACCTGCCTGACTACTTCCTGGGGACTGACACTTGTTTCCCACCTTTGTCCATGGTTGTAAACTGTATTTACAGCCTAGGCCATGCTCCATGGGTTTTCAGGCCCAGCTGGTACGCATAATCATTTCCCTTTTGCAGTGGGACCCCCTAGTGCCTGGCTTTCAGTTTACATTTGGACAGCCCTGCTCTTGCCTAATTTTTTAAGTTTTTCAAAGCCATTTGTCTCCTTTATGATAACCCTGATGTACTTGCATTTTTGAATCCTCCTTTAGAGCCCTGATGAAAGAAGGAGCATGGGGAAACAGTACTGTTTAGAGTTTCTTCAGTGGGTGTCGGAACAGTGGCTTCTGGTGCTCGATAATTCGGGGGGGGGGGGGGGGGGGGGGGGGTGCAGAAAACCAATGCCTCCCCCTCTCAGCGGGAGAGGGACATTAGTGCGGGGAACACTGGGAACACCAGGAACACCCCCTGCCGCCGTTGCCGTGGTAGACGGATGGCCTCCCTACCTCTGGCCTGCCCAGACTCTGATCTCCCCTCCTCGAGCTGGGGAGTGCTGGATGGCTGAGCCAGATGCTGGATGGTGAGCTATTCCTTGAGTGGCAGGTAGTGGGTCCGTACGTCTTCTTCCTCCTCCTCCTCCCCCTTGGTCAAAAACATTGCTTCTCCGTTCATCCAATCTGGAAACAGATCACATGACCCCCACTTCCTGATAGGCTGGGAGGAGAATCAATGTGAAAATAGCGAAAATTCATTCACTATTCTCACAGTGCTCTGCGTCCCAAGCTCACCCTTTTTTATAGCCTATTAGAGCCTCTGGCTCTAATCACGTACTTCAACCCCCCCATTGGAATCCATGGTCCGATGCCCCGTATGTAGATCAGGGGGCCAGACGCATGGATAGGGGGGTGCCCTAATATACGGGCTGCCACTGTGTCTGACTCTAGATGAAATTACCCAGTCTTAACGAGTCAGTTCAGATTGGGGTTGGGTGATTCCATTAAGAACTCCTTAGGCTGCATTCACACCTGAGCGTAGCGGAACGAGCGTTTTTACCGGCGTTTTTACCGGCGTTTTGTCGCGCGAATACGGTCGTTTTTGCACATTTGCATACATCGTTTTCAGGCGTTTTTCAACTTCATCGTTTTTCTGGATAGCCAATAGGAAAAATGATCATCACTGTCATCATTTGTTGCTATGTTTTTAGATTTTGTTCATCTGCTTCCTGGGTGAATACTGTACTACCGGGTCATCATTGTGCTTCCTGCTCCATATTGTACTATCTTCTGCACAAAGATGAGTGACAATGAGATGGCGTGTTTTCTGGCAGCAGCCACGGTTACCTCATACTTTCTACATGAAAGAGAGAGGAGAAAGAAGAGGGCACGCAGATATTGGATCCACCCAGTAATTGCCGAACGTGAAGAGAGAGGCCAATTTTGGGTCATGTATAGTGATCTACGTGAGCATGATGAGAAATTCTTGGACTACACAAGGATGTCCATAAAAAGGTTAGTCAAAGTAATTTGGATTCATGATGTTTGACATTGTTCCTGTCTTATAATGTCCACTAATAAACCCCATATTTCTTGCTCACAGCTTTGATGAGTTACTGGGTTTACTCAGTAGCCGGTTGCAAAGAATGGACACCTATTTCCGGAACAGTATACCCCCAGTGGAACGACTAATCATCACACTGAGGTAAATTCTTCTTATTTCTTTTTGTCCCCAGTGCCACGTGTCCCCAGTGCCACGTATCAATACCACCTGTCAGTGTCATGTGTCATCATTGCCACCTGTTAGTGCCACGTGTCCCCAGTGCCACGTATCATCAGTGCCACGTATCAATGCCACCTGTCAATATCACGTGTCATCATTGCCACATGTTAGTGCCACGTGTCCCCAGTTCCACGTATCAGTACCACCTGTCAGTGCCACGTGTCATCAGTGCAATGTATGTATTTTGGGGCGTTATTAGTGGTATACACATTTCATCTGCGAAAAATAACATATTACAATGATTATTATAATAAAATTCCTACTTTTGTAAAGAATTGAGGGAAAAATAAACATCCGATCACACAATTTTAATATTAAACAAAAAACTTTATTTATTACTATCAAATATTAACTAAATATAACTTATTCTCTTTTTTTTTTTTTAATTTGAAAAATATACAGCTCAACCGGAGCTAACGTAGCTCATAAAAAAAAAAAAATCAGAGGTGCTGAAAGGTTTGGGAGGAGTTGACTCCCTCGTTAGGTGCATTGACCACATCCATGGCATGGCCATATTGTGACCAGGTGGAGGTAGATGCATGGTCATTGGGCTGCCAATTAGAAGGTGGTGGTGGTGTTGGCAGACGGTAGTAGTTGGTTGGTGGCGGTGTAGGCAGAGGAGGGTAATTAGGAGGTGGTGCTGAAAACCGAGGAAGTGCTGGCAGATGGAGCGGGGGGGGGGGATTAGCATAAGGACCATATGGTGGGGGAGGTTCAGAGGACCTATATGTGGTGGTTGGCGGGATGAAGGTCGCAATGTAGCGTATAGTGCCTGACAGCATGTCTGCCTGGAGCTCTGATGGAACCTTCTCCATCAGACCTTCCAGACACCTAGCAGACACTTGTACATGGGACCTATTGCTGGTCATCCTGTCCGACATACCGGCCATAATGTCGAGCATTCTATTAAAATCCGGTTCCGGAGCCCTCCTTCGTGTTCCTCTAGCTGGCACACGAACAGGAATAGGTGGTGTGGACTCCTCGTCACGGTCTCCCACAGGTGTTGTTGCTGTAGAGCGTGCCGGAGTAGACAACTGGCTCTCCGGATGTTGTCCTTCTTGTTCATCGCCTGATGCCTGGCTTGCTTGTGGGTCCAAATTATTTTGGGAGCTGTCCTCCCAGCTGTTTTCAGTACTGAAAATAGGAATTAATTATTAGAACTTTCTCTTTACATTTGTTAATGACTTTCGTACAGATGATAGCTTACCGCCCCAAAGCCACCAATGGCCGAAGGAACTCCAGTTCTCTAGCATACATGTACTCTCTTGGAGCACATGCTGCAGATCCACTCCTACATTCCCTGGTCAGGCGTACATGTCGTGTGTAGGCATCCCGTAAGCTTTTCCACTTCAGTTTTAGCATTTTAACTGTCAAAACACAAATTAATATATATATATTTATTTCTTTGTAGGTACCTAGCAACTGGACAATCTATATCAAGTCTGCACTATAGCTTTCGGATAGGGAAATCAACAGCTAGTTATATAGTCCGTGACACCTGCTCTGCAATTTGGGAGATTTTGAAGGATATCGTGTTTAAAAAACCGACATCAGAAGAGTGGTCACAGATATCAGAGGTTTTCCTGCAACGCTGCAATTTCCCTAATTGTGTCGGAGCAATCGATGGGAAACATATCAGGATCATTAAGCCCATGGGAAGAGGAAGCCAATACTTCAACTATAAAAAATATTTTTCTTTTGTTTTGATGGCGGTTGCGGATGCCAATTATTGCTTCCGGTACATTGACATTGGTTCGTATGGCAGCAGCGCTGACTCGGCTATTTTTAACAATTCCTCATTTGGACACATCCTACGTACCGATTGTCTGGACCTTCGGGCAAGCAGGCCACTCCCGGGCACAAATGGCCCTCCCCTACCCAGTGTGTTTGTTGGAGATGAGGCCTTTGCTCTGAGTGAGCATCTACTACGGCCTTACTCAGGGCACAATCTAAATGAACAGAGGAGTGTGTTCAATTACCGTCTAACACGAGCACGTCGTGTGGTAGAATGTGCATTTGGCATATTGTCAAATAAATGGCGGGTACTGCACACTCCGATTGTTCTGAATATGCAAAATGCAGTCTCTGCTGTAAAGGCTTCATGTGCATTGCATAATTTTGTAAGGCAGCGGGATGGATATGATTTTGAGGAGCCAGTACTTGAGAGTATGGAAAGAGCGCATTGGACCGGTGTGCGTGGAAACAGACAAGGGACACATGTCAGGGATCAATTTGCATCCTACTTCATGTCTCCAGCAGGACAGGTCCCATGGCAGCTTGAGGCAATTCAATAAATTATTTCTTTGTTATAATAATAAAACCGTATACTATGCTAGGTGAATAATTAATAAAATTGCTTGATTTATTGTGAAGAAGTTCCGTGTTTTTTTTTTAAATATATATTTATCTTTGTGTGCAGTATCCATACAATATACACTAGGGGTCAGAGTGTGCCATCATGTATTTGTGACATGCTGACTATACTATACTCATAGTCCTATGCATAGGCCCCTTTCACACTGAGGCGTTTTTCAGTCGCCTGTATAGCGCCTGACAAAAGCGACTCCTTTGCGCTAGCAGGACGGTAAGAAAAAGTCCTGCTAGCAGCATCTTTGGAGCGGTGAAGGAGCGGTTTATTCACTGCTCCTACCAATTAAAATCAATGGGGCAGCTTGTTTTAACCCTTTTTCGGCCGCTAGCGGGGGTTAAAAATGCCCCGCTAGCGGCCGAAAAAGGGTTAGAAAGGCACGCAAATCGCCACTGCAGAGGCTCTTTGCAGGCGGGTTTGGAGCGCTGCCACATTTTTTTTTAATGGGAAGGGGCGCTTAGCGCTCCAAAGATGCGGCTTGCATGACTTTTTCATATGTTGGGTATCTATTTACTCGCCGTATCTTCATCTTTGACATTATGCAACAAAATTGTGATAACTTTACTTTTTTTTTTTTTTTAAGCATGAAAAAAAAACGTATTTGAATAATTGCTGCGAAAATACCGTGCAATATAAAAAGTTGCAACGACCGACATTGTATTCTCTAGGGTCTTTTCTAAAAAATCATATATAATATTTGGGGGTTCTATGTCATTTTCTAGCCAAGAAATTATGGATTTTACATGTAGGAGAGAAATGTCATAATTGGCCCCAGGTGTGAAGTGGTACTGTTTTTCTATAATGTACTAATGTTTGCAGGGGTTTATCTTACCTTTTACATCCTTAACATGGCCAGTTAGGTCTGCCCAGTTTGAGAAAACTTTCATGGCAATCTGGGTCCATGCCCTCCTCTTGCTCGCTCTGAGCTTATACGTGGGATCTCTGGTATCATAGAGACAGGGGTGCTCCTTGACCATTCCAATAAATGTCTCTTGATCCAGCAGGCATACAGTATCTTCATCCTCCATATTGCTGGTCTGTATGTCTGCTAAAATGGTTATCTGTGCACTTCCTGTTATGTTATGTCATTTCCTTCATGTAAAAATTTACTTCACTCGAGCAGATGCAGCGACAAAAACGCCCGTAGAAACGCTCGTTGTCGCGCTAGTCGCTTGAATCGAGCGTTTCCATTAGTTTCTATGGGGGCACGAACGCCCAAATCTGCCCGATTCGCGCGACAAAAAAGGGTCCGGAACTTGTTTGAGCTTCAGGCGTTCGGCTTCAGGCGTTTTGGAGTGGAGATGTGAACGATCTCCATAGAGAATAATGTATTTTATCCCCTCGAACGTTTTGTAGCTTCAGGCGTAGGGCGGCTTAGGGCGACAAAACGCTCAGGTGTGAATGCAGCCTTAGTGCACTTCTCAGAGTCCAAGACCTTGCAAGAAGTCATGCAGCTAGATATCAGAATAGACAGATGACTGCAGGAGAGAAATTTTGAGAACGTGGTGTTCTAATCTCCCCATGTCTTCACAGCACCCCTTCCTCTGGTAGCACTCTGCTCAGATTCAGGAGGAACTGATAAAAATAGGAGCCACTTGGTTGTCCCCAGAGTAGAAATATAGGAGAAGGACACAGGGACTCTGTCCATATTATAGTCCAAGACCACTTTGCTGCTCAACCAATCCAGAAATACTAAGTCTGAAGAAGCCCAGGTCTGCCTCTCTAATCAACACCATGTCCTAACAAAAACAAATTATTCACACCAGCTCATCTTTGACTCTATAAGGGGCTACATCCACAAAATCCATCTCACTGGCACAGACGAGTCTCTTTTTTGGTGGAAGAAAATGTAACTTAAACAATTTCATTATACCAATACATATCCACTGCTACTTATTATCAAACTCTTTATCCAGATTCAGGAGGCATGAATATTCTATAAGTTGGACTTGCAGGGGGCTAACAATCTGATATGCAATCAGTGGAAGTCGTAGAGGACAGTTTCCCTGAAAAAAATCCTATTCCAGCAGTATTTGGCCCCTAAAGTAGCAGCCTGGAAATAACTTTTGCACATTTTTTTATTATTAATTTATGTGTACTGATTTAAGTACCCACTTGGTGTATAGGCACTTTATGCTTTTCGTCTCATTATGAATAAGCACCGCATTATTACCACTTATTTACTCATTATTGTGTGGGAACACCATTCAATGTTAGCAGCCACTATTTCATTTTAATTTTTATTTTGGTTGTGCATTAGTGTTTTTATACATAGCCTGGAAATAATTCTAATAGTGGAGGGGACAATCAGTACATTTGGCCCCTATGCGATCATTCACAGTACTCAGCAACAACTTCTGACCTAAAGAAATACGTCCACACCTGGAGCTATAATGAAAGGTCTTACTCACAATGTCCAGGGGCAGCTTCTGGCCAGATCCCCAGCAACACTCTTCAGTGAAAAGTTTCCCTCTCCAGTCCAGCTTCCTTCAGACAAGTCTTCTTTAGACCCTCAGCCTGGGTTCACACCAGTGCGGTGCGAATTTAATGTCCGGCGTGACTGCGCACTGAAACGTCTGTTGTTCTGCTCTTTGTCAGCGTTTTAGGTGCGAATCAGCTGCGAATTCATTAGTAACCCTTCCTGTCTAATTAGAGTTGCTAATTTTTAGCTAGCCAAGCACTTTTTCTGATTGTCTGGCTGCTAATAAAACCTGGGATGTTTGTGTACACTTCCTGGTTGTCCAGGAGTCTGTAGTGTGTGTTTTGTATTTCTTTGCAAAATGTGTGCTGCTCTGCCTATGATAATGCCAACAGTTGTTGCTGCAACAGCAGCAATCTTGCTTGAAGAAGAGAATAGGAGAAGGATGAGGAGAAGAAGAAGATACTGGGTTCATCCCATCATTGCAAATCGTGAAGAGAGAGGCCAGTTCATGATCTTGAATGGGCACCTCCGTGGGCATTAAGAAAAAATTTTCTATTTCACACGCATGTCAATAAGTAGGTGAGTAATTTTTCATCCAAACCATACTTTATTTGTAGCCATTGATGTATAGTGTGTTTTATATTTTCAAGACACAAGTCCATCCAGTCTAACCTATGTGTGATTATGTCCTTCTAAGAGTATTGTAACTAATAAGCGTTGCCCCCCCCCCCCCCCCCCCCACAAAAGACAAACTGTACATTATTTGAGCATGCAGCCTAAAGGGCACAAAATGAGCGTCATCTAGCACCCCCTCCTGGTGCAAACCAGGTCATATGCCCTTAACATGTGTTTTTGGATATTTTACCCCCCAAACACCTTGGCCCCAATTTGCTGGTGACAAGGTGATTTGTGGGTGGTGGTGTTGCCACGCAGCTTTGTTTAGCATTTTTTGATCAGAGAATTGTTATCAGAGAATCAGAGAATTGTTATTGGTAAATTCAAAGGCCAGTGGCTTATTCTCTGTTGAAATGAGGACCCATATGCATTTTTTTTTTTTTTTACACTTATTTAACCATAATTATATTGTAACTAAGGATGCATGCCTTGTTACCAGAAATAATGTCCTTAACCACTTACCTTACTCTTTTTTCTACAGTAGGCCCAAATGTTTTTCACACATGTATGTATTAATTTTATATTTTTTGACTTAGTTTTGACGAATTGCTTGGCTTAATCTCCCCTCGCTTGGAGCGTCAGAACATGTGCTTCAGAACAAGTATCCAGCCTGCTGAAAGATTATTGATTATTGATTGATTCTACACATTAAGGTAATTTTCAGCACTGATGTCCTTTGTCATGTGATTTATTGACCATGTAATCTAATGTTTTCTTCTGATTTTTAACCTGTTTATTTTTAAAAATATGGTGTTGCTGCTCAGGGTAGTGCATGTATCTTGGGTAGTTAAGGGGAGGTCTTGGTTGGGGCACATTTGGGTATTTGAATGCAGCTTCCTCCTGTGGCTGGGAGAAGGAGCAGCATAATCGGTCTCTGAGGCTTCTCTCCGGTATCTTCTTCCAGGGCGTCGGGTCTCTTCTTGGGCCACTCCTCGCAATGGGAGGCTCCCGGTGTGTGAGGCTTCGCTTGGGCACGTCACGGGGAAAGCCATAGGGAAGTCCCCATGACGTTCCCATGCGTCAGAGGGGGGGCGGGGTTACCAGGTGGCCCCGCCCTCCATTATAAAAGAACTGACAGCCCAAGCGAAGCCTCACACACCGGGAGCCTCCCATTGCGAGGAGTGGCCCAAGAAGAGACCGACGCCCTGGAAGAAGATACCGGAGAGAAGCCTCAGAGACCGACGCCGTGGAAGAAGATACCGAAGAGAAGCCTCACCCAGCGGGAGCCTCCCATTGCGCGGAACGGCCCAGAAGAGACACCGATGCTGGACGAGAAGGCCAAGAAGAAGCGGATCGGAGGAAGAAGAAGATGGAAGAAGAAGATGCCGGAAGGAGAAGATGAAGAAAGGAAGACCAGGAGAAAGAAGAAAGAAGATTTTAAAAAAGGAATTGTCAAAGACCGTCTCCTGTCATTTTTACCATTTTTGACACTTTTTTGGTGAAATGGTAGGGGTACTTTTGTACCCCCTTACCGTTTCACACAGGGGGGGGGTGGGATCTGGGGGTCCCCTTGTTAAAGGGGGCTTCCATATTCCGATAAGCCCCCCGCCCGCAGACCCCCACAACCACCGGGCACGGTTGTGGGGATGAGGCCCTTGTCCTCATCAACATGGGGGACAAGGTGCTTTGTGGGTCTTAGACCCCCAAAGCATCCTCCCAATGTTGAGGGCATGTGGCCTGGTACGGTTCAGGCGGGAGTGGGGCCGATCTCGTCCCCCCCTCTTTTCCTGCGGCCTGTCAGGTTGCGTGCTCGGATAAGGGTCTGGTATGGATTTTGAGGGGGACCCCACGCCATTTTTTTGGCTGGGTTTCCCCTTAAAACCCATCCCAGACCTCAAGGGTCTGGTATGGATTTTGAGGGGGACCCTACGCCATTTTTTTTTTGGCTGGGGTCCCCCTTAATATCCATCCCAGACCTGAAGGGCCTGGTTATTGAATTTGGGGGGACCCTTACGCTTTTTTTTTTTTGTTTTTTTTATTGTTTATCAATTACTTTTTTTTTATGAAGTCATTGTCTGACTGTTCTCTGTATTACGGGAGCCGACAATACACATTAGCCGCGAGTGATTTTAAATAGCTTTCTTTTCTGCAAAAATGACACTTTTTGCAGAGACAGTTCTAAGCACTGGAAACATGTGCCCCTTTACATGCAGACTATAGACACCCCCCAGGTACGAAATGACTTCAATGGGGTTCGGTGTTCGGGGTCAAGTTCGGGTCAAGTTCGGTCCCGAACCCGAACTTTTTTCTGAAGTTCGGCCGAACCTGCCGAACCCGAACATCCAGGTGTCCGCTCAACTCTAGTTATGAAGAAGCCCAAAAAACAAGAATGGTTGATGGTAGCGGACCTATTCTGGGAGCGATGCAACTTCCCCAACTGTCTTGGAGCCATTGATGGCAAACATGTACGCATCCTCAAGCCTCCAGCTAGTGGGAGCCAATATTTTAATTATAAAAAATATTTTTCGTTGGTATTAATAGCAGTGGCAGACGCAAATTATAAATTTATTTATATTGATGTAGGTTCTTATGGCAGCAGCTCAGATTCTAGTGTATTTTCACATTCCTCATTTGGCCGCATGCTGCGTGATAATACACTAGACTTGCCCAATAATTCTCCCCTGCCAGGGACTACAGAGCCTCCCCTCCCACATGTATTTGTCGGAGATGAAACGTTCGCACTTTCACAGAACATGCTCAGGCCTTTTTCAAGTCGCTCTCTGACAACTGAAAAAAGATTGTTCAATTATAGGCTGACTAGGGCACGACGAGTAGTAGAATGTGCATTTGGAATTCTTTGCAATAAGTGGAGATTCATGCATACTTCTATCAACCTCAGTATTGATCATGCGATCAGTGCGATTAAAGCAGCCTGTGCACTGCACAACTATGTGGGTGAACGAGATGGCTATCTTTTTGAGGATTCCCTGAGCCATAACATGGAGGCAGCACATTTGAATATTACTAGGGGCACCACTACTGGTACACTTATTCGTGATGAATTTATGAATTTTTTTTTGTCACCAGCTGGGGAGGTGCCTTGGCAGATGAATTCTATTGACTAAAAAAATATATGTATTTGTTTTCTTTTTGTAAAAGCATGATAATATAATGCTAAGTGTGCTGTATGAAAAATGTTTGCTGTAATTTTGGCCATGACAAATAAAACTTTTTTATCTCACATTTGTGGTGTATATCATATTGCTAACCTTACAAATTCTAAGACTATGCATTTATTTAGGGACTTCTCCGTCGCTATATAAAGCTGTTATGTGCACAATGTTTACAGCATGTGGCCTGGTACAGATTTGGGGGTGACCATATGCTGTTTTTTTAAATATAATAAATTAGATAAATGTACACCATATAAAAAATACAGGACAGCATCTACAGGTAGTGAAAGGTAATAAAAAAAACTTACATTTGTCAGCCTTGTGAAGAGCACCTGCTCCACTCTGGCAAGAGGTCTCTGGCAATTTCCAGCCATGCACGTTTTTTTATAACATTGTCCTTATATTTTGGATGCCGGGTGTCATAATTCATAGGTTTCTCCCTCACAAGTCTGATCAACTCCTCACAATCCATGGATTCTTTCGCCTTTGATGCCGCTTTTCGTCCTCTTTTTGCCATGCTGGTTCCAGTCCGGATTTCAAAACACACAGGGGAGGAACAGGATAAGGGGGAGGTATTGGAGTGGCACGAATTTCTGTTCACAACGCTAGCCAGCTGCGAATCAGATGCGTGCCCATAGAAGATAATGGGCCTGAATTCGCACCTGAGCCGCACCGCACTGGCCAAAAATCGCACACGGTTTTTCTGCAATGCGCAGTGCGCATGCACCGGAGATATGTGAACATGCCTCATTAAAATCAATGTATTTTGAAATGTCCTGCGAATTCGCAGCGTAGTAGGCCGCTGCAAATTTGCATAGGTGTGAACCCGGGCTCAGCCCATAGCACAAGCTGAGGCCTAGTAGCAGTAACTCTCTGGAATACATCACACATACCTCCTCCCAGGGGAAAGGCTCCAGAGGAAGAGATCTCTGATCAGATCCTCCCATCTCCCCAGCCACACCTTTTGGACCAGCCTCCCAATGTTCAGTTATATGTAGATAACTATTCATAATCCAGTGACTGATTATCCCACACTGTTTCTGAAAGATTATGCTTCAACAGGCAGAAGCAATCAATTACCAGGTTTAGGGATAAACCTGATCAGACCTAAAAAGTAAGTCATAGATTAGCTAACTACAGCAGAGTTATAGTCAAAATTTAGTCAGCCCAGGGCAGGGGAGCTACATTCCATTTTATTGCAGTAAGTTATATACATCGTACAGATGTGGCAGTTCACAGACAAATTCAGTGTATTCCCCAGACATGTTATGTAAAGAAATTTAGCATGTTTAATGTTGCCCTTTACAATTACAAAAATTTGCTTTGATATATGTTCCCCAGAGCAGTGTCCAGCCCCCATTTGTTTGACAATCCCCTGCCTATTAGCCTAGAAAATGGCCATTACTGTCTTTGACTTTAAAAAGTGGGCATCGCAGTGTCAGGCAGGATAATACAAAGTACAGATATGAAACTCAGGAGAATGAACCTTCAGTACTTAATATGACTCTAGTAATCCCAGGCCAAGGAGAAATGGACTATCTCAGTACCCAAGGGCTTGACAATGATTCCAAAAAAAAAAATAACATTTTATTTGTAAACATTTTTGATTAAAAAAAGGAAAGAACATACAAGTTCAAACATTATAAAAACAATAGTTACAGCCGTGCAACATTATTGATTTCATAGGGTTATTAATCCCCAATGAGTACTGGGGATACCAAATATGGCAGATCATGACATGGTCCTCTACATGTTTCACGATATATTCGCTTCCTCAGGAGGAGTCAATCAATGTTATCTACAAGATAATAAATTATTATAATAATCTTATATCCAATCAGATGTAACAATTACAATCTAAAAAGATTTTTGTTTTAAGAAAAACATAATTAAGTGAATGGCTGGGGATATTTTACAACCATATATTGCTTACCCAGATAACCCAGTGGGTGATAGTAGCAGGCACTAATAAGCTCTCAAATCTAAAAAGTCTGAAAAAATTACATAGTAAACAAATATTCCATTGTACTAAAAAACAGGAGGAAAAAAGGAGAAAAAGAAGAGGGGGGAAAAGGGTAAAGGATCGGGAAGGGGGGAGGGTTGAGGATTGGGGGGGGACGAAAATAAGTCAGAGGGAAAGGAAGAATCCTGAGAAAAGGAAAATCTGTAACATTTGAATCTTTCTTATTTCAGTGGGGTTCTGTTCACTGAACCCGTCTCAAGCTGAATCCAAGTATGTTCAGCTCAACCCTACTCATTTTCTGTCAAGTGACTGGTCATCACGACAGAAAGTAACAGAAGCCTCTCCAAAAGAAGAAGAGACAGCAATAAATACATTGTTTTTATTAGAATTAGAGGAGAAGTACAGCCAAAGATAGTTTGGCTGTACTTCTCCTGTGGATCACAGGAGTGCAGATCACAAACCGACAGGACAGTTCCTGGAGGCACCTCAGGACATGACGTGGAAGAAAAATCTGCCAACCGGGCCCTGCAAGCTCACTAATTTCTTCAGTGGCTCCCGGCCCTGAGACAGACAAGATGGCACTGGCTCACTTCACAGAGCGGCACCCCATCCTCACAGGGCGCCTCTCCAAGAGCCACATTAGAGGACATGGATTGCTCTTCTCCTCATGGGAACAAGACCAGGGACAGTCTTAGGACTTCCGGCCAGTCGGGTCTCAAGAGCCACTTCCTGTTCAGCCAGGAGAAGAATCAGGAAGACAATAGCGATTAAATAATTATTGGCACACAACTGGGTGGGCTCAGGGCACAGTGCTCTGCGCCCCGAACCCACCCTTTTTTTAAGCCAGTTAGAGGCTCCGACTCTAATCATGTGCTTCAAAAAAAAACATTAAAGTCCATACGTCCGGCGCCCTGCATGTAGATTAGGGGCCGGGCGCATGGATTAGGGGGACTGCACACCTGCGCCCCATATAGACAGGTCACCACTGGTCAGCACTCACAATTTTAGTGAGGTCAAGTTGCAGAAGCCATACTGTATACAAAAAGCAAAGTCAATAACAAAAACTCCAACGCTTCTCTCTTTAACCCACCTGGTTTTATACCACCGTCGGTTTCCGTATTTAAAGAATTGGTCTTAATAGACATCGACACTTTAAAAATGAAGCGGAGTTATAAAGACTCAAGCTTTCGTGAAGGCCTTGAGTCTCTTAGAAAGAGGGATGACATCATTATCCGCCCCACTGATAAAGGAGGCAGGATAGTGGTAATGGATAAAAGTGCATATATTGGGGAAATGGGTAGGATATTGTCTGATACCGATACCTACATACCGTTAAACCATGATCCCATTTTTAAATATAAAAAAGCACTTTCTAATCTTGTTGAGGCAGGCTTTCGGAATAACTTCCTTAATGAAAAATAAAGAGATTTCTTAATCCCTGCAGCTCCAAGGAAGCCTATTATGTATTTTTTACCAAAAATACATAAGTCTTGTTAATCCACCTGGGAGACCCATTATTAGTGGTTTGGACTCTATAACTTCGATAGTCGGTAAATATATTGACGGTTTTTTACAGCCTCTAGTAATGGGTACTCCATCTTTTATCAAAGATTCCGCCCAGGTCATTCGTTCTTTGGAGAGTATGGAGTGGAGGGACGGCTATACCATGGCCACCGCTGATGTGGCCTCCCTCTATACCATTATTTCCCACCAGGACGGCTTGGAGGCAGTTGAATTGTTCTTGATAAGATATACTAATTTAATTCCCTCTCAGAGAGAATTTATTTTGGATTTATTGAGATACGCCATGACCCATAACTATTTTTGGTTTGAGGGCACCCATTATCTCCAAAATAGAGGAGTTGCCATGGGCGCAAAGTTTGCACCCAGCGTGGCTAATTTGTTCATGGCCAAGTGGGAGGAGGACGTCGTCTATACCAACAGAAGACCGGAATTGGTCTTCTGGGGTCGATATATAGACAATGTCCTCCTCTTATGGGATGGTGATCAAACATCACTCAATGACTTTATGCAGTATCTCAATAATAATAGTTTGGGAATCGTCTTACAGTATGAGAGTAGTACGGAAAAAATTCACTTTTTAGATTTGAATATAAAAGTTATAGACGGTGCTTTCAATACCACTACCTTCTTTAAGCATACAGATAGAAATGGCTATATTGGACTTGGGAGTTGTCACCATCCCTCCTTGTTGAAGTCTGTGTCCAAGAGCCAATTTCTTCGTTTACGACAAAACTGTACCCTTAAAGAAGATTTTCTTACACAATCAGAGACTTTGAAACAAAAGTTTGTTGAAAAGGGTTATTCACCTAGTGATTTGAATATAGTTATTAATCAGGTGGCTGATATGGATCGAAATTACATACTTCATAAGAAAAAGAATTCAGCAAGTAACAAGATTGATTATAATTTTTCAATGGTTGCCACTTATTCACACCAACATCGGGATATTAAAAAAATCTTTTCCAAACATTGGGGAGTCCTCAAGAATGACAAGATTCTAGGTCCAGTACTTCCGGACAGGCCACAGGTCATCTTTAGAGGTGTTCCCCCTTTGAAACTCCAGGTTGCACCTAACATTTTAGATGCCCCAAATAGAGTGTCATTCTTTCAAAAATCCAAAGGTTATCACCCTTGTCGATATTGCAATGTCTGCAATGTCAATAAAGACAAGAGTAGGAAGATTTGTCACTTTAAATCACATACCACTGGTAGGGTGTTCGATATTAACACCTTCATCACTTGTGCTTCATTAAATGTGGTATATCTTCTAATTTGCCCTTGCGGCCTACAATATGTAGGCAGCACGACACGAGCGATGCACGTTAGGGTGAGTGAACACATCGCAAACATTAAGAAAGGATTTCCAAAGCATACCGTGTCGAGACACTATCTGGAGTTTCACAATCAGAATCCCAATGGGAAGATTTTTATAGGGATCGATAGATTCAATCCTCATTGGCAGGGTAGTATGGCCAAACGAGAAATATCCAAGGTTGAGACTCGTTGGATTTATGACCTAAAATGTTACACCCCTTTCGGCATGAATGTCGATTGGGATGTAAATTGCTTTATTAATAACAGTTAGTACTTGCAGTTTTAAATTTTTATTTTTTTATTTATTACATATATTTTTTTATTCACATTTCAATTTTTATTCTTGAGCGGTTACAAGTGGGCAGTGCCTGCTCCATTAAATCTTTAGTAGTTGTATATATGCGACAATGTTCTTAATTACATGCACGAACAGAGAGCCTCCTCTTTCCTCTCTGGAGTGTAGATGCTTTATTACATATATATTTTATTTTTATTTTTAACTTATGTGTTAAAGTTAATTTGTATATGTATGGACATATGCCACTTACGTTTGTCCACATTAGAAAATATACAGGGCGTTTTTTAATGTTTATATCTTCGATAAGATTATATCATAAATATTGGGTTTTTTTTCAAAGTTTTACAATATTGGGCCGTTTTTTGTTTATATACGTTCTTTTCACGGTCATACTGCGCTGTGTTTGTCCTGTCCGGTGTCCCCCGCTGGTTAGACTTCTCAGCTCTATTTCCTGTGTATGGAACGCATCTGCTATTGAGCATCTGCGTCGTTTCCGGCTGTTGCCACCGGATATGACGTCACGCTCTTTCTGGTTCTCTCTATTGCCGATGTGGAGCGCATTTTCTACTGCGCATGCGCCGACGGCTGGTCGTACCGCGCCGTGGTTTTGGCGCGCACGCCGGTGGAACGCATGCCTTACTGCGCATGCGCGAGCAGGATTTTTTGCTTTGTTTACTTTCAGAGCTTCCTTTTCCGTTTTCTCTAGTGCCCATTGCGCCTGTGTAAGAAGTTTAACAGCTGTTCAGTTTTGCAATCAAGTCAAGCTGTCCTATCACAAGGCAGCTTGACTTAAGGAGCATAGTATTTATACCCAGCGTGCTTGCAGCATCAGCCATGCCTCTGACAATATCCACCATTGGATGAAACATGTCAGGCTGGCTGATGCAAGTACGCGCATCTGTTTTTATATATGCCCTGATGTCTCTTTATTGATGTAAGTAGACTACATACAAATAAAATTTTGATTTTACCTTGCGGGCTTCACTATTGGTTGTTTCCTTCCTTTACCCCGTGGGAGATTTCTTTAGCATATTCCATCTACCTGGTTCTGTGAATCCTGTCATTAACAAATCATTGGAGGAGTCTGGATCCGGTCTTCACTTGTCGCTTTTATCAAGTCTCACCAGCCTCCGGCATCTTATGATAACAACGCTCATTTACAACTTGGTTCTGGTAAGCAGATCGAGACCACAAGATTTTAGATTGTTTCCTTTTTTTGTTTATTTTGTGCGCTGAACTTGGGTGGAACTTTTTCATATTATTAATTTTGTTGTTGGTTTACTTGATCGATCAGATTTAAAGATGGGCTTGCACATTTTTGGATAATTTCCAATCTTTTCTTAACACATATTCTCAGCACTACACTTTGGATTTTATATATTTTTAGTTTGCTTATCAACAAACTGTGTTGGCTGCTATCACATTACACTTTTGGAATTAGCGCAGATATTTTGTTCACCCGTTTTTTCACAATAACAAAAACTACTGAGGAAGGAGGAGGGTATTTATGATGCCCTGCACTCAGAGTATGTCCTAAATCTTCATGTTGCTGAAAGTCATTTAACCTCCCTGTCAGTAATCCCGAGTGTGGCTCGGTGTTAAATTTCAGTACCATTAGCGGTGACCCCGAACCTCGGGATTGCATCTCAGGATCATGGTCCAGGTTACTTACCTTGTCCCCAGGATCCTGCGATGTCCCCCCACTGTGTCTGAGGGTTGTGTCCTCTGCCCGATGCTCTGTGTACTGGGCTCCGTTCCCTACGAGCGTCGCAAAGCATGGGGCGGAGCCCGGCAGCAAATTCAAAAAGTACAAAATACATAAAACATACAGTACACTGTAATCTTACAGATTACATTACTGTATCAAATCATTTCACATCCCTTTTGTCCCTAGTGCTTTGTCCAGTGCCCTGCATGTATACATATACATAAAGATACGCGCACATACACTGTACACCAATAGTTATTGACCCACCCTGACATTGAAAACAATAAATGTATAGCTTCCATGCCTTTACTGTGCTCATTCATGCTAATAATTTGCAATTTGCAATTTGTGTTTTGACAAATCCTTACATGTTTTTTTTTTTTTTTTACTTTCCTATTCATAGACATTCTACCTCAGGGCCCAAAAGAAGGCTCCAAGAAACTATGCAAAACATATTTTTGCAGGTTTAATGGTAATGCTACATTCTTAGAGGTAATTCACATTATCTACTTTTGAAACAGCAAATATTTAGACTATAATGTGGTAAATCTTTGAGACATTTTAGAATGTAGTGTTTTTTTCTCTAAAAGGTATATGCATGACTTTTTTTTAGGTTATCAAATCATGAAAAGACAAATATGTATACCTTGGGGTTAATTTACTAGATTTACTAGCATCATTTACTTCAGCTTTTGTTAACTTTAACTGCCTAATCAGGTTTAGGGGAAGCTTCTCATTTTCTAAATTCTTTTTTGAAGTGATTGTAGCCGTATTAGTGCAATTGTGACAGAGAAAATTGAGTACTGTCCGTGATACTTTTTTATTTGCACTAACATATAATTTTTCATGGACGAGCTTTTGGGGTGTGTCCCCCTTCTTCAAGGTCTAAGCAGTACTGATTCACAAAAGTTTTAGCAGAAGGTGAAATGTTAAAAAAAAAAAAATCTCTGAGGGGTAGGAAAAGAAAAACAAACACATACATATACAAATCAATAGTATGGCAATGGTAATAAAGCTATCAGCAAGTGAGATAAGACAGAGGGTAAGCTATAGACTGGAGGGGGGGGGGGGGGGGGGGGAATCACAGCCACAATTTACAGTCTAGGGTAGGGATGAGCCAAACACCCCCTGGTTCGGTTCACACCAGAACCTGTGAATGGACCGAAAGTTTGCACGAATGTTAGAACCCTATTAAATACAATGGACGCGAACGTTTGAAATCTAAAGTGCTACATATAATGGCTAATATGCATGTTATTGTCCTAAAAAGGGTTTGGGGACCTGGGTTCTGCCCCAGGGGACATGTATCAATGCAAAAATAAGTTTTAAAAACGTCAGTTTTTCTGGAGTAGTCATTTTAATGATGCATAAAGTGAAAAAAAATGTGAAATATTCCTTTAAATATCGTACCTGGTGGGTGTCTAAAGTATGCCTGTGAAGTGGCATGTGTTCCCCGTGTTTAGAACTGTCCCTGCACAAAATGACATTTGTAAAGGAAAAAAAGAAGCCATTTAAAACTGCTTGCGGCTTTAATGTCATGTCTTGTCCTGGCAATATGGATGAAAATCTTTGAGAAAAATGGCATGGCTACACCATCAGCTTTTTGGAGAACATAGGGAAGGGTTATCACCCCTGTAACATTTGTTTTGCTCTTTGTGCACCTGTTCAGAACATTTCACCTCACTTTCTGTCGCAATGACAAATGTTTTTTGGAAAAGTGGGGTTTTTATTGAAACAAGGATTGGCGATAAAGCATCAGTAGAGAGGAGACACCTTTTCCCCATATTAACTCTTACAGGATAGAATTTCCCTTCCTAGGGGTAGATTTCCTCTCACTTCCTGTTGTCTCCTTCCGTTTGCAAGTAGGAGTTGTTTGTAAGTTGGATGTTTGAAAGTAGGGGCCTGCCGTAAATACTCTGCAGAAATTTGCCCCCTTAGATGTTGGTGTTGCCACAACACTGTAAGCCCTCACAGTTACTCTTGGTGGGCGCTGGAATGCCCTGCTGTGAACTATTATATCAGGAATTGTAATTACATGCCATTGTTGAACAGTGGTAGGAAAAATTGGGCCTTTGGTGGTGGTGCTGGTGCTACAACACTGTAAGCCCTCACAGTTACTCTTCGTGGGCGCATGAATGGGCCCTGCTGTGAATTATTAGATCAAGAATTGTAATTGCATGCCCCTGTTGAAGAGGGGCAGAAAAATTGGGCCTTTGGTGGTGGTGGTGGTGGTGTTGCCATGTTGGAATCAAACATGAATGTTATATTTCTAAAGTTTCTACACATCTTAACACTGTAAGCCCGCACAGTTACTCTTGGTGGGCGCAGGAATGGGCCCTGCTGTGAATTATTAGATCAATAATTGTAATTACACATCCCTTTTAAACAGGGGCTGAAAAATTGGGCGTTAGGCACTGGTGCTGGTGCCACAACACTGCAACCCCTCACAGATACTGTACTTGGAGCACAGCAATGAGCCCTGTTGCAAAGTATTGCATCAAAAATTGTAATTACATGCCCCTGTTAAGCAGGGGCTGAAAAATTGGGCCTTAGGCACTGGTGCCACAACACTGCAACCCCTCACAGATACTGTACTTGGAGCAAAGCAATGAGCCCTGTTGCAAAGTATTGCATCAAAAATTGTAATTACACGCCCCTGTTAAACAGGGGCTGAAAAATTGGGCCTTAGGCACTGGTGCTGGTGCCACGACACTGCAACCTCTCCCAGATACTCTAGTTGGAGTGGAGTTGGTGGCACCCAGAAACAAAAATGTTCTTCCAAGTTATCATTCAGGATCATTGAGGAGGAAGAGTATAGTCAGTCGAAAAAGGAAAGGAGTGACACTTGTTCAGGAGTATGGATTGCTGCTCACCCCTTCAGAGTGAAAAAAAAAGGAGAAGTTTTCCCCCCCAAAAAAAAGGGAAGTGGGGTTTTTAGGCAGCACAGTAGATAAAGTGAGATAATTGATACGACATGGGTCAAAGATAAAAGAAAAATTGTTTTATTTTATTGGCACCACTGTGACAATAGATTTAAAAGACATGAGCCTCATTTCAAGAATGCCATACAACAATCATATAATAAAACGTACAGTATTGCATGGACAAACAGTGCTTTTCACAGTATCATATTTCCTAAGAGCAGAAAGAAGGGAAACAAAAAGTAAAACCTGACGCGTTTCAACTATTATCTGTGTAAGTCTTCTTCAGAGGATTACTTTTTTAGAAAAGACGTCTTTATCTGCTGGAATATAAAGCATAATGGTATAACATGCTTGTAAGCACGGAATAAGTACAGTCATCTCTTAGTAACTATACATGGTGAATACTGATATCGACCGTTATAATGAAGCTTTATATATTTACCCACGTCTGTGTGATTGGTATTATGGGCTTCTTTACTTGAGGGTCTTTCTAAAATGATTTTCCTTCTCCATGCGGCTCCAAAGCGCTTCCCCACCGATCGAGGCGAGCCAGGCAACAAATTTCCGGGTGCAGGGCTTACAGGGGGTCACACGGGTTTTGACCAGCGGCAGCCGATTGAGCTGGGTGGGGTTCGGGACGGGGGGGGGGGGGGGAAGGAGGGGGATAGAATCCAATTCCTGCATCAATATTCCAAAAGAGGGAGAGGGTTAACGAAGTGTGTTGATGTATGACCTATTATGGCATACATAATATGGCCTACCTATTCCATGTGCACCACTTTTTCTTCACGTGTGTATACCTTCCCTTTCCTCTTTCATTATAAGTTCTATGTATTGGATGTTGTTGTAAACAGACCCATGTGAAAAGTGAGGCATTTGTGTGAGGGAAGGATAGAGGGGGGAAAGGAAAGGGGACTGGGGGGGGAGGGGAAGGGGGGGGGTGGGACGGGGAAAGATGGGAAAAAGGAGAGAAAAGAATGAGGAGACGGAGCATGACTGTATGGCGCGCACATACAACCAGGGGAGGGCAGGGAATGGGAAAAACGGGGGGGGGGGGGGGGGTGGGGGGGGGTGGGGAGGTGTGTGGGAGGTTGGGTTGGGGGGGGAAAGACGGGAGGGAGAGACAGGGGGGAGGGAGAGAAATTGGGGAATGGGACGGGGACTGAGGGCAGGGTCAGGGAATGGGGAAAGGGGGAAAGAAGGGAGGGGAGAATGGTGAAGAATTGGTGAGGTACTTGTTGGTGTCGTGATTGGGAGGTGTGTAGGTGTGGAGTGGGAACCTAGAGTGATGGACTCTGTGCATGGCGAAATGCTGTGCAAGTGGGAGTTGACTGTGAAAAAATGTGTAAACTATACAGTGCCAAATGAACGTAGGTCGGAGTGAATGGTCAATGTGAAGAGACTGTGGATGGGACTACATGCTGAAAGTGCCAGAAGGAAGCGAGGGACGGGGGAGGGGGAGGGGAGGGAGAAAAGGAAAAGAAAAAGGGGAATGGGAGGGGGAAAATAAAATGACATGGTGCAAAAGATAAAGTTATGATGGTGTGTCTTGGGTATGTTTCACTAAACACATAATACAAGTACTTAATCAGACACATGGTATGTATTTGGATACGTATGAAAAACGACATAGTTAGTATCTATAATTACCTTGTTAGGTCAAATGCCAGAGGTGCCCCCCTTGGTGGTGTTGCTATTGCACAAAACCTAATCCCCACAATGAGGGAAGCCACAGTGCCCTCTTGGGGGACCGTGCAGGGAGAAAAGGGGTATATGTCTGCAGCGTTGGATATGTGTCTGCAGTTTTAAACCACCTAATGGAATGAGAGATACGCAGGGTAAATACTTTAGTCAGTCATCTAAATGGGATAGTATTAGGAAAGGAAGGGAAGGTATACTTACTGGTTCGGTGCTGGTTGGATGTGTACCCTCACATGGAGATGAAAGTTACTCTCTCCTGTGGGGTATTTATGGGTATAGGCTAATTGGACTTATGAATATCAGGTGTGTGGAAGCGGATGGTAGGAGTGGGGAGTGGGCGGGAGGTGTGGAAGGTGGGAGAGGGTGGGAGGGCCAGGAAAGGGGAGGGGGGAACCAGGAAAGGGAAGGGCCCGATACCTGTCACTCCAACGTTCGGCTGCGGCCGTCATGGCGGTCATTGGACCGCCTCGTGTGGTCTCCTCGGCGTTCCCGAAGGCCTGGGCGGTCCCGCATTTGCGTTGTCTCCGTCGCAAGTGCGTGACGTCACGCGCTGTGCGCACGCACGCGGCCTCGAGTATAGTCAGTCAACATAACAGGACAGTCACTCAGCATCAGCATAGGCAGTCTTGAAGGGATGTGACATTTCAAAATAAATTATTCTGTTACATCAGCTTCAGGTGCCTGGTAGCTGGTGGTGATCCAAGACTGATTCATCTTTATAAAGGTCAGTCGATCAACCGAGCCGGTGGACAGGAGCACCCTGTGATCAGTGACAAAGCCTCCAGCAGCACTGAATGTGCATTCTGAAAGAACGCTGGATGCAGGACAGGCCAGTAGCTCAATTGCATACTGTGCAAGCTCTGGCCAGTGATCCATCCTCAAGACCCAGTAAGCCAGATGATTTTTGGTGGGAAAGGTGTCCAAGTCTGACCTTGCCCCTAGGTATTCCTGCACCATTTATATCAGACGCTGGCGATGGTTGCTGGAACCGATCATACCTTGGGGCTGCGGACTAAAAAATTGTCTGAACGCATCGGTCAGATAGCCACCTTCTCCACCACTCCTTCTGCTACTGACCGAAGCCTCAGCAACTCGTTGTCCAGGACCAGGAGTTTGTAGCCTCCCAGTCTCTGGGAACGCGTTGCACGGACCTTTCTGCAAGGCCTCCCGGAGATGTCTCATCCTCTGCTCCCTCTGCGATGGCAAGATAAGATCCGCAACCTTACCCTTGTACTGTGGATCAAGGAGAGTGGCCAGCCAGTAATGGTCCCTCTCCTTGATCCAAAGAATACGAGGATCCTTTCGCAGGCTTTGCAAATCAGGGAGGCCATGCAGCGTAGGTTAGCTGAGGCATTCGGTCCAGAGTCCTCTGGGTCACTAAGGACGACATGATCCGCAGCCACCTCCTCCCAGCCACATACAAGTCCACCGGTTTCTTGGGACTGTAAATCATCCCTAAAAGACTGCTGCTGCTGATGCTGAGTGCCAGGCTCCACCTCCATGCTGACACAATCCTCCTCCTCCTCCTCTTCCTGTGTGATGGGTGGGGCAGAAGAAACACTGCCTGGATAAAGGGGGCCTTGAGAGGCAAGGAAGTCCTCCTCCTCCTGCCTCTGTTCAGCCTCAAGTGCCCTGTCCATTATTCCACGCAGCATATGCTCCATCAGGTGGACAAGAGGTACAGTGTCACTGATGCATGCACTGTCACTGCTCACCATCCTCGTGGCCTCCTCAAATGGTGACAGGACAGTGCATGAATCCCCGATCATGCCCCACTGGCGTGGTGAAAAAAATCTGAGCTCCCCTGACCCTGTCCTGGTGCCGTAGTCGCACAGGTACTCATTGATGTCCCTCTGCTGTGTGTGCAGTTGCTGCAGCATGGCCAATGTTGAGTTCCACCTGGTGGGCATGTCACATATAAGGCGCTTCTTGGGCAGGTTCAACTCCTTTTGCAGCTCAGACAGACGAGCACTGGCATTATATGATCGGCGGAAAAGCACACAGACTTTCCTGGCCTGCCTCAGGACATCCTGTAAGCCTGGGTACCTGCCCAAGAACCGCTGCACCACCAGGTTAAGGACGTGAGCCACACAGGGCACATGGGTCAGTTGTCCCGATCATGCCCCACTGGCGTGGTGAAAAAAATCTGAGCTCCCCTGACCCTGTCCTGGTGCCGTAGTCGCACAGGTACTCATTGATGTCCCTCTGCTGTGTGTGCAGTTGCTGCAGCATGGCCAATGTTGAGTTCCACCTGGTGGGCATGTCACATATAAGGCGCTTCTTGGGCAGGTTCAACTCCTTTTGCAGCTCAGACAGACGAGCACTGGCATTATATGATCGGCGGAAAAGCACACAGACTTTCCTGGCCTGCCTCAGGACATCCTGTAAGCCTGGGTACCTGCCCAAGAACCGCTGCACCACCAGGTTAAGGACGTGAGCCACACAGGGCACATGGGTCAGTTGTCCCTGTTGCAGGGCGGAGAGGAGGTTGGTGCCATTGTCGTAAACCACCATTCCTGGCTTAAGCTGGTGTGGCGTCAGCCGCCTCTCGGCCTGCCCCTGCAGAGCTGACAGAACCTCTGCCCCAGTGTGGCTCCTGTCCCCCAACTACACCAACGCAAGCATGTCATGGCATCTTTTTGCCTACGTACATGCGTAGCCCCTTGAACGCCTACAGAGCACCGCTGGTTCCGAGGACAAAGAACAGGAAGAGGCCATGGAGGAAGATAAAGAGGAGGGGGTGGAGGAGAGAGGTGTGTCACAACCAGTAGTAGCATTTTGGAGGCATGGTGGCGGAAAAACCTCAAACACTACTGCACCTTGTCCTGCATCCTTCCCAGCTGCCAAAAGAGTGACCCAATGGGCCGTGAAATATAGGTAACGTCCCTGTCCATGCCTGCTGGACCATGAGTCAGCGGTAATATGCACCTTACCACTGACCGCCCTATCCAGCGAGGCATGGACATTGCCTTCCACATACCGGTAGAGAGCCGGAATCGCCTTCAATGAGAAAAAGGGGCGTTTGGGAACCTGCCACTGAGGAACCGCACATTGCACAAACTCACGGAAGGGGGCCGAGTCTACCAACTGAAAAGGCAGCAGTTGAAGTGCTAGCAATTTAGCCAAGCTAGCATTCAACTGCTGGGCATGTGGATGGCTGGGAGTAAACTTCTTTAGACGGTCCAGCAGCTGGGGCAGGAAAATGTGCCTGCTACAATCGGACGTTGGTGTACTGCTAGCAGATTGCCCGCAAGTACTTGGCTGTGACACACCTAATTCTCCACCTTCATTCCTCTCAGTGCAGCTTTCAGAGAGGACTGAAGGTATAGTGGGGTTGGAGATCCCAGCTGATGAAGAGCAAGGAGAGGTCCACTTTGTTCTTTGGTGTTGGTCTTTAAGGTACGCTTGCCAACGAGCTGCATGGCAGGTCAACATATATCTGGTCAAACTTGTGGTGCCCAAGTGGCTGATGATTTGGCCACGCGAGATACGCTTGAGACATATGTTGAAAATAGCAGCGGTGCGATCTGATGCACTCGTCTCAAAAAAGGCCCACACCAAAGAACTTTTGGAATAACGCGCAGAGTCAGCGCCCTGCACAGGCGGAGCTCTGCGGTGTGAACTGCCTCGTTGGAGATGTGCCTCCTCCTCCTCTCTCCTATCAGGCACCCACGTGGAGTCAGTGACCTCATCATCCCCTCCCTCTTCACCACTGGAGCAAACCTGGCAGTATGCTGCAGCTGGTCGAACATGACTGCCAGATTGCTGTCCTTGAGCATCCCCTTTCTCTGCGCTCACGCTACTGCCTTCCTCTAGCTGGGTATCATAATCAGAGCCTTCAAAACGCTGGGCATCCCCCTGGAGCAAGCGTGTCCCATGGCCACGTGCTGATGACGATGCACCACGTCCATGACCAGCACTGTTGCCTCTAGACACAGAGCCTGCTTGCCCTCTTTTATTGGCTTGTGACTGTCTGCCTCTACTTGTTGGCCTTCCAGACATTGTAATGGCCTGCAGGGTGATGGGAAAACCAGCAATTGGGTAGTGTATATTGTGCTGGAGGCACACAACACCCACTGTAAAGGCTGCAGATGCCTGTATTAGAGAACACCAGCAAATAAGGGTAGATACAGGTGTATGTTAATTACCAGCCCTGGGATGGATTTTAAGGGGAACCCCGCACCAAAAAAAAATGCCGTGGGGTCCCCCTCAAAATCCATACCAGACCCTTATCCGAGCACGCAACCTGGCAGGCTGCAGGAAAAGAGGGGGGACGAGAGCGCCCCCCCTCCCTCCTGAACCGTACCAGGCCACATGCCCTCAACATTGGGAGGGTGCTTTGGGGGTCTTTGACCCCTCAAAGCACCATGTCCCCATGTTGATGGGGACAAGGGCCTCGTCCCCACAACCCTGGCCATTGGTTGTGAAGGTCTGCGGGCGGGGGGCTTATCGGAATCTGGAAGCCCCCTTTAACAAGGGGACCCCCAGATTCTGGCCTCCCCTACCATTTCACCAAAAAAGTGACAAAAATGTTAAAAATGACAGGAGACGGTCTTTGACAATTCCTTTATTAAAGTCTTCTTTCATCTTCTTTCTTCTGGTCTTCTTCCTTCTTCCTTTCTTCATCCTTCGGTTTCTTCATCTTCTTCTACCATCTTCTTCCATCTTCTTCTTTCTCTGGTCTTCTTCTTCCATCTTCTTCTTCCTCCGATCCGCTTCTTCTTGCTCTGGTCTTCTCGTCCGGCATCTTCTTCCACGGCGTTGGCGTCTCTTCTTCTGTGTCGGGCTGCTCCGTGCAATGGGAGGCTCCCACTGTGTGAGGCTTCGCTCCGTCTGACAGGTCTTTTATAATGGAGGGCGGGGGCCACCTAGTGACCCCATCCCCCTCTGACGCACAGGGACTTGATGGGGACTTCCCTATGGCTTTCCCCATGATGTCAGAGGGGGCGGGGGCCGTCCCATTGCGTGGAGCGGCCCGACACAGAAGAAGAGACGCCGACGCCGTGGAAGAAGATGCCGGACGAGAAGACCAGAGCAAGAAGAAGCGGATCGGAGGAAGAAGAAGATGGAAGAAGATGGAAGAAGAAGATGAAGAAACCGAAGGATGAAGAAAGGAAGAAGTCCTGACGAAAGAAGACTTTAATAAAGGAATTGTCAAAGACCGTCTCCTGTCATTTTTAAAATTTTTGTCACTTTTTTTGTGAAATGGTAGGGGTACTTTTGTACCCCCTTACCATTTCACACAGGGGGGAGGCCGGGATCTTCCAGATTCCGATAACCCCCCCGCCCGCAGACCCCACAACCAACGGCCAGGGTTGTGGGGAAGAGGCCCTTGTCCACATCAACATGGGGACATGGTGCTTTGAGGGGTCACAGACCCCCAAAGCACCCTCCCAATGTTGAGGGCATGTGGCCTGGTACGGTTCAGGAGGGAGGGGGGGCGTTCTCACCCCCCTCTTTTCCTGAGGCCTGCCAGGTTGCGTGCTCGGATAAGGGTCTGGTATGGATTTTGAGGGGGACCCCACGCCATTTTTTTTTGGTGCGGGGTTCCCCTTAAAATCCATCCCAGACCTGAAGGGTCTGGTATGCATATTTAGGGGGAACCCCACGCTTTTTTTTTTATTTTTATTTTTTATCAATGATTTTCAATAAATGACTGTTCTCTGTATTACGTGAGCCGGCAATTCATTATAGCCGCGAGTGATTTTAAATAGCTTTTTTTCCTGCAAAAATGACACTTTGTGCAGGGACAGTTCTAAGCAAGGGAAACATGCGCCCTTTTACAGGCATACTGTACACACCCCCCAGGTACGAAATTTAAAGGAATATTACACTTTTATTGTTTCACTTTAAGCATTATTAAAATCACTGCTCCTGAAAAAACGGCCGTTTTTAAAACTTTTTTTGCATTGATACATGTCCCCTGGGGCAAGACCCAGGTCCCCAAACACTTTTTATGTCAATAACATGCATATTAGCCTTTAAAATTAGCACTTTTGATTTTGAACGTTCGAGTCCCATAGACTTCAATAGGGTTCTAAAGTTCACACGAGCTTTAGGTCTATTCGCATGTTCTGGTGCGAACCGAACAGGGGTATGTTCGGCTCATCCCTAGTCACATGTAGAAAAGAGGAATCCTCATAGCATAATATTGCTTTAAAATACTTTATTTTAAAAGATTTTATAAAAATATACTCACATTTAGTGAATTTTTAACATGCATCAATGGAAATAGGAGTTGGCGCTGTGTAAACAAACAATCAACAAACAATAACTCCGGAGTTACGATACGTCTTTGTTTCACTTCCGGTCAGAGCGGCGATTGTTTGTTTACACAGCGCCGGCTCCTATTTCCATTGATGCCTGTTAAAAATTCACTAAATGTGAGTATATTTTTATAATTTTTTTTAAAATAAAGTCTTTTAAAGCAATATTATGCTATGAGGATTCCTTTTTTTCTACATGTGACAACCCGGTGGAAAGTTAACAAGAGGTTTACAGTTTGCCCAGCAGGCTCCAGAGAGCTACACAGTGGCTAATACTGTGAACATCTAATACCCCTTGGGGGTATGGTTATCTGGTGAGTGCAATCTTATTCTCAGCATGGATAATATCACCTGGCACCACTGTCACCTCAAAGGATAATCAGAACCATTCTGAACAGGCACTGGATACTGTTTTGAGTACAAGTCACTTATTTTCATTTTTATTTTTATTTATTTTTTGGACTTATTATATACTGTTGGATTTAGTCTATATACCCATCCTTGTTTGCATGGTGGGATACAGATACCTGTAAATTAACATTTTTATTTAAAATCATATGTTTATGTTTGCTACTGGTCATTGTAAGCAGAGGGTCAAGCACATATGTTATTCTGAACATATTGGGATTACAATAGGTTGTATGCGAACACAGAGTTTGCTTCCTTATATCACGTAAAACACTACATTGCACAACCATCTGACACCCTGCTTATCCCAGAGGGTGTAACACAAATAGCACACCATCCTAATATATATTATTTTCACTTTTCTCATGGTTTTCTCTAATATATAGTATAACCATTCACTATTATAATACGTTTTCTCACTTTTATATATATCCATTTGTATTCACATGCATAGAGCACAGAGGGTATAACACATCAACACACATTTAAAGATAATATTTGGAAGTACAGAGGGCCTAACACACAAATACATATGCAACTATGTAACTATGTAACTATCCTGCTATTAGTGGAAGTTCTTACTAAGTTTCCACCACCACCCGGATTTCAACATTTACACTTACTTTTATATTCATTAAGAGGACTAGCGCCACATCTACTTCTCAATCTATTCCTCTTGCTCCACCTAGGTGGTAGTAATAGATAGAGGCAGCAAGTCCTTCCTTCTTTGATTATTAGGACACCCACCCGTGTATATATATATATATATATATATATATATATATATATATATATATATATACTTTTTATCTTGTACTGCTTGTATTCTGTGGCGCAGTATCACTTACCAAATCTCAGTTCCAGAGGATGGCAGAGGCTCCGGAGAAGTCCTGGAGATGAGCATGGGAGGAAGAGACAAGGGAGCTAGAGAGCAAGAGATCTTGAGAGGAGCGGAGAGAATGGTTTGGGTGATATTTGGAGACAAGATTGGTGATGTAACTTGGGGCATAGTTGTAAATGGCTTTGTATTCTATTGTTAGTGTTTTTAGAATTGTATTCCTTGGACAATGGGAAGCCAGTGAAGAGATTGGCAGAGAGGGGTGGCGGACACTGAATGGTTGGTAAGATGGATGAGTCTTTTTAAGGAGGAAAAGAGGAGAGTAAAAACTCTGTATATTATTTGCAATGGAGCACTGGCATTATTGTCTGATGGAGCCATTGGATAGGAGAATGCAACACTTTGTTGGACACAAAGGAGCATGAAGGAGGCCACTGTCTGAAGGTCCAGAATTGGCTTTCCTGATTGTGGAAACCACCTATAAATCCTGTCACTTATCCACCTAGATATGTGCAAATCTAGCCAATCTGATCCTACTCCTGTCTGGGTGGAATGCCAGTTACAAAGATTTTTGGGAATTGAAGGATCTTAATGTGAGGATCTTAAGCTTTTTTAGTGTTAATAAAAGGTTGTTTGAATTCCTTTCCATCTGCTTCTTATTTTAAACCCTCTTCTCTGTTTGAAGAACCACAAGTCCCTCCACTTGCTGCCATTAATTCTTATGATTGCTGATTGACCAAAGAGACATGTCATCCAAAGGCATTTTGCAGTCACTCAATTTTTAAGATGGATATGTCACCCAGGGCTTTAGATATAGAGCACCTAATGCAGGCTTAATGGTATTTATTGCTGCTTTCCCACCAAAATACCATGGGCTCATCTAGAGCTTGGTTGACTACATCATTCGATAAATCTTGGGCAGCGTCCACATTTTCAGTCCAAACCCTTGTTGTACTAGCTACTAAGGTGGAAGCAATCACTGGCTTGCATGCCCCTAGTGCTACATGGCATGACTTTCATAAATTCATATCAATTTAAATTTCATGTCAATTTCAAGATCTATAATATTACAGAAGGTAGTTGAGTCCTCCATTGGAGGGGTAACATTCCTGCATTCCTCACATGACTATAGCATCCATTAAGGGGGAATTGTCTAGAAAAGAATTGTCTTTGGGGATTGGGTTTAACCCGTGCAAAATATTGCACATAAAGGCCTTCATGTCTACCTTCTGCCATTCTTCCTGGATTGACTCCTTAAAGTGGAGGGCCACCCTAAAAAAAAAAAATAGCATTAATATTCTTAAAAAAAAACATTTGAAAAAAAAAATTTTTAACTTACCAGAAAGCCTGTTGCTAGGCATTCTTCCTAATCTGCCTCTTCCTACTCCGCGGTGATCTTCAGTCTTCTCTCCTCCTCGCATTGTCTTCTGGGGAAGGTGGTGCGGTGTGTTCTGGGAACTGTGTGTGTCCCAGAACACAGCGCGCCCCATTCACAAAGCGTTGCGCGACTCGCGCATGCGCAGTAGGAAACGGGCAGTGAAGCCACAAGGGTCCACTGCCTGTTTCCTTTAGTGAGGATGGCGGTGCCGGGACACGATACGAGGGACGTATCGGCCTCAGGGGGGGGGGGGGGCGACATCGCGGGCGCCCTGGACAGGTAAGTGTCCTTATTAAAAGTCAGTAGCTACAGTGTTTGTAGCTGCTGACTTTTAAAAAAAAATATTTTCGCTGGAACACCCCTTTAATGTTTTCCCTTAAAGGAAAAAGGAAGAATGGGTAAAACCTTTTGGATTTCTTTGGAGCCTGCTGCCTCCTCCCACTCCATAGCCCATTTAATTGCCTTGACATAGGGTTGTATCAGGACAAAGTCAAATTCAAATGGCTCTGGTTCTTCCTCTGAGGAGGTGAACTGCTTCACCTCTAATGCCAGAGAGTCTGGGAGAAGGGCAGAAGTAGATGGCTTGGAGGGAGGGGTAGTTTGAACCGTGTTACGCCAGATTGTGATTTTTTGTCAGACATACATAAAAATCTATTGTTTTTCAGGAGTAAAGAACATCAGTATCTTGTGGGAACATCTCACAAATAAATGTCATTGAAACAATGTTTGCATAAGACTAGCTTTGCTGTTTTCTAATACAATGGGGAAATGTACATTGCTAATTTTATAAATAAAAGGACAACAGCACAAGCTGAAAGTGGAACTTCACCTGTGGATGACATCAAATCTACACCAGGAAAAAAAACTG
The DNA here is from genome assembly GCA_028564925.1 of Lithobates sylvaticus. Lineage (NCBI taxonomy): Eukaryota > Metazoa > Chordata > Amphibia > Anura > Ranidae > Lithobates > Lithobates sylvaticus. Next base: position 314,914,618 of record CM053029.1, on the reverse strand, counting down.
CTTAATATATCACTTTCCTTTAAATGCTTAATGTCTGGTATTCTGTTAAAGGAGAAGCAACAATAACATAAGGTAGGTAACTGTTTAGTGTTTCCCTACAGCATACAGACCATTGTCAATGCTCATTTGCTAGAAAGGTTAGATAGCATGTGCGTTGCGTGCATATTTTTTAGTACTCTGTATGTCTTATATTGTTTTAAGTAGTTTGCATATACTGTACAGCCTTCTAGTTTAGTAAAGGTATATTAATTTACTACACGGTTTTCATTTTCTAGCTTTACCACAAGGTAGCTAAAAAGATACATGTAAAACAGGGTCTAAGATAGTTTCCCTAATGCCGCGTACACACGAGCGGACTATCCCGCGGGATTGTCCGCTGGACTCAAGTCCACCGGACAATCCCCTCGTGTGTGGGCGCCAGCGGACTTTTTGGCGTCAAAAGTCCGGCGGACTAGGTTTTAAGTTTTGTTTTAAAATTGTCCACTGGACTTGGCAGTCCGGCGGACAATCCCGCCGTTAGAAGGCTAGTCCGCCGGACTTTTGAAATGAACGGACTTGCCGCTCATCGGAAAGTCCGTTCATTTAGCACGTGACTTCAGGTAGACGGAGCTAGCGAAGGCAGTGAATGCCGCCGCGCTAGCCCCGTCACCTGGCATGGATTTAAAGGGAATCCCCACGCCGAAAAAACGGCGTGGGGGTCCCCCCAAATCCATCTCAGACCCTTATCCGAGCTTGCAGCCTGGCAGGCCAGGAAAGGGGTGGGGACGAGCGAGCGCCCCCCCTCCTGAGCCATACCAGGCCGCGTGCCTTCAACATGGGGGGTACCCTGGGGAAAGGGGGGCCGTGCGCCCCCCCCCACCCCAAAGCACCTTGTCCCCATGTTGATGAGGACAAGGGCCTCTTCCCGACAACCCTGGCCGTTGGTTGTCGGGGTCTGCGGGCGGGGGCTTATCGGAATCTGGGAGCCCCCTTTTATAAGGGGGCCCTCAGATCCCGGCCCCCCACCCTATGTGAATGAGTATGGGGTACGATGTACCCCTACCCATTCACCTAAGGTGTAAAATGTAAAGTAAAAAACCACACAATTTTGAAAAAATATTTTATTGCACTGCTCCGGGGGTCTTCTTCCGTCTTGGGGGTCTTCTCGCCGGACTCCTCTGCTCTCTTCTGCTCTTTTACCTAGCTCTTTCACGAGCCGAGGAGGCCGGCTACCTTCTTCGTCGTTGACGTCTGGGGGTCTCGATCTGCCTTCGGGGGTCTTCCGGGGTCTCTTCTGTTCTTGCCGCGGTCGTCGTTTTCCGCGAGAGCGACGGGTCAACATCGGAAGAAGTCCCAGAAGATGCTGGGACTGTGACATCACAGGGGGGCGGGGTCACCATGTGAAATGATCATGTGACCCTGTCCCCTTGTCCCTATATAAGTCCCAGAAGGCGGCGCCGGCGGCACGGAAAACGACGACCGCGGCAAGAACAGAAGAGACCCCGGAAGACCCCGGAAGACCCCCGAAGGCGGATCGAGACCCCCAGACGATGCCGTCGACGACGAAGAAGGTAGCCGGCCTCCTCCGCTCGTGAAAGAGCTAGGTAAAAGAGCAGAAGAGAGCGGAGGAGTCCGGCGAGAAGACCCCCAAGACGGAAGAAGACCCCGGAGCAGTGCAATAAAATATTTTTTCAAAATTGTGTGTTTTTTTACTTTACATTTTACACCTTAGGTGAATGGGTAGGGGTACATCGTACCCCATACTCCTTTACATAGGGTGGGGGGCCGGGATCTGAGGGCTTATAAAAGGGTGCTCCCAGATTCCGATAAGCCCCCGCCCGCAGACCCCGACAACCAACGGCCAGGGTTGTCGGGAAGAGGCCCTTGTCCTCATCAACATGGGGACAAGGTGCTTTGGGGTGGGGGGGCCGCACGGCCCCCTTTCCCCAGGGCACCCCCCATGTTGAGGGCACGCGGCCTGGTATGGCTCAGGAGGGGGGGCGCTCGCTCGTCCCCACCCCTTTCCTGGCCTGCCGGACTGCGTGCTCGGATAAGGGTCTGAGATGGATTTGGGGGGGACCCCTACGCCATTTTTTCGGCGTGGGGATTCCCTTTAAATCCATGCCAGGTGACGGGGCTAGCGCGGCGGCATTCACTGCCTTCGCTAGCTCCGTCTACCTGCAGTTACGTTCTAAATGAACAGACTTTTCTCCGTGTGTGGGCAAGTCCGTTCATTTTCAAAAGTCCCGCGGACTTTGTCCAGCGGATTGTCCGCCGGAGAAGTCCGGGCGTGTGTGGGAAAGTCACACGCTCGGAAGTCCGGGCGTGTGTGGGGAAGTCCCGCCGGACTAGGTCCGGCGGACAAAGTCCGAACGTGTGTACGCGGCATAAGCTTATAGTAGCCGAGACCAGTCTAAAATGTGGCAGATGTTAATGTATAGGATGAAATAGAGCCTTGTCCTTAACCCACCGGTATGAAGTAGCTAGAGAATTCAGACAGGGATTTATAAATGTCTTGTTTTAGTAGGGATATTACTTGCTAGCTCTCAAAGTCCCTGTCCCTAAAAAGGTCCTGGAGGCAATCAATGCAGACAAGTTTGTTTGGCAAGGGTACTGCACAGCAGGCCAAACATTTTTTCCCTTTGGTCACTGTCAGCGCTCAGGGAAAGAAGGGAAAGGTTTTTGAGAGCTCTTCCTATGATTGGTATGGTACCTGTGGGGACTAAAAAGCACTGTAATCTTCTGACCTCTTGTACCGCAAGGCATTCTCTTGTACTTTTTCCATTGAGAACAAGAGTGGGCAGGGCTGAAAAGAATAAAAAATACCAACAGGAAAACTAAATCTTAGTTACCTAGGCATAAGAGAGTCTTGTGCTTGTGGTGAATGGCTTATAGTTAATTACACCTTTCAGGCAGCTACACAAGCAATAAAAGGTGACAGGTGAGCATATGCAGAGGCCTAGGGGAGGACAGATGAAAATGCTTGATGAAGATACCTAAGAGAGTAACTTCCAGGGGAGTCCCATTTGAAATGCATGCATCTTCACCAAATTGGCAGGGACCACTTACTCCTAGTTAACCACTTCGCATCCGGCCATAGCCGAATGACGGCCTCGTCGCGGATGTCATATGACGGCCCCCCCTTTCCTCGCTCCACGAGCGCGCTCACGAGCGCACATCGGGGAAATTCTGTGTTGGCCATGTCCCTTGGACACAGCCAATCACAGATTGCTGTAAATGGCCAATCACAGCGGCCGTTTACAGCGCGATCGCCCTGGCCAATGAGCGATGATCTCAGATGTAAACATATGAGATCATCTCTCATTGCCGGCTCTCTCTCCTCACTCAGAGACAGCGTGTGAGAAGAGAGAGGATCTGTGAATACAGTAAGACATCAGCCACCTCAGTAACCCATCTGTGCCACCTCAGTGCCCCTTCTGTGCCACCTCAGTGCCCCTTCTGTGCCACATCAGTGCCCATCTGTGCTCATCAGTGCTGCCTCATCAGTGCCCATCAGTGCAGGCTTAGTACACACCTGTGTAGTCGTACCAGCAACCAGCAGCATGTCCAAAAGAGTCTTTTCCGCAGAGGAGTCGTTCCAAATTCTTTCCCAGGCCGACGAGAGCAACAGGGAGCTCTCTTGTTCAGATTCCTCTTCATACGCCGATTCTGAGACAGACATAACGAGCCAGTCCTCAGTAGCGAAACACAGAGTGACTCGGAGGAGGAAGATATTCGGCCGGCCAAACGAAGGTGTTCTGGTGAGGAAGCAGTGCCATCCACCAGCACCGCAGTGCCATCCACCAGCACCGCAGTGCCATCCACCAGCACCGCAGTGCCATACACCAGCACCGCAGTGCCATCCACCAGCACCACAGTGCCATCCACCAGCACCGCAGTACCTCGGCAAGAAAGGCCAAGGACCCATGCCAGCCTTCCCTATGCCCTTCAAAACCCCTTGTGGCTTCCTCCTAATTCAGGAGAAGCCAACATTCCCCCTTTCACTGCCCAGCCAGGAGTCCAGGTGGACACACAGAATTTTACCCCAATAGATTTTTTTAATTTAATTTTTACGGAGGACATTTTAGGATCAATTGTGGCCCAGTGCAATCTTTATGCCCAGCAATTTATTTTGCAAAACCCAACCTCATATTATGCCCGTCCCTATGAATGGAGAGACCCAACGGTGGAGGAGTTCAAGGTTTTTTTAGGCCTCACATTTAACATGGGACTCACCAAAAAAAAAAAACTTTGATGTCCTATTGGTCAACCCAGCCCCTCCAACACATGCCAGTCTTCTCCAAGGTTATGTCCCGAAACAGGTACCTCATGATACAGAGGTTCCTTCATTTCAACGACAATTCTCAGTGCCCTCCCTGAAATTATCCAAATTATGACTTTTCAAAATTCGCCCACTTTTAAATTATTTTTCTCAAGTATTCCCCCAGCTGTTTACCCCAGACCAACACATATGTGTGGATGAGTCCCTTATTAAATTTAGTGGCAGGCTCAAAATAAAACAATTCATTCCCAGCAAAAGGGCCCGCTATGGAGTAAAGGTGTACAAATTATGCGACCGAGTCACAGGGTACATGTATGCCTTCAAAGTCTACGAAGGGAAGGACACCCAGCTGCAGCCCCCTAATTGCCCGGACTACTTGGGATCAAGCGGGAAAATTGTTTGGGACCTCATATATCCCCTACTGGAGAAAGGCTACAATTTATATGTAGATAACTTCTACATATCCCTGCCTCTGTTCCACAACCTCCACCGGATGAAGACACCAGCATGTGGCACCGTTAAAAAAAAAACGGAAGGGCTTCCCTCAAAGTCTCGTGAATCAAAAATTGAAAAAAGGAGAAACGGCAAGTCTGAGAAACAAAGAGATTTTGGCAGTGAAGTGGAGGGACAAAAGGGATGTCTACATGCTGTCTTCAATCCACAATAATACCTTTGTAGAAATCCCCAGAAGAAATGGCCCCATAAAAAAACCCAAATGTATTTACGATTATAATTTGTATATGGGGGGAGTCGACTTCAACGACCAAATGATGGAACCATATCTTGCTACAAGACGGACATACCATTGGTACAAGAAAGTTGCAATATATTTTTTTCAATTGACAATATATAATTCGTATGTCATTTACCGGAACTCCACCCAAAACCCCAAACCCTTCCTTGGCTACCAGGAGGAAGTTTTCACTGCCCTTGTATTCCCGAGTGGCCCACCAGAAAATATCCAATCAGATGTTGTTAGTCGACTCTCCCACTGCCACTTTCCTGATAAAATCCCTCCCAAACCAACAGGCCAACGCCGTAAAAAAAAGTAAGGTGTGTACCAAAGCAGGAATCAGAAGAGACACATCTTATCATTGTGCAGAATGTCCTTCCCAACCAGGCCTCTGCATAGGTGACTGTTTTCGCCGTTACCATACTTCAATAAATTATTAGTGAAGCATGGTAAACGTAATCTTCAGTTCCTGCCCTTACACACCCCTTATGCCACTGCCTGCTCTGTAACTGACCCTGGCTTGTTATACGACCATGCTTCTGCCTAACGATTCTGTACCTACCTCTGCCTGATCTGGAACTGACCCTGGCTTGTTATACGACCATGCTTCTGCCTAACGATTCTGTACCTACCTCTGCCTGATCTGGAACTGACCCTGGACTGTTATTCGACCATGCTTCTGCCTAACGATTCTGTAAATACCTCTGCCTGATCTGGAACTGACCTTGGACTGTTTGACCATGATATTTGCCTGCCTCTTGGACTGATCTTGTACCCTGCTACTGGACTAGTGGGATTCAACACAGGGGTCTCACATATGTGAGGGGCTCCAGAAATGTTTTTCTGGATGAAGAAAACAATTTTTTTGTTTTCTCAATCCTAGATTAGGGTCTGGATGCTCGGAGGCTTCAAAGAGATTTGGGTTGGGGAAGCCTCTACCCCTGTCCCCATTCTGTCTTGAACGAGGCCCTACTTCTGCCTGCTGCCTGTAGGACTTCCTGCCATCATGCCTCTGCCTGTCGCAGTGACCACACCACATGTCTTGCCTACTACCAGGACCAATATTTTTGGCGCTGCTGACAATATCTCTGCCTGCACTGACCCTGGACTTTATATGGACAATATCCCTGCCTGGACAATTGTGTTCGCCGTTGCTGACCAAGTCCCTGCCTGCTGCCTGGACCAGTGCTATCCTCCTGTGTACAACTGCGCTACTACAACCACAGGTAAGCTTGTGTTTACGCTTTGCTCAGCATAATGTATTTTGGGGTGTAATCCTTGGTATGTGCATTCTATGTGTCCCTGGAATACCTGATGGTGTTCCTTGCATTTTGGATCTCTGTGTGTGGCCAGACTGTGTAGAAGTCTCATACGCATGGTATCGCTATGCTCAGGAGGAGTAGCAGAATGCATTTTGGGGTGTCATTTGTGCTATCTAAATGCTACCTGTTGGAAATGCGTTTTCATTTTTTTCCCACATTTTCCAAAAACTTCTGGAAAAAAACGAACCATTCAAAAGACTCATTATGCCTCATAGATTATACGTTGGGGTGTTAGCTTTCCAAAATGTGGTCATTTTGTGGGTGTTTCCATTGTCCTGGTGCTCCAAGGCCTTCAAAAGTGTAATAGGTGGTTGAGAAATGTGATGTGTAATTTATGCTCCTAGAACACCTGATGGTGCTCCCTGCATGTTGGGCCACTGTATGTGGCCAGGCAGTGAAAAAGTCCCACACATGTGGTATCGCTATACTCAGGAGGAGTAGCCGAATGTATTTTGGGGTGTCATTTGTGCTATCTAAATGCTACGTGTTGGAAATATCTTATAAACCAACAACTTTGTGTAAAAAAAAATGCGTTTTCATTTTTTTCCCACATTTTCCAAAAACTTCTGGAAAAAAATTAACCATTCAAAAGACTCATTATGCCTCATAGATTATACGTTGGGGTGTTAGCTTTCCAAAATGGGGTCATTTTGTGGGCGTTTCCATTGTCCTGGTGCTCCAGGGCCTTCAAAAGTGTAATAGGTGGTTGAGAAATGTGATATGCAATTTATGCTCCGAGAACACCTGATGGTGCTCCCTGCATGTTGGGCCACTGTATGTGGCCAGGCAGTGAAAAAGTCCCACACATGTGGTATCGCTATACTCAGGAGGGGTAGCAGAATGTATTTTGGGGTGTCATTTGTTGTATACATATGCTATGTGAGAGAAATAAGCTATTACAATGACAATTTTGTGAAAAAAAAAATACCTTAATTTTGCAAAGAATTGTGGGAAAAAATTACAACTTCAAATAACTCACCATGCCTCTTACTAAATACCTTGAAATGTCTACTTTCCAAAAAGGGGTCATTTGGGGGGTATTTGTACTTTCCTGGCTTGTTAGGGTCTCAAGAAATGAGATAGGCCTCAGTACATCGGATGTGATAATTTTTTTATGATTTGCACCACAGCTTGTAGACTCTAAAACTTTCACACAGACCAAATAATTTCCACAAATTTTTGGTTATTTTTACCAAAGATATGTAGCAGTATAAATTGTGGCCAAAATTTATGAAGAAAAATTAATAATGTGCTAAATTTTATCACAGAAACCAAGAAAAATTAGTTTTTTTTTTTCAAAAGTCTTTTTTCATTTATAGCGCAAAAAATAAAAAACCCAGAGGTGATCAAATACCACCAAAAGAAAGCTCTATTTGTGGGAAAAAAGGACAAAAAATTAATTTGGGTACAGTGTTGCATGACTGAGTAATTGTCATTCAAAGTGTGAGAGCACCAAAAGCTGAAAATTGGTCTGGATGGGAGGGGGGTTTAAGTGCCCGGTAAGCAAGTGGTTAAAGCCTGCCTCCCCATATGAACACAGCACCCACAAGAAAAGGAGAGAAAGATGTGGAGGTGGTAAGGAAGTAAGCTGAGGAGAAGGAATCATAACCCTAGCAAAACAAGTAGTGGGGGAAGAATTATTATTATTTATTATTATTATACAGGATTTATATAGCACCAACAGTTTGCGCAGCGCTTTACAACATGAGGGCAGACAGTACACTTACAATACAAATCAATACAGGAGAGACTAGAGGGCCCTGCTCATTAGAGCTTACAATCTAGAAGGTAGGGTCAAGTTGAAACAAAAGGTAATAACTGTGGGGGATGAGCTGATGGAGAAAATTAAAATACAGTTGTTAGGTGTGGGTAGGGTAGGCTTCTCTGAAGAGAAGGGTTTTCAGGGATCGTCTAAAAGCTAATAAAGTAGGAGATAGGCAGACAGATTGGGGTAGGGCATTCCATAGGATTGGAGAGGTTTTGGAAAAGTCCTGGAGGCGAGCATGGGAAGAGGTGATGAGGGAGCTAGAGAGCAGGAGGTCTTGAGAGGAACAAAGAAAACGAGTAGGTTGGTATTTAGAGACTAAGCTAGTGATGTAGCTGGGGCAAATTTGTGGATGGCTTTGTACGTAGTGGTTAGTATTTCTAATTTAATTCTTTGGCCGAGCGGAAGCCAGTGGAGGGATTGACAGAGAGGAGTAGCAGACACAGAGCGATTGGAAAGGTGGATGAGTCTGACAGCAGCATTCATGATGGATTGAAGAGGTAATAGACTATGTAGAGGTATGTATCTCTGTGCATTCTGGGAAGAACCAGAATGCACAGAAAAGAAGGAACAGTGAGCAGAGTAATGATAGCGGAAAGCGAAAGAAAACAGCAGAAAACAAAACCCTCCCCCACGCAATCCCACTAAGAGGAAGTTAGAAAACCCATCTGTCCCAAAAGACCCACAGAAGGGACTTCCCATCTCATTAGTGCATTTAGCAACCCAAGGTATGAGACAGCACCTTAGAGAGGTTGAACCCAGGTGGACACTGGAATTAGTTGGCAGGTATACAACATGACACTGGTCTGCAGGTGAAAGGTTTAAAAAAAGTAAACTAAAAGTTAAATGCTTTGGGGTCTTTCTCTCACTCTTTTTTAGATTTTAACCAATCATGTAGGTGGGGACAAGGGGCGGAGCGCTAGCACTAGAATGCTAGCTTGTAGGCCTGGGATGCATTTTTCAGTAAAAAAAGGCTGAACCTCCATCAGCTTTTCATTGCTGTTTGGATTCCTGTAAGGTGCATATAATTATTGTGCTACCCTGTAAAAGGAAAGTGAGCTGCTACATAGGAATGGGACAAAAATTCATAAGTAATGGTGGGTAGAAATGTAGCGCTAGTGAATAAACAGTGATAATAAACTGTGTAAATACATAAACAAACCTATATATGGGTAAAAAATATATATAAATAAGTCCCAACAGTGTGTATCAGACGAATAAGTCCTAAATGAGTCGGTCCCAATGACGGGCGAATACCATCAAACAAAAGGACTGTTCATATAGGAAGAGAAGCACCACCTGAATAGTGTAGCATCTGTAAAATAGTGACATCCATAGTCAAATAAAATGGGTACACTTACCAGAACCAATGGACCTGGATGTCAGCGACACCAGGTCAAACAGGCATGGATATCCAGAACTACGGTTCAGTGGAAAATGGTCCAAGGAATCCTCAGACACTCTCTCTATGGAATCTCGATGATGGAGGCAGCCACTAAGCCATAAAGGACCAGATGGAGGGCTCAAACGGACTCTTAATATGGAGAATATGCAAAAAAGAGGAGGACTTCCAATGGTGCAGGTCAAAAAAGGTGGGTTTTTTATTCTTCATAAAAACCAGCATACAAATAAAATGTGATCACAGATAAAAGGCAATATGGGGAGCGATGAACCAAGTCCTATGCGTTTCGTCCTACTAGGACTTCTACTGGGGCATCTAACAGCTCCCCTATATTGCACATATATATATAAATATCTAAAAACTTGTAGACCAATCAGAGACTCAATCGAAAATTGGTAGTAATAGGTTCTCTGATAGGAGGAAGACCGGTCACAAGATGGACTATAGTTCAACCCCCTAGCAGTGACCAATCGCATCTCAGTATGTAAAACCCTAAATTAAACTGTAAGGTCACCAGGAAGTAGATGGATGGACACTTGATGTGAAAAACGTGGACTGAAAGCCTGTGAAAACGAACATAAAAGCCACATGTTGTGAACCAGCCAATCATGATCGGGACTGTGGGCGTGACCAAACACACGCCGCACAGCTACCTATCAGGAATTGAACTGTTTGGATTCCTGTTGAAAATTTGCTCTCAGTTTCTGTCTGTTGAAATTGTTTTCACTGTGACAGTAAGAGGAAAGCTTTCTAACAGAACTCCTGATAGCAATAAAAACCTAACAGTGATCCTTATCTTTCTTTACTCAATCCAAAACAAATGTAGCATATTTTGGCTGGACATGCACTTTAAATAAATTGCCCTTCCCACAAAGTGTTTTTTATGCCATACGCACACACAGACAAAGACTAGTTTTATATATAGGCATCTGTTTGCCACTGACTGTTTGATAAATTCCAAAATGTTTGGAGGAAAGCTAACCAAATAGTACTGGTACTAAATGTTGAAATGGGCTCCACATAGGTACGTTATAGTAGCTATTTCCTAAAGCAGCTTTAAATGAAATATATTAGAGCATATTATGTCACCTCTAGAGAGTTCTGCACAGCATTAATAATATCCCATCTAGTAAACTTCAGTGCTTTTTAGGACTCACTTGTATTAGCCTTCTTACTGTATATCATAATTCAACTTCTCTCTTTTAACTGCAACATTTAACAGATATTCTAGGGTCTAAATGTTTTTTCTCCATGAGTAAAAGCTTCAAAATGAACAGAGTGCCTTTACAGGCTGCAGAGCATAGTGGAAAAGCCTCTTTTCTAGTGATTGCTATAAAGCAGGCCAAAGATGTGTCAAGTTCAATTACCATCAATAAGGAACATCTGTATTTGGGCACCCAAGTTACTTAATGCAAACATTTCATAATTATATAGTATAGCACACACACTGCATTATGAGATGTGGTATCCCGAAGTGAATGATATTCGCATTTTTCAGATCAGTCAGCAGTCTTGGTCTGTACTTGGCTCGGTTTGCTGTCTCGCCATCACAACCTTTCTTTATAATATTGAATTAAGTACAATCCACATTTTTTCTCTTATCTGTGAAATCTTGCGGTTGTGGCTCAACTTTTTTTTTTTTTTTTTTTAATGAAAGATTCAAGTGCACACATCAAATTTTTTTCCTTGTCTTCAAGACATCTGTTTTTTTTTCCAATCAGCTCCAGTTAAAGAAAGCAAACTTTTGTCAGGGAACACTAGAATTTAAATGTTGCATCAGGAGTGATCACTTTAGTAATAACACTGGACCCCATGGAGCTGATTTAAAAAGGGAGCATGTTTCACACTATCTTTACTTGAAGTGCCCAATCAGAGTCAGGTTTTTTTTTTTTTTTTTTTACAATTCTTTGCACCTGATAAGGTATAACTGAAGCTGGGATAAACAAAAGTATTTCTTTAGGAAATTATCCCTTTATACTTACATTTCAAATTTAAACCCAAATATTGACTGATTTAGCTGTAATCTCTATCTTTTGCTATGTGTTCACACAAAAAATATCTAAAGCTCAGGTTTTAAAATTCTCTAATGCATATATGTAATCTATTTGCTAAAGTTCCCCAATGTTTAATTACATTTTAAATTCATAATTCATTTTTAAACATTTATATCTTGTATTTAATTAAATTATTGGTATTAGTAGAAAATTTGAAGTGTTTGTATTTTATATTATTGTTTTATAATTCTCTGACAAATTGTTCATGGGCTTTATAGAGTATGTAGATCATTTATATTAGACCTTGCCACTGAAGGAGTTCACAGTCTAATGTCCATGCCACAGCCACACCAATGTGTACATGCACACTAGAATTTGATAAATTACATTTCCTATTATTTTGAAAAAATAGCAGCTTTTAGAGTATCTCTTCAACTACTATACATGTTCTAATAAACTATTGATAGACAATGAAATCTGGAGGTCAAAAAAGGAATATAAACACTTAATATGAATTGTCTTCCTAATCAAATACAGGTTACCAGGTTTGGTGATCCTTAAGAATTTGATGTAACCATGTATGTGCCTCCTGATTTTAAGAATTAACAGGTAATCTGACCACTGACACCCAGGTTAGATCCACTTGATTAGTCATTATCATACAAGCTTCCACTGCCTTCACTCAGTCAGGCTCAGGAGATATTTCCATCTTTTTTTCAATCCTGAATGTAATTAGATACTTTTAGTGGATACCAACCATGTATTATTGTGTTTTCTTTAGTAAATTAGACTATATTTTTTGTCATAGATTCAAATAATGATGCTTTTATTGTAAATGATTTAAACTCCAATACTACAAAAGAACATCTAGCACAAATGATACAAAATCAACAGTCGTGCATATGTTATACATTGTCATCTTCTGTCAAAAAAAAATGTTATCAGTTTAATTATAAGTCAAAATTGTGTCAGTTTTATGCCTGTTTTATGTTCCAAACACTGGGTTTGATTTACTAAAGGAGTCGTGCATGTTCCCTTTACTAAGTGAATTTACTGTTTGTAATGTGACTTTTTAACTGAGCTTAGTAATTAAGGTAAACTCACCAAAGTGAAAAAATGAACATGCTAAATCAACCTTACTGTGTAAATGAAAAATTTGAAGGAAATGGTCTTTAATAAGTTTACACGTTCTATAAATATTTTAACAGAACGGTGCAAAATGTGTATATTAGTAAAATATTGTTTTGCTGGAATGACCACCGCTCCATTAAGACAAACTTAATTAAATTGGTTACGGTTGACAAAAACAATTGCATGTATTGGGCAACCACATCCTTAGACAGAGCATATACAGTGTATATATATATAACAGGGCTGTCTAAAACATTTATGCTATTTTGAAAGCCTTAACCACTTTAAATACTACTGATGTTATATGTGAATAATGGAAGTCAGAAAGTTCTCCATTGTTTTTTTTTTCTACACTCATTTAAAAGATTACCTTCCCTTGGATCCTTTGCATTTTTTCTGCCTTATATTGGGCTACTAGGGCAAATTATCCACAATAAGTGGGGTATCTATCCAACAGTATGGTCCTCCCCACTTAAGGAAAGGTCTTGGGCCAGATATTGCCAGCGAGTTGTACAGTTGTCCTGTATCAGAGTACCCACCAGCCTGGAACAGGTAAGGTAATCCTAAATGACAGAATTTAGTATTCTGATTCTCCATTGCTTGTCTGTCTCATTGGGGTATAGCAATCTTGAATGAAGCGTGCCATGCTCAGTAATCGGGGCATAATTGGGGCATGATTGGGATGTGCTTTACACACAACAGAAAAAAGAATACTTGCATATACATTTACATTTGCTTCCCTACCTTTCCGTTCATGTGTCTGGAAGTCCAGAACTAATAGAAATACCTGGTACCTCTGGGAATGGGGTAGCATGTGACTTTATGTCCATATTCCATACCCTTGGTATAAGCTACAATTCTGGTGGCGGATGTGCATTTGCATTCCATTGGAAACTACAATTTATCTGCTTTAGTGGAAGATGTGACTTATAGCTTCTTCATTTAAAGGTCTCCATGAATGAATGCAGCTGTGCGAGAGAATTTGAATGTGACAGTGGCTGTGGGGGAGAGGAACCCCCACCTGCTATCATAGGGGATGGGTGAGGGGGTAAGTGGGGCAGGTACTCGAACATGTTACATGTAACATTTTCAAAAGGTGAACTTAGCCTTTAAGGTAGCCCAATCATTTTGAATGGGATACCAATGAACCAGAATAGGCAAAAAAAGTGCATGCAGCATTTTTTTCTGATGTGGTTCACCACAAGACACAGTATTATGTTACTGCGTGTTGAGGTGTGCTGCAACATGTGTGGCAGCTGCATTGTCTTAGTACATTAGGATGCAATTTAAAATGAATACCATCATGTATTATGTTCTAAGAAAATGTTACAACTTCTTGGTGGAGACATGAACAGCAATATTTTATGGAGTTTAACAGTTTAAAAAACAAAATACAAGTTTATTCAAATCAATCAAGTTATTTGAATATTTGGAATCTTTTCTTCCACACCCTGGTATTTTGCATACTTTTTAACTTTTTCCACAAATGTTTATAAGCATATGTTTGTATGTATACATTAATGTATATATGCGTGATATTGTCTCTGAAGAAAATTTCTCAGAAGTAAATTAAAAAAAATATGTGATAAGCCAGAGTCTTGATTGCAAATTAAGCAATACCATGTTCTCACATCAGAATAGAATTGAAACAAGTGGATTCTAATAGTAAAATGAACAAATGTGACTGCACATGTTTAAGAGTTAGTTAATAATGTTGATACTGATCAATTGACATTAGTTTTCTTGTCTGCTAATACTGCTATGTACATTTTTTTGCTGTGAATTCTATTTTCTGTGTTACCTAGAGGAAGAATATTGGTGGACATAATACCTAAACATAAGTGAATACTATAGAGCTCTGGCATACCAGGCACAGTATCAAAATGAAATTGTCATGTTTCCTTTGTGCTTGTGTGGGGTTACCTATAGTTTTCATATAGGTACTGTATGCTTCTGTGAATAGTAGGGACAGTGAACTATACACTTCTCTGGGACTAATACTGCTACAAATGGTTCTGTTTAGTCTGTGCTACTTAATATATTGACACTATATAGCTATAAGAATTATATAAATACTATGGAAAGTTTTGCAGGAGTTACCCGGCATTTTCAGTTATTTTATTCTTTAAGGTTTGGATTACTAAATGCCTGGATTATCACCCATTCATTTATTCCCTTTTATTTTATTATAAATGCAGTATGGTTTGTTTCTGACTACAGATTACTGTTATAGGAATGTGATAATTGCAGTAACTAGGAGAGCAAATTTATATGAGGTTTGCTTTAGAAATTATATTTAGTTTGACAATTCTGCCTTTTTCTTGCAATCAGTTGGTAGCCACAATTTTTTGGTAATGCAAGCACTGTTTGGTATATGGCATGGACAAAAGGAAACTAATAATATTGTCATTTTAAAATTATGTGTTTTAAAACTAATTATAATGTAAATTTCTGCAACTGTATTGTGCATTAAAAGTTGCAATGCTACTTAATAACAAAACAATTTCAACATATAGAAGTAGCCCACTCTGTAAACATATGCTAGTAGTTTGTGTATTACTTTATCAACATAATCAGAATAATTAGTCTTACCCAGATGATTATTCTTTAAAGTAAGGATAAAGAAATACTGGTAGTATGCTAACGATAAAAGTAAATATTTTTTTAAGTTTTTTAATGCTGTTAAATCATCTTTGGTAAAGTAGGTATGTTGAACAAATCTTAAAAAGAACATGTAGCATGTATGTTACATTTCTTGTGATGTTAAAATACTACGGCACAGCAGAAAATTGAAAACAGCATATTGCATGGTTTACACAACCCCTTAAAAATGTTAACTTTAATTTAAGAAAACTTTATTCATTGTATCTTATTATAAAGCCAGGCAAACGTGATTCAATCACAAAAAATATGTTTTAAAATCAAACAAATAAATACATACTGTAAATAAATAACTGTGCCAGCAATGTTTCCTTTTCAGGCTGGCCTTTTTTGCTAGACTTAGAATATGTATGAAATTAAAACAGTATATAACTGACTATTAAATTTTACCTTATTTTATAAAAAAAAGGAAAAAGTTATATGATGGTAAATAATGGGTTTGTTAAACGTTAAATAAAATGTGTCTTTAAAAAAAAAAAAAAAATTGAAACATATGATCATAAAATGCATTGGTACTTTCTTTAGATGTCTAAATGTTAAAGTAATGTATTATAGTAGATTGTATAAAATTAAATTTAGCTGAAACATTTAGCCCTCCACAGTCTTCAACTCCCAGGTGAAAGGCAAGAACCATTTCAATTTGGAACATTGCAGGGATTTTATAAGTGCACAGGGTACATTGTTTTAATTTGTTTACTAAGGACATGGAATGCTTTTAGCTCCACTAGTAATTTGCAGATTTATGTAAGCAACGTACTCTATTAGAAACATGCCTAGTTACCTTAAACTGTATTGCTTTAAAAAAACATGCCATTAAAAATGTGGGATTCAAATATTTTGCTCCAAATCAAGATTAATTAAGGCAATGCCTTAATACTCTGTAAGTGTATTGTGGTTAAATTATTGTGAAGCTATATTTTTAACACTATCAATTTCTTTTATGTTTTTCATTTTGGTTAAAGCATTTTGAAAGGATGATATAACACATGTCCTAAGAAACTGAATCACAAACCAGATTCTTTTGAACTTGAAATTTGGTTATATAAGACATTTGCCTATAATTTGAGTACTTTGATTTTTTTTTATAATAATAAAGTGAAAATATTAATGTTATTTTTGCCCTAATTCTTTTTGTTTTGCTACTGTATTCAAATATTAAAAAAATATTAATTTTCTTTTTACATGATTGGATAATTAAAGTGACTCGTCAAACATGTTATTATGTTAATATTTCCAGTCCTTTAGTAAACTAGCCTTATTTAACAATTTATTTATTTATTTATTTTTCTGTCACAAGCTACATCTAAAGTCATAAACTGTTATTTGTTAGTTTAGAATAGGGCATGCATTGATTAAAGCTTAACTGTTTAATAAAATGTTTTATTTTGCATTGGATAAAGTGGAGAACATGTAAAAGTGCTGTTTCTGACCCCATTGTGAATACAGGATCTTGCTTCTCACTTGCGTACAAAAAATGTGAGAACAGCAGTCCCAGCCACAAAGAGGCATAAACAGCAACAAAAACATTGTCAAACTCTTCCTCAGCCACTAAAAACATGTTTTTTTCTTAACTTTGTCCCTGTTGGAAAGATTTCTCATCAATCCTGTTAAAATGGGAAGTCAAAATCTCCACAGTAAGGACAAAGATTGAAAAAAAAAAAAGTGGACAGAGCCTCAAACCACATCCCAAATCAAAAACAATATGACTGGAGTTGGGCTTTAAACAACTGTCAATTCATGTTTTATAATTTTTTTGTTTTGTTTTTAATTTTAGAGGTTTCCCATCCCAACAAGCATTTGAAGGGAAATCCTTGATTATAAAGTTGTTTAACAGTTTAACAGTTGTTTAACAGTTGGAACAAGTGTTCCATTTGGAGATTTCCCTTCACCTCCCGTGCCAATGACAACTGTAAAATTTTTGATTTACCATCATTTCCTGTCCCAGTGGACAGGATAATCAGTATACACAGAGAAGAAGAATATCTCCAGTTCCAACATAGACAGCAATATAAATCTTTTAACACTTCTACACTCTTTTCATAATGGGAAAGCGAGTTTTGGTTTCAGCTATATTTTTAGAAATATAGGTGTTTAACCACTTGCCATCTATACCTGAATGACCCCCACAGCGCGGACCTGAATTTCCGGGAGGCTGTCATATGAGTGTGCTGTGATCACTGAGTCACTGAGACTCGGGTGCTCACCGATCCAAGTAAGGGGCCGGTCTCGGCTCCTTACTATGTGATCAGCTGTCAGCCAATGACAGCTGATTACATGATGTAAACAAAGGCTCGGTAATCGTTCTTTTTTTCTCCTCACACTTATAGCGTGAGGAGAAAAAAAAGCCGTTCACTGACTCATCTGCAAGGGACATCAGCCCCGAAGAGGAAGAGGCAATTATGCCTCATCTGTGCCACCTGCCATTGCCACCTGACAGTGCCCACCAGTGCCACCTATCAATGCCCACAAGTTCCACCTATCAATGCCCACAAGTGCCACCTATTACTGTCCACCAGTGGTGCCAATCAGTGCCACCTAGCAGTGCTGCCTATCAGTGTAACCGATCAGTGCCCATCATTGCCACCCATCAGTGCCCATCACTGCCCATCAGTGCCCATCACTGCCACCTATTGGTGCCCATCAGTGCAGCCTCTTCAGTGTACATCAATGAAGGAGAAAAATTACCTGTTTTAAAATTTTATAACAAAATATTTAAAAAATAATTTAATTTAATTTCAGGCTTTTTACATTTTTTTTACAAAAAATAAAAACCGCAGAGGTGATCAAATACCACCAAAATAAATCTCTATTTGTGGGGAAAAAATGATAAAAATTTTGTTTGGGTACAGTGTTGTATGACCGCGCAGTTGTCATTAAAAATGCATCAACGCTGAAAGCTGAAAATTGGTCTGGACAGGAGGGGGGTTTAAGTACCCAGTAAGCAAGTGGTTAAATCCATACAGGTTTTACTGAACAGCAAACAAATGACTATTTTAATAAATCACTTGTATTTCCTTTTACCTGGTAGATGCCCATGTACTGATTGAATGGTTATTTTTTGATTTTTTTCATCTCTAAGCATGAACAATTTCAGAGGTCCTTAGCTTCAGGAACTACAGACATTTATGAGCATGATTCTGCTGCTTCATATATACTTTACCCACTTCAATACTGGGCACTTTTACCCCCTTCCTGCCCAGGCCAATTTTCACCCTTCAGTGCTGTCATAGTACATAGTTAGACTGTTTGAAAAAAGAAACAAGTCCATCAAGTTCAGCCAATAAAAGTGTGTGTGTGTGTGTGGGGGGGGGGGGGGGGGGGATACAGTCCTATATGCACAATCGTATACACACAGTTGATCCAGAGGAAGGCAAAAAAAAACAGCAAGCCATGACCCAATTCGCTCCAGAAGGGAAAACAAATCCTTCCTGATCCCCCAATAGGCATTCAGATATTCCCTGGATCAACTTTACCTATACATGTGAGTATCCAGTTTTATTATATATGTTTAGGAAAGAATCCAGGTCTTTTTTTAAGCAATCTGCTGACCTGGCCAGAATCAGCTCTTGAGTTTGTGGGAGTCTATTCCACATGTTCGCAGCTCTTACTGTGAAGAAAGAGTGCAGCGCTGGATAATATACAAACAATAAATGATCAAAACTTTTAGTTTTGATCATTTATTGTTTGTATATTATCCAGCGCTGCACTCTTTCCTATATCTATATCTTTTTGTGCCCTATGTCCGGGTTATAGTGCTTAGCTGCAGGATATCCTTCACAGTTTTTGTTTAGTCACTTTCCTATACACCTAGCGCAATTCTTTTCTTTTTTAATTTCTTACTGTGAAGAATCCTTTCTATATTTGGAAATTAAATCTCTTTTCCTGCAGACATAAAGAGTGCCCCCTTTTTCTGTGTGATGAACTTAAAGTGAATAACTTAACACCAAGTTCACTATGGACCATTTTTGTATTTGTACATGTTGATCATATCTCCCCTTAATTTCCTTTTCTCAAGAGAGAATAAATTCAGTTTCTCTAATCTGAATCAAATTTTTTGAGACAGATAGAGCCTTATTTTGGTGGTATTTAATCACCTCTGGGTGCTAAACAAATCAAAAAATACCAACAATTTTGAAATATTTCTGTTATAAAATTTCTGTTATAAAATTTTGCAAATAAGTAATTTTTTGTCTTTACTGATGTGTGCTGATGAGGCTCCACTGATGGACACTGATGGGGCTGCACAGATGGGCACTGATGGGAACTGATGAGGCTGCACAGGTAGCACTAATGAGGCGGCATTGATGGGAACTGATAATCTGCACTGATCGACACTGATGAGGAGGCACTAATGAGACTGTACTGATATGGCGGCATCAATAGGCACTGATGGGCACTGACAAGCTGCACTGATGCACACTGATAAGCTGCACTGATTGGCACTGATGGGGCTGCACTGATATTAAGGGCACTGCTGATCACAGACACAGTGCATTAGGAAAGGACTGCCTATAACCCACAAGTCTGTTTACATGTAATCAGCTGTGATTGCACTCAGCTGATCACATGTTAAATGACTGCTGTGATTGGACCTTTACTGCAATCTGTGATCAGCTGTGTTCAAAGGACAATCTGTGATCAGCTGTGTCCAAAGGACACAGTGGTCATAGAGTGAGCCCAATGCACACCCCAGGGGGCGTGCAGGGGGTGGGGTTCTGGGAGGATGTCCATGGAGAGAGCCACGCTGTAGCCGCCTTTTGGCTATAGAGTGGTAGTAAATTGGTTGAAGAAAAAAATGCAACTTAATTACCAAGAAAGATATTATTTTGTTTACATTAATTAAATCATCTTAATGTTTAGAGATTTGAGAATGAAGTTAATGTAAAAAAAAAAATCTTACTAATGAATGTTAATGTTTAAAAAATCTTGTTCTACTTAGTTTATAATTATAAATGTACATGGTGGAGGCAACCATATTTGATTATTGCACACATACAGGTCCTCATACTTTCCAGTACTACCAAATGGTTGTACTTTACTGTTCTCTCGTACCATGCAAGTGTGTTGGACTAATATCGTATCTCAACAATTGTTGAGTCATTGACGTAGCTAATTGACAAATCTCTATTTATCGGTTTAATATAATATCAAAAGTATGGAAAAAGCAAACATGTTAAAATGTAAATTTTAAAAATCACTTTCCTTTAAAGTGACTATGTTGGGGAAACAAATGCCTAGAAAGATCTCCCTACAAAAGAGATTCAAGGTCAGCCAGTGTCTGCTGCTGCTCTCCAGTAGACCTACAGGTCACTGCCGGACACACTAAAGGATATCTATGGTCACAGCACACACTTTCATTTTATAAAAGTAACATTTTAATAGCAATACAAGCAATTGCTAAATTTAATCTAACCCCTTCCCCCCAGCATCCCTTTAAATAGCTCTGAGTGACAAGGGCTGAATGCCCAAGGCTATCACGGTGGTTTTTAGGCTGGACTGAGAGCTGTCTTCGACATCTCAGTCTTTGTGCTGGGAGCGCACAGTGAATGATCAGCACATAAACATTGGCCACTCAGAGGTGAATATGTGCGGCATGTGAACGTTAAAGCCCAACTGTTTAGTTGCTGCAAATATGTGTTGGACTGGTGTAAAGGGGCTAAGCTTACTTCTCCTTTCATGTTGTGAGTGCTGCATGTTTGCTGGCCATCTCTTTCTAAAACATCCTGGATTCTCTGCATGCTTTACAGCATTGTCTTTCAATTTCTAAGAACTACATATCCCATGATACCTTGCTTTTCGCAAATAGTGATTCTTGTACTGACTCTGCCTACTGAAATTCCTCCTCTGTAGATCACAAGGCAGGCTCTGTGAAATGTGTGACACAGCAGTGCCTACCCACAGGACATTCATTTATATCACAACACTGAAGGAAGGATGTGTGGGGATTTTCAAAAAGTACATTTACAAACCTTTAAGATCATTCACATTCATAGCAATATGTTATAAATAATTAAAATACCATGTGAAAATGAAAGTGAATATAATGATTTAAAATCTGACCATATATAATGATGATGGGAAGAACATCATATTTACTTACTACTTTTGCAGGTATATTTTTATGTGTATTGGGTATGAGTATTTTTTTTCTGCCAGGGTCACTGAAAAATTGGTTGCAATTAAGTACCCATAAAAACAAAGTATACTTTACCTTTAAAATTAAGAGCATAACCATTACAAATGATTTATTTCTAGTAACTGAGAACCAGCAGTGAAAAATCAGTAAGCACACTCAATTATTATTTGACTTCTCTGTAATACACTGTAGCCACAGCACATACAGACCACCTCCCAGGGTTAGTAGTAAGGATGGGCCCGGTGTTCGATTCGAACCCATGTTCGAATCGAGCACCGGGCGTTCGCTCGCTCGGCGAGCCCAGAACTATTGGGGCCGCTCGCATCAAATTCGTGTGATGCGAGCGGCCCCGCAATGCATTGCGGCCCGCGCAGTGCAATGCTGGCTGATGATTGGCCAAGCATGCACTGTGACCCCGCATGCTTGGCCAATCACAGCGCCGGCAGCGAGGAGAGCCATAATTGGCTACAGGCAGGATGCCTGTAGCCAATTATAGCTCAGGGGCTTTAGTACACGCCCCATGGTATAAGTCGGTGTCGGCGGCCTCGCATATTCTGTTTCAGTCAGTGTCAGCGTCTCAGTGTGCTGCTGACAATATGTGCTCTATTTCTGGGGATATGTGTGTGCGTGCTGTTAGAACAGCATTGCAGTATCACATCTGGGGGGTGTCTATAGGTGGCCTGTGAAGGGGGGCAGGTTTCCTGTGCTTAGAACTTTCCCTGCAAAAAAGTGTAATTTTTGCAGGAAAAAAGCTATTTAAAAGCACTCGCGGCTAATGAATTGATGGCTCCTGTAACACAGAGAACTGTCATTCATTAATAAAAAACAAAAAAAAAGCGTGGGGGTCCCCCCAAATTCAATAACCAGGCCCTTCAGGTCTAGGATGGATATTAAGGGGAACCCCAGCCAAAAAAAAAATTGCCTAGGGTCCCCCTCAAAATCCATACCAGACCCTTGAGGTCTGGTATGGATTTTAAGGGGAACCCTAGCCAAAAAAAATGGCATGGGGTCCCCCTCAAAATCCATACCAGACCCTTATCCGAGCACGCAACCTGGCAGGCCGCAGGAAAAGAGGGGGGGGCGAGAGCGGCCCCCCCTCCCGCCTGAACCGTACCAGGCCACATGCCCTCAACATTGGGAGGATGCTTTGGGGGTCTAAGACCCCCAAAGCACCTTGTCCCCATGTTGATGAGGACAAGGGCCTCTTCCCCACAACCCTGGCCATTGGTTGTGGGGGTCTGCGGGCGGGGGGCTTATCGGAATCTGGAAGCCCCCTTTAACAAGGGGACCCCCAGATCCCGCCCCCCCCTGTGTGAAATGGTAAGGGGGTACAAAAGTACCCCTACCATTTCACCAAAAAAGTGGCAAAAATGGTAAAAATGACAGGAGACAGTCTTTGACAATTCCTTTATTAAAATCTTCTTTCTTCTTTCTTCATCCTTCGGTTTCTTCATCTTCTCCTTCCGTCATCTTCTTCCATCTTCTTCTTCCATTTTCTTCTTCCTCCGATCCGCTTCTTCTTGCGCTGGTCTTCTCGTCCTTCTCGTCCGGCATCTTCTTCCGTCGGCGTCGGTGTCTCTGTCTCTTCTTGGGCCGCTCCGCGCAATGGGAGGCTCCCGCTGTGTGAGGCTCCGCTCCGTCTGACAGGTCTTTTATAATGGAGGGCACCTGGTGACCCCCCCCCCACTGACGCACAGGGACGTCATGGGGAATTCCATGATGGCTTTCCCCATGACGTCAGAGGGGGCGGGGTCACCAGGTGCCCTCCGTTTTAAAAGACCTGTCAGACGGAGCGGAGCCTCACACACCGGGAGCCTCCCATTGCGCGGAGCGGCCCAAGAAGACACCGACACCGACGCCGACGGAAGAAGATGCCGGACGAGAAGGACGAGAAGACCAGCGCAAGAAGAACCGGATCGGAGGAAGAAGAAGATGGAAGAAGATGACGGAAGGAGAAGATGAAGAAACCGAAGGATGAAGAAAGAAGATTTTAATAAAGGAATTGACAAAGACTGTCTCCTGTCATTTTTACAATTTTTGCCACTTTTTTGGTGAAATGGTAGGGGTACTTTTGTACCCCCTTTCCATTTCACGCAGGGGGGGGCGGGATCTGGGGGTCCCCTTGTTAAAGGGGGCTTCCAGATTCCGATAAGCCCCCCGCCCGCAGACCCCCACAACCAATGGCCAGGGTTGTGGGGAAGAGGCCCTTGTCCTCATCAACATGGGGACAAGGTGCTTTGGGGGTCTTAGACCCCCAAAGCATCCTCCCAATGTTGAGGGCATGTGGCCTGGTACGGTTCAGGTGGGAGGGGGGCCGCTCTCGTCCCCCCCTCTTTTCCTGCGGCCTGCCAGGTTGCGTGCTCGGATAAGGGTCTGGTATGGATTTTGAGGGGGACCCCACACCATTTTTTTTGGCTAGGGTTCCCCTTAAAATCCATACCAGACCTCAAGGGTCTGGTATGGATTTTGAGGGGGACCCTACGCCATTTTTTTTTTTTTTTTGGCTGGGGTTCCCCTTAATATCCATCCCAGACCTAAAGGGCCTGGTTATTGAATTTGGGGGGACCCCTACGCTTTTTTTTTCATTTTTTTTATTTTTTATCAATGACTTTTTTTTATGAATGAGTTTCAATGAATGACTGTTCTCTGTATTACGGGAGCCGTCAATAACACATTAGCCGCGAGTGATTTTAAATAGCTTTTTTACTTTCAAAAATGACACTTTGCGCAGAGACAGTTCTAAACACGGGAAACATACACAGTATATTTTAGTCAATTAAAATCTCCAGTGAGTCGACTAAAATCAAATGGGTTTAGTTAAATTGTAATGCATTATTTACACAAATCGAATGTTATTATTTATGATATTAAGGTTTGAACATGCACTACAGATCACAGATTTATTGTAATATATAACGTCTTTATAAAAAAAAAAAAAAAAAAAACTGGTTTCATAAACAAACAAAAATATTGCTTTTTGACAAACAGCAGTGCAACTTTAAAACATAAAAAAAAAGAAAAAATGTAAACTCTATTGGCTGTGATGCCATTGCACATATTAGCTGAATATATTACCAATAGTAAATATTAAGAAGAAAAAAAATAGGAAAAGCCTTTTTTATTAATTTCTTATTTTTTTTTTCTTTCAGCTCACCTTACTTACTCTTATGTGCTAGTGTTATTTTGTGTTTTAGTTTTAGTAGTATTTTAGTCACTAGGGTAACACTGCACTGCTTTGTTGACAATATGTTAAAAAATTATGTAAAGAAAATGTAAATATATATATATTTGTAGCAGCGACACTTTTACAAGGTGTCCGCTATATGTGAAATTTTGTTTTTTTACCTCAGAACAGTAATGGGGTTCTGAGGGTTAATTGTGCAGGTTCACTTTGGCATCAGTTTGGCTGGGCTGTACTAGGGTTCTGCCTGGTCATGGGTACATTGAGGTACACATGACAGGCCCAGAACCAGGCCTGGTTGGTCGTTTTGAGTATCAGTCTTCCCCGGAGCCAATCAGTGGGTGCGTCTGGCCCCACTGTGTAGTCTGGGGAAGGGTACTTAAAGGGCTGAAGTCACGTGTTCGGCCGTAGCTGCCTGTTCCTAAATCTGGACCGGGGCAGCCCCGCGATGGGTCCCGGCCCGGGAGCGTTTGCCGTCCCCCAAACATGGTCATTTTGACTAGCCCCACAGACCCGCTTGGTCTGGGGCAAGGATCCATCTGTTCCTGAGTCTCAGAACCGGCTTGTCCGAGGCGCAGTAACTGAGGGAGGATTCAAGGCGCCCAGGTGTGCTCTCAATCTTGGAGGGGCACAGCAGCTCATGTAAGCGACCGGGGGAGGACACTTCGGAGAAGGGCCAACAAGCTGGCATCTCAAGAAGTGCCTGGTTGCTGGGTTGTTATGGACACTAACAGATCCACAGTTTCACAGTGCTGCCAAGTTGACAGAGAAAGTTCCAGGTACTGAGAAAAGGTTCCTATTCACTTTGGGTTGAAAGTTTATTCTGTGTCAGAGACTTTACAAGTTTCCGGATTAAAGTGATGACTGCCATAATCTCTGGCTAGAGATTTGTTCAGCTTTAAAGCGCCCAGCTGTGAGTGGCTACTCTCTGGGTTTGTGTTAGAGACATTTCAATTGTCAGAAGTTCAAGGTGCCTGAGTTTTTTCACCCTTGCCCTCTGTTCCTATTCGAGACTGTGTTTGTTGGATGTTACCCCTGCAAATAAAAACCCTTTTAAAGGACTTTTATGGTGTCAGCATCCAAAGTTGTAAGGTACTAACCCTGGGAACCCCTGGACATGGATTCACAAGCCAAGCGGAGGTAACTGGTAAGCCCAAAAGTCAAGGCCGCCCCATCGAGGGTTATGGCCGCTACATATTTTTAACATACTGTCACCACTCAGTGTTCCTCATAACCGCTGCACCAGTCATATTGTCACTGATCGCTACCACACCAGTTACAGGGCCTCTGATCACCACCATACCATTCATACCATCCCTGGTCACTGCTGAACCCGTCATAGTGTCCCTGGTCACTACTGCACCGGTCATACTGTACCTGATCACTGCTGCATCAGTCATAGTGTCCCTGATCACTGCTGCACCAATCATACTGTACCGTATCACTGCTGCACCAGTCATAGTGTCCCTGATCACTGCTGCACCAGTCATACTGTACCTGATCACTGCTGCACCAGTCATATTGTCCCTGATCACTGCTGCACCAGTCATACTGTACCTGGTCACTGCTGCACCAGACATAGTGTCCCTGATCACTGCTGCACCAGTCATATTGTCCCTGATCACCGCCTCACCAATTACATTGCCCCTGATCACTGCCATACCAGTCATATTGTTCCTGATCACCGCCACACCAATTACAGTGCCCCTGATCACTGCCACACCAGTCATATTTTCTACAATCCCCACCACACCAGTTAAGGTGTCCATGATCACAGAAACACCATTTACAGTGTCCTTGATCACCGCCACAGCAGTCATATTGTCTATAATCACCTCCACACCAGTCCCAGTGTCCCTGATCACTGCCACACCAGTCAAGTTGTCCATAATCACCACCAAACCAGTTACAGTGTCCCTGATCACCACCACACCAGTCATTGTGTCACCATAAGGTCTTGTTTACATGTGCAAAGCTCTCTAAAGAGCTATCTGTGTTTGGATCGCTCTTCAGAGAGCATTGAACAGACAGTGAGGAGACATTGTATCTCCTCTTACCATCTAATTTAAACCCTTGGATCCCACAAGAGCAACCCATTCACTTGAATCAGTCACAATCAGCAGCCATACAGGGGGTAAAATTCCTGCCACAGCTGTGAAGCAAAGCTTTGAAGCTGTAGCATGTGTACAACGCCAGCTGTTGCCTCTGCAGCTAAAGAGGGTAGCAGTTCAGGGGCGATAAAACACAAGGTTTTACCACCCCCAATGTCACATGTGAATGCACCCTAATAGTGCAGCCAGTCGCAGTTGGTGTTCCTGAATCCTAATTGTCCCCTGTACTCAGCCTGGACTGTTTATTGATCATGTTTATTCCTGTTTCCTGGACTGATTTGTTGACCATGTCTTTGCCTGCGTCTAAACTGAGCCATGTGCATGTCCCACTGACTGTGTTCATGAGAACCACCAGTCCCAGAAATTCCCTGTGGACAACTTCACATATGAAATTAAAGGATATCTTTTATGCTTCATTTCCTTATTCTCCTGTACTTCCTGGGCAGTGAACATGACATTCCTGGGGGCAACCATATACTAGTATGCTAGGCTTGCTTAGTTTATAGGAACTGGGACTGCTATAGGTGATGCTACACTGAGCTATGTTTCCTGATTACTCATATAGAAGTGGTCATTACATTACATTGATTTTGATACAGTTGGTTGAAGAATGTCTGGTATATAATCAGCCCAGACAGTGAAAAAGTCTCACACATGTTTCACCATACTCAGGAGGAGTAGCAGGATGTGTTTTGACATGCAAGTATGCTCATGCTGTGTGTGAGAAATAACTTATTAAATTGACAACTTTGTGTAGAAAAAAAAAACACATTATTATTTTCTTTCTTCATTTTCCAAAAACTTGTGCTGAAGAACGTCCTAAAAGGCCCTCCTTGCCCATTTTTCTTTCCAAAATGCTCCAGGGCCTCCAAAAATGTGATAGGTAGTTAGGAAATTAGATGCACAATTTAAGTCCCTAGAACAACTAATGATGTCCCTTGGATTGCGGGCCCCTCTGTGTGGCTAGGGTGTGAAAAAGTATCAAACATGAGGTTTTGCCATACTCAGCAGGAATAGCAGAATGTGTTTTGGAGTGTAATTGGTGTAATTCTAAGTATGCCTATGATGTGTGTTACAAGTATCTCATTAATTGACAACTGTGTGTAAAAAAAAAAAAATACATTGCCACATTTTCCAAAAACTTGTGGCAAAAATGTTTTTTTTCAAAAGATTCACTATGCCTTTCAGAAAGTGCCTTGGAGTGATTGTTTACCAAAATTGGGTAATTGTGTGAGTGTTTCAACTGTCCTGGGGCTCCACGGCCTCCAAAAATTTAATAGGTAGTCAGGAAATTAGATGGGTAATTTATGCACGGAAATACCTTGTACTGTATAATTTCCAAAAAGAGGTCATTTGATGGGTATTTGTACTGTCCAGCCATTTTAGGGCTATTTTAGTGCCTTCAAGAAATTAGATAGACAGTCAGTAATTCAGGATTGATAAATCTTCAAATATATATAACATAGTTTGTAGACCCTATAACTTTCACACAGACTAAATAATATATGGTATACCAAATTGGGTTATTTATGTAACATAATACACATTGACCTAAATTTGTGAAGAAAGATTATTTATTTGCAAAAGTATATAACAGAAACTAGGAAAAATTTGGTATTTTTTTTCTAGATTTTTGGTATTTTTTTCATTAATATAGGAAACAATAAAAAAACCTAGTGGTGATTAAATACCACAAAAAATAAAGTTCTGTATGTCTAAAGATAAAAAAAATAATGTAATTTGGGTACAGTGTTTCATGACTGAGTAATTGTTATTCAAAGTGCGACAGCGCTAAGAGCTGAAAAGTGGCCTGGACTGAAAGGGGGTGAAAGTTTCCAGACTTAAAGCAGTTACATAAATATACAGTGTATAGTCACTGAAAAACACTATATTTCCCCCTCAAGTTACTTTGATCTTCTTACATCCATTCATTGTTGCAGTTAGTACACAGCACATCAGTTGTAAATCTGCAAATAAGATGAATTTCAAGAAATCAGCAGGAAAGGTTCTCACACAGAGACTTGGCATCCATACAGAGATGCCAAGACAAGTGAAAAAGAACAAAGTCGGTGTTTGTGGCAATTAGCCAAAATTAAACTTACCACAGCAGGTGAGGTGGAAAGATAGCAAGAGAAAGGCAACAATAGAGGAAAATAAGTTAAATAATTTACTATCCACTATGTCAACCCAATGCAGCGCCCACATGAGATATTAAATCACAAAGAACGTGTGCAAGATACTCAACACCCAGTCACTAATGTATATTACTTTTTCTGTAGTAGTTATTTTTCTAATTGTGCATACCGTTTTTACCTGTAAAATTACAGCATTAGATGCTGGTATTCAAAAAGTTTCTAAATTCTTGAATGCAATTTGCTAATTTATTCAACAGTTCACAATTTATTAAAATCTGTATTTAACTCTAAAATCCACAATGAGCTTTGAAAACTTCACTAAGAGAACCATTTAACATACATTAACTTTAGAGATTTAATCCAAGCACTATTAACTGGATGTAAAGTTTATGTTTACCCTTAAGTTCCAAAATCCACCGATAATTTGAAAAACCATGTATGGGCAAATGGGCACAATGTGATCAATAAAGTCTGCATTGTTTCAATCTTTTACTAAAACCAGGGTAAAAAGGTAGATGCAATTATATTTGAAAAGCACTAAGAATGCAACTTGAAGGTGTTTAGATGGAAGGTGTCCCAGATCTCTCTCATATGTTTTTTTTTTTTTTAAAAACTCCAGGCAATACCTAATTCTGAAATGGAGGAAGGAGCAAACATTTCCCTCCCGAGGCCTTGGATTTACCTCTTAAAATTAAGCTGCTGGTGCAGTGATTCTTTTTAACCACTTCAGCCCCGGACGATTTTACCCCCTTCCTTACCAGGGCACTTTTTGCGATTCGGCATTGCGTTGCTTTAACTGACAATTGCGCGGTCGTGCGATGTTGCACCCAAACAAAATTGATGTCCTTTTTTTCGCACAAACAGAGCTTTCTTTTGGTGGTATTTGATCACCTCTGCGGTTTTTATTTTTTGCGCCATAAACAAAAGAAGAGCGTCAATTTTGAAAAAAACACAATATTTTTTACTTTTTGCTATAATAAATATCCAATTTTTTGGAAAAAAAACCCCAATTTTTTACTCAGTTTAGGCCGATACGTATTCTTCTACATATTTTTGGTAAAAAAAATCGCAATAAGCGTTTATTGATTGGTTTGCGCAAAAGTTATAGCGTTTACAAAATAGGAGATAGATTTATTGCATTTTTTTTTTTTACTAGTAATGGCAACGATCTGCGATTTTTTTCGTGACTGCGACTTTTGCGGCGGACACTTCAGACACTTTTGACACATTTTTTGGACCATTCACATTTACAAAGCGATCGTTGCTATAAAATTGCACTGATTACTGTGTAAATGTGACTGGCAGGGAAGGGGTTAAAACTAGGGGGCGCTGCAGGGGTTAATATATGTTCCCTGCAAATGATTCTAACTGTAGGGGGAGGGGACTCACAAGGGGAGGAGACCGATCAGTGTTCCTCTGTACTGGGAACACACCATCGGTCTCCTCTCCAGTGACAGGATGTGGAGCATCCTGGGCAATCGCGGGTGCCTGGCGGACATCGTGGCCGCCGGGCACGCGCACCGGGTCCCGAGCGACGCCGCGGGTACGAGCACACCCTAGATGGCCGGGAATAGGAGGACGTCACATGACGTCCACCCAGGATTGAAGATCCACCTTGTGGACTACATATGACGTCCACATATGCCGGTATTGAAGTGGCTAAAGGATGTTACTTATCTTCTCTGTGTCTCTCAAAATCCTTGGGAGTAGAAACCAGATGATACCGAACAGCAAAGACATTTTTATGGCAGTCCTGTGACTAAAAAGCTTTTTATTTGTGGAGCTGGCCACAATAATAAGGCCTGTTCTAGCATACCTTTATATATTGCAGCTATTCACCACATATAAAGCTCTCAAAAGAGATCATACGAGGTGGTATCAAAAAGTTTATAGACTAGCTCTGTTTGCAAAAAAGTACTTTATTTGTATACGTTTACACAATATCACCTTCAAAATAGTCCCCTTGCACAGCAGTACAGCGCTCCCAGCGCTCCTGCCACTTCTGGATTGTTTCCTGGAAGTCTTCTTTTCGAAGTGTGTCAAGCACCTTCTGCAATTCACGATGGATCTCCGCAATGGTGTCAAAACGGCAACCTTTGAGCTGGATCTTCAACTCAATGCAGCATCTCTGTAAACTTGCCAGATCATGTCAAATGTCACTGTGGAAGATTTTTCCAGTTTCACGCAGAATTTCACATTTGCTCTTTGTTCTAACTTGTCCATGATAAAATAGCAGAAGTGGTAACGCACATGATCAGATTAGCACCAGTTGCACAGCACCCGATGTACACAGGACGATGTCTTTTGGCACACCGACTTATGAAGGCTGGTGCTCCCTGTGCTTGCAGCCTTGTGCTGCCATCTGTTGGCGTTTGGCAAAACTAGTCTTAAAACTTTTTGATACCACCTCATATGTATTTACTACTGTACTTTGTTTCTCTGACTGAGAAGAGAAGTGAATGGTGTGCAATATGAGTGGCCACAATGTGGAGTGGAAGTGAGGAGAAGAGAGATTTGTGGCAATGATCTTGCAAGATCACAGGCTGAGATAATCATCCATGAAGAAATAAAATATAAAAGTGGGAGAAATAACAGTTAAAACATAAAGTTAAAGCGGGACGGTACCTGAAAAAAAAATTAAAAGCCAGCAGCTACAAATACTGCAGCTGCTGACTTTTAATAAATGGACACTTACCTGTCACAGGTTCCAGTGATGTGGGCAGCAGAGGCCGATCAATCGATCGGCTCTCTGCTGCTGCCGGCGCCATTCTCAGTGAGGGAATCAGGAAGTGGCTTCACTTCCCGGTTCCCTACTGCACATGCGCGAGTCGCGCAGCGCAATGAGAATCGTCAGCGCTGTCTGCCGAGACACGTGTGTGTCCTGGCAGACAGCGCGCCAGGACAGGAAGTGGCGTAAACTCCCGTGGGAGTTTATGCCCGGAAGTGGGTGCAGATACCTGTCTTAGACAGGTATCTGCACTCCTCTCCCCCTGAAAGGTGCCAAATGTGACACCGGAGGGGGGGAGGGTTCCGAAAAGCAGAAGTTCCACTTTAGGGTGGAATCCCGCATTAAAATGAATAAATTACCAATTGGAGAGGGACCATGCATGTTTTTGTTTATATCAAGACATTTCAGAGACACTTTTAACTGCGATTATTTACGGCTATACAAATACACTAGGAAACATGTCACAATTATTCATATAGGGTGTCTTGTAGATAGGTCTTTCATTTTTAGTTATTTTGCTTCCTAATATATAGGTGAATTTATGGGCTGTGACCCCCCTAAAGCACTAGGAAATGGAACACGATCCCCTAAAACACTAGAACATTTTATTAAGCGGGTAAACGTCCCCAACTCTAATGCCCCGTACACACGGTCGGAAATTCTGACCACAAAATCCGTCTGATTTTTTCCGACACTGGTGTTGCATACACACAGTTGGACAAAGTTGTCCGAAAATCCGATCATCCTGAACGTGGTGACGTTCGTTGCGTACAACGGGACTACGTAGAGGCTAGTAGCCAATAGCTTTGGTCTTGTAATGTGATCTGAGCATGCGTGGTACTTTGTCCGTCGGAATTCGCTACACACGATCGGAAAAATTACGATAGGATTTTGTTGTCGGAAAATTTGAGAGCAGGATCTCAAACTTTTTTCGTCGGAAATTCCGACGGAAAAAGTCCAATGGAGCCCACACACGGTCGGAATTTCCAACAACATGGTCCGATAGGACATTTTCCGTCGAAAAATCCGACCGTGTGTATGGGGCATTAGAGGTCATAAGGGGGGTGGCCATAAATAGTAACTATCATGGTCTATCTCAATTTCATAAATGGACACCAAAGCCCACTACCTTGTTAAAGAGTGACTTGAAGCAATCTTTAAGACTGAACTCCAGACAGAGATAAAAAAAAAACACAGATTATTGCAGCTATTCATTTATTAATAAATAATTAGGGTCACATTGAATTAAAATGAGGGGTGGTGGCGCTGTTCAATATGGGTAAAAAAGGAGATATGCTAAAAATTCATATATACTGTGCTATAAAAGGAATGCAAGAGTTCAAATGGAAAATATTAAATAATAATGGATGTGTGTAAAAATTGTGTATATAAAAAAATATATATTAAATAGATGATAATCTCCACCCTCTAGGTGGGTTATTCCAAAGGTGTATGAAAAATAATTTATGTGCAAAAGAGCTTGACAACTATATGTGAATATATTGATGTAAAGTGAATAAACAAGAATTAAATAAAGTGACTCCGTGACATACAACTAATTAATATATAAACTAATTAGGTCTGTATCAAAATATACCATAAAAATATTGATATAAAAAATATATATATGAAAATGAAAAAACCAAGTGACTCGTGGTTAAATAAAGTGACTCCGTGACATACAACTGATTGGTATATAAACTAATTAAATCTGCATCAAAATATTCCATAAAAATATTGATATAAAAAATATATATATATATAAAAAAATATAATAAAAAAAATATAGAGATGAAAAATCCAAGTGAACCGTGGTGATCAAGTCTTAGTTGTGCTCCAACCGATGTGTATTATAAAGTCCTTAAGGCGTGTCCAAATGAGATAAAAACAAGTGTCCAGACAATAATAAAAAATAATATATATAAAAAAATATTTATATATATAAAAATATAAAAATCAAAATTAATGACGTCTTGTTTAAAAACTCAAAGAATTCCTGTAGCAAATGAATCCAGTAGCACATACGGATAGCCGGTGTATTTATTCAGTGCTCCCCTCCTTCCATAGAGTGACCCCTATTAAGCAAACACTCACCAGAGTGCCTAACCCCTGCAGGGGTAATAGGCATGTACCAATCCTCAGCAGGTAATATGGAAATCCTCCTCTGTAGGATAAATGATGAAAGGAATCCTCTCCGGTGGATGTGTTCAGCTTGATCCAATACTGGGGCTGTGGGATGCACCTCCGTGCAGACCGTATGTGAAGGAAAGGAATGAAACTAATAGTGTAACTCCGTTAACTAAATTGGATATTTATTAATAAAAATGTTGGTGTTAGCCGCAACGGCTATTACAAATCCCAAATCATACAATAGAAAAAATGAGGCTGTAAAAAAACAGAGCGCTCAGCGCTGGGCTATGCGATGGTAACACCGCAAAGCCCTGTGAGCCGGCGTGCGTTCCAACAGTAAGCTGGGACGAAACCGGAAACTGCAAGTCGGAAGTGACGTGACGTGTATCAGGGTATCATCTTACGTACGTTTCGTCGTAGGACGTCTTCGGAGATGATACCACCCTGATACACCTCAAAGAATATATGCAGTCAGCCGGGGCCACGGTACCAATTAGGAACGGGTGGGGGCGGGGCAGTAGTACAAAACCCGGGGCCGCTCAAAGAAGCATATTACGGGCTAATGTATGCAAACTGACGCCAAATAATTCGTAGGACATTAAAACCACCCACGGGAAATGCAATTAACCCCCCTCCAGATTAACTCTAGATAAAGGGTGAACCGTAGCTCCTGTTCTGAAGGCATATTGAGGGTTATATGTTTGAAGGGATACAAGTATTGCATTAAGAACAACAAAAGCCTAACATATGTTATCGAATGCCCGTGCCGATTACAATATGTGGGTAGAACCACCAGACCCTTATGTGTCCGTATAAGAGAACATATCAACAATATTAAAACGGGTTTTCCTAAACATCACTTATCCAGACACTTCGACCAATTTCATAAAAGGGACCCATCTGGTCTAGTTTTTTACGGGATAGATATTATCAATAATCATTGGCGAGGAGGGAATAAAACCATTCAGGTATCCCAGAATGAGACCAGGTGGATATACCGTCTCGGGTCTTTAGTACCCAAGGGGTTAAATATCGACATAGACCTTAACTGTTTTTTATCCAATTTTTAACACTGTATCCTTATTTCCTACCTCTTGATCTATATTTATTATACCTTATTGGCTCCCAACGTGTATATTGTGAATACACATATATACATATACATTCGTTTGACATATGTTATCATCTACCAATTAGTATCCATTATTCTTTGATTTTAGTCGACATAAATATACACTTTTATACCCTTACGCGATTTAATACTTCATACATTGTTCATTTCTTTGGTTCTATACATACACATTCATATATTATTACGCTATGGGATCTTACATATGTTTCAGAAATACAATGGACACCCCTTTCCAAATATTAGACTGACTATCTTTCCTCCTTTGTATCTGGTTATACATATCCTTATATCTATATTTTATGGATTGCCCATATACCTAATATGGGTTTTTTGGGAGGGCCTTTCTTAGTTTATTAATATTTTTTATATATTTTAGGCTACTTTTTTCAGTACTTTTTCTAGTATTATTCATATGCCTCTCCCTTAATGATGCTATCCAAAATATTTTACAAATACATCTGTTAATGCATATTCTTTATATGTTATGAGATACTCCTTGTCCTAATTTATCTATATTATATATTATTCCTTTGTAATATCCCTTTCTTTACATACACATGTGCTGCGTCCATCATAGCACTTGTTTATGGAACTTAGGATTGAGAAGTTATTGTTGCATTTATGCTAATTTATTGGCTTTTGTTATTGTTGTTCTTAATGCAATACTTGTATCCCTTCAAACATATAACCCTCAATATGCCTTCAGAACAGGAGCTACGGTTCACCCTTTATCTAGAGTTAATCTGGAGGGGGGTTAATTGCATTTCCCGTGGGTGGTTTTAATGTCCTACGAATTATTTGGCGTCAGTTTGCCATAAACCGCTGACTGCATATATTCTTTGAGGTGTACCAGGGTGGTATCATCTCCGAAGACGTCCTACGACGAAACGTACGTAAGATGATACCCTGATACACGTCACGTCACTTCCGACTTGCAGTTTCCGGTTTCGTCCCAGCTTACTGTTGGAACGCACGCCGGCTCACAGGGCTTTGCGGTGTTACCATCGCATAGCCCAGCGCTGAGCGCTCTGTTTTTTTACAGCCTCATTTTTTCTATTGTATGATTTGGGATTTGTAATAGCCGTTGCGGCTAACACCAACATTTTTATTAATAAATATCCAATTTAGTTAACGGAGTTACACTATTAGTTTCATTCCTTTCCTTCACATACGGTCTGCACGGAGGTGCATCCCACAGCCCCAGTATTGGAACAAGCTGAACACATCCACCGGAGAGGATTCCTTTCATCATTTATCCTACAGAGGAGGATTTCCATATTACCTGCTGAGGATTGGTAAATGCCTATTACCCCTGCAGGGGTTAGGCACTCTGGTGAGTGTTTGCTTAATAGGGGTCACTCTATGGAAGGAGGGGAGCACTGAATAAATACACCGGCTATCCGTATGTGCTACTGGATTCATTTTGCTATAATTAATTTTGATTTTTATATTTTTATATATATATATTTTTTTATATATATTATTTTTTATTATTGTCTGGACACTTGTTTTTATCTCATTTGGACACGCCTTAAGGACTTTATAATACACATCGGTTGGAGCACAACTAAGACTTGATCACCACGGTTCACTTGGATTTTTCATCTCTATATTTTTATTATATTTTTTTATATATATATATATTTTTTATATCAATATTTTTATGGAATATTTTGATGCAGATTTAATTAGTTTATATACCAATCAGTTGTATGTCACGGAGTCACTTTATTTAACCACGAGTCACTTGGTTTTTTCATTTTCATATATATATTTTTTATATCAATATTTTTATGGTATATTTTGATACAGACCTAATTAGTTTATATATTAATTAGTTGTATGTCACGGAGTCACTTTATTTAATTCTTGTTTATTCACTTTACATCAATATATTCACATATAGTTGTCAAGCTCTTTTGCACATAAATTATTTTTCATACACCTTTGGAATAACCCACCTAGAGGGTGGAGATTATCATCTATTTAATATATATTTTTTATATACACAATTTTTACACACATCCATTATTATTTAATATTTTCCATTTGAACTCTTGCATTCCTTTTATAGCACAGTATATATGAATTTTTAGCATATCTCCTTTTTTACCCATATTGAACAGCGCCACCACCCCTCATTTTAATTCATTCCCTTATTACAACTTGTTTGTAATAATTTATTGGGAGGCTGCAGTTCTCTCTTTTCCTAAGCGCGGATTCTTTAGTTTATTAATTAGGGTCACATTGTTGTTATTGCATTGTGGTAATGTGCATTTTACTATGTATTACAGCAACACACATTTCCATGCAGCTCAATGTGTATGGCCCTGCAGTGCCATATGCTTTCTTTTTGAATCGCATCCCAATGCACAGACATAGAGCACCACAATGCACATACATTTTGAGACAACACAGTGCACGGATGTGAACACTGTGCATTTATGGTGTGCTACTTTTAATTAAAAAATGTGCAGGTGCAATTAAACCTGCTTTGCTTAGCATTGACAACCCATTCAAAATATATGAGTTGCCTCAATGCCTCAATGCAACTGACCTAAAAGCATGTGTGTTAACAGACTATAACAGTGTGAATCTGATATGTATATATATATATATATATATATATATATATATATATATATATATATATATATATTTTTTTTAATGCCACTCTTGTAAGTCCCTTAATTTGATTGGGATTCCGCCTCTTGCAATCACAGTATACAGCAGCATTAAGACTCAGAGTGGAAAGGGTAGAATTGTAAACCACTCAGGCAATCTGCATGCAAATGAATTGACAAAGAACATGCTTATAGAAGGAGATAACAGAGTAAGCAGAGAAATGACTTCTTCATTATTTTGCTGCTCCTTCACTGTCCAGTCAGCAAGTGTTGGGTGGAAAACGGACACCACTACATTGTTTAACTGTATCAGACAAAGTGGTGCCATCGACCTGGCTGTGCTATGTGACAGAGCTGGGTAAATCTCTGAATTGGATAAGCATAAATACATATAATCTGGACAAAAAAAATGTTATACTTGTATGTGGTCATTTGTTTACTGTTTGACTGAAGTTTATCTTTAACAGTGTATGACATGATGTGATTTAATCCCCTTCATAATGGAGGGTAAAACAAATCCTAATGCCGAAACCAAGTTTTGCAACCTTGGCAGTGTTAATAAAATTGTACATACCATCGCAATTAGGTGAAATATATCTTTTTTTTTTTTTTTCAGGACAAATTTGACTCTTTGTAGAGCTATGTGGTAATGATTGTCTCCTGATTTTTTAATTTAGCTGTATATTTCTGGTCATTACCATGACCAATCTCCAAATAAAAATAAATAAATAATTTTTACGCTTCTACTGATGTGTACGTTATTCATTGTTTGTACCCTGAATAGGGTCATGAAACAATAGTTTACCTTTTTTATTCTATTGAATAAATTGAACACACTAACACCATATTAAAAACACTAATTGAACACACCAAATTAAAAAAACAGCAACTTTTATTTGTATACATTCTTTTACTCTGGCTGGGAAAAAAGGCACAATCTCCCTGTTTGTAAAGAAAATGAGAGATCAGGGGTGGGTTTTTAGTCAATCACAGGCTAATACAATTATCATGTGATCAGGAGCCAGACATTCTGACTCTCAAACATTAGTATGAGACCAGGAGCAATCGGATGACATTTCGGCCTCCATGCTGGGAGCAAGCAATGGAGCACACTTCCAGCACAAACGCAAAAAGCACCTTGAAGTAGGACCCACCTCTGTGAGTAGGTGGGTACGGTATGTGTGAGCTTGGCATAAACAGGTTAGAAGCTACAAAAAGTACCTAAAAAGAAAGATCTTTTTTTTTTTTTCTTGCCCTTTACTTTGTATGGGTTTGTATGTGTATTTTGTTGCTATTTGAGGTTTTTGTAGGCATGGGGAGAAAACAAAGTGAAATTAGCATTGTTTACACTTTTAAAACCAGGTGCATGTTAGTATTACTGTCTATTTAAATATGCAAAAAAAAAGGAAATTTCTATTTATTAATTTTTTATTAATTTTAATTTTCTCTTTTCATTTTCTATGAAGATATTTTTGCTATTTCCATAAAGGTCCACCCAGGCAGTACTTTTTGAGTGAGATAAAGACATTGACAGTGAGTCATTAAAGTGGAAGTAAACTCTTCCCCACAAATGTTCCGTATTTGAAACATAAGTAAAGACTGCACAATTCGTTGTGTGCAGATGTCTCCTAACCTGCTCGGTTTACTTGTAATCTGTCCAATTTCATTTTGTGTCATCAGCAGTGCATGCACATTGTTTTCCCCAATTTAAGGCCCGCTCATAGTGCCGTGAATCCATTCATTGCTACGTAGTGGCTCCGTCATCCACTGCACCAAGATTTGTGGGACTTGCAAATAGCATGGCACACAGGAGCGGAGATCAGCTGTATCACACAGCAGACTGCGCATGTGCGAGATTAAAGCAAGGAAACACAGAAAGGGCAGAGGTATGGGGCACTGTGGACCCAGAAGGCATTACTTAGCATGGCGCCGACTTCTCCCGGTAAGCAAGAATTTTAAAACAGCTGGAAAATTATTAGGAAACATCCGAAGGGGGTTATTAACAATGCAGAATGAATTATAATGCTTTATAACACTGGCATTATTAAGAAGCAGCATTTGAGGGTCAGAGTTTACTTCCTCTTTAATGTCCTCAACTGTCATGTTTGTCATCTGATGAACTCAGTTTGGTCTAAACCTTAGATCTTCTTGAGATCCCTTTCTCATCCAGATTAGAATGAAAGAAATTTAAGTCTATTTATTGGGAAGTGCCATTATAGTAAATGGGCCCAAAAGTCCCCACACTGGAATTTACAGAATATTCAGTACATAACCTCATTAAAGAGAACTATAATGATTTTTTGGTCCCATTTTAATTTCTTTTTTTGTTTGTTTGTTTACAGTCTATATGTTTTTAAACAAAACTTTTATTTTTTATGTGTTTACATTCTTTGTTTTAAAAATAATAATTTCATACATAAAAAAGGATTCCCAAAGCACAATGGGGTATATAAAGTAAGAACATGCAGTATCAGTAGTTACCTCTTTTGAGGGATCCTTTGTCTCAATAAAACCAATGGATAAAGTCATATGAAGGGAGGGGTAAGAAAGAGGTACAAACATAGCTCTGATTACTGCTCTAACTGTAAGTCTCAGTTAGAGCTATTGAGCTCTGTAAACAACAGATTGCTTCTAAAAGAATTTGTTTTTCAAACAAAATATGTCCCAAAACAATTCATGTATCAACTCTATTTAAAAGAATACATTAACATCAAAGTCATTCTTAAACCGTAAAGCATTCAAACACTCCATATAACTCCATTAAACTTTTTTTGTTTTAGTCCTAATTGGTTTTTGGTTGTACACTATATTTCTATAAAATATTGTACATTTACCTGACTATTATTTTTTTAATTTAATAAGCAAAGAAGAAAAATATACTGTATACAAAACCATAATACAGTCATACATATAAATTATAATGTGTAGAATTTATGTACAAAATAGTTTGTTGTGTTTTAGTATAACATAGTATAACATAGTATTAGCAGAGGTGTTCTCATTTGTTGAATGCTGGAAATGTAGAAAAAAAAAAAAAACCTTTACAATGAGTATACTGTATTTAAAAAAAAAATCAAAAGTGTATTTACTTAATACATTAGTATACTAAATACATTTAATAAAATCAGAACTTGCTGTATATCAATTGTATAATTTCTGTAGTTAATGGCTATGAAATGCATATGAATAGTCATGAACAATCTAAAATGTCAAAAGAGCTCTAAATTGATCCAGTTATATATACTTTAAATATTTTACTAATACCCATTATTTTTTGATTGTTATCATCCAATTACTTACCCTACCCAATATAGGTTTTGTCTATGACTTGGATCATTTGTCTAAATAGTTTATGTTAGTACTGCTGCCTGTGAGGGCAAAATACAAAAAGACATTTAGAAAAGAAGCACCTCAGACACAACACACGTGCACAAGATGATAAAACAACCTAGGTGATAACTAAAGAAAAAAGTTTCCTTCATGCTTCAGCAATCAGCATGGGGGTGATGATGATTAATTATAGGGACTTTCTTCACATAACCACATACAGTGTAGAGATAGATCTTGTTTCCTGATCAGCAGGAGCTGACCATGGACCATGGCCCATTCCCCACACCTGTTCTCAATCAGGTCTGTAAACATATGATAAGAAACATATCATGCAAACTTTATGGAAAAGTCTTATCTTTCACAACAGAAACATGGAGACTGTAGAATGCCCATGAAAGACAAACAAAAAAACAGGGTTGCATTAGTATGCTTTTTATTTACAATAGTATAGACTTCAATTAGTTGTTGAATTATTAGTCCCAAGAAATCCTATACAGGGATATTGAAGCCTAAAGCTGGTCATACACTGATTCTGGAAATTCCGATCAGTGTGTAGCCATCTATGCTCGACAGAAGTCGATTGTTTTCTCAATCAGTGGCTGCAGCGTTGCATTCTGACAGCGAGGGTCCCACTGTTAGAATACAATGTCCCGGGGAGGGGGGGTATATAGCCATCTTATGTTTTGTTAATTTTTTTAAAGAATCAGTACATTTAATAAGAAGTGTCCCTTGTGCTGGTGGCTACCGTCCTAGTTGACATTTTTTGGCGAGTCAGCATCGTTCATTGTGATTGACGTGGATATGCAATTCTGGATGATGTGATTGACATAGGAAATACATCATAGAACTTCTTTTTAATAAAGTGTTTTTATTTACTGTTCGCATTTTTGTAATTAAAGGAGTGGTAAAGGTAGAAGGTTTTTTATCTTAATGTATTCTATGCATTAAGATAAAAAACCTTGTGTGTAGCAGCCCCCCCCCCCCCCCCAATTACCTACCTGAGCTCCTTCTCTCTCCAGCGATGTCCACGATCACCTCAGCCATTCAGTACACTCCTCCTGATTGGCTGAGACAGAGCAAATGTGCCATTGGCTCCCGTAGCTGTCAAAGTCAGTCAGCCAATCAGGGGAAAGAGAGGGTGGGG
The DNA here is from genome assembly GCA_028564925.1 of Lithobates sylvaticus. Classification (NCBI taxonomy): domain Eukaryota; kingdom Metazoa; phylum Chordata; class Amphibia; order Anura; family Ranidae; genus Lithobates; species Lithobates sylvaticus. The sequence goes on along the minus strand of CM053029.1, from coordinate 314,872,698 downwards.
CCAGGTCAGGTTGTTCCACCTGTCAGGTTGCATGCTTGGATAAGGGTGATATTTTTGAAAATAAAAATCCTCCAAGTCCCTTGCAAAATATTGTAGAAAATTGGAGAGAAACTGGTATTACATTAAATGTGAACACCACCAAGCAATAAAAACCTGGTTAAGACTCAACACCAATGTACTTACACCTACACATATTCTCTAAGACAGTCCAGTGAAACGATTGCCATAATACAAAGCATATCAATGTGTATTGAAATATCACACAGAAAATTTACAATAATTAAACAAACTCTTGGCTACAAGAGTATGAGAGCAGTGGCCTTCCCAGATCTTTCCCACATCATTGGCTGAGACACTGACCATTGCCTCCTGCTGCTGTCAATCACAGCCAGTGAGGAGGGAGAGGGGGTGGGGCTGAGCTATACTCTTTGTCTGATGGACACACAGAGGTGGCTCGGGAGTGAGCACAAAGCAGAGCCTCAAAGCAAGAAGCTTGCTATAGGGGCACTCGGCATGGGGGAGAGGCCAGGAGTGACGTCGGGGGATCCAAAAAGAGGATTAGGGCTGCTCTGTGCAAAATCACTGAACAGAGCGGGTAAGTATAATATGTTTGTTATTAAAAAAACAATTAACAAAAATTAATATATGAAAAAAAAAATATATATTTTTTTTACATACCTTTAGGCAGATCGTCCTAATCTGCCTTCTCCAGCGCCGCGGTGATCTTCTCTCCTTCAGTCTTCTAGTGAATGGGGCGCGGTGTGTTGTGGGAACTGTGTCCCACAACACACCGCGTTCCCCATTCACAAATAAGACTCGCGCAGTAGGCCGCGCGCAGACTCGCGCATGCTCAGTAGTCCGCGCGCCGACTCGCGCATGTGCAGTAGGAAACGGGAAGCCGTTTCCCTTACTGAGGATGGCGGCGCTGGATCCAGATCGCAGAGGGACATCTCGGCCTTCCCGAACGACACCACGGGCGCCCTGGGAGGGTAAGTGTACTTATTAAAAGTCAGCTGCTGACTTTTACATTTTTTTTTTTTTCAGGTGAAACACCGCTTTAACATGAGCCTTTAATATCCCTTTAAATTTAAAACAAAAACCCCCTACCCAACTATATATTTAAATTTTTATATATTTTTTTGTGTGTATTATTTGTAGAACCATAGACTTTTGTCATCCACCAAAAAATTGGCGTATCTTCATGTAAATAGACTTGGTGGCAACACTAAATCAGTCACATTGGATACCGTGAAGAAATGCTAGCAGTCCTTATGAAAGTTCCAATATCATATTGATATACAATACTCCATGCTCCACGTGTGACTGCATGCAGCAGTAATGTAGCCTCTCTGAAAGATAATGAGCCCAGCTTATTATGATTAATGTAATCATAATTATGCCTGTATTGTGCCTGCTAAGAAAGTAAGCAGTCGTCCTCACAAATATTGCCACAGCTTGTACCTATTGCCTCTAAAAAGAAAGCAAACATGTCCAGAGGTGGTTGAATTTTGTACCCTGCTGTTTAAAAACAAATCACAACTCTCGGATCCAGTATACATATAGTAGCTAAATGGTGCAGACTTCTCATGCAGAGGTCCCTTTTAAACCTCCTTCCATGAATAGATAGATAGAAAGTCCCATGGAGGATGCAATGTCATGGTCACATATAACCCAGATTCCAGGCAACGTATTCAAGGTATAGTCCATATAAAGACACTGAATGTATAATAGCTGTGGTTCAGGAACAAGGCTCATAAAATGTGTACAAAATTGTAAAGTAAGAAGTCACTCAATAAATATTATACTTAACAGTCCAGGCCACCAAGGTTCACGTGTGAGAGATGGGGGTTAAGTAGAGCCACCAAACAACCTGCCTGATCACTTTTCCCAGCAGCATCAGAGGCTGGATGAGGTTCTGGTGTAGATTTTCGATGGGGACCCCATGCTTTTTTCTTTTTTTTTTTTGCGTGTCGTGGTCTGGTATAGATGTATCCCCAGAAATACTATTTACAAAAAGTAAGTGGTTGAAGCTATCAATTTGTCAACAATGGTAACTACAATTGTTTTCTTTTTAAATGTCAGCTTTGCTGTAGCAGGGTATATTGAATAGATGTACAATTTCACAGACAGGGAACCCCACAGGCAACTTATTTAAAATAATTTTTAATTTTTAAAGTGTTACTTAAGACATTTTTGTTTTCATTTTGGATACAGTAAGCGAGGAATATAACCCCTGTCCTTTTTTTGCCATCTATTTCCCATTGGGAAGATTTCCCATCACTTCCTATCCCATATCCCAAGCAGGAAGTCAGAGAAAATCCTTCCAAGGTGAGGGAATTTCAGGGTGTCACCAGGGTCTCCAGAACTAGAACTAGTGTCTCCATTGAAAGATTTCCCTTCTATTAGTGTTCTGATGTCAACCCAAAATTTTGAATTTTCTTTAACTTTCACTTTCAAAGATAATGGTAAACAGGACAAATAAAGAGGGTCAATCTCCCTAATAAGGACACAAACAGCAATAAAACCTGACAGGGGCTATAATCCCTCTCTGATTTATCCAAAACTAATAAAAAAGATTTGATTTAGTGACATTTTAATTGGTGCTCTCTACCAAAAGTTATTTTTTTTGCTTTGGTACATGGTTCCCCAAGGGCAGTGCTCATTCCCCATGCCATTAGTTTGGCGATCCCTTGCTTATTAACCCAAGAAAATGGCCAGCACTATTTTTTACATTTAGTTCCTATTGACAGAGGACAAGGGGCCACTCTTTACATCTAGTAGAAAAGAGATTTCATCTCCAAATACAGAAAGGTTTTTTCACAGTAAGAGCTGTGAAAATAATATATAATATATAATATAATATATAATATGAAATAGACTTCCTCCAGAGGTGGTTCTGGCCAGCTCAGTAGATTGCTTTAATAAAGCAATTCTTTCCTAAATGTACATAATATAACTGGGTACTAACATTTATAGGTAAAATTGATCCAGGGAATATCCAATTGCCTCTCGGGGGATCAGGAAGGAATTTGTTTCCCCTGCTGTAGCAAATTGGATCAGGCTTTGCTGGGGTTTTTCACCTCTGGATCAACTATGGGTATAGGATTGTGTATAGAGGGTTGTATGATTTTTTTTTTTATTGGTTGAACTAGATGAACTTGTGTCTTTTTCCAACCTGACTAACTATGTAAATATGTAACTATGACTTCAATGGGGTTTGGATTCAACACCTGAGCTTCTGCAATGTTTACTGAACCGGTTTCAAACAGAACCCAGGTATGTTTGGTTCATCCCTAATAATGAGCATCACTGCCTTCCTAACTACCTCATCTTGGCCCTTTTGTATTTCAAAAACATCCATTAATGCCAAGTTGTACACACACACACTTTATAAACACATAATTTGTGACAAGCATTGGTCACATGGTCTTTGTTCCGGCAGGACTGATTGCATAACGTGCTGCTTGAACAGTGACCTGCTCCTTTGGCAGAAAACACATGATCACTGCCATGATGTGACAATTTTCAAGAATTCTCAATCACATACTGAAAAGGTGGAGGATTTTTATAACTTAGCAGAGTGTTTTATGCCTTGCACCAATGAAACATAAATGCAGAGCAATGTTAAGATGGAAAGGAAAAGCAGGAATGTCTAATCCATTGTATCTAAGGATTTTGCAGAAGCTGAAATTCACTGAGATCTTTGTAAACAGAAATGACATAAGTCTTACAGAGATCAAACATTTTCACATTCGTTCTGAAGGTGATAATTACCAGCAGATGTGGGAAAGCACTGCTGTACTAAAAAGCGTATCTTTGTCTGCCTGAGTAAACCATACCATTTCACATTAAGAACGTGGAAACAGTTTAGTAGTATATTATATGCAAACCTATTGCAATTTTTAATAATAATTTAAAAATAACATAACCGCAAATATACTTTTTTTTAAAAAACTGTAGTGTTTATCAATAAAAAGAAGCCTTTGAGCTGCATCTTAATGGTTTTGTCATCTGTCTGCTTCAAGAAAGAGTTAAACATTCCCTCAGTTTCCTCTCCCTAATCATTGCTACTTTGTAGCAGGTCACAAGATGGCAGGGGCTGATCTATGTCAGATATTTGTGAACACAACCAAGAACTGCAAAAGCACAGAGGAAATATATGGTTGTGTCTTCTCTTAGCCAGAACCTCAGTCCAGGACATAGATACTAGACATGTGCATTTCGTTATGTTCCGAATCGAAATTCGGACGAATTTTTCATTATTAGGACATTCGGATGCATCCGAATTACCGAATTACAATACTAACGAATTTAACCGAATCCAAATTTTTTCGAATCGAAAAATCGCGGACGAAATTCGAAATATCTCAGGGTTACTTAGTGATAGAAACCCCAAATTTGGATATGTTGTAGTTCTACTGTGTTTGCATACCAAATTTGGGGTTTCTAGCTACAAGTGGCCCCGAGATATGTGGCTCCAAAGTCGGGTCGAAAAATGTCATTCTCTGCTGCAGAAAAGTGCTTGACATTTTGTGACCCGATTTTGGGGCCACGTATCTCGGGGCCACTTATAGCTAGAAACCCCAAATTTGGTATGCAAACACAGTAGAACTAGCACTACAATCTCTCCAAATTTGGGTTTTATATCACCAAGTAACCCCCGAGATACGTGGACCCAAAGTCGGGTTGCAAAATATTTTCGAATTCGGTTGAAATAATTTCAAATGCAGTTGAAATAATTTCAAATGCAGTTGAAATATTTTCAAATCTGGTTGAAATTATTTCAACTGCATTAGAAACTAATTCAACTGCATTAGAAACTATTTCAACTGCATTAGAAACTATTTCAACTGCATTAGAAACTATTTCAACTGCATTAGAAACTATTTCAACCAGATTTGAAAATATTTCAACTGCATTAGAAACTATTTCAACTGCATTAGAAACTGTTTCAAATCTGGTTGAAATAGTTTCTAATGCAGTTGAAATAATTTCAAATCCAGTAGAAATATTTTTAAATTTGGTTGAAATATTTTTAAATCCGGTTGAAATAATTTCAAATGCAACAGATTTTTCGAATTCGGTCAAAAACGAAACAAAATCCGAAAACGAATTTAACGAATCTAACTAAACAAAATAAATTAATTAACGAATTAAAACGAAACAAAACAATTTTTTTCCTTTTGCACGTCTAACACGGATGTCGATCGCAAGGCCAGTACATATGCTGTATGTCATTGTCCACTTGCCACATCACCTGCCACAAGTTGTGTATTGTTCACTTGCCACAAGTGCCACGACACCTGCCACGCGTGCCACGTGACCGGCCACGTGACCAAATTGTGGATAGTCCACTTGCCACGTCACCTGCCACAAGTTGTGGGGTTCCTAGCACCAAGTGACCCCAAGATAGGGGCGATATGTCAAGTACTTTTCTGCAGCAGAGAATTACATTTTGTGACCCGACTTTGGGGCCACGTATCTCGGGTAGCTAGAAACCCCACATTTGGTATGCAAACACAGTAGAACTAGCACTACAACTACAGACTATTAGTATCTATTTCGTTTTCTCACCAGATCTCCTGCAGACTATTAGCATCTATTTCTTTTTTTAGCAGATCTCCTGTAGACTATTAACAGCCATTTCACTTTTTTTTTGCAGATCTTCTGCAGACTAGAATCAATTTCATTTTTTTTTTCAAATTCGGGTGGCAAAATATTTTCGAATCTGCTTGAAATAGTATCAACATGATTCGAAATTATTTCAACTGCATTTGAAATTATTTCAACCGCATTTGAAACTATTTCAACCGGATTCGAAAATATTTTGCGACCCGACTTTGGGTCCACGTATCTCGGGGTTACTTGGTGATAGAAACTTTTTTTTATAATTTGTGGTTTCTAGCTATAAGTGGCCCCGAGATACGTGGCCTCAAAGTCGGGTCACAAAATTTAATTCTCTGCTGTAGAAAAGTACTTGACATTTATCTGGGGGTCACTTGGTGCTAGGAACCCCATAACTTGTGGCAGGTGACATGCAAGTGGACAATCCACAACTTGGTCACGTGGCAGGTCACGTGGCACTTGTGGTCGGTCACGTGGCACTCGTGGCCGGTCATGTGGCAATCGTGGCAGGTGTCTTGGCACTTGTGGCAGGTGTTGTGGCAGTGGACAATGACATACAGCATATGTACATGCCTTGCGATCGACATCCGTGACAGCCATTTCACATCCTTTTTTTTTTATGTGACAGATGTATATAATAAATAACCATCTTCCAAAATGTATAATTCAAATAGAAAAGATTAGAACAGAATAAAAAAACATATATAATTTAATAGCAGATCTCCTGTAGACTATTAACAGCCATTTCACTTTATTTTTTTTTTCCCTCAGTTTCCATTTTTTTTTTTCAAAGTCGGGTCGCAAAATATTTTCGAATCCACTTGAAATAGTATCTACATGATTTTAAATTATTTCAACTGCATTTGAAATTTTTTCAACCGCATTTGAAACTATTTCAACCGAATTCGAAAATATTTTGTGACCCGACTTTGGGTCCACGTATCTCGGGGTTACTTGGTGATAGAAACAATTTGGAGAGGTTGCAGTGCTAGTTCTACTCTGTTTGCATACCAAATTTGGGGTTTTCTATAAGTGGCCCCGAGATACGTGGCCCCAAAGTTGGGTCGCAAAATGTCAAGCACTTTTCTGCAGCAGAGAATGACACACCCGACTTTGGGGCCACATATCTCGGGGCCACTTGTAGCTCTTTGGTACTAGCACTACAACATATCCATATTTTCTATCACCAAGTAACCCCGAGATACATGGACCCAAATTCGGGTCGCAAAATATTTTCGAATTCGAAAATCGGTCGAATACTAAACGAAATCCGAAAACGAATTTAACAAATTTAACGAATCGAACTAAACGAAATTAATTAATTAGCGAATTAAAACGAAACGAAACTAAACAAATTTTTTCCTTTTGCACATGTCTAATAGATACTAAGTCAGTATTTTGCTATTATTTATGTACCTCGCCTTCTGCCTGATGCATCATACTTCTTGAAAAGTGTCATAAACCCTTACTGCTTATATAAATATACAATACTTAAGATGTCAGCTCTCCTGTAACATTATCATCATTGAGTTTTCCTTAAAGTAGAACTATAGGCAAAACGTATTTTTTTTTCATTTTGGATAGAGTAAAGAAGCTGTATATTACCTTAATTTCTTGTCCCAGATCTAAAACAGGAAGTGAGAGGAAATCCCTGCAAGTTAGGGGAATCCCTTGGGGCCTCCTAGGTCACCAGAATTAGTGTCCTCCATTGGAAGTTTTCCAACGCACTAATCCCAATGCACACGTTCCTGTAGAAATGGCTGTGCATTTAAGTGGGTGCTGAAGCAACCACCACCTGGAACTGTGTCATGTCAGAGCAAAAGAATGTCACCAGCACAGCAAGAATCTCCAGAGTGGGTTCAGAGCTTTTAATCGGCAATGGCATTGTTACAGCAGATTGCAACGTAGGACCCCTTTATCAGGAATTTGCCTGGAGATTCTTGGTGTGCTGGTAACATTCTTTTGCTCTCCCATTGGAAGATTTCCCCCTTTTCTGGGGACAACCCAAAATTTTGGATTTTCTTTTACTTTCACTTTCATGATAATGGTAAACAGGATAGAGAGGGTGCATCTCCCTAATGTGGGCACAGACAGCAGTGAACATTAAAAGATGCTCTAATCCATTTCCACTCTGTACAACAATAAAATGTTTTGCCTTTAAATGAAATAAGCCCCCATCTACTATATAAGGCTCTATATATATATATATATATATATATATATATATAAAGCTATAAAGTATGTAATATCTGCCATACTGTTATTCTTACGTCTCATTGGTTATTACTGCTAAAATATAATGGTCATTATGGCATATATCATAGCAAATCCATAAACTGCTTCTACATTGGTAACAGGCAGGCCACGGGGGAAAATCTAGTTGTATTACTTAAGTGCAGAAAAAAACAGGTCTCAAAAAAACAGGTCTCATGCCCTACCAGACTGGGCTGTGCTGTGTGTCAAAGCTTTGCAAATTTTGGAAATTTAATGGACAGAAAAACATATCCTTTGGAAAGTAAATCAGCCTGTTTTATATGCTTTTTATTTGTGTATTTAGCTGTTTGCCTGAATTCAACAATTAAAAATTGCATCCAATTTGAATATTTCTGCAGGTGGCAAAGACAAGGATACATCACAAGTGCTTCTATTGGGTATTTAGTACCTTGTTGGGAATGGCCTATATGTTTTTATAGCTGTGTATTTAGCTGGTATGTCTAAATTTGGGCGTTCTTAGAAACTAATGGAAACGCTCGATTCAAGCGAATAGCGCGACAACGAGCGTTTCTACGGGCGTTTTGTCGCTGCATCTGCTCGAGTGAAGTAAATTTTTCATGAAGGAAATGACATAACATAACAGGAAGTGCACAGATAACCATTTTAGCAGACATACAGACCAGCAATATGGAGGATGAAGATACTGTATGCCTGCTGGATCAAGAGAGATTTATTGGAATGGTCAAGGAGAGCTGTGTATTTAGCTGGAGATTGGGATGTCTTTCAATATACAAATACCATACTGGTGAACCCACACAATTTAGGGAACCCCAAATATTATATATGATTTTTTAGAAAAGACCCTAGAGAATACAATTGCAACTTTTTATATTGCAAGGGTCTTAAAAAAAAAAAAAAAGTAAAGTTATCACAATTTTGTTGCATAATGTCAAAGATGGAGAGTAAATAGATACCCAACATATGAAAAAGTCATGCAAGCCGCATCTTTGGAGCGCTAAGCGCCCCTTCCCATTAAAAAAAATGTATGCCTGAAGAAAGGCTTTTTTGTCGCGCGAATCGAGCACTGAAACTCAGAGCGAGCAAGAGGAGGGCATGGACCCAGATTGCCATGAAAGTTTTCTCAAACTGGGCAGACCTAACTGGCCATGTTAAGGATGTAAAAGGTAAGACAAACCCCTGCAAACATTAGTACATTATAGAAAAACAGTACCACTTCACACCTGCTTGAGAGGGTATGCCTGCTGGATCAAGAGAGATTTATTGGAATGGTCAATTAGATTGTGCCCTGAGTAAGGCCGTAGTAGATGCTCACTCAGAGCAAAGGCCTCATCTCCAACAAACACACTGGGTAGGGGAGGGCCATTTGTGCCCGGGAGTGGCCTGCTTGCCGGAAGGTCCAGACAATCGGTACGTAGGAGGTGTCCAAATGAGGAATTGTTAAAAATAGCCGAGTCAGCGCTGCTGCCATACGAACCAATGTCAATGTACCGGAAGCAATAATTGGCATCCGCAACCGCCATCAAAACAAAAGAAAAATATTTTTTTATAGTTGAAGTATTGGCTTCCGCTTCCCATGGGCTTAATGATCCTGATATGTTTCCCATCGATTGCTCCGACACAATTAGGGAAATTGCAGCGTTGCAGGAAAACCTCTGATATCTGTGACCACTCTTCTGATGTCGGTTTTTTCAACACGATATCCTTCAAAATCTCCCAAATTGCAGAGCAGGTGTCACGGACTATATAACTAGCTGTTGATTTCCCTATCCGAAAGCTATAGTGCAGACTTGATATAGATTGTCCAGTTGCTAGGTACCTACAAAGAAATAAATATATATATTTTAATTTGTGTTTTGACAGTTAAAATGCTAAAACTGAAGTGGAAAAGCTTACGGGATGCCTACACACGACATGTACGCCTGACCAGGGAATGTAGGAGTGGATCTGCAGCATGTGCTCCAAGAGAGTACATGTTTGCTAGAGAACTGGAGTTCCTTCGGCCATTGGTGGCTTTGGGGCGGTAAGCTATCATCTGTACGAATGTCATTAACAAATGTAAAGAGAAAGTTCTAATAATTAATTCCTATTTTCAGTACTGAAAACAGCTGGGAGGACAGCTCCCAAAATAATTTGGACCCACAAGCAAGCCAGGCATCAGGCGGTGAACAAGAAGGACAAGATCCGGAGAGCCAGTTGTCTACTCCGGCACGCTCTACAGCAACAACACCTGTGGGAGACCGTGACGAGGAGTCCACACCACCTATTCCTGTTCGTGTGCCAGCCAGAGGAACAAGAAGGAGGGCTCCGGAACCGGATTTTAATAGAATGCTCGACATTATGGCCGGTATGTCGGACAGGATGACCAGCAATAGGTCCCATGTACAAGTGTCTGCTCGGTGTCTGGAAGGTCTGATGGAGAAGGTTCCATCAGAGCTCCAGGCAGACATGCTGTCAGGCACTATACGCTACATTGCGACCTTCATCCCGCCGACCACCACATATAGGTCCTCTGAACCTCCCCCACCATATGGTCCTTATGCTAATCCCCCCCCGCCCCATCTGCCAGCACTTCCTCGGTTTTCAGCACCACCTCCTAATTACCCTCCTCTGCCTACACCGCCACCAACCAACTACTACCGTCTGCCAACACCACCACCACCTTCTAATTGGCAGCCCAATGACCATGCATCTACCTCCACCTGGTCACAATATGGCCATGCCATGGATGTGGTCAATGCACCTAACGAGGGAGTCAACTCCTCCCAAACCTTTCAGCACCTCTGATTTTTTTTTTTTTTTTATGAGCTACGTTAGCTCTGGTTGAGCTGTATATTTTTCAATTTAAAAAAAAAAGAGAATAAGTTATATTTAGTTACTATTTGATAGTAATAAATAAAGTTTTTTGTTTAATATTAAAATTGTGTGATCGGATGTTTATTTTTCCCTCAATTCTTTACAAAAGTAGGAATTTTATTATAATAATCATTGTAATATGTTATTTTTCGCAGATGAAATGTGTATACCACTAATAACGCCCCAAAATACATACATTGCACTGATGACACGTGGCACTGACAGGTGGTACTGATACGTGGAACTGGGGACACGTGGCACTAACATGTGGCAATGATGACACGTGATATTGACAGGTGGCATTGATACGTGGCACTGGGGACACGTGGCACTAACAGGTGGCAATGATGACACATGACACTGACAGGTGGTATTGATACGTGGCACTGGGGACACGTGGCACTGGGGACAAAAAGAAATAAGAAGAATTTACCTCAGTGTGGTGATTAGTCGTTCCACTGGGGGTATACTGTTCCGGAAATAGGTGTCCATTCTTTGCAACCGGCTACTGAGTAAACCCAGTAACTCATCAAAGCTGTGAGCAAGAAATATGGGGTTTATTAGTGGACATTATAAGACAGGAACAATGTCAAACATCATGAATCCAAATTACTTTGACTAACCTTTTTATGGACATCCTTGTGTAGTCCAAGAATTTCTCATCATGCTCACGTAGATCACTATACATGACCCAAAATTGGCCTCTCTCTTCACGTTCGGCAATTACTGGGTGGATCCAATATCTGCGTGCCCTCTTCTTTCTCCTCTCTCTTTCATGTAGAAAGTATGAGGTAACCGTGCTGCTGCCAGAAAACACGCCATCTCATTGTCACTCATCTTTGTGCAGAAGATAGTACAATATGGAGCAGGAAGCACACTGATGACCCGGTAGTACAGTATTCACCCAGGAAGCAGATGAACAAAAACTAAAAACATAGCAACAAATGATGACAGGGATGATCATTTTTCCTATTGGCTATCCAGAAAAACGATGAAGTTGAAAAACGCCTGAAAACGATGTATGCTAATGTGCAAAAACGACCGTATTCGCGCGACAAAACGCCGGTAAAAACGCCGGTAAAAACGCTCGTTCCGCTACGCTCAGGTGTGAATGCAGCCTAAACTACATAGAGGGTTCTTTACTGTAAGTGCGGCAAGGATGTGGAATTCCCTTCCACAGGCGGTGGTCTCAGTGGGGAGCATTGATAGTTTCAAGAAACTATTAGATAAGCACCTGAACGACCCCAACATACAGGGATATACAATGTAATACTGACATATAATCACACACATAGGTTGGACTTGATGGACTTGAGGTGTCTTTTTTCAGCCTCGCCTATTATGTGACTATGTAACTATGTATCCAATGTGAATATTTCTGAAGATGACAAGCACAAGGATATATCACAAGCTTTCTTTTGGGTATTTACTACCTTGCTGGAAATGGTCTAAGTAATTTGTGTTGTGAATTGACCTATAATAAATCAAACTGAACTGAACAGCTAATAATACACAAACCATCTTTGTATATACAGTAAAACCTTGTATTGCGAGCATAATTTGTTCCAGAAACATGCTTGTAATCCAAAGCACTTGTATATCAAAAAAAAATTCCCCATAAGAAATAATGGAAACTCAAATGATTTGTTCCACAACCATTTATTCATATGTCCTTCAGTTTATAGTCCATATAAAAAGATTATAGCAATGTGATTGATTGTGTAGCCATAAAATGTCCATCCTCAAATCCAGCAGGAGCTACAGAGTATAAAAAAGAAGAGAGGCACCTCTAAGTGTAGCAATATGGTTACATTTATTGAAGGTACAACATTTAGCAAGCATCCGGGGTAAAGCTGTCCACATAGACCATCCTCTGCATTGTCGGCTCTCACTGCTGTCAGTCTGCAATCATGACCGGGAAGATCTGAAAGTGGGGCTTGAACCGCTCATGGAGCGCAGCGTGGAAGGGACGACTTCGGTGGTGGTGAGGAGGATGGTCTATGTGGACAACTTTACCCCGATGCCTGCATACTTAGATTTGCCTGTTTTAATCATCAACCATTTGAATTGCTAAATGTTGTACCGTCATTAAATGTAGCCATAATGCTACACTTAGAGGCACCTCTCTTCACTTTTATACTCAGTTGTGACATGTTGCTACTTGTATATCAAGGCATCACTTGTATATCAAGTAAAAATGTATTTAAAAATGTTGCTTGTCTTGCAAAACGCTCTCAAACCAAGTTACTCTCAAACAAAGGTTTTACTGTACTAGCATCTGGGTTTAGCAAATTGAAACAAGCTGAAAACAAGTATGCAGACAGTGCTGACTTTTTCATTAGAAAGCCCAGCACGCTCAGTCAAGTGGATGTCATGCCCTGCATTAAATGTTTATTTGTAAAATTACACTGTGTACAAACAATAAAAAAATAAAAATAAACTTATAAATACTGAAATAACATTAGCCAAAAGTCATTAGGCAATCTTTTGTTCAATGATTTGTCAGAATTTTACAAACTGCATAGACATAGTTTTGGTAACATGTCAATGAAAAACAATAAAATGACCAAACAGAAAAGTAGGTAAATTTAGTAAGCCTTTGTTAAATAATTTGATAAACATGCACAGGCAATATATAAAAAGTTAACATTTTAATTAAGTATGTGTGCCTTTAAAAAAAAATATATATATATATACAGTATGTCTCCAGACTAATAAGCAAATCGTATTTACAAATTTAAGCTTGTAAACAAAGTTATCATTTTTGTTTTAAACCGTTTCAATGCAAGGCGGAGAAATCGTAACATTCACAAGTTTTCTTTGCAGAATTGAGGAAATTGCATTTTCGTGCTGGTGCCAAATGTAGAATATAGAAGTGAATAGCTGCAGAGTATTTGAAAACAGTTTTTGCATAAACAATGCTGAAAACCACAGAGGAAAGTTGGCTATACACTGGTAATCTGTTACTTCTGGTATTTAAACAGCGCCATATGAGCTGATTCGACTGAATAGTCATGATTAAAAGAGTTTTTCAACCTGCTAATTTCCCCCCTAAAACATGTTTATAAAAAGCTTTGCATTTGTAAATGCCATGTTTATTTAACTAAGCCTGCCATCAGGGAAAAAATATTTAATATCCATGAAGTCAAGCATAGGAGAGTTGATGTTTTTGCTATGATAACATGCCAGCTTTAAACTCCTCCTAATCTTCTTCCGCTTTTCCCTACGCAGGGTGTTCCTCTTGTATTAAATGCACTGGTATAATGGCAGTTAGTGTAATGACTGTGAACTATAATGTTCTTAGATATGCAGTCTGCTTCCTTTTAAAGAAACTATTGATATGGAGTTTGAAGATAAATTTAGTAGATAAACAGATATTAGAGTATGTAAATCTAAAACAGACCTATAATTATATAGTTTTATAGTAAATAATAATTATAACATGTCAAGTTAGATATAAAATATCCCAATCAAATTCAGGTATCGCTTCATTAAAATACTTAAAGCTGAACTTTAGGCAAATGCAAAAGATACACATTAATATAACCATGGAATTCAACATGAAATTTAAAATTTAATTAATTTAATTTAATAAGGCAAGCAGTATAAATATCTGAATATGACCTATTATCAGCCTCCTGCAGTCTCTATATAGCAAGACTGGAATGTAAGAGGAAGAGACGGTTCAAGGAGCTAATTTATTCATCTGCTAGCAAGAAACATGCTTATAATATCTCAATTAGTCTTTTTATTAGCCTCCTGTAATCACCTGCAGGATAGCATTCACACCTAGCAAGCAGCATATTAAGCAAATAAAACTTTACTTCATTGGTGAGTGCTGAAATTTACAAAGGGAGTTTGGTGACTGGAGGAAAACGCATAAAGATGACCTCAACAGTGCGCTGTTATTCCACTGTCCAGTAAAGTCTTAAGCAAGCTGTGTTGCTATGACTGTGGTGGAAAAAGTAATGATCACGATCTGCCTACTGTGTATGGCAGGGATGCTTGGATTTGAAATCTGGCTGAGGAGCTTGGAAGACATGTGATGGCAGAGAAAAGCTAAACATAGCACTCCTGATCCAACACCTGGCATGATACATTATAGTACTGACTGCAAACACAGCTGACAACCACAGAGACCCAAGGTTGCGGGGCTGGCCAAACCACAAAAGTAAGGCCCCATGCACACGAGACGCTGTTAAACGCGCGTTCAGAGGCAGTTGGACACTTTTTTCAACTGCACCTGAACGCATGCAATGTTATCCTATGTGTCCATGTACACAGTCTCGTTTTTTCCCGTTTTTATGCAGTTGCGTTTAACCTCGTTTTTCCAGAAGCAAAAAAATGCGTTCAGACACTTTGCTTTTCCACGTTTCAGATGCAAAACGCAGCTAAACGCGGCTAAACGCGGCTAAACGCAGGCACCTGCGTTTAGCCGCGTTTGCGTTTATAAGCCTTTTTAAAGGAACCCAATTTTTTGGACCAAAAAACTCAGAAATATGATGGTAAACCATAAAAAAATACTAGAAAAATGTGTTTAAAATGTCATAATTAGTTTAGATAGTTTATAGAGCATATATACTCACTAATGTATACATGTTTGTGAAATGCATACATGTTTGTGAAATATCCAACGGACATTCGCTGTGCCATCAACGGATGGGTCCAATATCGCCAAGCTCTGATTCTGGACCTCTCATGCAAATTTGCGACGATGTTGCTGCCTCATTAAGAGCAACATCAGGAGCATTTCCTGACATATATTCAATATGGGATCCATTTCCAAAAAAAAAACACAGAAAGAGAGGCAAGTGTACAACTGCTCTCTCTGCTGCTGCTGCTCACTCAATGGCAGAAATAGTTAATAATACATGCTTTCTAAGCTTGGGGGGGGTCTATATGATGATGATGATTATCTTTACAAATGCTTATAGACGCAAACGCGTCTAAACATGTCTAAACGCAACATGAAAACACAGAAAAATGCGCGTTTTTAAACGCAGGTTTCTGCTTTTTAAAACATGCGTTCAGCAGAGTTTGCATCTGCGTCTCGTGTGCATGGGGCCTAAAACGCCACAGCATCTGAATGCTCCAGCTTCTCCACCTAGCCTTTGCCTGAAGCAGTGTGGGAACCATTATTTGCTTCTCCACCTAGCCTGCAAATATGCTGAAATACAGTGCTCCCACTTCCGGCAACTGGTGCAGTAAACAGAGGAAAGCCTTTACTTAAGGGCCACTTGCATCTGCGCTAAAAAAATTGTGACTCTTTGTTTATCTGGTTAAGGGCCAGCCGCTGCAGTTGTACTGGGGTAATGGGACTGCTTCCCACGAATCACCGTCATTGCACGTTGGCTCGAACACAGCGATTTGTGGCCCGCGGGGGAGCCAATCAGTGGGTGGGGCGGACTCGATGTCCACCGGCCACCGCGATCGTTCCCCGCAGTGACAGAATGAGGATCTGCCTGTGTAAACAAGGCAAATCTCTGTTCTTACAGGGCAGATCATACAGATCCTGTCTTTCTGCTATGCAGGAAGACGAATCTGTGTGTTTGCCCAGTCACACAGTCCCCCATACAGTAAACACACTGAGGGAACACATTTAACCCCTTGATCACCCCTGATGTTAACCCCTTCCCTGCCAGTGTCATTAGTAACATTAGTAGCATATTTTTAGCACTGATCACTGTAATAATATCACTGGTTCCCAAAAAAGTGTAAAAAAGGTGTCCGATCTGTCCGCTAAAAAACACTGATCGCCGCCATGACTAGTAAAAAATAAATAAATAATAAAAACGCTATAAATCTATCCCCTATTTTGTAGACGCGATAACTTTTGCGCAAACCAATCAATATTCACTTATTCAGATTTTGTTTTACCAAAAATATGTAGAAGAATAAGTATTGGCCTAAACTGATGAAGAAATTTTTTTTTTTTAATTTTTGGGGATATTTATTATAGCAAAAAGTAAAAAATATGTTTTTTTTTTTAAAATTGTCATTCTTTGTTTGTTTATAGAGCAAAAAATTAAAACTGCAGAGTTTATCAAATGCCACCAAATGAAAGCTCTATTTGTGGGAAAAAAGGAAATAAAATTTGTTTGGGTACAGCGTTGCACGAGCGCGCAATTGTCAGTTAAATCGACAAAGTGCTGTATTGCAAAAAATTGCCTGGTCGTTAAGGGGGAAAATCTTCTGATCCTTAAGTGGTTAAAATGTAAGAGAAAAAAAATTGTACAGATTTGAAGAATACCGTTGAAGCCTTTATTAGACCACAATTTTGGAGGGACAGAGCAAGCAGATTGCATGTAGAAATAAAACTTAGTGTTTTGTTTCAGAGACTGAAGATGGAGAAAGAATGTGATTTCTGAGCTATTGAGCAGACATATTGCATCTGAAAAAAGGCTCTTTTTGTTTTAAATTGAAATGTAACATTGTACAGAATTGCACTACACATTTGAAGCTATATATATGGACAGGCCACAGTTTATGAGGGCACAAGTAAGCAGATTGCATCTGTAACAAAAAAAATGGATACCTTTTATACAGACTGAATAAGGCCCCTTTCACACTGGGGCGGGGAGCCGCGGTGACGGTAAAGCAGCGCTATATTTAGCGATGCTTTACAGTCGTTTTAACCGCGGTATTGATTTGAATGGAAAACCGCGGGGGTGTTTAACCCTTTTTCGGTCGCTCGCGGGGGGTAAAACCGCACTGCGAGTGGCCGAAAAAGGGTTAAACACCCCCACAGAGCGCCGCCATAGCGGCGGTATTGCCGCGGTTTTACCGCGGTTTCCCATTCAAATCAATGGGAAGGAGCGGTATAGGAGCGGTGAACACACCGCTCCTATACCGCTCCAAAGATGCTGCTAGCAGGACTTTTTTTGCCATCCTGCTAGCGCACCACTCCAGTGTGAAAGCCCGCCGGCTTTCACACTGGAGTTAAAGGGGCCGGATTTTTTCAGGCGGTGAACAGGCGCTATTTTTAGCGCTGTACCGCATGAAAAACGCCCCGGTGTGAAAGGGGCCTAAGTGTAAAGTTTTTCATAGTAACAAACAACGTCTACATTCTTCACATATCACATCAATGGCCCAGTCTCCTGGGTGGGATAGAAATCGCATAGCAATAGGAACACAGAGATAAAGGTTTGACAAAAGTAAATAAAGTAAAGTAAATTGAATACATGAGAGCAATACCATCAATATTATCAACAGAAAACCATCAAATCGAGACAAGGGTCATTGCAAATATATTCAAGAAATGAATATAAATTAATATGTTATTATATATTCTCAACCAAACATATCTACTAGCTAAGAATTATTTTCTATTCAATAGTATGTATATCTTACATCACTGTTGTAAAAATAAAAGTATCACAAAAAGTCCAAATTGTGGTGTCAGGTGTCTATGTATCACAACAAAATAAAAACATATTTCTGCACATACACCAGACTTAACCCTGCAAGAGATTTTGTATACTTAAGGATATGGGTTCTAGACCAGTGGCAGAAATCCACAGTTCCCATAATTTATCACGTGTTCAGAATATTTATATGATAAATCGAATGCTCCCTTGGGAGTACATAACTAATCTGAGTGCGCCAGATCTCAAATGTAAGGGCATGTGAAGATATCCACTTCAGCGCAATTATTTTATGAGCAAGGAACAAAAGTCTTGAAATCAGAATTCTTAAAGTGATAAAAACTCCCGTTTTGCATTGCTTTCAAATCACTTTAAGGAGCTTTGAAAGTGCTGCCCATTTATTCCAATGGACAGGGCATTTTGGAAGTGCTAAATACAGCGCTCCAAACCCACCCCAAATATGCTGCTTGCAGGTTTTTTCAGGACGTCCCGCAACAGCACCGCCCCAGTGTGAAAAAACACACTGGAATGAATGGGAGGTGGTTTTCAGGCACTTTGCAGAGGCTATTTCTAGCATTAAAACACCTGAAAACTGCCCCAGTGTGAAAGGGGTCTAAAGGATAAGAATAAGGAAAGATTTTCTGCCAAGGATGTAACCTTCTTCAGCTAGGCCACTTTGAGAGAAAAGTGGCAAGTAGATTAAAACTGGAAACAAGGATTTAAATTTTTTTTTTACTAAGAATGAATCAAAGGGGTGCATTTTAACAGATTTGCACAACAGAACAGATTTTAAGCCTGTTTGGAAACACTGTTATACAGTATGTCAGCCACAGAAAAAGCAGACTGCCTGTCTTAAAAAAAGGGTTATTTTTTTTCAAACAGGAGAGGGAAAGATATAGTTTTGAAGCACAGCTTCTATACCTTTTTGGACAGGCCAATTTTTTTGAGGTAGAGAACAGGCAGATTGCATTTGGTGAAAAAAATCTATTTTTATTTGAAATTTAAAACAAAAAAAAATAGTGATTTCAAGTACACCTTTTAAAGCCTTTTCAGATAGTTGCTATTTCTGGGGGAGAGATCAAGCAGATTTTGGCAATAAATATAAAATTAGACTGGATCTTTGTAGAGACATAATGCTCATATGGTACACATTTTCTGCAGAGAATCTCATCCTTAATAATGAGAGACATTAGGCCTATTTCAGCCGGAAATATTGCCTGAAACTGAATTTTTCACAGACAGGGAGACAAATCTAGTGGCAGACATTAGGCCTATTTCAGCTGGAAATATTGCCTGAAACTGAATTTTTCAGACACAGGTTTTAAAATTGTACAGAAATTGCAGATCAAATTCTCATCCTTTTTAATAGTGGACACATTTGGAGGCAGAGAGCCAGCTTTATTTGAGCCAGAAATCTACATTAAAAATGCATTTTCTAGACATCTACTATATGAAAATCTTTTTACCAAAGTACTGCACTCTAACTATCACTGTAACATAAATCTCTACTTCTGCAACTATAATGTAAATCACTAATCTAAAATTGAATAAAATATATATAGCGCTTACCCAATGTGGCATCAAAATAAAAAATAGACCAATACATACTGTATATATATATATATATATATATATATATATATATATATATATATATATATATATATATATATATATATATATATATATATATATAGATATATATAGATATGTATATGTTATGTATATAAATTCAGTCCATATTGTAAATATAGTCCATATTATAAAATGTGATTATTCCACAATTCATCCACCATGTGACTCTTTCCCCAAAAAACTCTTAACCACTTCCGGACCGCCCACCATCGTTATACGTCGGTACTTTGAAGGAGGATATCGTTGTTATGGCAGCATCTAGCTGCCATAACCCCAGAATCCTATTCTTCAGTGAGCGGTCCGGTTTAAGATAAAAGTGGTCTCTGCGGCGGGTTCACCGCAAGATCACTTTTATCAGCATTGTTTAAATGCGCCCCGTCCTGACAAGCTCGCGTGCAGAAGCGAACTCATACGTGACTAGCGCACGCATATGAAAATGGTGTTCAAACCACACATGTTGCCACGATTGGTTGAGCGAGAGCAACAATTATAGCCCTAGACCTCCTCTGTAACTTAAAACATGCAACCTGTAGAATTTTTTAAACGCAGCCTATGGAGATTTTTAAGGGTAAAAGTTTGTCGCCATTCCATGAGTGGGCGCAATTTTGAAGCGTGACATGTTGGTTATCAATTTACTCGGCATAACATTATCTTTCACAATATAAAAAAAATTGGGCTAATTTTACTTTTGTCTTATTTTTTTATTCAAAAAAGTAAATTTTTTGGCAAAAAAGTGCGCTTGTAAGACCGCTGCGCAAATACGGTGTGACAAAAAGTATTGCAACGACCACCATTTTATGTTGTAAACAACAAATCTCAGAAAGAGACTCAGTCCTAAGTGGTTAAATATGGTGCAAGTGTTTTGCCTCAAACATCACACAGCTCCCACTCAATGTGCCCCACATCTTCAATGCTTGCTGCCCAATGCTCGCTCTCGTTTAGGGGAGAAAAAATCTCAGAGAACAGGAAGCCAACATAATGTAAAACCATTAAACCATAAAAAAAGATATCAGCAAAATGACAATCACTCACAATAAAAAGTGGTTTCCCAGCAATGAGAAAACTTTTGCTGAATTGTGTAGGAGGCACTGCATCACCAACCTGTGCCTGAAGCTGCCCAAACGTAATGGCTTTACTGTGCAAAGCTCCATCTGACAGCTCCTAAAGATGAACTATATTTATTGATTAACTGCATTTTACAGTATAGACTGAATATATATATATATATATATATATATATATAACTTTCTTGCACTTTTTATAGAACCGTAATGGATCAATTTTATTTCCATGCAAGCAGTGCCTTGAAAAAGTATTTATACCCCTTGACATTTTCCACATTTTGTCATGTTACAACCAAAATGATTTTATGTGATAGACCAACACAAAGTGGCACATAATTGTGAAGTAAAAGGAAAATTAAAATTTTCTTTTTTTTTACAAATAAATATCTGAAAAGTGTGGTGTGCATTTGTATTCAGCCCCCTTTACTCTGATAACCCCAACACAAATCTAGTGGAACCAATTGCCTTCAGAAGTCACCTAATTAGTAAACAGAGTCCATCTGTGTGTATTTTAATCTCAGTATAAATACAGCTGTTCTGTAAAGCCCTCAGAGGTTTGTTAGAGAACCTTAGTGAACAAACACCATCATGAAGGCTAATGAACACACCAGACAGGTCAGAGATAAAATTGTGGATAAGTTTAAAGCAGGGTTAGGTTATAAAAAAGCATCTCATGGAGCACTGTTCAAACCATCATCCAAAAATGGAAAGAGTATGGCACAACTGCAAACCTACCAAGACAAGGCCGTCCACCTAAACTGACAGGCCAGGCCAGGAGAGCGTTATTTAGAGAAGCAGCTAAGAGGCCCATGGTAACTCTGGAGGAATAAACAGGGCCAAGGATAAATCCAAGGAAAAAAAAACAAGCTTACTTACCGACCAGCTCGCCGACAACCAAATCAACCTGTCTAACAGTATGCGTTAAAAGCAGGGGTTTAGTCTGCATGCATTTGCAAATGCATGCGTAAGCCACAGAGCCTCGCCACGGCACCCTGGTATCTGTGGTCCCTAACACTAACTTATAAGTGTCTTCACATGCATTCTGATGGATAGATGGAGGGCAGGGGGATTGAAGGGGAGCCCACCCCTTCTAAAAGGTAGAGGAGCACACTGAGCACCCAGCATGTAGATTAATGGCTGCGAAGTTGTCAGTGCGTTGCCTGATCAATATACAGAGATACAAAAAAAGCGCCACTGCCCCATCTATAGCTGCTTATCACAGTAGGCAGCATTGGATGGTGACATAAGGTATAAGCAGGGCCAATGATAAATCCAAGGGAAAAAAATCAAGCTTACTTACCTACCAGCTCGCAGACAACCAAATCAACCTGTCTAACAGTATGCGTTAAAAGCAGGGATTTAGTCTGCACACATTTGCAAATGCATGCGTAAGCCACAGAGCCTCGCCACGGCACCCTAGTATCTGTGGTCCCTAACACTAACTTATATGTGTCTTCACAGTGGAAGCACTGATGGATAGATGGAGGGCAGGTGGACTGAAGGGGGGCAAACCAGCAAATGTTTGGTCCAAACTTTCATTCAGACCAAACACATACCTCATCTCTAGCAGCCGTTTCATTCCACCAGGACTCTATCCACTTCATTTAAGGCTGGGTTCACACTGTTGGGAATTGGATGCGGCTTTCCTCGCATCCAATTTGCATAACAGGAGATTGTGACCGGCTCTCCATGGCGCTGGTTCACACATCTCCGCAGGGGCTCCGGTGTGAATTGCACAGGAGTCCTGTGCATTTTTTGGTCCATTTCAGGTCCGAATTCAGCCAAAGGTTTAGGCTGAAATTGGACCTGAAACAGTGAATGGAGACGCACTGAACTTCTGTAAACAGTAGCGTGGTACAGTGTGAACCCAGTCTAAGGGCATGATAAAACAATTTAGACTGAAGCGGAAGTAACTTTACTGCAAAGTAATTTGAAATATCTTATATCTACAACCGGAGATGTTCAAAAAACTCAGTTCTTGCATGCCTAGGTGATTTACCCATTACTGCAAAAATCGAATATGCACCCTCCTTTATGCTCCTTTATGTACCCACTGAGGTACAAGAGACCCCAACTTAGCTGACACCTTTTGTATTCCTAAATATTTTACTGATAATTTATAATATTAACTTGTTTTTAGTTCCAGGTATTTAAAGGTCCAGCATTGGTATTTTTATTGTATGGATAATGGACTTGGCCAGAAGTGGATCAAGGAAATTCAATCCATTAGCAGCTCAACCCTCCAATTAGACTCTTGCAGAATGGATACCATGACTACACAGTGGTATTTTCAGCCCCCCATCTTTGGAGCCAACCAGTTCTGACTTCCCTGCCTCAAAAATACACTGTACTCAGGTGATGCATTTCCAGTTGTCTGCAACACCTAGGTTCTTTAAGCCCCATACACATGGGCAAAATGTCGGGAGATATTGGTCGGTTCAATAAAAACTGGCAAATACTCGGCCCGTGTTTATGTCAGTCGGCCGACTTCTGTCAGACGTGCATACTGGAAAATCAGCAGCCGACCAGCTCCCGATCAGCGCTCTCAGCCAATGGCTGAGAGCGCTGATCGGAGTGTTCTGGCAGCAGCGGTCCTCTCCCCTGTCAGAACACAACAGTGCAGTAGGGGAGATCACTGTACAATCGTTGGATGGTTAGTACAGTGGCTCTGACAGGAGCTATTACTTCTGTTACCAGGCTTTAGTTTTAATAAAAAAAATGTAATACAAAAAAAAAGAGATACTCTTGTGCAGTAGTATATAGTAAAATACCATAGGTACAAGATTACCTCTTGAACACAATCCAGTGTTGCCAACCGCCCATATTTTTACAGGCAGCCCATAAAAACAGGGCACTTTTGTCCTGCCCATAAATGCCTGTAACAGGGAAAAAGTGCCAGTGAAATGACGCTGGTACAACCTGTGTTGCAGGCCGTCCCTGCTGCTGCACCAGTCTCTGTGCAGGCACCCACCTCGAGTATTACCTCTATGAGAGGTATGTCTCTGTCAGTCAGAGCAGATGAACCCATGCACTTAGGCTTCACGCGTCTCTCTGCAGATGAGAGAAACTTTAGGAGAAGGGAGAGATTGTGCCTTTATTGTGGCTAGGCAGGTCACTTTTTGAAGTCTTGTCCTACCTGTCCAGGGAACGCCCGAACCAGTTATCCAGAAGGATAAGCCCCTGGTTTCGTTCACGCTTTCTTGGGCTGAGTCGTCTGTTGAAAAAAAGGATCTAATCGACTCTGGGGCTGCAGGCCTGTTCATTGATGCTGCCTTTGTATCGAAGCACTGGATTCCGTTGCAGCTGTGTGACACTCCACTTGCCATTAAGGCTCTTGACGGGAAACCCCTATAGCCTGCCCATGTGACTCATGAGACAGTTCCGTTGTCCATGGCCGAAGGGGCTATTCACCATGAGATAATCCAATTCCAAGGCATTTCCTCACCTAAGTTTCCACTGGTTATTGGTTATCCTTGGTTACAGAGGCACAACCCCTCTTTTGATTGGCTCCGTGCTGAGGTTCTCTCCTGGTCGTCACAATGTAGTAAGGCATGCTTCCAGAAGGTAGCCAAGGTCATGTGCACTTCTTCACTCTCCTCCCTGCTGGAGGAGTACCACGAATTTAGCGATGTCTTTGACAAAGGTCAAGCCGGTAGTTTGCCTCCACACCGGCTGTATGATTGCACAATTGACCTTCAACCTGGTGCCATACCTCCTCATGGCTGGGTTTACCCTTTGTCGGTCTTGGAGGATAAGGCCATGGAGGAGTATGTTGCAGATGCTCTTTCTTGAGGTTTCATCCGCAAATCTTCATCTCCTGCTGGTGCTGGTTTCTTCTTCATGAAGAAGAAGAGTGGTGAACTGAGACCTTGTATTGATTATAGGGGTCTCAATCGTTTCACGATTAAGAATGCCTATCCGATTCTGTTGATTATGGAGTTATTTGACCGCCTCAAGGGATCAACGGTTTTCACAAAGCTTGATTTGGGAGGGGCATACAATATTGTGAGGATTAAGGAGGGCAACGAGTGGAAAACTGTGTTTAATACCAGAACAGGCCATTATCAGTACCTCGTAATGCCTTTTGGCCTTTGTTTTCCAGAAATTTATTAACAATGTCCTCCAAGATTTGTTGCAGTTATGTGTGGTGGTTTATCTCGACGATATCCTCATATTTTCAAAGTCCCTCGAGAGCCACCACACAGATGTCTGCTGTGTGCTTCAGAAACTAAGAGAGAACAATCTCTATTGTAAATTGGGGAATTGCGAGTTCCATCGTGAACAGGTTAAATTCCTGGGTTATGTCATTTGCACTGCTTTTTTTTTTGATGGACCCAGAGAAACTTTCAGTAGTCCTACAGTGGCCCGACCCTTGGATTTACGTCCTCTGCAGCGTTTCCTGGGCTTTGCCAACTATTATCGGAAGTTTATTCGTAACTTCTCATCTCTGGTCAAGCCCCTGACTGATATGACCAGAAAGGACGGTAACCCACAGAGTTGGTCTCCGGAGTCCGTTAAGGCCTTTGAGAGTCTCAAGACTGCCTTTGTTTCTGCTCCTGTGTTGGCACATCACATCCTGATCCTACGTTACCTTTTATCCTGGGGGTTGATGCTTCTGAGACTGGTGTTGGCGCCATTCTGTCTCAACGTCCTACCTCTGAGAGCGCTTTGCATCCTTGTGGCTACTTTTCCAAGAAATCGTCACCTACGGAGTGCAATTATGAGATTGGTGACAGAGAGCTGTTGGCGATCATTTTAGCCCTGAAAGAATGGAGACATCTCCTCTAAGGTAGCACTGTGACGGTTCTCATTCTTACTGACAATAAGAATCTCACATTCTTGTCTGAGGCTAAACACCTCTCTCCCAGAAAGGGCGCGTGGGCTCTTTTCTTATCAAGTTTCAATTACATTGTCTCATTCTTACCCGGTACTAAGAATGTAAGAGCTGACACCTTGTCACGATAATTTTCCTCCACTTCCAAGTTGGAGTCGGTTCCGGTTCCTGTGATTCCTTTTGATCGTATTCTGGCTACGGTTCACACAAGTCTCACTTCTCCTTTGGGTGACAAAATTCTTGCTGCTCAGGTCCATGCTCCTCCTGAGAAACCTTGCTTTGTCCCAGAGAGTCTCCATACTGCCGTACTCCAGACTTACCATTCTCCCAAGGCTGCTGGCCACCCTGGGAAGAATCAACTCTTTTGGGCCATTTCCCAACAATTCTGGTGGCCTAGTCTACGTGCTGATGTTCAGAGTAAGACTCCATGACACCTTCCAGTGGGCCTCCTACAACCCATAACCAATGGAGAGAGGCCCTGGACCTGGAGGTCTATGGATTTCATTGCGGAGTTACCCAACTCCCAGGGCAACACAGTTATCCTTATGGTGGTTGACCAGTTCTCAAAGATGTGTCATTGTATTCCACTTAAGAAGTTGCCCACTTCTAAGGAACTGGCTTCCATTTTTGCTCGGGAGATCTTTCGCTTACATGGGCTACCCAAGGGGATTGTCTGTTTGTGCACAGTCAGTTTGTGTCCCAGTTCTGGTGAGCCTTTTGTGCACAGTTGGGAATTCAGCTTGCTTTCTCCTCTGCGTATCACCCGCAGTTTAATGGGGCTGCAGAACGAGCCAATCAGTCCTTGGAGCAACTCCTACATTGCTATATTTCTGACCATCATAACAATCATAACAACTGGTCAGACCTATTACCGTGGGCAGAGTTTGCTCACAACAGTGCCTTAAATTCTGCTTCCCGATTGTCCCCGTTTATGGCAAATTATGGTTTCCAACCTTCCATGTTGCCTGACTTGTTTGTTCCACAGAGTATTCCTGCATTAGACGAGCATCTCCGTGGTCTTTGTTCCATTTGGGCATAAGTCCAGGAGGCTTTGCGACTTTCTAATGATAGGTACAGACTCCATGCTGACCTCAGACGCCTGCCTGCCCCTTCCTACCAGGTTGGGGACAGGGTCTGGCTGTCATCTCGCAACCTCCAACTTCGTGTTCCCTCACTGAAGTTCGCACCTCGGTTTATTGGGCCTTTTTTCATATTCTTTGCAGGATTAACCCAGTGGCTTACACATTAGACCTTCCTTCTAATATGCGTATTTCATGTCTCCTTATTAAAACCTTTGGTCTACAACCGCTTTACCACCTTGGTGCCACATCCTCACCCTGTACAGGTTGAGAATCATGAGGAGTATGAAGTACAGTCCATTATTGACTCCCGTAGGTACCGTGGGCGCATACAATACCTGGTGCATTGCAAAAGGTACGGTCCGGAAGAACGCTCTTGGGTCTCATCCTCGGATGTACATGCCCCTGTCCTCCTCCATGATTTCCATAGTTGTTTTCCCCTCTAGCCTGGTGCTCCTCCAAGGGGGAGGGGTGGTTGAGGAGGGGGTAATGTCAGGGCTGGGCTCAGCCCTTCCTTCTCTGAGCTGGCTGCTCAGCTATCGGGTAATTGCCAGCTCCTATCTCTCCACAGTTACTCAGCTGTTGTTGATATCCTGCTCTTCAGCCCTGCCTACTTAAGCCGTCCAGCTCAAAGGATCTCTGCTTTCGCCTTGGTCAACATCACAGAGACTATCTCCTGCATTCCTATTAAAGACTTGCTTGGCTGACATCCCTTCTGGCTCCAGATTCTGCTTGCTGTTTTACTAAGCTCATCTCCGGCTCCCTGATGTTTGGCTTGTCTGACTATCTATTCCGGTTACTGAACTCTGTGTTCACTACGTTTTTTTCTATTTTCTTTTATTATTAAACAAGTGTGATTTAACTGTACTTCTGTCTCAATCTGATTTCATGGTTTGTGACACTATGGCTTCATATACTCTATATGAGCATGGTCATTTAAAATTTGAATCAATGTGTGAAGTGATGAAGATCAGCTTGTTTTCACTTTCTAGCTATGGATAGCTTTGCGGCAACCAGGAGGTGAATAAGTATCGTATGGAATGTAAAAGGCCTAATCTCTATACCTGCTCCCAAAAGTGCTAACCTGTGATCTGGAATGAAGTGGACATCATTGATTTTTTTATGAATAGAAAAACCGCTGACCAAACACCTAGTTTCTTTTCAGCCTAATTCCTCACCTGTTATTGCTAATTACACTCAGAAGGGGGTGGGTAGGCACTCTAGAAAATGAGCTTCAAGACAATACAGGAATATTTCTCAAATGACTATAGTGCATATATATTGCCCCAAAAAAAAGCTCATGAGTGGTCTATTATAAAAGCAAAAAATGTTGGCAGAAATAACAGCTAGATTCATGATCTATATAGCATATAGATCAGATATTGGCAAACATTTTTTTTAGCTTTAAAACCCCTTTAAATACACACGTACAGCCAACTTACTTTCACTTACGATTGCTAGCAGAGAGAGAGACACACTGAATCATTTCAGACAGTCAATCTTAGCGGGTCCATTTGTTTGCTAACAGAGAACCTGAATTATTAAGCAATAAGCACAGCAGTAGAACAGATAGTGAAGCAAGCTATAGTTCAGCTTTTTAATTTCATCTGCTATTAATCTGCTATTGTGTTAGTGTTGAACTTGATACAATTGCCGCGAGTGGACATTTACGGTCAAAAGCATACAATTGCCGCGAGTGGACATTTACTGTCAAATTCTCCACCCTCTGCCGGATGTTTAACCACTTCAGCCCCCGACCAATTGGCAGCCAAAGGACCAGGCCCCTTTTTGCGATTCGGCACTGCGCCGCTTTAACTGACAATTGCGCGGTCGTGCGACGTGGCTCCCAAACAAAATTGGCGTGATTTTTTTTCCCACAAATAGAGCTTTCTTTTGGTGGTATTTGATCGCCCCTGTGGTTTTTATTTTTTGCGCTATAAACAAAAATAGAGCGACAGTTTTGAAAACAATGCAATATTTTTAGCTTTTTGCTATAATAAATATCCCCAAAAAATATATAAAAAAACATTTTTTTTCCCTCAGTTTCGGCCGATACGTATTCTTCTACATATTTTTGGTTAAAAAAAAATCGCAATTAGCGATTGGTTTGTGCAAAAGTTATAGCGTTTACAAAATAGGGGATAGTTTTATAGCATTTTTATTAATATTTTTTTTTTACTAGTAATGGCGGCGATCAGCGATTTTTTTTTATTGTGACTGTGACATTATGGCGGACACATCGGACATTTTTGACACATTTTTGGGACCATTGTCATTTATACAGCAATCAATGCTATTTAAATGCATTGATTCCTGTATAATTGACAGTTGTAGTGAAAGAGTTAACCACTAGGGGGAGGGGAGGGGTTATGGGCTGTGACGTGTGTGTTTTTTTTTTACATTAGGGGGCGGGGCTGACGTCATTGATCGGCTTTCCCGATGACCGGGAACAGCCGATCAATGACAGGCAGAGTAGGAAGCGCGGGGAGAGGTTTGTTTACACATACCTCTCCCCGTTCTTCAGCTCTGTGACCCGATCGTGGGACACCAGCGGTGATCGGGTCCGCTGGTCCTGCGGCCAGGGTCACGGAGCTCCCGACCGGGTTGCGAGCGCGCCGCTGGCGGTGCGCGAACCCATGGGCAAGCAATTAAAGGGCCACGTACAGGTACGTGATTTTGCCTGCCCGTGCCATTCTGCCGCAGTATATCTGCGTGAGGCGGTCGGGAAGCGGTTAAAGAAGATTCTACAAAGCAGCTAAACTGTACAACGTCGCGATCATACATTTCGGGTTGAATGCTGTGCTCACAAGCTATAGAAGAATTCTAATGTTGTTTTAATAATTATTACTAGTCAAACAACATTTTACTATATTCTACTATAGCTTGTGGGTGGAATATTCGACCGGAAATGTACGATCGCGACGTTGTACAGTTTAGCTGCTTTGTCGAATCTTCTTTAAACATCAGGCAGACATCATAAGCCTTAATTTGACAGATTCAACCTTGATTAATTCAGATTTTCATACAAATGCATTTTTTAACGAAACAAAGTGATTAAAAATGAATTTTGGGAGTAACTAAGTCAATTTATTTTTCGGATGAAACCAAAATTCTGAAACAAAATATTTCAGTGTGCACATGTCTGCGTACAGTGATGCAGGACCGCTCAATTGTCATTCAAAGTGCAACAGCACTGAAAGCTGAAAATTGGCCCGGGCAGGAAGGGGGTAAGTGTATTGAAATGGTTAATTGGTTTGTATGAAAGTCTACAAACTATAGTATATATACCTGATGTACTGATGGCCTATCTCATTTTATGAGGCCCTTTAAATGCCAAGACAGTACAACCCCCCCCCCCTCCCTCCCCCAAATGATTCCCTTTTGGAAAGTAGACAGTCCAAGGCATTTAGTAAGAGGCATGGAAGATGTAATTTTTTGGCACAATTTTTTGTAAAATTAAGTTAAATAAATAAAAAATTTTTTTACAACTGTCAGCAATGCAGTACAGCATCATCATACTGACATCAGGATACTGACTGGTGACAGTATATAAAACAAATAAAATAAAAAAACTATTTTAACCACTTCAGCCAAGGGAGAATTGGCTGCTCAATGACCAGGCCATTTTTTGCGATACGGCACTGTGTCACTTTAACTGACAATACATTTTTTCCCACAAATAGAGCTTTCTTTAGGTGGTATTTGATCATCTCTGCAGATTATTTTTTGCACTATAAACAAAAAAAGAGCGAACATTTTGAAAAGACACAATATTTTGTACTTTTTGCTGTAATAAATAAATTGCTTCTGTTGTTGTTGTAAAGGCAGAAGCAGAGCCTGGATGCCGGCGGAGACCCCAGAAGAGGAGGATCGGTGCTGCTCTGTGCAAAACCATTACACACCATTAATGGTTGCAAAACCATTACACACAGCAGGTAAGTGTAAGACCTTTATTATTTTAATAATCAAAAAAAAAAGCTATAATGTTACTGCTTTTTTGTAGTTGTAAAGGCAGAATGTTTTTTTGACCTTACTGCATTCTATGCAGTAAGGTAAAAAAACCTTCTGCATGCAGCTCCCCTGCAATCCCCCTAAATACATACCTGAGCCCGATATTGATCCAGCAATGTGCTTGAGAGGTGAGGCTCTCTTGGCTCTCTCACTCCAATTAGTTCAGATACAGCAGCAGAATCCATTGGCTCCCACTGCTGTCAATCAGAGCCAGTGATGAGGGAGAGGGGAGCAGGCTCGAGTCCTGCTTTGTGTGTCTTAAGGACACACAGAGCAGGGCTTGGGAGCAAACATGCATGAGTGCCTCCCTAGCAAGCCGCTTGCTAGGGAGGCACTCGGCGGGGGGAGGAGCCAGGAGTGCCAGTGTGGGACCTTAGATTAAGGGAATCGGGCTGCTCTGTGCAAAACCATTCCGCAGAGCAGTTAAGTATAACATGTTTGTTATTTTAAAACCAAAAAAAAATGGAATCTTTAATATTACTTTAAAAATAATTCCTGAACAATTTGGCTACACGCTAAAATGTGGATTGTTGTGTACTAATGTTATATATTGTTAAACAGTAAAATCTGTTACATTATATACTTACTGAAATAAATAGAAGTTGCTAAAAGAGCCACAACTCGACTACAAACCCAGGTACTTATGCAGAGATAACTTTCCATTCACTACCCCCTTATGTTCCTTTTGTCTTCACTTCATGTATGTTTTTCTTGTTTAGATACATTGTTTTCCCATGCGATACACTGTATGCAAAAGCTATAATACTCTACTACTTTTATATTTTGTATTGTGAAATCAAATTGACTTTGAAAGAAGTTCTGTTCTTGTATGGATGAGAAAAAAAAAAGAACAATGTCCCAACAAAATTACAAATCTTGAACTTGTATTGCATACACTGGTACATTAAAATAAAATAACATTTCAGAGAACATTGGGTCATGTACAAGTGCTCCCTAAGAACCGCAATACTTATGTCCTTATCACAGTTATGTAATTCATAATATGGCCAGATTTGGATAAGGCCAATTAGCTTTTTACTGTATTTTTGAATTGATAAATGCACCCATAAATAGAGAGATACAAACATTATGTCCTGATGGTAATTTAAACAGGCCTCATCTGTGTATCTATACTGTATATGCAGTGGTGGCTGGTGCTCAAATCTTTTTGGGGGGGAGCAAACAAAGTGAAAAATACTGAAGAAAAAACATCAATTGCAGCCTCACTGCGCCAATCAAATGCAGCCATTGTGCCCATCAATTGCAGCCATTGTGCCCATCAAATGCACCCACTGTGCCATCAATTGCTGCCATTGTGCCTATCAAATGCAGCCATTGTGCCCATCATATGCAGCCACTTGTGCCCATCAATTGCAGCCATTGTGCCCATCAAATGTAGCAAATGTGCCCATCAAATGCAGCCACTGTGCCCATCATATGCAGCCACTGGGCCCATCATATGCAGCCATTGTGCCCATCATATTCAGCCACTTGTGCCCATCAAATGCAGCCACTGTGCGCATCATATGCAGCCATTGTGCCCATCATATACAGCCATTGTGCCCATCATCTGCAGCGACTTGTGCCCATCATCTGCAGCCACTTGTGCCCCATCATATGCATCGACTTGATGTGTGATGGCGGGCTCAAGCGACGGGTGGAGGGTTAGTGTGGGATGGTGGCTGGTGGCTGGCTGGCTGGATGTCTGTCGTCAGATCTGTCTGATGCCCCCCCCAACTGATGGAGCACCAGCCGCCACTGATGACTATTATTTATTTCCCCTTCAGTACTTTCTCAATGATCGGGCCAAAAAAAGTATTAAGATCTAGAAAGTAAGGCTACTTTCACACTGGGGCATTGAGCGCCCTGGTGGTAAAGCGGTGCTATATTTAGCGGCGCTTTACCGTGCTAGCGGGGCTTTGCAGGTGGGTTTGCAGCACTGCCTCATTGTTTTCTATGGGAAGGGGCGCTTTAGGAGCGGTAAATACACTGCTCCTACAGCGCTCCAAAGATGCGACTTGCAGGACTTTTTTGAGAGTTCTGCAAGCGCACCACTCCAGTGTGAAAGCCCTCAGGGCTTTCACATTGGAGTGCATTGAGCGGCTCTTTCAGGGCACTTTGCAGGCGCTATTTTTAGCACTTTAGCGCCTGCAAAGCACCTCACAACTTAAAGAGGAAGTAAACCCTGATGGGTTTTACTTCCTCTTTATTCCCCTGCAAAGCAAAAGCATAATGGGCTAGTATGCATTGTAATATCTCCTAAACCGTGCATGTATGCAAACAAAAAAATACTCATGTATCAGCTGCCTTACAGACAACAAGCTTTGGGAATGGGGACTTAGCAATGCAAGCCTCCACATTTCTCTAAAGAAATCCTTTCCATTAACCCTTTCATGACCATAGGTCATTGTTGCCTAATTCCCAGGCCAAATTCAGCAGTGTCGGCATACATAAGTTAACTCGTCAATAACTCTGTGATAAATTTTTATTAATGAATTCATTTATTTATTAATAATGGACAAATAAGCACAGACAATCAGAGTACAATTAAACCTGATGGCACAACCCCAATTCAGAACCGCCAGCATATCTCCAGGGTATGCCATCATCTGGCACTGCCAGAATAAAATGTCCTGGAGGGGAAGGGAATTCTTGTACCCGTTTAGTTTGTGTGGATGGTGGAACCAGTTTGTTTTGCTCAGCCAGCTAAAGGTATGAAAAAAATTAAACATCCATGATCCATGGGCAGCTATAGTAGTCTCTGCAAGACATGTGAAAAAGACACTAAAGTTCTATGTGTTGTCTAAAAAAAATTCTCATGTAAACAAGCAATATTTCATATTTACCTGGCCAATATATATATATATATATATATATATATATATATATATATATATATACACACACACACTTTTTATTTCTGACCATAATAAAATGTACAAAATCACTACACACTCCCTTTAAATGCCTTCCCTCAGGCAGACCCTTACATAAGTACTAGACCTGGAGTACTTAGATATTATGGCCACTGACAGGCTCACCTGGGATGAAGCTGCTCTCTCTATTTGTAATCTATTGTTTACCTAATTGGCCTTCGTGAGAAAGAGCCTAGCTTTGTTTCACTATGAGCAACCAACTCCCTCCAGCATGACAGCTGAAAAAAACTGTCTGATGAGATGATAATCTCTTAATACAAAATGCACTATGTAAAGGCCATTCATTTGGTATTTGTAACGTAACTGCCCATTATATGCTGTCATAATGCTAGGTATTGTTGCCATAACAATGAATGCTTGGCAAAATCTGCAAGAACTAATTTAAGTCCAAATCCAGACAAATATTGTGTGGGAAAAGTTTGTAACTCTCACTGGAATTTAATTTTCCTCTGTAACTGGCTGTGGGAATGCAAAACCCACTTGAAGCAGATGAAATACAGGTCAGAAGGAAGTCAACTACAGGTTTAATGTGTCTGTCAACAAAATGTGAATGATTTTAGAAGCCCATTGACACAGGCCTTAAAGTGATTGTAAACCTCTGTTTTCTTTTTTTTAAATAACAAACATATCATATTTACCTCCACTGTGCAGTTCCTCGATCATCGTCTTCTGGGGTCCCCCGGCGGTGCCCGTGGCTCCTCCTTGCATCTGTAAACCCCTGGGAGAAGTGCCCTCCCTGGGGGTTACCTTGCGGGTGCGCTCCAGAGTCCAGCATTTGCATTCATAGACACAGAATGCCAGACTCGTCCCCGCCCGCCGCTGCTATCAATCTATCCAATCAAGAGCCATGAACCCAAAGCAGAGAGGAAGAGAGCATCTCCCCCAAGGGAATGAAGGGCTCAGGTGAGTTTTTTCATCTTAACGCATAGGATGCATTAAGGTGAAAAACCACGAGGGTTTACAACCCCTTTAAAGACTTGGTCTTAAAAGAGAGTTGTTGTTTTTAGCTGAAGTCATTTGTGGGGACATGTGTTGAGTGGGCAGAGATATGCTGATGTCATCATGCAACCCAGAAATTCAGTGGACATGAAGCTTGAGCAGTTTACGGGGTTACAAAAGTGCACTTCATAGTGCTCTGAGAGCACACTTTTTATTGTGAGTTTCATCTAGGAGTTATATTTTTTTCTACATCAATGTCAAAACTGAAGGCGGTTTAAAACTGAGATCTGGTAGAAAGTGAGTGAGAGCCTAATAAGAGTGATGATGTTAACTGATATGACCAAGCCCATTTTGATTATTAGTATTAACAGTCTACTCCACTTGATGAGTTTATTTCAGAAGGTGCAATTTGTTAGTGATCTTTACTGTGTCGCTATGTTGGAGCACATTTGAAGACATTGACCACCTTGTACTTTATTTAAGGATTGTGCTTAGAGCACACTACTGGATTGGACTTATATATTTATGGATATTATGTATTGTGACTGAGGATTTTACAGATCATATCTCATTTTTGTATATGCAACAGATTGTAATTGATTATTTCAACACTGTTTGCATATTTTAATATTTTATCTTATTTTATAAGTTCTTAGTTTTAGTTGTTATTTATTTATTTATTTAAAAGTGGAATGCATTGCATATTATAGATATCTGCTCTTCATTTTAAATGAACCTCTATGTGTTCCAAGGGGCAGCAGTCAACAACACGCAGAATAGATGCTATAGTGATATCAGTCCTCAGACAGATGGTTAGAAGAAATGACAGACAGTAGCAGAGTCAACAGACTGATGACCAGGTCAGGTGCAGACAATCAAAGTCTCAATTCCAGACAGACAGAACATGGACTGCTTTTCACAGGTAACAGGCCTATTATCAAGATAAGCACAGACAAGCTGAGTACAAACACAATCCAAACAGTTTACAGTGATATCCAAGGCATGGACAGTCAGGAAGATGTCAGAGATAAACAGACCTCTATTCAATGCATGATCAAACAGACAAATCTGTTCTTTAGATAAAGAATTGAAGCTGTGGCCTCTCTTTAACTTTTACTAATGAGGGCAGATAAGGGCGGGGGGGGGATGCGTGACAGGAGGGGGGCAGATTTTGATAATTATCCCCCACAGACCCCCACATCCAAAAGACTAGTTACGTGGGCCTTTTGGATTTTGTTTGCTCGATTCCCCCATCAACACAGACAATGTTGATGGGGAAACTCTTCTGCTAAGCCATTGTCTCCTGGTGGGAAAGCCATCCCCACCAAATGAATGAATGAATGAATGAATAATTTATATAGCGCTACAATGCGAACTGAATCGCCTCAAGGCACCGAGAGAGAGGACAGTGATTATTGCTAGAGTCTATAATAGCTGCTTGCAATAATCGCATGTAAAATCCAGCAGGCTGGTTGTACCCAAGTTGACAGATCTATCAACTTGGGCACGTTCAGCTTGCCCATACATGGTTTGGATATTTTATGGATTTGAACAATTTAGGACCAGTTTAACCACTTCAATACTGGGCATTTTCACTTCCTTTCTGCTCAGCCAATTTTCAGCTTTAAGCCCTCTCACACTTTGAATGACAATTGTGCAATGATGTAACACTGTACCCAGAGTCTTGTAGAGTGGGAGAAGTATAATTTTATCGCTGGAGTGAATCCCCTTTTTAATGAATGCCAATATTCATTTGACTTTGCTTGCAGCAGCCTAGCATTGTATGCCATTGCTGAGACTGTCATCTACTAAGATCCCTGATTCTTTTCCATCCTAGATTCCCCCAGAGGTCCCCCCCCCCCCTAATGAGTAGATTGCATTCATATTTTTGGTACACAAATGCATTATTTTACATTTTTCAACATTAAACCTAATTTGCCATGTAGTTGCCCACCCCATTAATTTGTTTAGATCTTCTTGCAAGGTTTCCACATCTTGCGTAGAAGTTATTTCCCTGCTTAGCTTAGTATTGTCCGCAAATACTGAGATTGAGCTGTTTATCCCATCATCTAGATCGTTTGTGAATAAATTAAATAGGATTATTCCCAGGACAGAACCCTGGGGGACCCCCCGCTTTCTACACCAGACCATTCTGAGAACTCCCCATTTATCACCACCCTCTGGATTAGCCCCCAGTAGCCAGTTTTAAATACATGTACTCACCCTTTGGTCCATGCCGACAGACCTTAGTTTGTACAGTAAACGTTTATGGGGAACTGTATCAAAATCTAGATACACCACATCTACAGGCCTTCCTTTATCTAGATGGAAGCTCACCTCCTCATAGAAGGTTAATAGGTTGGTTTGGCAAGAACGATTCTTCATGAATCCATCCTGATTACTGCTAATAATAATGTTTATATTACTAAAATCTTGTATAAAGTCCCTTATCACCCCCTCCAAGAGCTGGAAAACTATTGATGTTAGGCTAGCTGGTCTGTAGTTCCCAGGGATGTATCTTGGCTCTTTTTAAAATATTGGTGCTACATTGGCTTTTCTCCAACCAGCTGGTACCATTTGAGTCAGTAGACTGTTTGTAAAAATTATGAACAATGGTCTGACAATCACTTCACTGAGTTACTTAAGGACCCTTGAGTGTAAGCCATCTGGTCTGGGAGACTTATTAATGTTATGTTTTTTCAAGTCTACTTCTAATTTTATCCTCTGTTAGCCATGAGGGTGCTTCCTGTGAAGTGACATGAGGATATACATTGCAGTCTTGGTTACTGAATCCCCCAGTGAAGCCTGAGAAGAAGAATAAATTCAAAACCATCTCTCCAACTTTTTTAACCAGATTGCCTTCATCATTCCTTATGGGGCCAATAGGTTCTGATCTCCCTTTCTTACTATGTATATACTTAAAGAATTTTTTTTTTTTTTTTTACTCTCCTCTGTTATGCGCCTTTCGTCTTCTATCTTAGCAGCCCTGATTTCACTCTTACATTTCTTATTGCGTTCTTTGTAAAGTTGGAATGTTGATGATGACCCCTCAGCCTTGTATTGTTTAGAGGCCTTCTCTTTTGCTTTTATATGCATTTTTACGTTGGAGTTAAGCCACCTAGGATGTTTATTAGCTCTTTTAAATTTATTTCCCATTGGGATGCACTGGCTAATACCTTTATTTAATATGCTCTTAAAGCACTCCTATAAAGGTATCTTAATATTTTTCTAACATCTGCAAGG
Source organism: Lithobates sylvaticus (assembly GCA_028564925.1). Classification (NCBI taxonomy): domain Eukaryota; kingdom Metazoa; phylum Chordata; class Amphibia; order Anura; family Ranidae; genus Lithobates; species Lithobates sylvaticus. The sequence continues at coordinate 314,834,880 of CM053029.1, read as the reverse complement.
GGGCAGCCGTGAGCTTTAATTTTTTTTGTGTCTCTCCCTGACTATATTGCTTGCTGTAACTAACTAATAGAAATATTTTCAGTAGTGTTTGTGTTAGACCCAGACATTAGACTGGAGCCATAGAATGTACAGTATTCTATTTCAGATGTTTATTTCATTGGAAAGAGTTTTTAGGTTGATACCAACATCAATATTTGTAAGCTGTGGCAATGGTTGCCTTCATGATAAAACAAGCTACCTTCAAAGGGATGTACCTATTAGATTGCCATCATTATACAAAAATAGAGTCACTGGTCTACTTGAGGTCCACACAACACAGCAAATGAGCAATGTGTTTTGCAAACTTCAATCATGTGTTGGTTGTCTTGGCTTCTATTTTGTACATGTTGTATCCAGAGTGATAGATAGGAAAACAATGAGCTGTATTATTGTCATTTTAATTAGTTTCCAAAAACTGGTAAACATAATTATGGATATTATACCTTGTGGGAAATTCAAGGTCATTATAACACAATGAAATTAATATTTTCACATTACAGTAGCATGCATTATATTAAAGTGATGATAGGTAGCTAGTGATGTGATTAGTTAATTAATTAGCTGATCCATTCCATGAAAAGCAAACATTTTTGTGGGGTAAATTTGATTGCAATTTCTACCAGTGCTGTAGAGGTATACCACATTGTGGCACAACGATGCAACACTGCACACAGTTTAAATGATAAAACAATACAGTTAACTATTACTTGTCAAAATAGAATAAGCATTTAAGAAATATTTAAAAATGTTTGAATGAAGACAATTATATATAGTAACAAATACATATTTTATTTTACACACTATACAGGGATGTCATCCCCAATTTTTTTTAATTAAAAATGTTGCTGGTTTGTTACCTTAATCATGGCTATGAAAAATGTCAAAGGCATTACAAGCCCCAGATATCCCTTTTGAGTGTTTGTAATCCACAAGAATTAGCATTTCTTTTTACTCCCTTTTGCTCTGATAAATACACTATTAAAAGAAAAAATACCTATTGATTGTATCAGAAATTCAGAGATGTGTTATGTTTGCCATCCCTTTGCTTTTTCAAGACATTCTTGTCTTGGAAGACATAAAATTTAGTCCATATACCCTGGAGAGGAGGAGAATGGGAGGTATTTAGTCGTTTAACAACAGAAAGCTGGGCAGGGCTGAGACCAGTTTTTCAATTCCAGTTAACAAAAAGGCATATGGCATCATTGCACAGGAAATTAGGAGTGCATTTCTGGCAAGTCAACAGGTAATATTTTTTTTAACCACTTCGGGCCCACGCTATAGCCGAAAGACGGCTGCAGCATGGACGCTCCCTGCAGGGAGGACGTCCCTGGACGTCCTCCTGTTTACTTCCCTAATGCGCGCTCCTGAGAGCGCGCATCGGGGAAGTTCTGTGCTGGCCGTGTCCGTCGGACACAGCCAGTCACAGATCGCTGTAAACGGCCAATCACAGCAGCCGTTTACAGCGCGATCGGCGTGTCCAATTAAGATGATCTCATATGTAAACATATAAGATCATCTCTCAGCGCCGCTCTCCCTCCTCCCACAGATAGCGTGTGTGGAGGGAGAGATGAACGGCTGCAGCGGCGCCGTAAGTAAAATAGAATAAAAAATAAAATAAAGTGCGATCTGTCCCCGCTGCCAACTATCCCCGCTGCCAACTGTCCCCACTATTGTGCCCACCATGTGTAGTGCAGTGACCACCATGTGCAGTACAGTGACCACCATGTGATGTACTGTGCCCTCATGTGGTGTGGTGTGGTGTGCCCACTGTGTAATGTGCTGTACACACCATGTAATGCAGAGTGGTGTGCCCTCTATGTAATGTGCTGTGCCCACCATATCATGTGCTGCGGCCACCATGTCATCTGATATGCTGTACAGTGCCCACCCTGTAATGCAGAGTAGTGTGCTCTCTGTGTAATGTGATGTGCCCACCATGTCATGTGGTGTGGTGTACCCATATGTAATGTGGTGTGGTGTGTCCACATGTGGTATGGTGTACCCATATGTAGTGTGGTGTGCCCACATGTGGTGTGGTATACCTATATGTAATGTGGTGTGAAGTGGTGTGCCCACTGTGTAATGTACAGTGCCCACCGTGTAATGTGCTGTGCCCACCATGTAATGCAGAGTGGTGAAAAAAAGCTAAGAAGACTAAGTAAAGGGGATCTATTCTATGGGGGACCTGACCTGGCCTGCTCTAAACGGGGACCTGTCCTGGCCTGTGCTTTATGTGATAATGACTAAGCCTCTCCCCTTCATGACATTGTGGAAAAGCATCGGAGAATGGGTGACCTTAAAATGATGCCCCCCCCTGAAAAATAATCTGTGGACGCAAATGCCTATAAAGAATACTTACTATATATAACAATTGTAAAAAATACTTGTTCTGACATTGCTCTACTGATGCTACCTATTATTTTGGGGCAGCACAGTGGTGTAGTGGTTAGCACTTTCACCTAGCAGCAATAGGGTCGCTAGTTCAAATCCCGACCACAACACCCTCTGCTTGGAGTTTGCATGTTCTCCCTGCGCCTGTGTGGGTTTCCTCCGGGTACTCCAGTTTTCCTCCCACACTCCAAAGACATGCTGGTAGGTTAATTAGATCCTGTCAATAAAATTTGCCAAATATGTGTATGTGCATGTGTTTGTAAGCGTGTCAGGACCCCACAGGGAAAGAACCAAGCTATACCACAGATGGACACCAGTGGCAAAAAGCACCCTGAGACGATTCAGTTTGCATAGGAAGCGCTATACAAGTCATGCATTCATAAATGATCAGAGACCAGTTTGCAATACAAAGTAACATATCATTAGCTAAGGACAATACTCCAAAAGTACAGAAAGTTAAAACTGCAATTAGAGAATCAATTCCATAGTCTGACCCAATGAGGTAATTTATTGGGAGGCTATCAACTATGTAAAAATGTGTTTGTAAGATGTAAAAGAAATAGAAGAATGTAAAATGGTGTTAAGATGAAAAAACTCAAATAAACATGAGTTGGTACATTTACTAAGCTAAATGTACAACATATAACAAATGCTTCACTTTAAACCTTGGGTGAACTTAAAACAGCAATACATATTTGCAAATTAAGTTATAAGGAACTAAAGAAAATAAGACATCATCACTACTTTTGGAGTAATACACCAGGTAACACACAAATATAAAATAAAAAAAGGCTAAAGGGCTTGTTGAAAAATGCAAGAATGTACTGTAAATGTAAGAATGCCAACTAGGCAACTAAAAATGTCCCCATGACAACAGAGGCAATGAGCTTTTTGTTCACAGATATATAATAAATATCATGAGATAGAAAAGATTAGGGTCTGCAAATTGGAGAAGACAAGTAGACCCTGGAAAACGAGTAGGTTTTTTTTTTTGTCAGTGGAAGAATTTGTAAAGTCCGTCCAGTCCAGTCACTGACATTGTGGTCCACATTCAAACAATTTTTCTAATAAGACTATCAAATGTCTTTTTATGCACCACAAATAAGGTCAGCAAAACATATTTTGTTCTAAAAGTTGTTCTTTTAAGGAATATGAATCAGGGGATTTAAACACAAATGTGCATTACTCACAGCTGATATTCTTTTACTTTCAACTACTCTAAAGCCTAGTACACACAATGAGATTATAGGATGAATAATTGTCCAGTTTTTGGGGTTTTTTTTTTGCATGCTAGTCTCCAGATTGAAAATGATGAAGTACGAAAATTCTCGCACGACAGAATAAAAATTTAGAAGTGATGTCATTTGTTGTATTTTATTTTCGGACGAAAACTGTACTGATTAAACAAAAATTGTATAATCTGGTATTGTACGAGAACATTTTTCGTGTTTGTCCCTTTGGAAAATTTCGAATGAAAGCTGTATACTAACGATCATATTATCGCATGATAGTTTCGAAAGCGATATATTTTGTACGATTTTCTGATTGTGTGTACGGGCCTTAAGGACTAAATTGCATTAATTAGAGTTCATCATCTCTTTGAAATTTGTTTAGACCTATGACTCCAGATCAGAGTTATTATATTTTATTTTACTAAAAGGGAATGTATAGTGTTTTGTATCTACTGTATTTTCCTTTATTTTTAAATTCAGGGATAAAACATACATTAAAAAGATCTCCATGTAAATACAAAATTCATATACAAATATTTTAATTTCCAGACAGAAGGTGGAGCTTTAGGCCACATTTATTTATCTTTTAAAACTGGCTGCTCTATAACCGTCTTGCTGAAAAGGATCCTGTTTGCAGAGCTCAATAACGCTCAAAATTTTGCACATCCAGAAGAGCGACTTGCCCCTCATTTCACCGCCTGCCATTTTCTAAAAGAAAAATTGTTTTTAATCTATTTCTGTAATTGAAGTTAAAGTTGAAGAGAGAGGTTCTAAAAGACAACAACTTTGCCTGTGCTTAGCAAAACCATAATGCTCTGTGACACCATTGTCATTTGTGTAATATTTATAAAGGCTTATTTGTAAAATAAGGGCATTGTGTAAAATATAAAAAAAAAAATATGAAAAAACAGTAAAGCAATTCTACGCATAAAGCATTACAGTTTCCTTTTAACTTTAAAAGAACATTTGTCAAACATGCTTTCTCTACAGATACAGTACTTTAGATATGCAGAGGGTAGAGGGGCATAGTTTCTATTACCATATAATACACTATGAAAAGACTGTGCCATTTAAACTACCTGTGGAAACAAAGAAAGACTTTTAGGATAGTTGATTCGTATTTAAGACTAGTAGCAGGGCCGTCTTTAATATTGATTGAACCCTGGGCAAACATTTTCTTGGGGCTTCCCTATGCAATACCCCCCCCCCCATCATAACACAGGACTCCCTCCCGCATACTACCTAAATCCGTACATAGGACCCCCATTCCCCATACTACCCCCATAATTACAGGACCTCCCTCCCACATCATTACACAGGACCGCCTCCCCAATACTATGCCAATCACTACACAAGCCCCCTCCCCCATAATACCCCCATCATTACACAGGACCCCCCATACTAAATTGCCACTCATCAGCGTGCTGCTGTTTCTGCAGAAAGGATGGTTATTATTGAGAATGGAGAGGCGGGAGGGGGTGTTGTTGAGGGTGGAGAGGTGGGAGGGGGGTATTGTTGAGGGTTGAGAGGCAGGAGGGGGGTATTTTTGAGGGTGGAGAGGTGGGAGTGAGGGGTATTGTTGAAGGTGGAGAGGCAGGAGGAGGTATTGTTGAGGGTGGAGAGGTGGGAGGGATTATTGTTGAGGGTCGAGAAGCAGGAGGGGGGGTTATTGTTGGGGGGTGGAGAGGCAGGGAGGGGGGTTATAGCTGAGGGTGGAGAGGCAGGGAGGGGGATTATTACTTTTTTTTTTTCCATAAAGTTTTTATTCAAAAAGAATTAACAGGTACAGGTAATCAACAATTGGCAGGTTTTGCACATAAATACGTACAGGTGCAGTTATATGGGGATCCCAAGAGTTATTACAATAACAATATATGCAAGACCATGTAAACTACGGTACCTGTATTTGGTATATAGGGTATATCCAAACATGGCTAACCAGAACGAAGGCAATAACAGAGAGGGATACATATAGACAGGAGCACGGTACCTAAAGGTAATTGGGTTTCCAAGGTCATGTGGGAAATAAATTATGCCAGTGGGGCCATCATCAGCAGGTCCCATCCTGGCGTCAGTGTAAATTTAACCTTGTACAGGCAGTGGTCGGAAGATCCCCTATATATTATGGTCGTGTAAAACCGAGCATAACCAAAATATTCCAGGTCATTCGGAAAGGTGCTGGAGGGGGGAAAGAAATGAGAAAAGACGAAGAAGAGAGGGGGTTAGAGAGGTAGGGGGTAGAGGAGGGGAAGGGTGAAGATAGGGAGGGGAGGGGAGGGATGGGGAAACCAGGCATGTCGGGGGCCGTCTCCAGGTCCCAAGGAATCCCCCCGGTTTGTGGGAGAAGACCCGAGATCATGGGAGTCGGCCTATGAGGCCGTTTCTATTGCGAGGGAACTATGGTTTTGTAGTTTTCTATTGATTTGAAGTGTATCCAGCACGCCCAGGTTGTGGTGAATTTGTCTACTCTCTCTTGCAAGATGTGAATCAACTCCTCCATTTCCTCTATCTTAGAGATTCTGTGTAACCATTCCCTAATGGAAGGGGTGTTGGTGGACCGCCAGTGTGCTGGGATGCAAAGCCTTGCGGCACTGACCATGTGCATAATAAGAACGTTTGGAGAGGGATGAGTGGTGTAGTAAGTATTGTGCGGGCCTGAAGTCTAGAGTATAAGTTGTAACTTGTTCTATAATAGAGTGTACCTCCTTCCAGAAAGGTAGAATGAGCGTACATTCCCACCAAATGTGAAGCATCGAGCCTACTGCGGAGTTACACCTCCAGCATTTATTTGTGATTGAGGGGGAGAATTTGTGTAGGCGTTCAGGGGTCCTGTACCATTTGGTGATACTTTTATAGCTATTCTCTTGGAGAGCTACATTTAACAAGCTTTTGTTTGCGTATGTGTATATTTCTGTCCATTCGTCATCTGATAGAGATAGTTGTAAGTCTCTCTCCCAAGAGGTGTGTGCAATGTCTGTTTCTTGTTTGTAGGTTGGCGATTCTTGCAGAATCGAGTAGAGGTAGGAGGTCTGGGTACAAAGGGTCTCAAATTGCGTGAGATTCCTCTGCCACGTGGTCAGGGGGTTTCGCGTCAGGAGGAAGTTCCTTATCTGCCTATACGTCCAAAAGGGGAATGTTTGGGTCTGTGACATGGAGGGGGATTATTACTTTCCCTATTATTACACAGGTTCCCTCCCCCATAATACCCCCATCATTACACAGGACCCCCTCCCCCCATACTGCATTGCCACTCATTACCCAACAGTGTGCTGCTGTTTCTGCAGAAAGGATGGTTAATATTGAGGGTGGAGATGATAGAAATCAGCAGAGCTCATTTCAGATCTTCCCCTCAAGTACAGTGACTGCACTTCCAAATGCACTTGCAGTGCACAGTTAGTTTGCCTTTAGTAAATCAACCCCTATGCTGCAAAGACATGGTGCAGTAAAGGCAAGAAAAACATATTTAAAAAAAACTGTCATACTTCGACTACTGGACAGATTTGTGAAGTTACTTATCCATAGTTTTTACTTCTATGGTGTAGATAAATCTGATGCTTACATTCAGTGCCCTTGCTAGGGGGTGGCTTTTGGGGCTGCAGCCACGAATGTGGGGTCCATACCCCCGAGTGTCTTAGAGGGTCCAGCTTTTTGAGTAAAGAGAAAGGACAGACAGCAGCGTTGGCAGCCGCAGTTTACCTTCTGTGTGGTCCGGCCATTGCGGCACCGCCCACTGCACTGTTACCTACGGAGTAATATGCCTGAGGACAGCAGCAGGAGAACGGCCGCAGTGCTCGATTTTTACTTGTATTCTGCCGGCGTGGTGACACCCACTAGTTTTCTGCCTCCAGAGTCATGCTGTCATTATGCCTGAGGGCAGCAGGAGAATAGAATAACGGCCATGGCTTGGGCGGAAGCATAAAGGTATCTCTCTCTCTCTCTGTCTCTCCAAAATCAGTTATCACCACCATTACTAGTACAAAAAAATCCATAAAACTATCCCATAGTTTGTAGACACAATGAGGGTTATTTACTAAAGGCAAATCCACTTTGCACTGCAAGTGCACTTGAAAGTGCACTGAAAGTGCACTTGGAAGTAAAGTCACTGTAGATCCGAGGGGGACATGCGAGGAAAATAAAAAACAGCATTTTAGTTTGCATGTGATTGGATGATAAAATCAGCAGAGCTTCCCCTCATTTCAGATTTACCCCTTAGATTTAGAGCGACTGCACTTCCAAGTGCACTTTCAAGGGGGGTAAGCTTCCTGGGCTGAAGTGGTTAAGCCAATGACATTGCAAGGGAGAATGGCCCTGGGGTGGAAGAATGAAGGTGCTGGATTATCTCTCGCTTTTCAGTACTGTTATCTGGGAGAATGTGGATTTTTTTTTTAAAAGTGAACTTATTCTTTATAGGAAGCTGCAATGATGGGCACAGGTGAGCCTGCATTGATGGGCACTGATGAGGCTAAGGGGAATTGATAAAGTTGTTAATATAAACAATAAGTTGTTAATATTTATTTTTGTAACTTAATTCTGCATAAAACATTTAATTGTAATTTCATGAGATAATTTATGATGGCGTGACTAAGGGCATGGTTAGGGTAAAGGTTGAGTGGGGCGAGTAACCTTTGAGACTAGTAGCTCAGGACTTGAAATTTTGATCCTGCTTTAAAGAATTACTATCACCTCCCCCTTTAAAAAACATTTTCTTCCTTTGCAATCTCTGATAAAATCCTCAAAGGATTGCTAGAAGCCCTTATAGTGACAATCCCCAAACCAGACAGACAACCCAGCTAACTAACGTCCCATTTCACTACTTAAATGTTCGCAAAGTTACTATCATCCAGAATTTCCCAATGTGTCCCATCACTTGCCCACAAGGATCAAGAAGGGTTTGTTGAAGGACAGCAGGCACCTGACAGGGCTTGTCATTTTATAGACCTGATTCAATGGGCAGTGTGCAGCTGAGGGCCTTCTCTGCTCTTGTCTCTTGATGCAGAGAAGGCCTTCAACAGGGTGCACTGGAATTATCTTCTGAAATATGGCTTTAGTGGCCCTATTCTCTGAGCAAGCTTAGGACTATACTCTCTCCCCAGTGCCCAATTGTGGACCTCCAGACTCTTATCTAACCCTTTTGACACAACCAATGGCACCCGTCAGGAGTGTCCACTTGACCCTATTATTTTTTCTTTAATCATGGAACCTCTGGCAATGTCCATAAGATCCAGCCCCAACATCTCAGGCATCACAGTTGGTTGGGAGGAGTTCAAAATAAGCCTATAGGCCTATAAGCATATGATGTCCTTCTCTCCCTCTCCAACCCTTTAGTATCCCTCCCCGAGGTACAAAAATCCCTAGAAACATTTGGCTCCGTCTTTCTATAAAACCAATTTCTCCAAGTCTAGCATGCTAGATATTTACCTTGTCCTCCAAAAAAAAAAAAAAAAACTTTCTCCTGGGCACCAAATAACTCTCTTTCATATTTAGGTATACAGCTGACTGCATCTTCCAGCAACATCCTTGCTACTAACTACAACAGAGTAGTGGAAAAGCTAAATAAAATATCTTAAGACATAAAACAATTTAAAGTGGCTGGTAGGATTGCCCTGTCAAAAAAAATATATTTTTCCCCACATACTCTATTTCTTCAGGACTTTACCTCTCTCACTACTGCCCCAACACCTGGGAAAATTACAATCTATCAAAAACTTGTTCACATGGAAATAAAAACGCCTTTGAATCAAAGCATCAGTACGCCAGCATTCTTGGCAGGACTTGGTACACCAAATATAACAAATTATAACAAGGCGGTAATCTTAGACCAGACCAGATATTGCTGGATGTCCTCAGACCCACCATTCTGGATCCAGAGTGAGAGCTCAATTCTTAGCTCTTTAACTAGAGCTACTCTCTCTGCAACCCTCCTTAAATATCAACCGCCTCATCTCAAATTAAGCAAGACTGCATCCACTACACGCATCTCGTCCTCATTGGCACAACCAGTAGCAGGCGTACCAACTAATATCCTTTGACTCATTCTGCTAGAGGCAATAACTCTCTTGTCCCCAGATCTCAAAGTTAATACTTGAATCAAAGTGGTACCAAATGAATTGGGGACCTTTACAATAACACTCACATCTTCTCCTTTCAGGAGCTCCAATAAAAGTTCCACATTGATCGTAATGACTTTTTCGAGTATCTTCTTATCAGATCAATACTCCAGAACCTAAAGAATAAGGACAATGATCTTCTTCAGGATAACTTAAAATGTTACAACTCTCCTGCTGCTACCCAGAAAGGGATCTCTTACCTATACCGCTTACTCTCCACACAGACAGCAAATTCCAAGTCTCCATCTATGTCATACTGGGAACGAATACTGAACTTCTCCATCCCTCTCCGTCAATGGCATAATACTCTACAGCTTCCAATTAAACACTCCAAATGCCTTTTACACTGGGAATCGATAGACAAAATCCTCCACATGTGGTATTACACCCCAACCAAGCCTGCCTCTATTTTCCAAGATCAATTCCCGAATTGCTGAACACTGTGTGGTCAATCTTGCTCCCTTTATCACATCTGGTGGGACTGCCCAAAAACCTCTTCATACTGGTCAAAAATTGTGAACTTTATATCCTTTGTGTCATCTTATACCTGATCAGTCACCCTGCAAATGGCTCTCTTGGGAATTGGCTCTCCCTTCACATGCTGGAGTGCTGGATGCGAAGAAATTTCCATAAAGGGGAGGGACAGTGTTGGAGCCTGATTGGTCAGGGGATCCAAGTTTAAATCCTGTATCTTGAGGGAAGCAGGCTGGGGACACCAGGGCAGGTAGACAGTGGCTGAGCCACTAGGAACTAGCGGCCGCTGGCAGGAAGAGAGCCGAGAGGCTCCAACACTGTCCATCCCTGGGACCTCTTGATCATGGAAATTTCTTCACAACCTGCCCCCGAGCATGGATGGTTTCCTCCACACTCAGGAGATCACATGTCATCCATGCAGCTCGAGCCTCCAGGTACTTACATCATTTGTTGTAGTCCCCTATGTCCACTGGTTGGCCGATCCATGGCTGTATGCCTTAATTTTTATTTCAATTTTCCATGGAATAAACGCTATTGTTTTTATTTACCCAAGGCTGGACTGGTATTTATTTGCTATGGCACAGCGCTTTTTTAACTATTTTTGGTTTGTGTTGATGAACTAAATAAAGCTATTGTTATTTTTAGTCACCCCTTGCCACATATTGAGCAAGTATTTTCAGAGCAAAAGAGCTATTATATTTTCGATTCTGGGTCTTCAAAGACCATATAATAAGGTTATGCTGGATAAGGAAGGACTTCATTACAATTGTTACCCACGAAGACCTGTCACATTTTAGGTGTGTATTTTATGGACTACCATCTAGTAACCATCCAGCTGTTTTCAAAGTTTTCAGTATTGTATGTGTTGTACAGTGCTATCTGGATGGCATAATTATACATGGGCCAACTCTGAATCACCACAAGTAGCTTAAAAGTGTTCTAAATTTCATTGAATGTGCAGGACTAAAACTAAATCTTTCTAAATATTGCGTATCAGAGTGAGGTCAAGAGGTGTGTGGGGCTCTGTTAGATATTGGAGAAACAGTGAGAGGTGTCTGGAGGTTTGTGTCAAAGTGGGGGTAGGGTCAGAGTGGGGATAAGGGGTGGGAGCAGCATTGTGTCAGAGCAGGGGCGAAAAGTGCCATAGGGTTGTGTCAAAGCAGTGGTGAGGTCAGAGAGGGGTTTAGAGTTGCCTCTGAAGGGCTGTACATGAGCACTGGTAAATGGTGTTGTAAGCTGTGTCAGAGTGGGGGTGAAAGATTCCTGGAGGGTTGTGTTGGATCATAGTAGAATCAGAAAAAAAATAGCCAAATTATTTTTAATACTATAGGATGTTTATTACTTTATAATGGCTGTCACCTTGATTGCCCATGTGTAAAAGCTCCTTCTGCACAGCTTTTTCTTATATGAGGCATGGTTACTAAGAAAATGTTTTCCTGGGTGATGTTGAAAGCCTGTAACTAGGGAACCATTAAGTAGTAATATGAGTTTAGTTTATTGAAATGACAAAAAAAGCCCTGCTGATAACAACCAAACTGGAGACCAGAAGTTCACACCACCTAGACATAGTTATAGAATCAGAAGGCCTCCTATATCTACCAAGGATTATGTAATATAATTAAAATGCAGACTATTCACTTTGCAAGGACATTTTCCCCAGAGCTTAGTGAAAAAAGTTAAACTCTGCTGACTTCCATCATCTAATCATATGCATGCAGACATGCTCTTTTTTTTATTTCCCTTGCTCATGATTTGGTATTCTTTGCCAAGTGAAATTTCACCACATTCACTAAGATCTGTGAAAAATTCCATTGAAGAGCACCAGTTTCCTTGCAAAGTCAACAGATTTTGTGCCTTTAGTAAATCAACCCCAAAGACTCTTTGACTGGAATATGTGGTGCTAATACCCCCGGACTGTAGATGTCACTATTTACAGTTGTTACATGTATGACACTTTTTATAATTTGTTCAAGTTTTTCCAGTTCCTTTTCTTGTTATGATATGCTAATGAATGCCTGAACTTGCTATTAAAGAACCCTATAATGACTCTGCCTTCCAGACTACATGACATAACATCAACATTTTCAAGCTTTGTTTCACAGGCATCTCAGGCATCTCTGGAGGAATTTAGAGGTTGTGGGTTGGAAGGGACTATATATTGGCCCTGGACAGTCACAGTTTGGGATTACCCACCGTACACGAGCTTTGTCCTGTCAGTTGTTATAAGTAGGGTTTTTCATCCTATTTACTATTTCAGTTGGCCAAATTGCAATCAGTAAACCCTTTTCATAACTTTTATGTTTTCTTTACAAAAGCTGCCAAAAAAATGCCATATGCTGTACTACAAATTGTAGATCTGGCCTGCAAAGTGATTTTAACAGGTAAAAAACTATACTAATGTGTGCTTTCATTACTATTGATACTTGTGCTACTATGTTCTGTTAACCAATATTCTCAAGTCTTTCTTAGCCCCCGTACACATGGTCGGACATTCCGACTACAAAATCCGTCGGATATTTTCTGACGGATTTTATCCGAAACTGGTGTTGCCCACACACGGTCGGACAAAGTTGTTGGAAAATCCGATCGTTCTGAACGCGGTGACATACAAAACGTACAACGGGACTACGTAGAGGCCAGTAGCCAATAGCTTTCATCTCCAAATTACTTCTGAGCATGCGTGGCACTTTGTCTGTCGAAATTCTCTACACACGATCGGAAAAAGTCCGATCGGATTTTGTTGTCGAAAAAATTTAAGGACCTGCTCTCAAATTTTTTCCGTCGGAAAGTCCGATAGAAAAAGTCCGCTAGAGCCCACACACGATCGGATTTTCCAACAACATAATCCGATCAGACTTTTTCCATCGGAATATCCGACCGTGTGTACGGGGCATAAACCTTGAGTCATGAAGCCTGGTTCTTAAGGACATATACACAAAAAGAGATGGGTACATTCATATAATAAAGTTTCCTATTCCTATTTTATTCAAATTACAACCTGTCCAACATTAAAGTGGTGGGACACCCTGAAAACAAAAACTTAAAAAAATGTTAGTAACCATTTAAAATGAAAAAAAAAAAAATTATTTTTTTTTACTTACCAGAAATGGCTGTTGCTAGGCAGATCGTCCTAATCTGCCTCCTCCAGCGCCGCGGTGATCTTTTCTTCTTCCGTCTTCTGGTGAATGGGGCGCGGTGTGTTATGGGAACTATGTCCCACAACACATCGCGTTCCCCATTCACAAATTAGAGTCGCGCATGCGCAGTAGGCCACGCGCCGACTCGCGCATGCGCAGTAGGAAACGTGAAGCCGTTTGCCTTACTGAGGATGGCGGTGCTGGAACCGGATCGCGAGGGACAGCTCGTCCTCCACGACCGACATCGCGGGCGCCCTGGGAGGGTAAGTGTACTTATTAAAAGTCAGCAGCTACTTTTTTTTAGCTGCTGACTTTAAAAAAAAAATTTGTAAGGTGAAACACCCCTTTAATACATCTTTACTGGTTTACCTGCCAACACATTGATAATTTGGCCAAGCATTCTTGTGATATACAGACTTCTGTTATTCAGTAATGTTGAATAAAGCCCATATTGTGATGAGCACTTCTAGGGGGAATATGTACCAATGCATGGTAATCTGGAAGACCTTTTAAAATAAGGGGGCCTTTAGATATCTCACCCCTTTATGTGAATGAGTAAATGCTACATAGCAATCCTGGTTACTCATTAACAAAAAAAACCCCAAAAAGTTAAAGTGTAAATAAATACACATATAACAAGTCCTTTATTAACCACTTGCCAACTGGGCTCTTTTACCCCCTTCCTGCCCAGGCCAATTTTTAGCTTTCAGCGCTGTCACACTTTAAATGACAATTGCGCAGTAATGCAACACTGTACTCATATGACATTTTTATAATTATTTTCGCACAAATAGAGCTTTCTTTTGATAGTATTTAATAAGCACTGTGTTTTTTATTTTTTGCTAAACAAATGTTAAAAGACCAAACAATTTGAAAAAACAAAACAAAACTTTGTTCGTAGTTTGCTATAAAATTTTACAAACATGCAATTTTTCTCCTTCACTGATGTGCGCTGATGAGGCTGCACTGATGGGCACTGATAAGACGGCACTGATGGGCATTAATAGGCTACACTGATGGGCACTGATAGGCGTCACTGAAGGGCACTGAGAGGTGGAACTTATAGGCAACACTGATAGGCGACACATATGAGCACTGATAGGTGGCACTGATGGGTACTGATAGGTGGCACTAATGGGCACTGATAGGCAGCACTGATGGGCACTAATAGGCACTGGTAGGGGACACTGATGAGCACTGATAGGCAGCACTGTTATGTGACACTGATGAGGAGGCACTGATAGGCTGCACTGATGGGCACTGATGAGGCGGCACTGATAGGTGGCACTGGTGGGCACTGATTAGCAATAATAGGCAACATTGATGGGCACTGATAGGTGCCACTGATGGGCACTGATAGGCGGCACTGAAGGGAACTGAGAGGTGGCACTGATAGGCAATACTGATAGGCGCCACAGATGGGCACTGAGAGGTTGCACTGATGGGCACTGTTAGGCAGCAATGATGGGCACTGATAGGGACTGGTAGACTGCACTGATGGGCACTGATAGGCAGCACTGATATGTGACACTGATGAGGAGGCACTGGTAGGCACTGATAGCCTGCACTGATGGGCACTGATGAGATGAAACTGATGAGGCAGCACTGGTGGGCACTGATGAGAAGGCACTGATGAGGCTGCACTGATAGGTGGCACTGATAAGCAATGATAGGTGACATTGATGGGCACTGATAGGTGGCACTGATAGGTGGAACTGATAGGCAGCACCGATAGGTGGCACAGATGGGCACTGATAGTTGGCACTGATAGGCACTGTTAGGCGGCACTGATGGGTACTGATAGGCAGCACTGATATGTGACACAGATGAGGAGGCACTGATGGGCACTGATCAAGAGGTTCAAGGTAAGAAAATTGAGGGGGGAATGCCTCCCACTGCGCTATTTTATTCTGACAACGGGAGATTTCAATAGATCGACTTCAGTACGACGAGCCTGCCCATACATAGATTGCAATTCAACTGCTTCCTGCTGAACTTGCCAAATTTCAATCTGTCTATGGCCAACTTAAAACTAGATACCTGTCAGATTTTTATTGCTTTCTTGTGTCCCTGTTACAGATTATCTGTCACTTATCAGCTCGCAGAGCTATCATTTGGCTAGTGGCACCATTGGGGTCAGTTATGTGCACCAGGTCTTCTTTTTTGGTGAGTCAGCAGGTATCGTGATTGACAATGGATTTACAATGGGAGACTTTTTTGCTTTTTTGGGTATTTTTTTAATAAAGAATCTTCAAATGCTTGGGTGTCTTTATTTCAAGGCTACAATTCTTTTTTTTTTTCTGAATGAATAGATTAACATCTACCACATACTCGTTCACATATCTGGGGGCCCCCTTATTATTAAAGGAGGTTTCCAGATTCTTATAAGCTCCCACCCACAGACCCCCACAACCACTGTCCATGGTTGTAGAAAAGAGCCCCCCCCCCCCAACCTTTCCTTGCCAGCCAGGCTGCATGCTCAGATAAAAGGTCTGGTATGTATTTTGGTGGGAAATCTACGCACATTTTTTTGTTATAATTGTTGCTAAATTAAGTATAATTTGCTGGTGATTTTAAACACTTTTTTCCTTTGCAGATGTCAGTGCTGCTGCAGCACTTTCTGTAGATTACAGAGATGTACCCTTTCACAGGCAGGATTAGGGAACCACCCAGGCATGTTATTTAACCACTTCAGCCCTGGAAGGATTTGCCCCCTTAATGTCCAGGCAATTTTTTGCGATGCGGCACTGCAACACTTTAACTGACAATTAGCGCGGTCATGCAATCCTGTACCCAAACCCTTTTTTTCCCCCACAAATAGAGCTTTCTTTTGGTGGTATTTGATCACCTCTGCGGTTTTTATTTTTTGCGTTATAGACAAACAAAGAGCGACAATTTTTTTTAACTTTTTGCTATAATACATATTCAAATATATATATATATATATATATATATATATATATATATATATATAAATAAATATTCTTCAGTTTAGGCCGATATATATTCTTCTTCATATATTCATATATTCATATATTCTTCATATTTTTGGTAATAGGCGCATATTGATTGGTTTGCTCAAAAGTTATTGAGTCTACAAAATAGGGGAAATATTCAGGGACTTTTATTTATTTTTTATTGTTTTTACTACTAATTTCGGCGATCTGCGATTTTTAGCAGGACTGCGACATTGCGGCAGACAAATCTGACCCCAAATGACGCTTTTGGGAACCAGTGACATTATCACATTGATCAGTGTTAAAAAACTTTTGTGTGTTCCCTCAGCATGTTCTAACTGTAGGGGGGATGGGCTTACTGGGACATGACAGAGATCACTGCTCCCGATCACTGGGAACAGTAGATCTCTGATATGTCACTAGGCAGAACAGGGAAATGCCTTGTTTACAGGTCTTGTATGGATTTTGGGGGGGGGGACCCCTACACCATTTTTTTCCAATTTGGTGCAAAGTTTCCCTTAATTTCCATACCATACCATTTTTGGTTCGGGACCCCCCTTAACCTCCCTGGCGGTATGATTATGTCAGGAATTTTGTACCAAAAGCGGTACAATTATTTTGCATGGAAATTTGGCGTTTTATATTGTAGGCCTGCAATTCTTACTAAGTAACTCACTTAAATCTGTCCAAACCAGAGTCTAGTAGACATCCCGGGTATGATAAAGTTTGAAACACAAAATCATAAATTATAATATAATAAATAACTATAAATAACTATAAAAATGATTCAATAATGTAATCAAATCAAAATCACTTTTGACATAAAGGGACACTTTTTGGTTGCTATGGACAATCTCCAATTTCCAGGCAGAAAAAAACTGTATTTATAATATAAAAGTGCATGCAGGGCACTGGACAGACCACTAGGGACAAAGGGGGTGTGTATTTTTTTATACAGTACTGTAATCTGTAAGACTTTGCGATACCACAAGAATATAAATATACACAGTATACAGGATGTAAAAACAAAAGAAGTATCCAAAATCTCATCATTTTTTTTATACATCATTGTTAAAATTTACCCTGAGATGTCAGGGACCATGTGGTCTAACATTGCAACCACTTAGGTCTTTCTCAGGTGGTTGGCACTGGCTGATGGTTCACAAGGATCTAATTTAAAATAGAATCAAGCGTATGTGTGATGCTTCTAGAACAGGCAGGGAAAGCAGATATAGCAAAAATATTGCCCCTCAAATTACCCGGTAAAAGCACAAGCGATACTGCTGGGACGCCTCATCATATGGAATTCTGAAGGGGGTATGAGGTAATTGAACCAAAAAAGGCCATTTCCACATCCCCAGCCCAAAAAAACAGACAAATAGAGAGAGATTGAAAAAGAAACAAAAAGTTGTAAGACTAATTCCCAGTATGACCGTCAATAAATCTATAGGAGATTAATGAAAACACCTCACACATGTGCACTGGCAGCAGAGAAAGAGAGCCTATACGGGGTCTCCCTAGCAGTGGGGCAAATGCAGTGTTTTGTTTCCTTTTTGGGGTCTGTGCCCCACATAGTAGATAGTTGTTTATACTGGTATACAGGCATGCCCCACTTTTAAGTACGCAATGGGGTTTATTTACAAAAGCTGGAAAGTGCAAAATCAGGCTCACTTCTGCATAGAAACCAATGAGTTTCCAGGTTTTATTACCAAAGCTCAATTGAACAAGCTGGGGTTAGAAGCTCATTGGTTTCTATGCAGAAGTAAGCCTGATTTTGCACTTTCCAGCTTTAGTAAATAAACCCCATTGTGTACTTAAAAGTGGGGTATGCCTTGTACAGTACTTACTTTATACTGGTAAGTTATTCACTTCCAGTTTAAGCTGTAGCTTTAAATATGCAGGCAAGGAAGAGAATTTTAAAATTGATATATTTCATACTGCCCTGGCTATATATTATCATTCCAATTCAGTAACTGAATGGTTAGTATGCAATAATAATGGCATTTCAATTTTTAATATGTCTGCTTTAACTTTCTTGGATCAAAAAAAAAAAAAACCTCTTTACCTCAAATATGCTAATATTAATGTTAGAATTCTGTAACAGATGAGTTACATGCAACATGGCAAGTGTGAACTTAATTTATTTGGAACTGAATAGAAGCTCATAGCTTGGTCTTTGTTTTATTGATTATGATCAGCTTTAATGTCTTCCATGTGATAAGTTTCATGCCAAGAACTAGCGATAATTATGTAAGTCATATAACATATACATGAACAGTTCAATGCTGACAAGTGTTTTCTATCAAAGTTTCAATTCATGTCATTTATTCAGAATTGCCTTGATAGAATTTTATATATTTTATAGATACATATTTAGTTAAACTGAATTTCATAATTAACTTTACAACTTTGGCAAAAGGTACAGATGCAAATAAGTAACACCTGCTGTGAACTTTTTCTCACAAAACATTGCATGATGGTTCTTTGTTTATGAGCAGGAACTGACTAATATTGCGGTGGTGAGAAAAAAAGTGTCACAACGAAGACTTTCTAGCCTCGAGTACTCTATTATATTTCCCCTTGTTATTATTTAATGAGGTTATTAGAAACAGCAAAATCGAATACACAAAATTTCCCAGCGTGCCTAGTGTCTTGTAACTTTTATCTTCATTTCATTTTTAAGTATCTTATTAATTTTCTAGCCAGTTAACTACAACTCCCCTTGGGCAAAATAACTTTGCAGTTGAGGATTCACATTTTTTTCTCCCTTCTTTCTTATTACCATTATTGTTTTAGGTAATTAACATCCACTTTGTAGTGGCAGCTCCGACGCCATGCTGTCTGCACAAGCTTTTGGCATGGCGTACCTGGAAGGAAAATAAGCATAGGTGGCACGCCTTATTTGACTTCCAAACAGAGATGTAATAGCTCATTCGAAGTGCTGCTGCTCTCATTTCCTACACTGATATTAAAATAATGAGACCAAACACAAATAGATAATAATGAGTGAGGCAGAATTAGGTGGAAGACAGAAAGAAACAGGGATGTAGAGCAAGAGAAGAGTAATAAAGAGAGATAGTGTAAAAAAGTCATTGATAACAGGCAGGACATGGCTGTTCTGCTTGGAAGCAAAAATCTAAAGCTGTTGATGAAGCGATAAATGGAACAAGAAAGTAGAGGGTATTGTACAAGGAAATAGCAGTGAGAAAGCAAAACACACAAAGAAAATATTAAATGTGAGGAATGTATGAGACCCATAGATGGAAACAATGCTGTAGCAAAAAAAGACTAGAACAAGAAAACATTAAATTAAACAGACATAACATACTCATTTGGGGTTATTTAAAAATAAAGTATTAGTACATATGATCAGGGATGGTCACAGTGTGGTAAACCACATCTATCTGATTTGATAGCAATAAGGAGCAGTCAGAGCAATGGAAGGTTAATGGTGATCAGTTGCTGGGGGTTAGAACACTTTTTACTTTGCTATTTGTAATAAATAAACCTACCCATGTTTTCTCTGTTTGTTCTAATCTCCTTCTGATTAGTTGTTATTGAATCACTGTTCTTTGCATTGCTAAACTATTAAATAATGCATCTTAAGGGTCAGTCAGTTTAAAGTTAAACTCAGTCAGAACAGACATACAGCAACAAACAGAAATAAATGCAGTTATATATACCTAAATAAACTAAGGTGAGTACCTGAAACCATGCTGTCGTCACCCTTCTTTAATCCCTTCCACAGTGGAACTCAAACTGGTGGAGGGAAGGCCACTGGTTTGGCCAGGGACAGGGTCAGACTAGTGTCAATCAGACACTGCAGCAGTGCACATGTGGGTGAACAAAGTTAGCAGAAGGAGGATTTCATCAGTGTGCAGCCCATCCTTTCTTGTCCAATTAGAATTATGAGGGGTGTATCAAGTGGTGTAACTATAGCCATAGTAGTCCACATGATTGCACTGGGGTCTGGAGGGAAGGGAAGTATTAGGGAATTTATTGAGGCAAATCAAACATAGAAAACATGTATGCTTGTGAAATAACAGTTCCAATACAATATTCCCATATAGCAAGGATAACTCGCCACAAATGTGTGACAGTGTTGAATTGAACGTCTGTTAAATTGCTGCACATTTTCACATGCAAGTTGTAGACTTGCAGAGCACTTGAAGCACAAGTTCTAGTTGACACTTTTCTAATTTGTAGCAAATTTTGCGTGGCATATCTCTAGAAGAGCAAATTTGTAGTGGTGAGTCTACAGCAAGAGCTATGCAAGTCTACAGCCTGACAATTCAGCCACAGTGACCCCTGTGGTGGGAAGACCATTGCACAACATAAATTAACCAGAACTTGCAGCAGACTTGCAGAATGTTTGCAAAGAAAGTTGATCTGCAGTCATGCAATGCAGACTTGCTGCAATTGTGCAACAAACTTGTGAAGCCTGGCAAGTCTAGAAATAGCTTAGCAAGTCATTTTCAATCTTGCACCACAATTGCTTGCTATCTGGGATTATTTAAAGCGGTTGTATACCGGTTGTATAGCGCTGGACGTTTTTCTTTTCCCTGCAAGGTAAAGTCATAATGTGCTAGTATGCATTTCATATTATTATGTGTAACTTATCTTAAAACCAAGCTGTTCAAGTGCCGTGATGTCAGCGATGCAGCCGCTTTCATCTTCACCAGTCTTGCTTCTGGGTTTGTGGGCTCCGGCTCTGTGACTGGCTGGAGCCGCGATGACGTCACTCCCATGCATGCTCACTCAGCACAGGGCTCAGAAGGAACGGCACTGGTGGCACTGGCTGCATGTAATGTAATTATCCCCTAAACAGTGCACATTTAGGAGATTTTTAGGCTACCTATAGGTAAGCCTTATTATAGGTAAATGCCAGCAAAGGAAGTTTACTTCCTCTTTAAGGATATTAATTGTATAAAATAGTTTACATTACATGGGGTGGCTGCATGGTTTGTTTGTTTAGCTTTAAGCTGGTGATTCTGTGTATGACACACCTCCTGCCATAGGGTGATAACAATAATCTGCATTGTTTCTATAGAGATAAAGTGTTGTCTCCTTAGGCTGCTTTATTGACTTGGAACACAAACCTTACATAGAATGTAATGCTTTGTAATTCACAGAGAGCATCTGAGAAAGCTGGTAAAATTTTTTGAGATTTCAGTTTAGCTCATTAGAAGTTGCAGGACAAAAGATTTCTATTAGGGTCACCAGAAATTCTGAGCGGTGTAGATTTATTGTCCTCAGAAATTTCCTAGAGCCAAGCCACACTGAAATTAAAGTGGAAAGAAAGGCTATACAATCACCCACCTTCTTAATGTCACATCCCAACTTTTTTTGCTTTTCCTGCAAGCAGTTTCTAATAAATGTTGATTTAAATACGTTTTTATTAAACTTTTTCCAACTGGTAATGTGAACGCAAAGCTCCACCGAGTGTGACTGCCTGTGGAGAAACAACCAAATCCATAGAGCAGTAATGGTATCACACTAGCTTCCACATCTCTATGGCACCTTTTTCAGTCCTGAAAGAATTCACATGCACCAGCCTCACCAGCCACACAGACAGACACACTTGCTGGAGTTTTGCAGTTACTTGACTGAGGAGCTACTGAGGACAACATAGTTTGGCAGAAAGTTAAGCTTAAGGTTGGGTTCACACTAGCCTGCACTGTGCTTTTCGGTTGTGAGTGCGGGAATCACATTGATTCCCAAACCCGCAACAACCAGCAGCTGAATCATGCTGTTCTTGCGAGATGCACAGGGCTGCCGTTCAATATGAATGGCACCACCATGCATCTCAGACCACAGCGCGATCACGGATGCGGGAGCTGCAGTGAAGCCGTATGCTAGAACTTTGTAGTACTGATAAGCTATTAGCACTGCTTGGACCTTGAAGAAGTGGACACACCCCAAGAGCTTATCCTAAAAATTTGGATGTTAGTGCAAATTAAAAAAAAGTATCATAGACAGTACTCATTTTTTCTTGTTGTAAGTGCAGTAATATGGCTACAATCACCTCAAACATTTTACTAAAACTGCAGTTGTCCTTTAACATTTTAGGTTACAGGTAAAGTGCAATAAAGTGCAATACACTAAATTATATATTTTGTTAATAATAAGATAAAAACAAATACATGTACAAAGAAAAGAAAAGCAATTCTCCAATACATTTACCTAAGTATAAAACTCACAGAGAAAATACATTTTAAATCCTTGATTTCCAAGAAAGCCTGCATCATACTTGACATTCCTGTTCACAGTCTATGTCATTCACATTTAGGAAACAGGTTATATTTATTCATTAACAGGTGAGGTCATAGGTAATTTTAAAGGCCCAAACAAAAATAAGCACATAGAAAAATGATTTAATACTCCAATCTGAGCATGCTGTCATTTATTGGATTAAGATTTAATAACACGGCAAACAAAAGTCATGTTTCAAACTGCAAAATTAAAAATCACTAAAGCATATGATCATTAATTAACTTGTTTTTAAAATTAAACTATAAACCCTTTTATTTTTTAATATTTGTGGTTTCCGTTTGATGTCTCACACTACAGGGTTATGCTTAGCAAAGGTAAAGATATATCTACTGTTAAAGGTGAGCTTTAGTACCCAGAATATATTTCATAAAACATATAACATATGTAAAGAACGACACGAAAGATCATGGAAATCCAATGGGAATGGTATCATGGAAAATGTTTTTGCTGCTTTGGCAAAACAGCTATATTTCACTTGTGTTTTTCTAGAGGGTGAAAAACTGAAGACAGCAACTACGAAGACAGCATTCACTTTTCTTGGTATCCAGGACTTACCATCATATACATTTTAGTATTTACAGTTTAAATCTACAAAGCCTATCCAATGGTGTTGATTTACTAAAGGAGAGAGATGGTTTGGGTAGCAAAGTGAACACTCACTTTCATAAGAGTATATTCACATTTCAGACTGAATAATTGTAACGTAAACCTACAATGTAAATGCAAACATACAGTATGTTCACTTCAAATATATCCAGTCCCATGCTAGGGGAAAAAAATAATTACACATAATGTTTGCTAGCACAATTGGTTGATTGAAGTGAACACAGCTTATTAGGAGTAGAATGACTAAAGCTTTTTTGGCCATACTTCTCTTCTGGGTCACAGGGGTGCACTTATTTCTGCACTCCTGTGACCCAGATTTAGTCAACAGCAGGCTAAAGCCCACTGTAGGCTGATGCCACAGAGCCGACCCCAGGCTCTAGAAGGATCACAGCTTTAAAGGTCACAGAGCCAGGCCTGGGCTCTGGAAGGATCTTAACTTTAAGGTCAGATCCACCCAGATGCCTTACTGGCAGCTGGCTCAGCCTCTCAGCTTCCGGCTGAGAGCCAGAGTCAACTGTATCCGTTTCCTCCCTAGCCCATGCTCCAGCGAGCACTGGAGGGGCAGAGCAGACAGTGGTGACTGACAGTCATTGCTCTCTGCTCAGTGAAGATCAAGAATTTATCAGTGGTCATATGATCGCCCAGTTCTTGATCTTGGAGCCAGCGGGGGACAAGCTGCAGCATCAGATCAATGCTGCACTGCAGCCATACAGGTGAGTATGTACAGTATGTTTTTTTTTTTTTTTCATTTTCCACATTTCTCCTATAACTTATTTACTAAACTTAGTTAGCATTCAGTTTATTAAGCTCTGAGCTTTTAGAAAATTATCCTAAATATGTAGAAGCAGTCATTCATTAGGCACGGGCTTACCAGGTGGCATAAAATGAACTGGAAATTTATGTAAGGTGGCTTCTCTCCACATTTTCCCAAGTATTTCTCTGTATTGTGCCTGTGCATATTGAATATTAGCTTGTAGGGTTGAAGAAGGGCTTTTTTGTGACTTATAAATAGAAATTATGTTATTATTATTATTATTAGTAGTAGTAGTAGTTGTCATTGCAATAATAATAGGCAAGTCCTGTGCATCTAAATACATTTTAAAATCCCAACTTACAAAGTTGCAATAGTACCTTTTATGCTTTATGAATGAAATTATTATTATTAACAGTAGTAGTAGCTGTTATATGAGTATCCAACATGATGCACAAGTCAATCACATAAATTCAAATGAAACTCCTCCTCAGGGTTATTTTTTTCTTTTAGTAACTAATCCTTTTATTCCAAAACAAAGCATTTTGTTATGTACATAGCAGAGAAATATTCCACGGTGATTCACAGAACACTATGAACTAGCTACATGACATACAGTAAGTCCATGCCCTATTAGAACTTACAATTGGATGTAAAAATGCAGTCAGACATGCTAGGCACAATTTAGTGAGAGAAGGCAATTAATTTTCTGTTCACTGATATGATTTCTCAAGTTTTAAAAGGAAATAAATAATCTAAAGCAGGGCTCAAAATTTAAAGTCATGAGCTACTAGCCAGGCCTTAAGAGTTGTGAAATAGCGATTATAATCAAACTTATAGTGACAAGTGAAAAATATAATCAAGTGGCGCTTGAAAACCATAAAAGAAAAACAAAAAAACTTAAATGAATAACACCACGTGAAATAGTGCCCAAATGATGATACAAACAACAATCTTCATTAATATTTGTGCTGGCACGAAAAAAAATGTGAATCAATCTTCCAGGAAAAAAATAAGTCCACCAAAATATCTCCAATAGAATGATCAAATAAATCTTCCACCACACCAACTTGTGCTCCCTCTCCCAATGAGACCGCACTCACCGGATGGTATTGCCTCGCACTCACGTGGTTGGCAAATACAGCGATTGAACCCCACCTGGGTTACTTGTGCGATCACTCCAAGCTTGAAAACTCCATATGTGAAAATAAACAACAAATATGCAAGAAAAACAGTGTAAAAAGCCAAATACAGCACACAATCCACTGCAACTTTTGGATAACAGATGGGCCGGCAGAGCGCACATATGATCACCAATGGGTAAAAAAAACTGGGTTGTAAACTGGGTAACAAATGATCACTGAACACTATGAACTAGCTACATGACATACAGTAAGTCCATGCCCTATTAGAACTTACAATTGGATGTAAAAATGCAGTCAGACATGCTAGGCACAATTTAGTGAGAGAAGGCAATTAATTTTCTGTTCACTGATATGATTTCTCAAGTTTTAAAAGGAAATAAATAATCTAAAGCAGGGCTCAAAATTTAAAGTCCTGAGCTACTAGCCAGGCCTTAAGAGTTACTCGCCACCAGTTGCCCCACCAAACCCCGCCCCTAAATATGCCCCTTGTAAATCGATCATATTTTATTCAGATCATACATGGTATGCAGGGTCATCCTAAATGTTAATTGGACTCTGGACAAACATGTCCGTGCCCCCCTGCAGAAACACTTCAGGAGATGGTCAGATACTGCAGACCTACTAGTGGGGAAGACCAGAGAGACTGCAGACATGGTAAGGAGAGGGCCAGAGAGACTGCAGGCATGGTAAAGAGAGGGTCAGAGAGACTGCAGACATGGTAAAGAGAGGGCCATAGAGACTGCAGGCATTGTAAGGAGAGTGTCAGAGAGACTGCAGGCATGGTAAGGAGAGAGTCAGAGAGACTGCAGGCATGGTAAGGAGAGGGTCAGAGAGACTGCATGCATGATACAGGCACTGTGGATGGTGTGATGGATGGCTCCCCCTCCCTCCACATTTCTGTAGAGGGAGAGATGTTGCAGATCAGTGTACACAGCTCTAGGACCTGGGGGAGCATGTCCTCCCTCTACACTTGTTCAATATGATCCCTGTCCCCTCCCCCTGCTCTGAGTGTCAGACTCCTCTGCTCCCTTTCTCCCCAGAACCCTCACTCACATCATCAGCAGTGTCCTGATCCTGACAGCACACAGGTCCCCTCATAGTCCCGGCCAGTCAGTTCAGCAGTGTCCCAGTGCAGAGAGCAAGTCCTCTCCTGTCCCCTTCCATTGTCAGCAGGCAGTACAGCACCTGAGGGGGAAGGAGGAAGTTGCATCTTCCTCCTCTGAATGCCGGATCCTCCAAGCACCTTATTGGTTGTTAGGACGCTATCAACCAATCATTTTGACAGGCGGGACTTGGGAGACAACAGTGGAAAGCCAGTAGTTCCACTTGATTGGGCGCCTCTTCTCCTCCCCCAGAAGAATCCTGGCTGCTGGTACTCGCAATCGCTTCATATGTACTCGCCAAATGCGAGCAGGTGAGTACAAATTTTGAGGGCTGATCTAAAGGAAACCTATGTAGAAATAGTGAGCATATATACAGTATATTCTCTAAAGATCGAACACTTACAAGACCTTAACACCATACTGCTGTAATGCATCAGTGCTACTTCTGTGTTGCAAAACATAAAAGCTTAATGCAGTTTTAACCCAAAAACAAAAATGTATTACAGTTCAGCTTACCAATTTTTAAATGTGGTGGCTAGTGATTAGTCACAGCAGATGTCGATCAGCGTGTTCCAGACAATGGATGTCCCCAGCCATAATGCATTTACCATAGTATTAAAAAGGGCCATGGAAGAAAAATAAATTATGGACAAAGTAGGGTGTGCTTGAATAGCATGCCTAAATTGGAGATATTGATAAAACCACTTAGGATTAAGCTCAAATTCTGCCATTAATTATGCAAAGAACTTTAGAGTACCATTCTTATAGAATTGTCCTAAAGTACTTATCCCCACCCTTTTCCCTGGATCTTACATGTTTTGGGAAAGAGGGGATTACGCCAAATGGGGGTATAATTAGTGAAGGAGGAATTTCCTTAAAATTTTTTGGTCGTGTCCCAGGTTTTTACAAATTAAAAGAAGAGTAAGCAATGATAGCCGCAGAGCTCTACGAACTGGCATCTCAAGAATATATCAAGGATACCGACCTTATAAATGAGCAAAAGCTGTAAGAAGAATTCAATGGCATCTTGTCCACCCAACTAGATGTTGTAATTGGGTGGCTAAAATATACATCCATTTTAACCACTTGCCGACTGGCGCACGACGATATACGTCGACAGAATGGCACGTACAGGCAGGAGGGCGTATATATACGTCCCTCCTTTAGCCTGTCCGTGCCATCGGGAGCGCGCCGGGAGCGGCGCGCTCCTGCGCCGGTCGGGACCCCCGTGAGTCCGGCCGCGGTCCCCGCGGACTCGATCGCCGCGGGGACTCCCGCGATCGTCTCACGGAGCGGCTGAACGGGGAGATGCCGAGATAAACAGCATCTCCCCGTTCTGCCTAGCAACTAGTGACGCCGATCTCTGCTCCCTGTGATTGGAGCAGAGATCAGCATTCACTAGCTGACAGCCACGCCCCCCACAGTAAAAAACACACCCCTAGGCATACTTAACTCTTTCCCTGCCCCCTTGTGGTTAACCCCTAAACTGCTAGTGTAATTTATACAGAAATCAATGCATTTAAATGCATTAATTGCTGTATAAATGACAATGGTCCCAAAAATGTGTCAAAAATGTCCGATGTGTCCGCCATAATGTCGCAGTCACAAAAAAAATCGCAGATCTCCGCCATTAATAATAAAAAAAAATTATTAATAAAAATGCTATAAAACTATCCCCTATCTTGTAAACGCTATAACTTCTGTGCAAACCGATCAATAATCGTTTATTG
Source organism: Lithobates sylvaticus (assembly GCA_028564925.1). Classification (NCBI taxonomy): domain Eukaryota; kingdom Metazoa; phylum Chordata; class Amphibia; order Anura; family Ranidae; genus Lithobates; species Lithobates sylvaticus. Next base: position 314,806,935 of record CM053029.1, on the reverse strand, counting down.
CGATTTTTTTTACCAAAAATATGTAGAAGAATACGTATTGGCCTAAACTGAGGAAAAAAAATGTTTTTTTATATATTTTTGGGGGATATTTATTATAGCAAAAAATAAAAAATAATGCATTTTTTTCAAAATTGTCGCTCTATTTTTATTTATAGCGCAAAAAATAAAAACTGCAGGGGCGATCAAATACCACCAAAAGAAAGCTCTATTTGTGGGAAAAAAAGGACGTCAATTTTGTTTGGGAGCCACGTCGCACGACCGCGCAATTGTCAGTTAAAGCGACGCAGTGCCGAATCGCAAAAAGGGGCCTGGTCCTTTGGCTGCAAATTGGTCCGGTCTGAAAGTGGTTAATAACAGCTAATCTGCCCACACCCTTAGGATATTGTAAATATTATAATTTTATTCTTGGTGACTTCCTCCTCCAAATCAGGTCCATAGATATAGCAAAGACCCTTGCAAAGACCCTCTGGCTATCCATACAGGGGAGTCATGAAGATAATACAAAAGCTGCGGCATCCAAATCATTTTGAGTGGATTAATTCTCCCCACAAAAGATAGAGGTAGCCTACACCATACTTTACTTGAAATTTAGAGAGTAAGGGGAGAATATTATCAGAGATGTAGTCTCTGTGAGAGTTAGACATAATAACCCCCAGATATTTAACCAAAGAGACTTCTAACATGCTAACGAGGAGGGTAAAGGTTCCTGTAATGGATCTATAGAGAGCAGCAGACAAACCAATGGCTCTATGGCAATGACAAAATGGAGGGGAGACCAGGGGCGGATCCCGAGTCTAGTCTCGGGAGGGGCACTGCCAGAAAATAAGGTGTACCTGTACGCCATTTTGTGCAATAGCCAGCAAAGGCACACGTGCTGATTGGCCAGAGGGGGAGCCAATTAGCGGGTCCAGCGGAAGTGATGTCCACCGGCCACCTGCAATCGCTCCCCACAGAGATGGAATAGCGGTCTGCTGATGTAAACAAGGCATATCGCCATTCTGTCACAGATGAACAGAGTGATCTTGTGTTCCTGCTAACTAGGAACATGGATCACTCTGTTCATCTAGTGAGTCCATCCCCACACAGTTAGCAAGCACCCCCTAGGGACACAGTTAACCCTTTGATCACCCCGGATGTTAACTCTTCCCAGCCATTGTGTCATTAGTACAGTGACAGTATATATTTTTAGCACTGATCACTGTATTAGTGCCTCTGGTCCCCAAAAAGTGTCCGATCTGTCCGGCACAATGTTGTAGTCCCGCTAAAAAACAAAAAAACAATTGTTCAAAACAATCAATACACATTTATTGGGATTTTTTACCAAAAATATGTAGCAGAATACATATTGGCCTAAATTGAGAAAGACATTTTTTTATAGCAAAAAGTTAAAAATATAGTTTTTTTTTTCAAAATTGTCGGTATGTTTATATTGCAAAAAATAAAATATCACCAAAAGAAAGTGCTATTAGTAGAAAAAAATGGACATCAATTTTACTTGGGTACAGCGTTGCACGACCACGCAATTGTCAGTCAGTTACAGTAACGCAACGCAGTAACGCAAAAAATGGCTTGTTCATGGGGGGGGGGGGGGGGTAAAACTTTCCAGAGCTGAAGGGGTTTAGATTGAACAAGACTAAAAGGGCAGCATTTGTTTTTCATAATTAATGGCAGTATGGCACACAAGATTTTGCGATTTTACATATTCATTAATTATTTTACTCACTTTTATATAATATTTTGGTGCTCTGGTGGGGGGGAGGGGCTCCCATGAAGGAGCAATGGAGATGAGCGGGATCCGTTGCATTGCATTGTCTGCAGTCGCAGCCGGCAGCATCAGATGACATTGACACACAGTCACTGCTTCTTCCTGTGTTCGCGCCGTGCTGTGGAGAAGATGGAGGGAGGAGGTGGGTGGAGCCAACACTCACTCAGGGGCGGAGAACGAAGAAGGCTCTGCTATGAATGCTGGGATCTCCTCCTCAGCAGCGGCTCCAGCCTCCGATGTGACTGACGTCACTGGTTGCTACACGCCAGGCGGCACAGGCGTTAGCAACCAGTGCAGGGAACACTGGCCAGCGGCGCAGCTCCACACACCTCCTCCCTCCAGCTTCTGCAGGTCCAGCGCAGCGGAGTCTCTCTCTCTCAGCGCCGCTGATCGGCTGATTAATACTGATGTGAGAGAGAGAGAGACTCGGTCGGGACTGCAATCAGTCATATTCTCGGAGGGGGCAATTGCCCCGTTGCCCCCTCCCTGGATCCGCCCCTGGGGGAGACAAAGGGTACCCCTGCCTAGTGCCTCTATGTAGATTAAAAAAATGAAGTCTGTGAGACGTTGACTTTAATCTCTTGTGGGCAGCATTAAAGTGGATGTAAACCCAAATAAGCTTTTACTACATCAGGAAGTTAAAAAATATCAGATCCAATGGCAGGGTCAACAAGATAAGTTACTATGTTACAAAGGGAGACCAGGAAAACAAAAAAAGACAGTATTAAAGCTAATGACAGACTGCAACATATATGTCATAAAGAGAAAATAAGCAGCGCTCCAAATAATGCAACAATATGTAACATTCAGTTGTACAAAAAAAAATATTAAAAAAGTGTCCATGTGCAAAATAGAACTCAATCTCAATAATGTAACACCAAAAAATCATAAACAGTCCATAAGTGCAAAACAATTCAATGAAGGAAATATCCGTGCAGAGTGAAAGGATCCATCACCAGCAAGCTCAGGCTTCTTACCAGATGTCCAGGACCACAAATTATAATGGACAAACAAGCAGCAGCAAGTTTATCCAGGGGGGTAACCGTTACATGAATCACAGATCGCATAGAGGAGACTCACAATAAAAGACAAGGAAAACTCCCATAGTGGAGACCATCATGATCTAAAAGAGTTTAATTTAAAAAATGGCTGCAATTACCTTCATTCAAAACATAGACAGCGATTGTTTTTCTATAATAAAAGAGCAGCAGGCTGTCGGCTTCGAACACTACCGCTTGGTTAGAGGTCAAACTTGCGTGATGTCGTCACTGTTAGGCCACTCCCTGATGAATTTCGTCATCAACAAGACGTCTTCAGAGGATGGGCCAAGTCCATGTCATGTTTAATTTTGCCCACAGTTATATATTAACATTAAAAGAGCAGACTTTAATAGTTAATGCGAATAAAGTTAGTTAGTTATTTGGTTAAGATAAATAAAGATCTAGAATAGAAAAAATATGTTTATGGAATGCTTCCATTAATATAGCACTGATATTTTAAATGATACAAATGTATTTTAGAAATTTGTAAAGAATGCATCTTCCTAAATCATAATTTCTACATCTTGCACATTTCTCAGTTTGGAAGAAAGTATGGGTTTGAAAAATTCCAGAGTCTATTTTCTTCTTCATTTATGACACATGGAGGCAATTTGTGGATATCTATTTTATATCCCGTGGCTTTCCATATCTCTGTCAAGGAAGAGGCCCAAAGATTATCAGCACTCAGCAGAGGTCAGTGTGAGGCTACATGTTATGAAAGTATATTGTACTCTTACAAGGTATAATTAAAACAGGCTACCGAGGACAGAAGGTTCCCTGCTTCAGATTAATATAAAAGAACAAATTTTTTTTTTTTAAATTGTTGCTGTTTATCATTTAAGTTATTTAAGTCATTTAAGTTATTTATGATGTATTATCCTGCTAGTGGCTTTGGTTTACATGTTATACATCAAGGGGAATGGTTTCATTTTCAGAGAAGTGTTTAAAAACAAAGCCTTCTCAATGAACACATTTCCTAGCTAGAATATTTAGAAATCAAATGATTACACACACACACATATATATATAAGTATCTCACAAAAGTGCGTACACCCCTCACATTTGTGTAAATAATTTATACCTTATAATGTGACAACACTGAAGAAATTACAATGTAAAGTAGTGAGTGCACAGTTTGTATAACAGTGTAAATTTCTGTCCCCTCAAAATAACTCAACACAAGCCATTAATGTCTAAACCGCTGGCAACAAAAGTGAGTACACCCCTAAGTGATAATGTCCAAATTGGGCCCAAAGTGTCAATATTTTGTGTGACCACCATTATTTTCCAGCACTTCCTTAACCCTCTTGGGCATGGAGTTCACTAGAGCTTCACAGGTTGCCACTGGAGTCCTCTTCCACTCCTCCATGATGACATCATAGAGCTAGTGGACATTACCTTTCGTTTGAGGATGCCCCACAGATGTTTAATAGGAGTTAGGTCTGAAGACATGCTTGGCCAGACCATCACCTTTACCCTCAGCTTATTTATCAAGGCAGTGGTCGTCTTGGAGGTGTGTCTGGGGTCGTTATGTTGGAATACTGCCCTGCGGCCCAGTGTCTGAAGGAAGGGGATCATGCTCTGCTTCAGTATGTCACAGTACATGTTATCATTCATGGTTCCCTCAACGAACTGTAGCTCCCCAGTGCCGGCAGCACTCATACAGCCCCAGACCATGACACTCCCACCACCATGCTTGACTGTAGGCAAGACACACTTGTCTTTGTACTCCTCACCTGGTTGTCACCACACACGCTTGACACCATCTGAACCAAATAAGTTTATCTTGGTCTCATCAGACAGCAGGACATGGTTCCAGTAATCCATGTCCTTAGTCTGGTTGTATTCAGCAAACTGTTTGCAGGCTTTCTTGTGCATCATCTTTAGAAGAGGCTTCCTTCTGGGACAACAGCCTTGCAGACCAATTTGATGCAGTGTGCAGCGTATGGTCTAAGCACTGACAGGCTGACCCCCCCACCCCTTTAACCTCTGCAGCAATGCTGGCAGTACTCATAAGTGTGAGGCCTGTTCTGAGTGGAACCTGTCCTGTTAAACTGTTGTATAGTCTTGGCCACCATGCTGTAACTCAGTTTCAGGGTCTTGGCAATATTCTTATAGCCTAGGCCATCTTCATGTAGCGCAACATTTCTTTAGACATGAATGGCTGTGCGTTGAGTTATTTTGAGGGGACATCAAATTTACACTGCTATACAAGCTGTACACTCACTACTTTACATTGTAATTTCTTCAGTGTTGTCACATGAAAAGATATAATAAAATATTTACAAAAATGTGAGAGTGTACTCACTTTTGTGAGATACTGTATATACATATGTATATTTTTATTTTATATATATATTTTTAATCACATTTACATAAAGGGCTGCTAGATTTTTGGGTCCCCTTTTCTTGCATAGCCAAGCAACACGCATTCCTCAACTTCCACACAGAGTCAGTAACCAGTCCATGGGCTTGTTTTGTTGTTTTATTGAGGGAAAACAACTTGGGTAGGGATGAGGGGTTATGGGATGCCCAACTTGAATTGGTAGAACAACTTGAAGACAAACCTCCTTCACTATGTACACAAAAAAATGCAGATCCTGGACTGTACAGCCGTGACCAAAAGTTTTGAGAATGACACAAATATTAATTTTCACAAAGTCTGCTGCTTCAGTGTTTTTAGATCTTTTTGTCAGATGTTACTATGGTATACTGAAGTATCATTACAAGCATTTCATGAGTGTCAAAGGTTTTTATTGGCAATTACATTAAGTTTGTGCAAAGACCACTTTTCTTTTTCAAGACCACTGCAACTTGCCCTGGCATGCTGTCAATCAACTTTTGGGCCACATCCTGACTGATGGCAGGCCATTCTTGCATAATCCATGCTTGGAGTTTGACAGAATTTGTGGGGGGTTTTTTGTTCAACCACCTCTTGAGGATTGATGGCAAGTTCTCAATGGGATTAAGGTCTGGGGAGTTTCCTGGCCATGGACCAAAAATGTTGATGGCCTGGAAAAGGCATTGTTCGTCACCAAACTGTTCTTGGATTGTTGGAAAAGGTAATCTCAGAGGATGTTTTCGTACCATTCTTTTTTTTTTTTTTAATTCTTTATTTCTTTACAGGACTACATAGATGTACTGTTTAAACATAAAACAAAAAGATACGGCATAGCCTTTACATATTGCATCACATTATCTTCATGTTGCATATCTGCCTCTGCCTTTCTATATTCTAAATCCATAGACCTGTTTATTTTATTTTTCCCTCCCCCTCCCCACCCTTCCCTGTTAACTACTCCCTAACTTGACTAAAAAAAAAAAAAAAAAAAAAAAAAAAAAAAGTTCCCCCCCTCCCCCTCCCCCTCCCCCCCTCTCTCCCCTCACGTCGATGGCCATTTTATATATACCTCATTTCTACTTATTTTACTAATTGTATTCGAGTTACTCCCAACTTTCCTCCCCGATCTGTCTCTTACCTTCCTCAGTTTGCAGAAAGGACTCCCATGGGGCCCATGTTTGAGATATTTGTTCTTTTTTAGTCATAGATGTAGGAATCATATTTTCCATTATCCCTATGTTTCTCACCTTGTTAAGCCACATGGAAATTTGCGGTGCAGCTGGATCCTTCCAGCATGCCGTTATACAACTTTTAGCAGCATTTACCATGTGGCACAGGAGTGAGTTTTTATATCTCTCCCGTGGGATTTGTGAGGAATGTAAGAGATAGAATGCCGGGTCCCATGGTATCCGATAATCCGTGAATCGTTGCATGATTCTCTGAACTTCCTGCCAGAAAATTTTAATTATTGGACAAGTCCAAAATATATGTACAATAGTACCTCTTTCTTGACAGCCCCTCCAGCACCTATCCGATGTCGTTTGGGAGAATTTGTTCATTAGGGAGGGTGTATAATACCATCGCGTTAGAATTTTGTAATTCAATTCCTGAATCTTAGTACATCTGGAAGAATTTAAGGTTAGATATATTATATTCTGTTGTTGATCTATTGTGAAAATTTGTTCCAAATCTCTCTCCCACTTTCCCAAGCTTACCATCTTAAAGTGCCATTCTTTATTCATGGCTGTGTTCTTAGGCAAAATTGTGAATGAGCCCACTCCCTTGGCTGAGAAGCAACCCACACATGAATGGTCTCAGGATGCTTTACTGTTGGCATGACACAAGACTGATGGTAGCGCTCACCTTTTCTTCTCCGGAAAAGTTTTTTTCCTGATGCCCCAAACAATCGGAAAGGGGATTCATCCGAGAAAATTACTTTACCCCAGTCCTCAGCAGTTCAGTCCTCCAAGACTCTTTGTCTCACTGTGCATGCAGATGCACAAACACCTGCCTGCTGCCACTCTTGAGCAAGCTCTGCACTGGTGGTGCCCCAATCGCGCAGCTGAATCAATTGTAAGAGAGAGTCCTGGTGCTTGCTGGACTTTCTTGGGTGCCATGAAGCCTTCATCAGAAATGCAGTGGAAATGTTTTTTTATGGGATTAAGTTAACTTTTCGTGGCAAACAGGGACTTTGCAAGTAATTGCAATTGATCTGATCACTCTTCATAACATTCTGGTATATATGCCAATTGCTATCATGAAAACTGAGGCAGCAGACTTTGTGAAAATTAATACTTGTGTCATTCTCAAAACTTATGGCAACGGCTGTACTCCCGCATTGATATCAATCTCTAGTGGATCAATAACCAGGTTTATCTTTAAAGAGCTCTATGTCCCCTTGGTGAAAAAGCACTCCTGCTCCTCATTCCAGCATCTTGCTTTTTGCTATGGCTTTCTCCTTGTCTGTTTGTCCACTTGCAAGGTAATTAATGTGGTTTTAGCCTCTGGGTGGAAACCAGACCTGATTTAAGCCAGCCAAACCTTCAGTCTCATGCATGTGATAGAGAGTGATTACATGTGTAATATCTAATCAAGCCCCTTCCCCTGTCTGCCTGCCTGCCCTGCTCTGCTTTATTGGATTTCCCTGTGTATGATCTTAGGCTGCATATCAACTATTCACTGAACTCTGCCTGCCTCACCTGGACTGTCTATGAACCACTCTGCGTGTCTGTCAACTGCAAGTACCTGTTTGCTTTGCTTAGTTCACGCATGTCCTGGCGTAGACCCTTCACAGGTTCCCCCCTTTCTTGTCACAGACCATGAGAATACACATCCCTGTTTACTTAAGGCTGGTTCACACTGGCCAAATATCGACCGCTATCGGTCGGTTCAACAGAAACCAGCAGACATTTGGCCAGTGTATACAGCAGTTTGTCCGGCTTCTGACGAATGGGCATTTTGGAAGATTAATAGTCGATCGGCATCTGATCAGCCCTTGCAAGCCAATGGCTGCAAGCGCTAACCAGTGTGTTCTGGTGGGAGGGGCAGTCCCCCTGTTAGAACACAATAGCTCAGTGGGGAGATTTATGTACTAACATTACATAGTTAGTACAGCAAACTCCTTGGAAGCTCCTCATTTTTTTTTCATTCAGCCCGCTGGGTTGATCGAAAAGAAAAATACCTGTGTGTACTAGGCTTTACAGCTTAATCAACCAGACCAGTCTTTCTCAACCTTTTTACCCCAAAGGAACCCTTGAAATTATTTTCTAGTCTCGAGGAACACTTACTAAAAACAATTCATTGGTGGTCAGTGAAAAAAAATGCCCCTTACATTTGTGGTCATGTGGAATGAGGCAGCCCTTACTGTGGTGGTCAAAATTCAATCCCTACGGATGGCTTTTAAAGATTGTTGGCTTCATGCAACTGGCTCTACCAAGTGGCATTGACCCCAGAACTATGTAGACACCTTAAGATAGGAGGTCAATCCGCCACAGCTCAAGGAACCTCTAGCAACCTTTGGAGGAACCCTAGGGTTCCACGGAACCCTGGTTGAGAATGGCTGAACCAGACATTTAAGACATAGCATGGATCTCTTGTGGACCAAATTTGCCACACAAATGAGGTGATTGAAGTATTCTTTTAATGGTTATGTATCACATTGCATGATTAATGTCTGTGACATTCTTTCAATAATCTGCACTACTTCTGTACTTTTTTTTTTATGAAAACTGCTTAATAAGCTATAACAAGTAAAAAAAAAAAAAGGTTCCTGGTGGCAACAACACAAACCTGTGTAATGTAATTCAGCAGTCAATTATTATTGATTGGGTTTAAATGTTCTTTAATTCAGAAGTCAATTATTATTGATTGGGTTTAAATGTTCTTTTATGCAATTAAATCTAATTGGTTGTTCCAGGTGTAGTACTTTGGGCTTAGAACATTTTGATCCTTGCACTGTTTTAATGAAATAAGTCCACAATTGCAAATGGTCTATATTAATTCCTTTGTTCATGTGTGTAGGATGAAGCAGAACTCTGAGAAAAGGTGTAAAGTCAAAATGTAATGGGCTGTGCCCAAAGAAGTCTACATTTGTGAGTGTTATTTATTGTTATGTTTCTTTTCCAAATACTACAAATAGAGACCTGACCTGAAAATAAGCCAACGTGTAAGTGATATGAGACTGCTTTAGCATGACCCTGAAAGTAAAAAATTCTATTGTTACATTAGTCACCAACAAGTGGAGTGTTAATTGACAAAGTGATAACAGCTATGTTTTGGTGCAGTAGTATGGTCACTGTGCTTTGCTTAATACAGCCAGCCTCTCAATATGCTCTTATTTACCGCATCCCATTATGGGCAGCTGAATATGTAAACAGGATGTCTGATCCAAATGATTGCACATGCATTATTTTTTCAAATACATAAGGTCACAAAGCAGCACTGGAGAAAAAAAAAAAAAATCAGACCATCAAAAAGTGTATATTTTTTTCTAAAATGATTGCCAGTTTCCCTTTTCATCAGCTTCTCTGTCCATTGCAAACTTTACTGTGTGTGTCCCAGTTAACTTTTACACTTAGTAGTGGAGAGTCCAAACAGTGTGGGGTATTCTGTCCTTTGGTCTGCAAAGTTTTCAATAGGAAGAAGTGAAAGGCAACTAGTGGGCTTCTAAACTTTCAAAGAAGGTGAATACTAAGATTAGATCAGTCTAGCAACAGCAATCTTAACAGACTGAAGTGGGGAAGATAGCTTATGCTATACTCAAGACAATAGGTAATAAGGCAGTAAATGAGAAGCTTTAGTGGTTTCAGTGGTTGAGAAGAGTTACAGAGGTGAAGTCTGCAAGATTTGGACAGCAAGTTAATTTGGGGCAACAAGGACAGGTCAGAATCCAGGATTACAACTAGCACCCTGGCATATGGGAGGAACAAATAGTTATATTGTTGATCTTGAGGGAAAAGTTGGAAATTATGGCAATGGGGGAGGGGGTGGGCGGGATATTAAAAACTCAGTTGTAGAAAGATTTTGTTTTAGGAAGTGGTGTTATGCCCATACTGATATGTCACTTGGTAAGTCAGTAATGAAAGAGTTGGCTGGGAGACTAAGGGGTGAGGTGAAAAGTAAAGACATGATTTGAGTGTCATCAGCACAAAGGTGGTATTGGAAGTTGTGGAGGTTGAGTTGCAGGTAACACTGAAGGAACACTTTGATAGGAAGGAGGAGAACCAGGAAAGAGAAGTGTCTTGGATGCCACGGAAGTGGAAGCTTTTGAGGAGGAAGTGGTCCGTCATAAAAAAGGCAACAGAAAGGTGTAATAGTATGAGTATGGAGTAAATACCAATGGTTTCATCAGTTGGTAAGTCGTTAGTGAGTTTTAGTAGGGCAATGGGGTATTGTGGGTGTAAGCCAGACTGTAAGGGGTTAAGAAGGTTGTTGTCAATGCGGCAGCAGCTCAGATGATTGTAAACTAGGCATTCTAGACATTTAGCGGTAAATGGGAGCAAGGAAATTGATCTTAAGTAGGGATGGTCCAAACCTATCTGGGTTAGTTTAGGAAAATCCACTTTGTGAGGGTTTACAATCTAAAACGGAGGGGCAAGTGGTACAAAATGTAAAAACTATTTGGGGATGAGTCATAACCATTTTCTAGACTAATATGTAGGGGATTGTACAGGGATTGTCAAACAAAGGGCATGGGGGTAACATGCTGGGAAATGCCCTTAGCATGCCTGTAAAATGGCGATTCTGTAGACATTTACAAAAAAGAGCCACTTAAACTGTTGGCAAATGACAGCTCAGCTGCTTTACTTCTGTTTTTAAACAAACAGCTGAGTATGCTCCTCATCTACATCAGACACTTATCTTAGATGATCAAGGGGGACTGTTGCTAGGGGGTCCCCCCAAATTCCATACCAGACCCAATGCTGGTATATCTCAAAGATCTGGTAAAAAACCTTTGGGGAACCCCATGTAAAATAGGAAGAAAAAAAAGGGTGATGTCCCTTACAAGAACCCATACCATAACTTTATTTGAGCATGTGGCCTGGCAAGCCATGAAAAGAGGGGACATACCAGGCCACATGCACCTCAAAGTACCTTGTCCCCATGTTTATGAGGACAAGGGACCCTTCCCAACAATCCTGTCCCAGTGGTTGTGGGTAGGGAGCTATTGGAATCTGGAAGACTCAATAAGGGGACCCTCAGGTACCATCCCCTCACTTTAATGAGTAAAGTGAAAAAAAAAGTAAAAAAGTGAAGAGTAAATAAACGTATTTTTGACAAGTCTTTATTAAAAAAAGAAAAAGTCCCAGTATGTAAATCTGTAAATCCATTGATAATTATGTCATCCAGTGATGCAGATCCACCTCAATTACTATGAATGATGCCTGCCAATCTCATTGATTGTCAGACACGTTTGATCCTGTCGCTGATTGGGTCTGAAAGATATCTCTAAGACTCCACTACTAAAAGTAAAGAAAAGTAAACAAAAGGGTGGGGTCTCCTGGGGGACATCATTGACCAAATATGGCCATGTGGTTAAACATGTCATGCTAATTCTGCCTCTTTGTTATGCCAGCTAATTAATGGGGCTGGTTGACATCACTGATTGCTAAGGATGCAGAAGATGCTGTTACTCACCGCTTCTTTAGCAGTCACTGACAGCAGGTATCTATACCGCTACTATGCATGACATTTGGCTCCCACCAAACAAGTAAAAGCTCTGGTGTTTGGGGGAATGCTTAAAAGCGAAAATTGTTTTTAGACCAAACTTTAAACTCATCCATTAGTCAAGTAATTGGCCATAAAAGGGGTATGGGGGTCCAGGTACTGCCCTGGGGGACATGTACCAATGCAAAAAAATGTTTAAAAGCAATCTTTTTTTCAGGAACAGTGATTTTAATGATGCTTAAAAAGAGAATTTTTAGCAGCAATTTTTTGCAGCTGCATCCCAAATACATACTATCAATAGAAAAAACCTCCATAGGTGGCACTTTATCGACAACAGAGTTGTATACAGCAATATATCACTCATATATTAAAAAGTATCAAAGCTTTTTATTGTTCACAAAGTATGCAAGATAAAAACATTAAAGTACAAAAAAAGTGGAAAAGCTATTTTAATTGTTGGATAAAAGTTTTCCCACAAATTGTGGGTCACAACTAGAGATAGTCCCCAAAATGTAAATACCCAATGAGTATTCCTCTACTCTTCTTGAGGGGTATAGAAAAGCCACAAAAAGGAGGTATACTATACTATACTAGGTATACTATATCAAAAAACATACAATTAGATACAACATAGAGTTGTCACACTTCCAGAGTAAATGTTACCTGTTATAATATAGGGCAATGTTATTTCAGAATGATCAGAGACAACATAAATCATGAGACATATCCTTAACTGACCACCGGAGGAGCAAGGAGAGCCAATAACCAGCCTATGAGCCACTGGGGTTGCAAAAAGGGCCACTCAAAGGTTCAAAACTCTAAAAGCAACAAAGCGCATGGAGTAAGATAATCATCTAATATTATTAAAAGGGTAGGGTAAAATAGTATCTAAATATATATTCATATTCTTACTTGTAAACATTAGAATAAAGGCTGATCACATAGTGGGTGCATGTATAGAAACTGCAAAAATTAGCATAAAGAAGGAGAGCCTAAAAAAAACAATCAACAACTGACTACTGACAGTCAACTTACTGGAATGGTACCAGCTGATTGGAGAAAAGCCAATGTAGCATCAATATTTTAAAAGGGCCAAAATACATCCCTGGGAACTACAGACCAGTTAGCCTAACATAAATAGTATGCAAGCTCTTGGAGGGGATGATAAGGGACTATATATAAGATTTTAGTAATGAAAATTGACTGGAGCGGTTATGAAGGACATCAGAAGCAGACATTCGAAAGTGGTATGAAGCCAAGTCGGAAGCAGGAGCGAGGTAACAGAGGTAGCCGAGGTCAGAAGCAGGTGAGCAACAAGGTACAGAAGCAGAGGCAGAAGTGTGGTCAGGAACCAAGCTAAAGTCAGGAACAGGTGAGCAGAGGTACAAGGATCAGATCAGTAGCAAGCCAGGTCGTCAACAGAAGTCAGATACAGGATATACTCAGGACACAGGGAAAGCTGAAGACAAGTCAGCACTCACAGTGAGCGAGATCATTCCTAATAAGCCCATCTGGCACCAGAAACTGTGGCACACTCCCGCACGTGCACACGTGTGCGCGCATGTGCATTCCTATGAGCAATGCGTCCACGGGCATTTCTATTAGCAATGCACCTATGCACGTTTCTTTAATGCGCATATCTATAAGCAAGTCGCTGTACTGGAATTCTCTTACAAACAGGGTGAAAAGGGAAAGTATTGAATGTGATGTTAGACATGTTAGGTGTGATAGATATCTGGACAGTAGAGATCTCATAACAAAATGCTTCAATCTTAATTTTTAAATGATTGGCAATTTCTTATGCAGTGAGTTAGTGGGTGGAGGTGGTGAGGGACAAGTAGGGAGCTAAAAGTAGAGAAGAGCCATTGAGGACTGGATGAGAGGTTGTAAATGAGTGACAAAATAAGTTTGTTTGGCAGCATAGAGGAAAGCAAATGTGTATATGTTGAAGTGTTGCAGGAATTTTGTTTTACACCATATTTGTTCAAGAACATGGCTATTTCTCTTGAGATTTCTGGTGTCCTCAGTTAGACAAGGTTGCAGGTCTGTGTGTAATAAAGGGACCAAGTGAGGATGAGAGTAAGCTGTTGTACACAGGAGTGGCTAGGTCAGGGAAGGACAGGGGGGAGAGTTTCTAATAGAGGTGGTCAGTAGCAGAATACAGAAAACAAGGGTTAAAGTGGGGAAGGTTTGCACTGGTAATTTTTTCATGCTTGGAGGGCTAGATGGTTGAATACAGGGACACCATAAAATTGATAAGGTAATTATCAGAGAAAGGATAGGAGATGTTGAAGAGGTTGCAAGGAGCACAGAGGTGAGAGAAAAAAGGTCAATAGTGTTACTATCAGAGTGCATGGGAGTGTGTGTCTTTTTGTTAGGTCCAAAAATGTGGTTGAGATGTAGCCGGGCAAAGTGTAATTTCTTCAGTGTTGTCACATGAAAAGATATAATAAATTATTTACAAAAATGGGAGGGATGTACTCACTTTTGTGAGATTCTTTTTGTCCCAGTGGGGAGATTTTCCTTTACTTCCTGTCCCATAGCCAAAACAGAAAGTGAGAGGAAATCCCTGCAAAATAAAGGAATCCCTTTGGGACCCCCTGGTCACCAGAACTATTGTCCCTATTGAAAGATTTTCCCTCTATTACTTTTCTGGGGACAGCCCAAAATTTGGGATGTTCTTTTTACTTTAAAGCAGGAGTAAACCGCAGCAAAAAAAAAAAAGGGAGGGCCTCGGGCAGTTTAAGTCATAATATGCTGCACTGCATACCAGCACATTATGACAAACTTACCTATAAATGAAGCCCTCCAGATGCGCACTGTCACCGCTGTAGGTGTTTCCATCTTCACCAGGTCTTCCTTACGGGTTCACGGTCTATGGCCTTATAAATAACCGAGCCTTGATTAAGTCACTCCCACACATGCATAAGGGAGTCACGGCCGCAGTACAGAATTCTAAATGAACATCACCTGCGTCTTAGTTTAGGAGATATTTACTCTACCTATAGGTAAGCCATTTTATAGGCTTACCTATAGGTAAAAATCAACAAAGGGAACTTATTCCTACTTTAACTTTCAATAACAACGCTAAATATGACAAATAGAGAAGGTGAATCTCCCTAACAGGGGCACAGAAAGCAATGAAAATTGGCAGATGTTATAATCCCTCTCCACTTGATCCAAAACAATCAAAATTGTCAAATGAAAAAAAGAAGGAAAATTTTGAAAAAAAAAAAAGTTCACAGTTTGTTATAAAACTTTGCAAACAGGTACTTTTTCTCCTTCACGGATGCACTGATGGGCACTGATTAGGCTGCACTGATGGGCACTGATGAGGCTGCACTGATGGGCACTGATAGGCTGCACTGATGGCCACTAATAGATGGCACTGATGGGCACTGATAGAAACACGCTTCTACGGAGGAAAACTTGTATGTGCACCCTTTTAGTGTGGGGAAAAAAAGAATCCTTCAGCATAATATCAAAACTCAAAATATTAGTGGACTATTATTTTACATAGCAACCATACTATATAACCATTTCACTAACATAACTGGTCCATGAAAACAGTTCAGTTCAATTCAATTTTAAGGCCCTGACTGTGCTGTAGAGGGGGAAAACTGAATATTTATCATTAAAGCGGTTCTGCACACACTTCATTTAGTAAATCTCTTTGCCTTCCAAATCAGGCAAAGAGTACTAAATGGCGTGTTTTTTTTTTTTCACTTACCTTGTAATTGCTGCTCTGTCTCTTCGGGGGTTGGCGGGGTCTGTGCGGGGATCCTCGTCATGCCGCACTGTCTCCTGGGATCTGGTGTCATTGATCCCAGGAGTCAGTGCGGACATCCGCCGAAATCTCGCAAGATTTACGGGCCTCCTGCGATGTGGCCGAAATCTTGCGAGATTTCGGCGAACATGAGGCATGCTGGTTCCCATAACGAAAGGGAACAAGGAAGTAAATGCTTGTGGGTTTCAAATGCCCACAAGCAAAATTACATTGCTGCTGGTATACATTTTAAAAGTTCAGAATCGGACCTGGAATCGGACATGGACAACGGACGGACACCAAAAATGTGAGTGCATTGAAATAATAAAAATTATTTTAACATTACAAGAAAAAAAAAAATAGTGTGTGCAGAACCACTTTAATGCTATATTTGCATGCTTTCCCTTCATCTTCTGTAATTTTGAAACACAGTGGCATGCAACTCTGATCCAGTCCATGCCATTATTGAAACATGTACAGTATAACACCAATCGATTTGATGCAAGTGATTTATATGTGATATACTTTATTTACCAAGAAAAATGTTGTGTTGTGTCCATTTTGGGACATCCATCTGTTTAATTCCTCCAGTAATGCGCTCCCCTATATCATCTCTGCATCATTATGTTATTATAATTTTTGATTATCTGATCTAAGTTGTCAGTTCCCCAGTAAAATACATGACAGAACATACCTGCCAAAGGGTGTTGGTTCATAACTCATAAGATGACAATTAAATTCAATTATATATTTAAATATAAAATCATGCAGCTAGCATTAGCCAATTATTTCACTTAGCACCTGATTATAGTTAATAAATACTCAGGAGCCAAGACAAATCTATTCTTGATAAGTCTGTTTGATATATAGAGAAAATATGTCTTAATCTCTTTTAGTATCTGTAGGGTTAACCCTGCCTATAATGTAAAAAAAAAAAATAACAGCTGTATCGCTGTACTTTTATGTTTAACCCACTTTTAGCTAGCGGGCTATATGTCTTCCTCTTGCTCTTTATAGAAAAAGCCCTCTGGTCTGCATAGCTAAATAATCTGAAGAGAGAGTCAGGGTTTATGAAATCCCATGGTTTGCTGCAATTATAAGCTTTTTTCTAGCAATTACCAGTTTAGCCTAAAGTTATTTTAGAAAGAAACTACTCAGTGACTTCGTACATGTGATTGTCTTTGAGTACTCTCAAAGTGACAGAGATGTCATCTTGAAAAATATGAATGCTTTGCTATAAAGTTAATAGCAGAAGAGATTCAATTAATGTCAGTTACCAGTTTAATAACATTAAACATTCTGAATTACCTTACTCACTGTGCTTTATTGGTCATATTTAATAACATGTAACCTATTGTAGAGCATGAATAGAAGCAAAGTATCCACTTTGACAATCTAAACTATATGTCTAAATTTGCTGAAGTTCATATAAGTGGATTAGTGATGGCCAAGCTAGTATCCCATTTAGTCAACAGTTACAATTTGATGTTGCGGTTCGTTAGGGATCTATGCTATTTCTAGCATTTCATCATTCTTTAATCAATCCTTAAAATTAAAATATGATCTTTTTTCAGAGTGCAAAGATGTTAGAAATACATACAAAGCAAAGATCACGTATGAAAATAAACAATCAGCCACTGCTCCTAATACTTCTTGAGGTGGTATAAACATAATACTTTGTCATGGATTACTATTGCCTGTGGCAATGCCTATGTGCCTGGTACACGCTACAGTTTTTTTTTTTTTCGTGCAACCCCCTAAAAGAACTGACAGCTCCAGTCAGAGCCGTTGTACTAACCATCTGACATTAGTACAGCGATCTTCCTCGCTAAGGTGTTGTGTTCTGACAGGGGGATGCCCCTCCCCCTGCCAGAACACTCCAATCAGCGCTGTCCACCATTGGCTGAGAGAGTTGATTGGGAGTCGGTCGGCTGCTGGTTTTCCAGCATGCTCGTCTGACAGACTGACATACACAAGAGCCGAATGTCAGGCATTTTTTTTTGAACCGGCAGATATGTAGAAAGGTATCCTGTGTATGATGTTAAGGCCCATAAGCCATTCTTTGTTGATAAATTATCATCATCAGCACCAATGGTATCTTGACTTGTCGTGGAAGCAGATTACGCCAAAAAATTAATAAAAAAAATGTTTATTTGTGTGGAGGAACACAATAAACCACAAAGTCGTCAGTGGAGGTCTACCAGCTTAAAGGGTAACTCCACTTTTATGGGGGCGGGTGAATGCAAACAAAAAATATATATACAATTGCTACACAAGCCATATTGTGATTAAGCGCTATTAGAATATTACCTTTGCCTTTCAATCTGCAGCGCTGTAATTTTCTGTGAAATTCAATGCATTTTGAAAACCTGGAGGAATTCTGTACACCATGTAATTTTCATGCTTGTGTGTTTGGCTCAGCGATTTCCTGCACTAACATACAAGTCAGATTTTAGGCTTCCTGCGCAACAAAAATTTAATTTCATTGTAGCCAGAGCTACAATGGAATGGTTTAGATCAAAGCATATTAATGTGTTAGAATGGCCCAGTCAAAGTCCAGACCTAAATCAAATTGAGAATCTGTGGCTTGAAAATTGCTGTTCACAGATGCTCTCGGCCCAATCTGACCGAGCTTGAGCTATTTTACAAGGAGCAAAGGGCAAACATTTCACTCTCTAGATGTGCAAAGCTGGTAGAGACATACCCAAAAAGACTTGCAGCTGTAATTACAGCGAAAGGTGGTTCTAAAAAGTATTGACTCAGAGGGGCTGAATACAAATGCACACCACAATTTTCAGATATTTATTTGTAAAAACAAAATTGAAAACCATTTATCATTTTCCTTCCACTTCACAATTATGTGTCACTTTGTGTTGGTCTCTCACACAAAATCCCAATAAAATACATTTACGTTTTTGGTTGTAACATGACAAAATGTGAAAAATGTCAAGGGATATGAATACTTTTTGAGGGCACTGTATGTATATAAATGCACAGTATAACAACATATATATTTATCCCTGTGAATGTTAATACTCACCTTCGATCTACAGCTGTTCCTTGCAGTACCCTGTCTTTGCCACAAGATGTCACTTAGCTTGGATCACTGAGAAAAGACTGTGAATGCAGGGCATCAGGAATCCTTCCCCTAAGCATGACACCTGCATTCACAGTATAAAGATACAGAGAGCCCTGCTATTGTCATCATATCAACATCTCTATGTACAGTACATTATCCAGGATTAACTGCTGGGAGGAGACCAAAAAGGAAGCATATCACCATAGCACCAAGCATATCACATGACCAGCAAGAAGACATAAAAAATAAATATAAGAAGCAAATAAAAACACAACTGCTGGGGCCCCTCGAGGAAGGAGAGTTGGTCTTAAGATTAATTAAACATGAGTATCAAAACCGAGTATAAAACAGGAATGATAAACGGTGAAGTGATAAGCAAAACAAAATGAATAGCAAGGGTATTGCATGATCACTGAAAATAGTTATTATTTTCGACAAGAGTGAAGAATGGCAAGTATTGATTGGCTCAATATATGTATTTTTTGCTTTGTATTTTGTATTTCTGCATTATTTTGTGCCAGATAGACCAGAAGTATTAATTGGCACACAATACTTAAAATGTTAAGTATTAATTAATGCACAATACATTTAGAGCGATGCACAATAGCTAAAACAAAAAATGCTATTGTATTTTAGAAGTTCTTGTATCGCCAGCCATTAGTTCCAATGTCACACACGTCCAATGAATGGATTTTTAGCTCTTCAGATCTCAGCACTGTGTCCCATCAAGCAGCTGGAGTGAGCAAAGGGAATGATCTCACTACCCCTTTGGTGCTATATGGTGATTGTTCTAGCTTTATCATGAATTAATAAAAAACAAATAAGACAGGTCTGTTATGCATGGAGAAAGTTAGCTATAAAATTGACCTACCATTTCTTTATAAATAATATGCTATGGCATGAACTATTAACCTTGAAACAGAATAAGCCGGAATTTCCGATCACTAAATCCGTCGGATATATAGATAGATTTTGTCCGAAACTGGTGTTGCACACACACGGTCGGACAAAGTTGTTGGAAAATCTGATCATTCCGAACGAGGTGACGTACAAAACCTACAATGGGACTACAGGGCAGTAGCCAATAGCTTTCGTCTCCAAATTTCTTCTGAGCATGCGTGGCACTTTGTTCTCTACACACGATCAGAATTTTTTTTCCGTCTGAAATTCTGACGGAAAAAGCCCGCTAGAGCCCACACATGATCAGATTTTCCGACAACATAATCCGATCTGACTTTCTCCATCGGAATATGTGACCGTGTGTACGGGGCATAAGACTATCAGAGCCCATGAACAAACAATTTTGGCTGTCTGCTCTCTAATGCAAGTTAGCAGCCCTTCCAGATTCAGAAAACAGTCATTAAAATTTGAATGGGTTAAACACTTCTGCCATTAAGAACTAAAACTTTAGATTGGAGTATACCTAGTATGTAGACATGGGTTTATTTTTCTGTTTGGGTATGTAAGGTTCAAATCTCAACCACGGCACTACATGCCTGGAGTTTACATGTTCTCCCTGTACCTGTGTGGGTTTCCTCTGGGTACTCCAGTTTCCTCCCACACTCCAAAGACATGCTGGTAGGTTAATTGTCTCCTGTCCAAATTGGCTTTAGCATGTGTATGTACGAATGTGAGTCAGGGACCTTCGATTGTAAGCTTCTTGAGGGCTGGGATTGATGTGAATGTACGATATAAATGTAAAATGCTGCGTAAAATATCGGCACTATATTGATACCTGTAATAAATAGTTTATAAAGTAGTGTTACACAAAATAAGGATCAAATGTTTAATTTTCTGAAAGAAGCAATCATACTGAAGTTATTTGACTGGAAATGTGCTATTACTACATCAAGTGCCTTTCTGCTGATTTTCAGAGGCATAGTTGTTTGCCAAAAAAAATAAAAAATTTTGGCAGCAGATTTATAAAATGAACTGCAGTTCAAAAACTAATGTTAATCTTGTTGTGGACTATTTATCTTTTATTATCATTAATAATACATAATTAACCAAAACAAAGCAGTCAAAAAAAATAAAGTTATTATTTCTGCCAACATACATTTTCATGGCAAATATGCGTGTTAAAGTGGAAGTAAACCCTGGCCGTTTTTTCTTTTTGTTTTCAATTTAAACATTCAGTAGCTCATTACAAGGGACAATCTATTGAAATCAGCCCTAAATGAGGCCTGTAAATACCTTATTTAGGGTGTTTGTCTTCTCTTCATTTAAGCGCCATTTTTAGAGCTGTTTACTGAATTTGTTACGTAGTCACTTCCGCCCTTACTTTGAAATCTCGCGAATGCGCCGTAGCGCCGGGAGTATCAGGAAGAAGAGAATCAGTGCAGCATAGCAAGACTCCTCCTCTGTGCCGTTCAGAGGGGAAGCTCATTCACAGTAATTTCCCCACATGCAGGGAATACACAAATGGCACACTTTACATGCCGTTAATAAAAGATCATACTACGCAATCGCGCATGACGTCATCTAATGCCTCGTACACACGAGCGGACTTTCCCGCCAAAAGTCCGGCGGACTACGTTTTAAGTTCAGACTTAAAATTGTCCGCTGGACTCGCGAGTCCGGCGGACAATCCCGCGGTCTGTATGCTAGTCCGCGGGACTTTTGGAAATGAACGGACTTGCCGTTCATTTAGAACGGGACTTCAGGTAGACGGGGCTAGCGAAGGCAGTGAATGCCGCCGCGCTAGCCCCATCACCTGGCATGGATTTAAAGGGAATCCCTATGCTGAAAAAATGGCGTGGGGGTCCCCCCCAAATCCATCTCAGACCCTTATCCGAGCACGCAGCCCGGCCGGCCAGGAAAGGGGTGGGGACGAGCGAGCGACCCCCCCTCCTGAGCCGTACCAGGCCGCGTGCCCTCGAACATGGGGGGTGCCCTGGGGAAAGGGGGGGCAGTGCGGCCCCCCCACCCCAAAGCACCTTGTCCCCATGTTGATGAGGACAAGGGCCTCTTCCCGACAACCCTGGCCGTTGGTTGTCGGGGTCTGCGGGCGGGGGGCTTATCGGAATCTGGGAGCCCCCTTTAACAAGGGGACCCCCAGATCCCACCCCCCCCCTTTGTGAAACGGTAAGGGGGTACAAAAGTACCCCTACCATTTCAACCCTGGCCGTTGGTTGTCGGGGTCTGCGGGCGGGGGGCTTATCGGAATCTGGGAGCCCCCTTTAATAAGGGGGCCCCCAGATCCCGACCCCCCACCCTATGTGAATGAGTATGGGGTACAATGTACCCCTACCCATTCACCTAAGGTGTAAAAGTGTAAATAAAAAAAAAAAACACAATTTTTTAAAAATATTTTATTGCACTGCTTCGGGGGTCTTCTTCCGTCTTGGGGGGTCTTCTCGCCGGACTCCTCCGCTCTCTTCTGCTCTTTTACCTAGCTCTTTTACCGGAGGATGCTGGGACTGTGACATCATAGGGGGCGGGGTCACCATGTGACATGAGCATGTGACCCCGCCTCCTTGTCCCTATATAAGTCACAACACAGCGCGTCTCTGCCATTCCATGCCAGGTGACGGGGCTAGTGCGGCGGCATTCACTGCCTTCGCTAGTCCTGTCTACCTGCAGTTACGTTTTAAATGAACGGACTTTGCTCCGCGTGTGGGGCAAGTCCGTTCATTTCCAAAAGTCACGCTGACTTTTTCCCGCGGATTGTCCGCCGGAAAGTCCGGGCGTGTGTGGGCAAGTCCACACGCTCGGAAAGTCCGGCGGAGCTCCGCTGGAAAGTCCAGCGGTTTGTCCGCTGGACAAGGTCCGGCGGACATTCCCGCCGGAAAGTCAGAGCGTGTGTAAAATAGCAGCAGCAAGTACACTTTCACAGGCAGCGATTAGCTGCCTGTGTTATCTACTATCTGAACAGATTAAGTTGTCTCTGAGGGTTTACAACCACTTTAACTACTTGCTTACCGGACCAGTTCTATATTTTAAGCAGAGGCCCTAGAAAATAAAATGGTGGGTATTGCAACTTTTTTATGTCGCACAGTATTTGCGCAGCAGTATTTCAAAATCAAAAGTAAATAGATACCTAACATGTCATGTTTTAAAATTGAATATGCCCGTGGAATCGTGGCAAAGTACGATACTTAAAATCTCCATAGGCGACACTTTTAAAGCCTTTACAGGTTACCAGTTTAGAGTTATACAAGAGGTCTGGTGCTAGAATTATTGCTCTCACTGTAATGTTTGGGGGGACACCTCCATGTGTGGTGTGAACACCATTAACATATGCGTGCACAATTTGCCTTTGCACGTGAGCAAAGGGGGCGGGAAAAAATTTGAGATCCTGCTCTCAAATTTTCCGACAACAACAAAGTCCGATCGGACTGTTTTCCGATCGTGTGTAGCGAATTCCGACAGACAAAGTGCCACGCATGCTCAGATCAAATTACAAGACCAAAGCTATTGGCTACTAGCCTCTACGTAGTTCCATCGTACGCAACGAACGTCACCACGTTCAGAATGATCGGATTTTCCAACAACTTTGTCCGACTGTGTGTATGCAACACCAGTGTCGGACAAAATCCGTCTGAAAAAATCCGTCGGATTTTGTGGTCGGAATTTCCGACCGTGTGTATCGGGCATTAGACTATAGAGATGATCGGGGAAGTTTCAATCCTTGGTCATCTCTATGGTAAGCAGGCGGAACCACCAGCTTCAGTCCTAGGCTCCTCGGTGGGTTGGAAGAGCCCAGGAAGGCAGTGGAGGGGGGACCCCCTTCCACTGCATGTAAAAGCAATCTACCCACTCGAATTTTACTTTAACCTCCCTGGCGGTAATCCCGGAAACTTCAGTACTATAACCCAGACTCGGCCTTGCATTGCAGCATACAGGGGAAGTTACTTACCTTGTCCCCTGGATCCTGCAATGTCTCCCCGCTGTGTGAGCGAGCTCCTCCGCTCGAATCACACAGTGCCGCTGATCTCCATTCCCTGCAACATTACGCCGCATGGGAGCGGAGATCGGCGCCAAATTCAAAAAAGTTAAAACACACAATACACATACAGTACTGTAATCTTACAGATTACAGTACTGTATAAAAAAATACACATCCCCTTTGTCCCTAGTGGTCTGTCCAGTGCCCTGCATGTCGTTTTATATAATAAATACATTTTTTTCTGCCTGGAAACTGGAGATTGTCCATAGCAACCAAAAAGTGTCTCTTTATGTCAAAAGTGGTTTTAGACCAGCTAGAAAACAGCGATAATAAATTAGAATCACAATTCATCATCAAACACTAAATTTAATGACAGCAACAATTCTGCAACTGAGCAAATTTCAGTGTTTTTGATTTGATTACATTATTGAATAATTTTTGTAGTTATTTATTATATTATAATTTATGATTTTGTGTTTCAAACTTTATCATACCCGGGATGTCTACTAGACTCTGGTTTGGACAGATTTAAGTGAGTTATTCATAAGAATTGCATGCCTACAATATAAAACGCCAAATGTCCATGCAAAATAATTGTACCGCTTTTGGTACAAAATTACAGATATAATCATACCGCCAGGGAGGTTAATCAGCATCACCTGTAGACATGGCCCACGTATAACCAATGAAACCCAAGGATGCACAGGTACGTCCTATGGCCAGGAAGTTTGCTAAAATGTTAGCAAAATTCTGTGAAATGCATGAGTCACTGACCCAGAACAAATGTTGAGAAAAGTGCTGACCATCCTTTTCCTTATTGAGACAAGTAGTCCTGACACTTTTATGACCCTCATTGACAGTATGATTTTTCCAGGTTAAGGACTTATACTCAAGTCAGGAACAGACAGGCATCAAACATATTCAGAATGAAGTGTGTAATGGCTGTCCTATACTTTTCCATATTTACTTCAGCAGGGCGTTACGGCCAGGCAGGATCACGTACATGTATGTCATCCTGCCTGTTGCGGATTAGGGGTGCATAGCGTGCCACTTCCATGACTGCTGTGTCCACCAAATAGAGCAGATTGTGGCTCCTGGTACCCGGTCGCTCAAAGCTATGGGATCACATGATCACAATGTCAACAAGACTGTTATAAATGAATTTTATTCATAACAGCCCCCAGGTTCGATTCACAGCAGAACATGCAAACAGGCAAAAAAATTGTTAGAACACGCGAAGACCGTTAAAGTCTATTGGACACGAACGAGAAAAATCAAAAGTGCTAATTTTAAGGGTTAATATGCAAGTTATTGTCATAAAAAGTGTTTGGGGGTCCGGGTCCTGGTCCAGGGGGCATGTATCAATGCAAAAAAAGTTTTAAAAATGTCAGTTTTTTCGGGAGCAGTGATTTTAATAATGCTTATAGTGAAACAATAAAAGTGAAATATTCCTTTAAATTTTGTATCTGGGGGTGTCTACAGTATGCCTGTAAAGTGGCGCATTTTTCCCCGTGTTTAGAACAGTCCTGGCAATACAGACAAAAGTAATTGAAAAAATGGCATGGGATCCCCCCAGTCCATTACCAGGCCCTTTGGGTCTGGTATGAATTTTAAGGGGAACCCCGAACCAATTTTTTTAAAAAAAATTGAGTGGGGGTCCCCCCAAATTCCATACCAGGCCCTTCAGGTCTGGTATGCATATTAAGGGGAACCCTGTGCCAAATTTAAAAAGAAATGGCGTAGGGGTCCTCCAAAAATCCATACCAGACCCTTATCCAAGCACGCAACCTGGCAGGCTGCAGGAGAAGAGAGGGGGGATGAGAGAGCACCCCCCTCCTGAACCATACCAGGCCACATGCCCTCAACATGGGGAGGGTGCTTTGGGGTAGCCCCCCAAAGCACCTTGTCCCCATGTTGATGGGGACAAGGGCCCCATCCCCACAACCCTTGCCCGGTGTTTGTGAGGGTCTATGGGCGGGGGGCTTATCGGAATCTGAAAGCCCCCTATAACAAGGGGACCCCCAGATCCTGCCCCCCGTTTGAAATGGTAACGGGTACATGGTACCCGTACCATTTCACAAAAAAGACACACCTTGGGACAAGTCCTTTATTAAAATATAAAAAAAATGTCCCATGAAGTCCATTCATCTTCTATGGCCCCACCGACGGACCGAAAAATTTTATAAAAAAGATCCGCCTCCATGGGAGGCACCCGCCTTATAAAACTTCAGCACGATGACAGTTCTTTTATAACTGAGGGTGGGGCCACACGATGATGTACCAGGGTGACACCCGATTATATACCCGGTGGCTCCGCTCCACCTCTGATGCCAGCATTTATCAAAATTAATTGTGTGGCCCCCCCCAAAATCCATACCAGACCCTTATCTGAGCATGCAGCTCCACATGTCAGGAAAGAGAGGGAATGAGTGAGCGCCGCCATCCTGAACCAAACCAGGCCCCATGTCCCCAAATTGGGGGCGTGCTTTGGGGCGGGGGGCTCTGCCCCTCCAAAGCACCATGTCTTCATGTTGATGGGGACATGGGCCTCTTCCCCGTAACCCTGGCCAGTGGTTGTGGGGTTCTGTGGGCAGGGGGTTTATTGGAAGCTGGAAGCCCCCCTTTAACAAGCCCCAGATCCTGCCACTCCCCCATTGAGAATGAGTATGGGGTACATAGTACTTTCACCCCCCCCCCCCAAAAAAAATGTGTAGTGTACAAAAAGACATTAGACACAGATTCAAAGGGCCTTGTATGGATTTTGGGGGAACCCCACGCAGTTTTTCCCCAGAATTTTTTAATTGCCGACAATTGTTTTTTTTTACTTTCAACTGTCAGCGGGGAACCCCACTGACAGCTGATGACTCATTGGTTGTTAAGACCGTGGCGGTCACCCGTTCCTTAACAACCAGGTTGTTTACTTGTTGTTAAGGATGCTGGTGGCTGCCGGTTCCTTAATTATCACATTCTGGGATCACTACTTAATTACTGCATGCAATTTATAAAAAAATTTTGTGAATTATCTTTCACTCCTGTTTTATGCAGTATTTACCGAGCATTTTTGCTTTATGCAGTAAATACCCCATAAAGCAGTAGTGAATTAACATTTTCATGATCGCATGCAGTATTTGGAAAAACATCTAAATACTGCATATGAACTGGTTCATTAGCTGACAGCTGATCACGTGGTAAGGGGCTATGATCAGCCCCTTACTCTGATCTGTGATCAGCCGAGTCTCATAGACTCACTAATCACAGAACAAGCCGTGCACGCCCCGCAGAGGGCATACAGGCATCACAGGCACGGGAGGAAGTACATGGATGCCCTCCCATTAATTTAGGCCCACCATGTAGCTGTCTTTCAGCTATAGTGTGGACAGCAAGAGGTTAAAGCTCGGCACACACCGTAAGATTGTTTGTTCAACCGAGCTGGTTGAACAAAAAAAACCTGACATATTACTGTAGTAAACACAAGGGATGTTGGTGTGGCGATCTCCCACGCTGTGCTATTGTATTTTGACGGGGAGACTCGCTGATCATATGTTGGTTTTCCAGAATGTCCCCTCAATAAAAGCCTGTCTTTAGACTGGCTTCTGTCGGACAGACTGCTGTACACACTGACTGAAATTCAGCCAGTTCCTGCTAAACTGGACAATTTTGAACAGTGTGTACCCAGCATTAGATTGACATCACATTGCTCTATCTGTAAAACACAAGGAAAATTATGTAAAAGCCCTGCTCACTCTTTCCTACCAGCACTGTTTAGCATGGTGCAGGGCAAATTTAGGTTCCCAGTTGTGTTTACCTTTCAAAAAGGGTAAAACACATTTAAAATGCCAACTTACCTTGAAAATGCCTATCATCATCATCATTCTGAGAGGAAAATCTAGAAACTTTGGATGAATTGTTTTTAATTCCCCAGCACCTACTGGAAATTCATTTTTCAGATTTAAGAATTTTATTGGATTTCCTTGACATAGTGTAATTAACACACTGTAATAATACAAAATATAAACACTTAAGGTATTAATCAAGTAAAAGAGGAATAAATAAATATAACTGACATTTAAATGTATCCCTAATGAAAAAACAAAGTAGGGATATACCAGATTTGTTAACAAAATCAAACAATTAAATAAATATCATTGTTTAAATAAAATATTAAAAGAATCAGTATATAAAGTTATATTCTTGTAGTATAATAAGTATCATTGTAATTAATTATTAATCAATTGAATAGTTTATTTAAAGTTGTTCAAGCTAAAATAAATTTAGAATAAAAAAAAAGAAAAGGAAAGAAGCGGAAGAAGAATGTGGACAAGATAAGGACAGTTAGGCCCCTTTCACACTGGGGGGGGCGGGGAGCCGCGGTGACGGTTTTCGGCGGCTCGCGGTGCGGTTTTACCCCCGCGAGCGGCCAAAAAAGGGTTAAAGACCCCCCGCAGAGCGCCGCCGTAGCGCAGCTTTGCGGCGGTATTGCCGCGGTTTCACCGCGGTGTCCCATTCTAATCAATGGGAAGGAGCGGTATAGGAGCGGTGAACACACCGCTCCTATACCGCTCCAAAGATGCTGCTAGGAGGACTTTTTTTGTCATCCTGCTAGCGCACCGCTCCAGTGTGAAAGCCCGCCGGCTTTCACACTGGAGTTAAAGGGGCCAGATTTTTTCATGCGGTGAACAGGCGCTATTTTTAGCGCTGTACCGCATTAAAAACGCCCCGGTGTGAAAGGGGCCTTAAGGGTTATATGTCACAAATTGCTAGTATTCAAAGATTAATAACGTAACCAAGGTCGCCAGGTATTTTCAAAAATAGTTAGGCGTTTATTTAACTGCTTAAGTCCCGGAAGATTTTACCATCTTCCTGACCAGAGCACTTTTTGCGATTCGGCATTGCGTCACTTTAACTGACAATTGAGCGGTCGTGCAGCGTTTTTTCCCACAAATAGAGATTTCTTTTGGTGGTATTTATTTTTTGCGTTATAAACAAAAAAAGAGCAACAATTTTGAAAAAAATCAATATCATTTACTTTTTGATATAGTAAATATCCCCCAAAAATATCTAAAAAAACACACATGCCCACTAGCCCCAAAATTGTGCCGTCATATATCGGCGTGCGGCGGTTGGCAAGTGGTTAAAATGCAAGTCAATTTATCGTTGATCATAACCCAGTTGTAACTTTTGTATAACACATTCAAATGTTATTCAAGATTAATTCCAACAATGATTATTCTAGCGGCTAGGATTATATAGGAAATTAAGCTTTTGGTATGTTTAGGTAAACTCGTATCAAATCTTTGAAAAAGAGCAATTTCAAGGGATTGAATAATATTTATTTTGGTAATTTCATGTATAAAGTCAAATATTTTTATCCAAAATGTACGTATTTTGGGACATCACCACCAGATGTGTACCATAAAACCTTCTTGACCACAATTTCTAAAACATTTAGAAGAGACTTGTTGATTTATTTTAGCTATTTGCAATGGTACCATGTACCATCGTAATGGGGTTATGTAATTAGATTCCACTAAAGATGTATTTATTGAAATTTTAGAAAGATTATTGATCGTCTTATACCATTCTGAGATTTCCCAAGAAAAACTAAGATCTTTTTCCCATTGTGTCTTATATGGGAGTTTATGTTCAGGTTCAATTAAAGTAAAATTATAAATAATAGATATATGGCCTGTTATAAAATTTCTAATAGTGGGGGCGCATGCGCGAGGCTCTACATGGCGGACGTGTTCCACTAGAGCTCCGCACCTCCCGCCGCAACATCGGGATCATACGCTGCGCCTGAGCCACCCTGCAGCCCCGTTTTTCCCGGATAGAGCCTCCGGAACGGTCACAGCATCAGCCGGGATGGTTTTGACCGGCCACCGAGGTAAAACCAAGCCCAAGCCGATCAAGGAAGCCCTGGCCCGCGCCTCGTCCAAGATGGCGGCGAAGGCCCTGGCCAAACAGCACGCTGCCTCACCTGATAGACCGGCACAAATCACTGAGACTGATGATGAAGAGGACAACCCTGACTACACATCTGCCGGTTCTCCCTTCCTGCCTCCCTCAGGTATGTCCCAGGGTGATTTTCTACAGCTTATGGAGTCTATGCTACACAAGGCCCTAAAATCCACATCAGACCAAATAACTAGCAGATTGTCACGGGAGATCAGGGAGCTAGGCCAGCGCACAGCAGATCTAGAAACTAGAGTTGATGACATGGAGCTCACCCTGCAAGAACAAGCCCATGACCAGGCAGCCCTCCGTGACGAGAATGCCATGCTACTCTCTCGTCTTGAGGACGCCGAAAATCGCTCCCGCAGGTCAAACTTACGCCTGAGAGGTATCCCAGAAAACGTTGATGACCTGCAGTCCTTCTCCACAGCCCTATTCCAAGAGCTATCACCCTCTATCCCCATAGAGCGCCTTGAATTTGATAGGATACACAGAGCCCTGACCCGCCGCCAACAAGACGGACCACCGCGAGACATTATCATCAAATTACATTTCTTCCGCACAAAGGAACAACTCCTAGCTGCTGCTCGCAACAAGGACGCTCTCCTGTTCCAGGGTCACACATACCAACTCTTCTCTGACCTAGCTCCCTCCACAATCGCTAAGCGCCGGGCCATGAAGCCCCAGCTTCAGATTTTACTGCAGCACCAACTAAAGTACACCTGGCGTTTCCCCTTTGCCCTGCAATTTTCCTATCAGGGGCACCAACACTCCTGCACATCACCGGAATCCCTCCAGCGCCTTCTTGAATCCCTACGCCTGGCCACCCCTGAACAGCCTGCGGAGACATCACTACCTCGCACTCCAGCCCGTGCGACAACGCATCCTTACACCACCACTCCAAAGAGGCCTAATCCTGGCCCCTCGTCTACCCGTAAAGGCACCCCAGCTCGCACACCCAGGGACAACTTGCCGGATCGCCAAGTATTCTCACCTCGCTGAACTTCACTTAGCTGTCTACTTGACCACTAAAGGCCCACCACCGGAGGCCTCTTGACTGAAGCCAACTTATCTCTCATCGTCTGAAACAACTGTCGACTCTTCAGTCAAGATGCAAGAGGACTGTGCCGTTATAGGTTACCCCCCACTGGCAAAAGGGGAACCTGTGCAGTCCTCCTCACCCCTCCGGGGTTGCAGGGGCTCGGCCCCACCATAAAGTTATATCTCTTTCACCATCAACAAATAAGGAGAAAGATCTCCCCTCCCATTTTTATTTATTTTTCTTTTTTTTTCCTCCTCTTGTTGTTATTCCCCCACAAGAAAGAGACACCCCTTAATTCTACCGCTTCACTAGGATTTTTGAAATGTTTTTTTTTTCTCTACAAGGTTATCCTTTGTTACCTCCCCTCTCTTTTTTGGGAAGAGGTACTGTACTTTACATGTAACTGCTGTTATATCACACAATATTTGGGACTGGACGTCTGACTCGCCGCATCTCCCCCGGGCTTGTCCTCTGAGCCTGCCCTGGGTGCATGCAGCGACCTGGACGCCACTCTCAACTCATGACTAACTGATTCAGAACTGAGATGATTTAAAATGTTATGTACAATTGTTTTTTTATTTCCTTTTTGACTCTCACCCGGGACGTTTGCAACAGGACGCATATCCATGGATACATTCCACCTGAGTATCTAAGTATCCCTAGATATGTTCCCCTGAGGTTAACCAGGAGGTCTATACGACCCCTGGTAGATATAGGTCATGTTATAATTTTAATGCCACCAATGATCTTTCCCCCACAACCCTAAATACTATCCCTGTTTCCGCAACACTTGTTATAATCCCTCCCTTGCGGCGGGAGGTTGTCATTGCCCCCCCCTACATGGTGAGCACACTCGAAAGTCGGCTGGCCGGCTGGCGAGTCTGTACACTATCTGGTCGGGCGACCGAACACCACTTCTATCTACTCTATCTACTCATTCATTTGCCTTACAACCATTACCCTCCCCCTCCTCCCCCCCCTCCTTCCCGCCCCTTTTGCCTCCCTCCCCCTCAACACCCCTGTCGGCGGGGTTGCGGGGTCCTCGGGACCCCCCATGTTAATACTTTACCTTCCCCCCCATGGCCCCCCTGAACATTCTCTCCCTTAATGTAAAGGGACTTAACTCACCTCACAAGAGAGTGAAGGCCTTCCACTCCTTTACAACGCTTAAAGCTAGCATTGTAGCCCTCCAGGAAACCCACTACACGGCACAATCGACCCCGAAATTTTTTAGCCACCGATACCCCCAAGTGTTTACCGCCTCAGCCAGTGTCAAAAAACGGGGTGTATTAATAGCTCTTCACCAATCCCTTCCTTTTGTTCTGACATCTGAGATCAAAGATCCTGAAGGGCGCTACATAATCCTTGTGGGCACCCTCCAGGAAGTGGAAACTACATTAGTCTCCTATTATGCTCCAAATGACAACCCGATCCCCTTCTTATCTCACCTGCTACAAGTTATAAAAACACACTGTAGGGGTACGGTAATTCTTTGTGGTGACTCTAACTCAGTATTACAGCCACATTTGGACAAATCTCCATATGCCCCCGATCATTACACTCCCTCCACTCGCTTCAGGAAGCTATTACAACAAGCCACATTACTTGACACTTGGCGTGAATGCAACCCAACAAAGAAGAACTACACGTTCTACTCATACCCACATAAATCCTTTTCTAGGATTGACCACATATTTCTCTCGGTTGCATCCTCCCCAATTCTTGTCAAGTCCCTTATACAACCCATTCCATGGTCCGACCACTGCGCAGTAATTACAACAGTTTCCTCCCTGATCCCGCAAACTAATGACCGCTCATGGAACATTAATGAAGCTCACCTTACTAATCCGTCCTACTGCATTGACATTCAAGTGGCCCTTACAGAATACCTGCAGCATAATAACACCCCTGACATCTCTCCAGTTCTCCTCTGGGAGGCACACAAACCGGTAATACGGGGCACGTGCATCTCGGTATCCACTCATCTCAAGAGAGACAAAAAACAACAGCTAGCTAACCTCGAAAAAGAGTTCCATCAAAACTTTCTCCAATTTCAGGCGTCCCCATCTGAACCCCATAGGATACTTATGGAAAAGTCCAGAACTGAACTGGACCTGCTGCTGGCTGAATCGGCCGATAAGGCCATCCGCAGGTCCAACCACACTATTTATACCAAGGCAAACAAACCCGACACTTTTCTAGCTATGCGCCTCCGCCACCCGGAACGAAACCATGCACCCATTAGACTGAAAACTGACAAAAACACCTATACCAGTAACCCCACCAAGATCCTAAGTGAATTCCGTAAACGGTTAGAAGACTTATATAAGGCTAAATCTACCTTCTCCCACTCCACTGCCGACACACTCCTACAGGACGCCCCACTCCCAAAACTTTCGGACTCAGACCGTGAACCCCTAGAATCACCTATCTCCACAGAGGAAGTACTTGCAGCGATAAAAACCCTCAAATCCCATAAAAGACCTGGCCCAGACGGACTTTCAGCCACATACTTTAAAAAATTTGCTGCAACCCTTGCCCCCCTTTTATGCAAATCATTTAATGCCTTATTACAGAACCATGCCTTTGGTCGAGACACACTGACAGCCATTATAGCAATGATCCCCAAACCAAACACTGATAACTCCCTTTGGTCCAATTTTAGACCTATCTCCCTGCTTAACCTGGACATCAAAATCTTGGCCAAAATATTAGCTCTCCGTCTTAACCCCCTCATCGGCAAATTAATAGATAGGGACCAGGTTGGCTTTATCCCCCAAAGACAAGCAAGCGACAACATTAGGCGAGTAATACTCCTCCAACACATTGCAAAATCCCGAAATATCCCAATGCACCTACTGTCTCTTGATATAAGGAAGGCATTCGATACAGTATCCTGGCCTTAACTAGACTACATTCTTAAACGCTGGGGCTTTGGCCCACATTTTTTACAATGGGTAAGCTCTCTATACAACCAACCCCAAGCCTATATCAGATACTCAGGTTTTCGCTCCGACTGTTTCCCTATAGCAAGAGGCACTAGACAGGGTTGCCCCCTCTCACCCTTAATTTTCGCACTAGCAATCGAACCACTGGCAGCACTGATCCGATCGAACATCAACATTAAGGGATTAGAAATAGCCTCCACCTCACACAAGATTTGTCTATTCGCGGATGATGCTCTACTATTTGTTACATCACCCCACACCACCCTACCCAATCTTATCCACACCTTAGATAAATTTGCCTCCATTTCAGGCTTGGAAGTCAACCAAGCCAAATCCAAAGCCCTCAACGTGTCTCTCCCACCCCGAGAAGTCACCAACCTACAATTGAACTTCCCTTTCGTCTGGACCAACACATCCCTCTCATATCTAGGTATAAAATTGACCGGTAACCCAACGTCACTATATCAAGCCAACTACCTCCCCATGTTAGCGCAACTATCATCCCTATTGGACTCCTGGAAACCCCTATGTGTTTCCTGGTTGGGCCGGGTAGCAGCTGTTAAAATGTCCCTGCTTCCTAAACTTCTGTACTTATACAGAGTTCTCCCAATTAACATCCCCTCCTACTTCCACAGAATTATCCAATCTCGAGTCTTCAAATACATCTGGGGCTCTACGAAGCCCAGGGTCCCGAGAACTATCCTCCTTCGACACAAACTGCATGGGGGTCTGGGTATACCAAGTTTTATTAAATACTATCACGCAGCTCAACTGGCCCAACTTACCCTACTACATGCACTCACGGAAACCCCAAAATGGGTCTCCCTTGAAGCTATAGATCTCTACCCTCTGACAGTCGACAATGTTCTGTGGTTGCCCCCCCACATCCGAGGTCATATATCCAACCCCACCACTTGCCACTCCTTAAGAATATGGGACAAACTATGTAAACGCTTCAAACTAATCTCCCCGCATAACCCCCTAGTATCTTTCCTACACCACCCTTCCTTTTACCCCGCCTACTCTGAACCTAGTGCCTTCACATGCTGGTCCCAAGCAGGTATAACAAAAATATGTGACCTTACCACTAACTCCACCTTTAAAACATTTACGGACCTTAGGTCCAGTGCTAAACTCCCGGCCTCAGAATTTTTCCGATACCTCCAGGTGATCCACTTCGCCAAAACTGTGGTCGGTCCATGTACTGGCCTGAACACCCAGTCTCTCTATGAAAAAATCTGCACATCAGATCCCCATGCCCCAGGTATTATATCTGCCTTATACAACCATTTTTCCACACCGCCTGCGGACCCTCCTCATTATGCTACACAATGGTCAAAAGACCTACGCATATCCCTCACCCCCGAGGAATGGTCCGATATTTGGACTACCACCAAATCCTCCTCTCAAAACATGGTAGCACTGGAAACGAACTATAAGGTACTGATGCGTTGGTACCTTGTCCCAGCAAGAATCTCCAAATTTGTACCGAACTATCCACCACACTGTTTTCGTGGTTGCAGCGAACTTGGCACCCACCTTCATATTTGGTGGTCTTGCCAAATAGCTCAACAATTTTGGGCAGCTATTTTCCAAATGATCTCCACTATACTTCATGAAACAGTACTTCCTGATCCTGCCCTGGCACTATTAAACCATATCCAAGGAGAATATACCAGAAATCAGATCAGTCTCCTTTTACAATTGACCACCGCAGCCAAACAAACCATCGCTAAGGCCTGGAAAACCCCGAAACTCCATATCGCAGAAATGAAAAATAGAGTAACCCAAGCCATGATCCACAGTAAAATTGAGGCGACAATTCTAGACCGTGTCCCCAGACACACTAAAATATGGACCCCTTGGGTGGACAACTTTCTGCCCCCTGACTTCGATCATAACCTCCTCACCCCATGATTTTGATTTTGATTTACTCCCTCCGTTTCATGTGGTGGTCCCCCCGACCACACCGCAGCCTCGCCGACACTGACCCCCCCCCCCCCCCCCCCCCCCCCTTCTCCTCCCCACCCTCTCCTCACGGTCCTTCCCAGCTAATTCCCCCCTCCCCCTCAAACCCTACTTGAACCTCTGTTCTCTTTCCTCTTCAACAAGACCAAGCCTCTATGGCTATGTTTCAACTTAATGGATCCCCTAGTGCATGTTCTAAACGACTGATAAGATTCATGTAATAGCCCTAGGAACCCTTCTTGCTGATACACGCTAACCTTGACGTGATAATATGTCATTATATACCCTTCAGCAACCAACAATAGCTCTTATGTTACCCTTTCTGATGTTCTGCAATGGTTAAATTTTGTCTGTACTGTGAACGATGTTTATTCACCAACTATGACTACTTCTTGTTGTACGTTATACTTTGTTCTAATAAAAATTTTTTGAAAGAAAAAATTTCTAATAGTACAAGATTGTTTGAATAGGCCTAACTTGAATAGTTGACTAATTCTATGAAGTTTATTTTCTAAGAATAAATTAATCAAGTTGTACGAGACAGTTCTGAGGATGGCAGTATATGATAGTATAATTTATTCCCAGATAAAAAGTTCATAATATGTGACAAGCTTTTATTTTCCCACCACTGAAAAAAGATCATAGGATAATCCAGGTATGAATTCAGGATTATTAAATAAAGGAGATAAAGGTGTATGAGGTGAACAAAGATGTTTCCTTATTCAACATCTATCCCAAAGTGTTAACAAGAATGAAAGATTAGGACATAAGATTGGGGGCCTTAATTTGCTAGGAATCCACATTAAAGCTGCAAATGAACCTTTAGAGCATGCAAGGGACTCCATGTCAACCCAGTGTGGAGTTGGACCAGGAATTGTGGTGACTGCCAGTTGGGCTATTTGAGCTGCTTGATAGTAAGCAATTAAATTGGGAGCTCTTAGGCCTCCACATTTTTTTGAAGTGTAAATTGTTAGTTTATTAATTCTAGGGTGTTTTTGTCCCCAAATAAAATTTGAGATTTTTCTTTGAATTAGAAGGAGGTCTTGTTTAGGAATTATGATAGGGAGATTTTCGAAAAAGATATAAAATTCTTGGTAAGATATTCATCTTGACTGATGAAATCCTTCCAAACCAAGAATGATTCAACCTTGACCATTTATTCATATGCTCTGTAGAAAGTATGTATGGAAGAGGTCAATTGAATTCCTAACTAAGAAATAAGAAAGTAATTTTTCAGTGGACTGATCCTTTAACTTTTGACCTAAAGGTTCTTTGGAAATACAAAAATGGAATGCGATGTATTTAAATGTCTATAAAGAAACATCATATAAAATGTGGGTTTTAATCATAATTGTGAAAAATTCCCTTGAAATGTCCTCCCGGAATATTGTGGAATTCTAATTGTAATCAGCCTTACACTGCAGTGATTTCTTGTGACTGTTTTACAAAACTTCGTTTAAGGATACAGTCTGATTGGTGCTCTCTGCTTAAGCTTTTTCAATTTTTTTTTTTTAAATGTAGGATTTATAGAAAAATTATTATGATTTTTGATAAAAATAATTTTCAATATAAAAAATGCAAAGCAATACCCTCATCATTCTCTTTGGAAAGTAAGTAGGTGTTCATAAATACAGTAGATATAGTAATGTGAAATGAGTTTATACCAAGATCTTAATTAAGGATAAAGACTCTGAATAAACAGTGGCGCTCTATATATATCACGTATGTGTATATAAATTACTATAACTAAACAAATTCACCACCTAGTGCTCAGTGAAAAAGAAAAAATGTAAAAATGTATATAAATATACAAAGCAAAATATTAATAATAGTAATAAACAATAAATCACAAAAACAAGTGCAGGTGAAAAAGGAAATATGTTGCAAATAATGATAATGAGTGTGCACAGAAATGTGATAACCAGTGAATATCAGTGACCACAAAATCAGCAGTGAAAAATAATCACAAAGTCCATATAAACTCCACTCCTAATGTGCAAAATATCCTTCTTTGATTCTTCCACCACACCGCAGTGATTCGTGTTTTCCTCTCCCCAACAGAAACGCACTCACCAGATATACTGCCCGCACTCTCGTGACAGGCTGTTGCGCTTAGAAACCCACCACAGGGGCTATAGTAGTCACTCCCAGACAATAGTGCAATAGGATCTCTCCATATGTGAAAAAAGAAATGCTCAAAATAGTGTAAAACCACTTTAAAACTTTATTTGAACCAAACAAAATCTTCAATCATCTCACTCACATGTTTAAAAAAGTAAAGCCAGCATTGGTTAGAAAACAAACCGCACTGCACTGCACACTCCACTTCAAAAAATCACAAGCTATTGAGCTCTTGTAGTCACGGCGGACTCGAGGTGTACATTGGCTGTTCAAATTGTATCTCACCCCCTCCTCACTGCCCGTACTTCAAGAACGAAAAGTGCCTCTCCTCCGTGAGCTCCTAGCGCTGTAGATCAAACGAATTAGTTGCCGCTAAGCCACGCCCCCGACATGTTTCGTCATTAAAACCGACTTATTCATGGGGTTGGTTGAGCGGCATGTCAATCATACTATATATACCCTCCCATCCCCGTACGGACAGTATTGCGCATGCGCGGCTATTAACTATCGCGCATGCGCCTGACACCCTTGGCGCCTGCGCACTCCCCGTGTCCCCGTTCGTACAAAGGAAACCTTACTTTCATACAGCATTTCAATACTATATTCACTGTCATTATTCTAACTCTCTGAACTGAGTCAGCACCCGGATCCATGTCTAATCCTAGAGCCTATCCCGAGCTGCGCTAGGGATGACTACAGCATGATCCGCAGTGCAATATTATACCTATGATGTAACATCCAGCACCAATACATAAGAACTTTATCTTTCATGTATTAGATCACACTGATGTTTAACAGGCATTAGTATACTCATATCAATATTCACATGCTGGTCATAGAATATTTAACATACCAGTGACGAGCAACAGGGATATACATAAATGGAGTATAATGGTATTCCCAATAAAATGCAGACATGCTTAAACATTACCATAAATACATCAATATAGGGACAAATGCAGGGATGAATGCACTCCAGGTGTATAGACTTAAATTACTATATTTTAAATTGACGATTAAGAAATTCATTAAAAAATATTAATCTCTAAAAGATATAATTTTTTAAAACAACTTAATATAATACCAATTCTCCATAAAGCATTAACTACTATTTATAATAAAAATGAATGGTTAGGGTGGATCATTAATCAAATTCGATCACTAAATTACTCAATATCCGATATCGATCCTTCCAGTACATAGTGTCCAATATCTACACTACAGTACAATATCTGATACCGATATTCATATCATTTGGGATGTGGTTAGGCCGCATAAAATCAAAAAACATTACAATGGTTATAGAGATTAATGAGAATTAATCTAATAATATCAGAATTAATTCACATTCAAATATTTAAAATTTGTTAAAAATATTAGAAATTATATTTAAAAATTATTAATAAAACAATTAAGATCCACCTCAATATTAAGCCCCCTAGGGGTTAAACACTTAAAGAGGAAGATCCACCTAGTTTCTCTTTGTGACAGGACTCTATTTGACCCCCTCCATGATGGGTGCACTATGTCAATTCCAACAAATTGCAATAGGCTGGGGTCCTGTTGATGTTTCTCTTTAAAGTGTAGGGACACACTGTGGTATCTGAAGCCTTTTCGTATATTAGCAAGATGCTCGGCTATACGTACTCTTAATAACCTTTTGGTTCTCCCTATGTAGAATAAACCACAAGGGCACCACATTAAATATACGACAAAGGAGGAGTTACAGGTGATGAACTCTTTGATGGTAAAATTTTCATTATCCCTATTGGTTACCTCTGTCACTCCCCTATTTTGTACCTTTACTGTTCGGCAACAGATACATTTTCTGCAACAGAAAAATCCTTTAAAATCAATCTTAATATTTCCTTCACCCGGGGGATCCAAGATCTTTCTAACAACTTGGTCACCGAAGCTTGGTGCTTTCTTATAAATAAACTTCGGTTGTTGTGGTAAAATCTCCCCTAAATGTTTGTCCTTACATAAAATATGCCAGTATTTCCTGTATATATTCTCAATGTCCCTATACTGGCAATGGAAACTTGAGATAAAACCTACTTGGTGTTGGTTAGACACTAGCTGTTTTTCCTTTTTTTTGAAACACTCAGTTCTGGGTTTCCTGGCCACTTCATTAATTATTCCATCTATAGTGCACTCCTCATAACCCTTCTGGACAAACTTATTTTTTAAATTATCCGCCTGCACAAAAAAGTCCTCCAATTCAGTACAATTACGTCGGACACGCAAAATCTGGCCTTTAGGTATGTTCCTTATCCATGCAGGGTGATGACCACTCCTGATGGACAAGTAACTGTTGCGGTCCGTTGTTTTAAAGTACACTTTAGTGCTGAGGATATTTGAACTTTTATTTATTGTAACATCCAGAAAGTTTACAGATTCTTCACTTATTTGGTAATCCAACCTAATGTTGTTAGTATTTAGATTGAGAAGTTCCAAAAATTCCAACACAGATTCCTTAGATCCCTCCCATATGAACAGGAGGTCATCTATGAATCTTCGATAAAACTTCAGCTGTGGCAACTGGCTGCTAAAAATCTGTCTATCTTCCCACTCAGCCATAAACAGGTTGGCGAGGCTGGGGGCATATTTAGCTCCCATTGCCACGCCAACCTGTTGGGAATAGAACTGATCTCCAAACCAAAAATAATTATGCGACATACAAGAATCAAGAATCTGCCCCAAAAATTGTTTCTGTGCATGGGGAATATCTTCCCATTTGCTTAAAGCCCAGTTCAAGGCTAGTGCCGCGTCCTCATGCTGTATTACAGTATATAAGGAAGCGACATCAGCCGTTACTAAAAAGGATGTAATGGCTTCATTCAACTTAACCTCTTGTAATAACAACAATAGATCCGATGTGTCCTTCAAATATGCTTTGGTCGCTCTGACACTTGGCTGGAGAAACTTGTCTAAGTACTCCCCTAACCTAGATGTCACAGAACCAATCCCATTAACAATTGGTCGTGGGGGTGGTACCTTGGTATTTTTGTGGACTTTCGGTATCGTGTAAATTATAGGAATTCTACACGCACTTGGGACCAAATACCTCTTTTCCTTTATGTTTAAAGCATTAATCCTATATCCCCACTCCACCAATGATGTTAGTTGTGTTGTATATGGCTCAGTTGGATCAGTTGATAATTTCCTGTAAGTCACTTCATCATTCAAGAGTTCCAACAGCTGGTTCTGGTAAAACGCCCTGTCCATAACAACAACTCCTCCTCCTTTGTCTGCCGGGCGAATAATTATATTTTTCCTCCCCTCTAAAGATTCAATCCCCTCCCTGATGTACTCGGGGTTCACTCTTTTCTGTTGGGGTAATTCTTCAATATCTTTCAGAACTAGGTTCTTAAACACCTCTATGTAGTGATTGCTAGGGTTCTGGGGGTTGAATATGGATCTATTTTTAAGGCCACTATCTACCATCCTATTAGTATTGGTCCTAACCATAGGGTTAATAGGTTGATTCAGAAAATATTTTTTGATATTCATAGTTCTGATGAACTTATGTGTATCTATATAGACCTCAAATTTGTTCATCACCTTCTTCTGTGCACACTTGAGGCCTAGATTCAAAATATTAAGCTCCTTTTGGTTGAGTTCCACTTCACTAATGTTATAAATTCCTGTGTTTAAATGTCCCTCAATCTTTTTTTGGGAGGATATTCGTTTACCTGCCCTACATCCACGTTTTCTCTTTGTGGAGGCATAACCTCCTTGCTTAGAGTGTGAGGAGGGCCACTTCTTCCTCTCCCTCTCTGATTCGTATTCTGCAAATTTTTTCTTGGAGTACCCCCTTTTCCTCCCCTCCCCCTCTGCCCTAAAAAAGACGAGGAATCCTGTGTGTATCCATAACTATCCGCCTCTCTGAGAGGTGTAAATCGGTTATATAATGGGATATCCCCTCTAGGATCCGGGTAATAATTGGGAGGGGGAAAATGATTTGGTGGGGGGTAATTAAATTGTGGGGGACGCTGGGGGTATTGTTGCCACATTTGATTAATATGCGGAGGGTAATGTTCATATGGGATATTCGGTTGAGAGACAGGCCCACGTGCCCCATTATCTTTGAAATTACGGGGTGATGGATAATCATAATAATTATACATATGGCCCTTCCTCTCCTGTGTGGGTCTCGGTGAGTGATGATCACCATAGGATAGGTTTAGCGGCAACTAAATCGTTTGATCTACAGCGCTAGGAGCTCACGGAGGAGAGGCACTTTTCGTTCTTGAAGTAAGGGCAGTGAGGGGGGGTGAGATACAATTTGAACAGCCAATGTGCACCTCGAGTCCGCCGTGACTACAAGAGCTCAATAGCTTGTGATTTTTTGAAGTGGAGTGTGCAGTGCAGTGCGGTTTGTTTTCTAACAAATGCTGGCTTTACTTTTTTAAACATGTGAGTGAGATGATTGAAGATTTTGTTTGGTTCAAATAAAGTTTTAAAGTGGTTTTACACTATTTTGAGCATTTCTTTTTTCACATATGGAGAGATCCTATTGCACTATTGTCTGGGAGTGACTACTATAACCCCTGTGGTGGGTTTCTAAGCGCAACAGCCTGTCACGAGAGTGCGGGCAGTATATCTGGTGAGTGCGTTTCTGTTGGGGAGAGGAAAACACGAATCACTGCGGTGTGGTGGAAGAATCAAAGAAGGATATTTTACACATTAGGAGTGGAGTTTATATGGACTTTGTGATTATTTTTCACTGCTGATTTTGTGGTCACTGATATTCACTGGTTATCACATTTCTGTGCACACTCATTATCATTATTTGCAACATATTTCCTTTTTCACCTGCACTTGTTTTTGTGATTTATTGTTTATTACTATTATTAATATTTTGCTTTGTATATTTATATACATTTTTAAATTTTTTCTTTTTCACTGAGCACTAGGTGGTGAATTTGTTTAGTTATAGTAATTTATATACACATACGTGATATATATAGAGCGCCACTGTTTATTCAGAGTCTTTATCCTTAATTAACCACTTCAGCCCCGGACCATTTGGCAGCCAAAGGACCAGAGGTCTTTTTTCAATTTCGCACTGCACTACTTTAACTGGTAATTGCGCGGTCATGCAATTTTGTAACCAAACGAAATTTGCGTCCTTTTCTTCCCACAAATAGAGCTTTCTTTTGATGGTATTTGATTGCCTCTGTGATTTTTATTTTTTGCGATATAAACGGAAAAAGAGCGAAAATTTTGAAAAAAAATGAGATTTTCTACTTTTTGTTATAAAAAAAATCTAATAAACTCAATTTTAGTCAAACATTTGGGCCAAAATGAATTCAGCCACATGTCTTTAGTAAAAAAAAAATGCCAATAAGCGTATATTTATTGGTTTGCGCAAAAGTTATAGCGTCTACAAACTAGAGTACATTTTCTGGAATTTACACCGCTTTTAATTTATGACTGCCTATTTCATTTCTTGAGGTGCTAAAATGGCAAAGTACAAAACCCCCCCAAATGACCCCATTTTGGAAAGTAGACACCCCAAGCTATTTGCTGAGAGGCATGTTGAGCCCATTGAATATTTTTTTTTTTAGTCCCAAGTGATTGAATAAAGACAAAAATAAAAAAGATTTTTTTTTTTTTTCAAAAAGTTGGCACTAAATGATATATTGCTCACACATGCCATGGTTATATGTGGAGATGCACCCCAAAATACATTTTGCTGCTTCTCCCGAGTATGGGGATACCACATGTGTGGGACTTTTTGGGAGCCTAGCCGCGCACGGGGCCACGAAACCCAATCAACGCCTTCAGGGTTTCTAAGGGTGCAAATCTTTGATTTCACTCCTCACTACCTATCACTACCTATCACAGTTTTGAAGGCCATAAAATGCCAAAATAGCACAAAACCCCCCCAAATGACCCCATTTTGGAAAGTAGACACCCCAAGCTATTTGCCGAGAGGCATGTTGAGTACATGGAATATTTTATATTTTGCCACAAGTTGCGGGAATATTACAAACTTTTTTTTTTTTTGCCCAAAGTTGTCACTAAATGATATATTGCCCACACATGCCATGGGCATATGTGGAATTACACCCCAAAATACATTCTGCTGCTTCTCCTGAGTACGGGGATACCACATGTGTGGGACTTTTTGGGAGCCTATCCGCATACGGGACCCCGAAAACCAAGCACCGCCTTCAGGATTTCTAAGGGCATAAATTTTTTGATTTCACTCCTCACTACCTATCACTACCTATCACAGTTTTGAAGGCCATAAAATGCCAAGATGGCACAAAACCCCCCCAAATGACCCCATTTTGGAAAGTAGACACCCCAAGCTATTTGCTGAGAGGCATGTTGAGCCCATTGAATATTTTTTTTTTTAGTCCCAAGTGATTGAATAAAGACAAAAAAAAAAAAAAAAAAAAATTTATTCAAAAAGTTGTCACTAAATGATATATTGCTCACACATGCCATGGTTATATGTATAATTGCACCCCAAAATACATTTTGCCACTTCTCCTGAGTACGGGGATACCACATGTGTGGGACTTTTTGGGAGCCTAGCCGCGCACGGGGCCACGAAACCCAATCAACGCCTTCAGGGTTTCTAAGGGTGCAAATCTTTGATTTCACTCCTCACTACCTATCACAGTTTCGAAGGCCATAAAATGCCAAAATTGCACAAAACCCCCCAAAATGACCCCATTTTGGAAAGTAGACACCCCAAGCTATTTGCTGAGAGGCATGTTGAGTACATGGAATATTTTATATTTTGCCACAAGTTGCAGGAATATTACAAACTTTTTTTTTTTTTTTGCCCAAAGTTGTCACTAAATGATATATTGCCCACACATGCCATGGGC
This sequence comes from Lithobates sylvaticus, assembly GCA_028564925.1. Classification (NCBI taxonomy): domain Eukaryota; kingdom Metazoa; phylum Chordata; class Amphibia; order Anura; family Ranidae; genus Lithobates; species Lithobates sylvaticus. The sequence goes on along the minus strand of CM053029.1, from coordinate 314,762,508 downwards.
ATATGTGGAATTACACCCCAAAATACATTCTGCTGCTTCTCCTGAGTACGGGGATACCACATGTGTGGGACTTTTTGGGAGCCTATCTGCATACGGGACCCCGAAAACCAAGCAACGCTTTCAGGATTTCTAAGGGCATAAATTTTTGATTTCACTCCTCACTACCTATCACTACCTATCACAGTTTTGAAGACCATAAAATGCCAAGATGGCACAAAACCCCCCCAAATGACCCCATTTTGGAAAGTAGACACCCCAAGCTATTTGCTGAAAGGCATGTTGAGCCCGTTGAATATTTTTTTTTTTAGTCCCAAGTGATTGAATAAAGACAAAAAAAAATAAATAAAAAAAATTTATTCAAAAAGTTGTCACTAAATGATATATTGCTCACACATGCCATGGTTATATGTGGAATTGCACCCCAAAATACATTTTGCTGCTTCTCCTGAGTATGGGGATACCACATGTGTGGGACTTTTTGGGAGCCTAGCCGCGTACGGGGCCCCGAAACCCAAGCACCGCCTTCAGGATTTCTAAGGGTGCAAATTTTTGATTTCACTCCTCACTACCTATCACAGTTTCGAAGGCCATAAAATGCCAAAGTAGCACAAACCCCCCCAAATGACCCCATTTTGGAAAGTAGACACCCCAAGCTATTTGTTGAGAGGCATGGTGAGTATTTTACAGCTCTCATGTGTTTTTGAAAATGAAGAAAGTAAAGAAAAAAAAATTTTTTTTTTTTTTTTTCAATTTTCAAAACATTGTGACAAAAAGCAAGATCTGCAAAATACTCACCATACCTCTCAGCAAATAGCTTGGGGTGTCTACTTTCCAAAATGGGGTCATTTGGGGGTGGTTTGTGCCATCTGGGCATTCCATGGCCTCCGAAACTGTGATTGGCAGTGAGGAGTGAAATAAAAAAATTACACCCTTAGAAAGCCTGAAGGCGGTGCTTGGATTTTGGGGTCCCGTACGCGGCTAGGCTCCCAAAAAGTCCCACACATGTGGTATCCCCGTACTCAGGAGAAGCAACAGAATGTATTTTGGGGTGTATCTCCACATATGCCCATGGCATGTTTGAGCAATATATCATTTAGTGACAACTTTTTGTAAAAAAAAATATTATTTTTTTTTTTTTCATTATTCAATCTCTTGGGACCAAAAAAAAAAAATATTTAATGGGCTCAACATTGCTCTCAGCAAATAGCTTGGGGTGTCTACTTTCCAAAATGGGGTCATTTGGGGGGGGGGTTTGAACTGTCCTGGCATTTTATGCACAACATTTAGAAGCCTATGTCACACGTCACCCACTCTTCTAACCACTTGAAGATAAAGCCCTTTCTGACACTTTTTGTTTACATGAAAACATATTTTTTTTTTGCAAGAAAATTACGTTGAACCCCCAAACACTATATATATTGTTAAAGCAAAGGCCCTACAGATTAAAATGGTGGGTGTTGCATTTTTTTTTTTCCACACAGTATTTGCGCAGCGATTTTTCAAACGCATTTTTTGTGGAAAAAATACACTTTTTTTTATTTTAATGCACTTAAACACACTATATTGCTCAAATTTTTGATGAAATAAAAAATATGATCTTAGGCCGAGTACATGGATACCAAACACGACATGCTTTAAAATTGCGCACAAACACACAGTGGCGACAAACTACATACATTTTTAAAAGCCTTTAAAAGCCTTTACAGGTTACCACATTAGATTCACGGAGGAGGTCTACTGCTAAAATTACTGCCCTCGATCTGACCTTCGCGGTGATACCTCACATGCATGGTGCAATTGCTGTTTACATATGACGCCAGACCGACGCTTGTGTTCGCCTTTGCGCAAGAAAAGGGGGGGCAGGGGTGCTTTTTTTTTTTTTTTTTAGTTTTTCTTTTTATTTAGCTTTTTTATTTTCTTTTTAAACTGTTCCTTCCATTTTTTTTTCTTAGTTGTCATTTTTATTGTTATCGCAGGGAATGTAAATATCCCCTATGATAGCAATAGGCAGTGACAGGTACTCTTTTTTTGAAAAAATTGGGGTCTATTAGACCCTAGATCTTTCCTCTGCCCTCAAAGCATCTGACCACACCAAGATCGGTGTGATAAAATGCTTTCCCAATTTCCCAATGGCGCGGTGGGTATGCCCACCATTAGAATACCTCCCTTCATCCACCCACTTCTAATGATGGGCATACATGCACCATTTATATATGCCGAAGCATGGGGGCATCCTCCCGCAAAAAAAGTTATGCCACGTACACATGGTCGCACTTTTTTCGACCGTATGTACGTGGCATTAGGAGCAAAATCGCTCCTCCGCCCTCTGCTGCCCCCATGCTTCGGCATATATGCTCTTTTTTTTAACTGTGGTGGTGAAATCACCTCCTACAGCGTTGGAGTCGCGGCTTTATGTATCGTGGGAGCAAACGCTGTTGCTGTCAAGATAAATAAATCCACGCTGCAACTGAATGGCGTACCTGCTAAGCAAATAATGGTTAACATTAAAACTAAGTAACATTACAGTATAACAGTAAGACCTTACCATACCATACCTGCAAAGCAAATACCAAAAAAAAAACATAGTAAAAAATAAAACATTTTGTTAACGCAACCGGTGCCTAAAATATATATATGCCGAAGCATGGGGGCATCCTCCCGCAAAAAAGTTATGCCACGTACACATGGTCGCACTTTTTTTCGACCGTATGTACGTGGCATTAGGAGCAAAATCGCTCCTCCGCCCTCTGCTGCCCCCATGCTTCGGCATATATGCTCTTTTTTTTTAACTGTGGTGGTGAAATCACCTCCTACAGCGTTGGAGTCGCGGCTTTATGTATCGTGGGAGCAAACGCTGTTGCTGTCAAGATAAATAAATCCACGCTGCAACTGAATGGCGTACCTGCTAAGCAAATAATGGTTAACATTAAAACAAAGTAACATTAGAGTATAACAGTAAGACCTTACCATACCATACCTGCAAAGCAAATACCAAAAAAAAAAACATAGTAAAAAATAAAACATTTTGTTAACGCAACCGGTGCCTAAAATATATATATGCCGAAGCATGGGGGCATCCTCCCGCAAAAAAGTTATGCCACGTACACATGGTCAGACTTTTTTCGACCGTATGTACGTGGCATTAGGAGCAAAATCGCTCCTCCGCCCTCTGCTGCCCCCATGCTTCGGCATATATGCTCTTTTTTTTAACTGTGGTGGTGAAATCACCTCCTACAGTGTTGGAGTCGCGGCTTTATGTATCGTGGGAGCAAACGCTGTTGCTGTCAAGATAAATAAATCCGCGCTGCAACTGAATGGCGCACCTGAAAACAAAAAAATGGTTAACAATAAAACATACCTGAAAAGCAAGCATGATAAAACATAATAAAACATTGCAGAATAGAGTAAAAAAGAGCAACAATAGAGAGAGAGAGAGAGAGAGTAACAATAAAACGACAACTATTTTTGGTTTTTTATTTTATATTTTTTTGGGGGTTTTTTTTTTTTTGTACTTTTTTTTTTTTTTTTTTTTTTTTTTTACACTTTTTTTTTTTTTAACTATAACTATAATTTTAACTGTAACGGTCGGGTCTCAAAATGCGATGGCATTCTTGAGACCCTGCAACTATAATTTTAACTGCAACGGTCGGGTCTCAAAATGCGATGGCATTCTTGAGACCCTGTGAAAGTGTATCCTAGCCTGTGAAATGCTGTACCCTACGCTAAAACCTCACTAGTTCGTGGTAGCGTTCAAAACATTCACCAACGCAGAGACCAGGATTGTCAGGACAGCGTGGACAATAATAACGGCTGTCACGCCTACATCCGTGCTTGCTGCAGACACGACATCTTTTTTGGGGGGCTCGTTGGGTAGGGGTACTCGGGAGGACATAAGGGTAATGCCTCTCATGCAGCCGGCTAACTGCATTTGGTAGGGGATGGTGAGGTGTGGAATCGCCTGGATACAGGAGTTCCATGACAACCGCTCCCTGGAATTCAAGGAAGGGTAACGTCCCGCCTGAAGCTCCGTATAGCACATGAGCATTCAGCAAAGCCAATTGGAATAAATAAATAGACACTTTTTTGTACCAGCGTCTAGCCTTACGGGCAACTAGGTACGGCGCCAACAACTGGTCGTTGAGGTCCACCCCCCCCATATTAAGGTTGTATTCGTGGACACAGAGGGGTTTCGTCACAACACCAGCCGCCGTACGAATTTGGACTGTCGTGTCTGCATGAAGGGAGGTAAGAAGGAAAACATTCTTATTATCCCTCCACTTCACAGCGAGCAAGTTATTACACTTCAAGCAGGCTCTCTCCCCCAGCCTAAGACGGGAATCTACAAGCCGCTGGGGAAAGCCCCGGCGATTAGGTCGCACGGTGCCACATGCTCCAATCTGCTGATCAAACAAGTGACTAAACAGTGGCACGCTCGTGTAATAATTGTCCACGTACAAGTGGTACCCCTTTCCGAATAAGGGTGACGCCAAGTTCCACACTATCTTGCCAGCGCTCCCTATGTAATCTGGACAGTTCTCCGGCTCTACGTAACTATCTTTTCCCTCATAAACCGAAAAGCTCCACGTATAGCCTGTTGCCCTGTCACAGAGCTTGTAGAGCTTGACCCCGTATCTGGCACGCTTGCTGGGAAGGAACTGTTTGAAAGACAAGCGGCCAGAAAACTTAATCAGGGACTCGTCAACGCAGACAACTTGATTGGGCGTAAACAAGGCTGCAAAACATTGGTTGAAGTGGTTTATGAGGGGCCGAATTTTGTAGAGCCGATCAAATTCAGGGTCTCCACGAGGACGACAAAGTTCATTGTCACTGAAGTGCATGAACCGCAAAATCATCTCGTATCGTGCCCTGGACATGGAGCAAGAGAACACGGGCATTTGGTGGTGCGGTGAGGTGGACCAATAAGACCTCAGCGTCGGGAATTTGTGTATGCCCATGTTGAGGGAAAGGCCCAGAAAGGTCTTAAATTCGGAAACCGTAATTGGTTTCCAATCTCTGGCAAGGGAAGGCACTTGGGGATTAGCGGCGATGTATTGACCAGCGTATATATTACTTTGGTCCACAATAGATCTATAGAGATCTTCCGTGAAAAACAGCGAATAAAAATCGGATGGCTTAAAATCAGCTGTTTCCACCTGAATACCGGGTTGGCCAGTGAATGGGGGAAGTACGGGTCCTGCAGAAGTGGTGGGCACCCAATCAGGATTGGCGAATTCTGCAGGAAGGACACTATGGGATCGACGGGCCTGCCTTTGTCTTCTTCTTGGTGGCAGCGGGACACTACTTGTGCTTGCCACCTCGCCAGCTTCAACTGCACTTATGGGACTCGCCACGTCACCAAGTGTTACTGCAGTGCTGGTTTGACTACGTCCAGGGTGTACTAGGCCGCTGGTGCTTGCCAGTTCACCAGAAGGAATAGCGGCGCTAGTACTTCTCTGCTCCATACGAGAGACCTGCGGTTCCTGCACCTCAACAACATCAGAAGATCGGGATCGGGTACGCCTGACCTTAGCAGGGACCTCACCTTCGTCGCCAGAGCTATCTGTCATGGAGCCGCTGTCGTCTACTGGATCGTATTCTGAGCCTGATTCTGACAGATGAGTGACCTCCTCTTCACTATCTGACATACTCAGAAACAAGTAGGCCTGTTCACTAGTGTACTTGCGATTTGCCATTTTGGGCTCTAAATTTAGTAGTACACTAGTGAGATTCACAGGAAAAAAAGCTCCTAGGCTGCTGGCAACTGAATCAAAACGCTACCAAAAAAACTGTTAGCGATCGCAGGGATCAGGCCTGACTCTGCGAACGCTGCAGTTATGTGTGCTTAGTGTTTTGGAAGTGACAGTGATCGATCGATACTGCACTTGGGTGGGCTGGGCTGGGCTGGGCGGAGGGGGAAAATGCAGGTGCTAGCAGGTATCTGGGCTGATCCCGCTAACAATGCGTTTTTTGGAACCCTAAACTGCTGGGACGCTAGTATAGATCTGATCAGATCAGATATTGATCTGTTCAGATACTATACCACTAAGGGAGGTGTATGCTTTGCGCGTGGGTGTTTGTGGTACTGGCACTAACCTGGGGCGACGCAGACCTTATTTGACCCTAACACCTAATTGATATCACCCGCCGGGCGATCAGGGGGTTAAACCGATAGTTGGGTAATAAATGGCGGGTGCCCTGACAGTATAAAAAAACAAGCTAACTAACCAGCGTCACCCGTAACAGTTATACGGTGATCACTGGTGAAAGGGTTAACTAGGGGCAATCAGGGGGTTAAATCCTTTATTGGGTAATATATGGGGGTACCTGACGCTATATAAAAACCTGACGGGGGACCTAAATAACTAAATAACTAACTGGCTAACCAGTGACACTTATACTGTGATCACTGGTGAAAGAGTTAACTCTAGGGGCAATCAAGGGGTTAAAACCTTTATTTAGGTTGTAATATGGGGGTACCTGACCTATAAACCTATTTATGAACCTATATAAACCTGGCGGTTACCTAAAAAAAAAAAAACTGGCTACCTAGCGGCACCAGTGACACTAATAGAGCGATCAAAAAAACGATCGCTTAGTGACACTGGCAAAAGGGGGTGAAAGGGTTACCTAGGGGGCAATCAAGGGGTTAAACCTTTATTGGGGGGGGGTAGGGGGCTACCTTGGACCTAAAGGGGCCTAAAACTAACTGCCCTGACAGTTATTGCAGTCACACTGACACTAAATGCAGTGATCAGTAAATAAATGATCACTGCAATCAGTGACACTGTGACTGGGGGGGCAGGGGGTGATCTGGGGGGTGATCAGGGGGTGACAGGGGGGTGAAATATGTGCCTATGTGTGCCTGGTGTCAGTGTAGTGTTGGTGCACTAACCTGATGTCTTCTCCGCTCGTCGTCCCGGTCAGAAAGACCGACACGAGGAGCGTGACATCACTTCCCCTTGCCTGTGTTTACAATTACACAGGAAGGGGAAGGAAGCGGAAGAACCTCATTGGCCAGAGCGATCGGGAGGGGGTGGCCAGAAACGACTGGCCGTTACCTCGTCCCGCATCGCTTCTGAAGCCATCCCGACCGTCCCCGCCGGCGGAGGGGGGTCCGATCGGACCCCCCAACCGCCGGAAGAATGTCACGTACAGGTACGTGATTCTGCCTGTACGTGCCATTCTGTTGACGTATATATACATGGGGCGGTCGGGAAGTGGTTAAGATCTTGGTATAAACTCATTTCACATGTTTACTATTTAAAGTGGCAGCTGTAGGTTGAGGAGGCTAATTGTCCTGTGCGCAGTGGAGGTGTCTAAATAGGGGCGGGTTATTCGGATTCCTACTTTTCTCCTAGATATAGTAATGTGTTCACATAACCATTGCTATAGCTATGACACTTGAGAATACTAAATTTTAGAGCAAAAATGTGATGTTTTTTTTAGAGAAAATCAAGGATGTGTTTGTTGTATGTTGACTGACACAACTACAGAATCAGATACCTGAGAAAAATGTATTTTTTGTATTTAATTTACTAACGTAATTTTCAAAGCTAAATAATGGGTAATCGAAATGCATAATTTTGCAACAAATAGTTGTATAGTTACATTCATACAATCTGCCTGCCCTTTATTTTAAGGAAACATTAGAGCTTTGTTTTTATTTTTTATTCAAATAACAAACATGGTATACTTACCTGCTCTGTGAAATAGTTTTGCACAGAGCAGCCCTGATCCTCTTCTTCTGGGGTCCCCCGTCGGCACTCCAGGCTCCTCTTCTTCAGCAAGTGCCCCCATGGAAAGCCGCTTTCCATTAGGGCACCAGTGCATGCTTGCTCCCAAGCCTCCCTGCCTGCCTCTATTGACACAGAGTGGGCGGCTTGGCCTCACCCCCAGCTTGCTTGGCACAGCATTTGATTAACAGTAGAGGGAACCAATGGCTCCCTCTGCTATCAATCTGCCCAGGGAGGAGTGAGATAGCTGCAAGAGCTATCCTTGGCATGAGTTAGGCATCTCCCCAGGCATCTTCCTGCGTCAGCTGTCCTGGTGAAAATGCCTTATCTTAACACACCCAGCGTGATGTGGGGGCATCGTGCGTAGAGGCCGGGGTGGGTATGGAGTCCTGTGGGAGTAATGGTTTCTCATTCCATGCTGCACACGCTCCAGGACACACGTGTCAGCCATAGCACCTACACTAGGATCACCAGGTAGCCACTCCTTTTACTTCCCTCTGGTTTTCTTATTTGGTTGCTTTAGTTCCTGATTTTTTTGACAGAATTGGTCTGTCACTATCTCAGGATGTTTGCCCTGCATCACTCTTTACTTTTCTTGGCTTGAGGTTCACTGGTAGTTTCCCACACCCTTTTTTCCACCATTTCTCACATTGATCCCACTAGCATATAGGCCCAATGGCCCTTGTAAGTCACACCTTGCAGTCATCATTGATCATACACATTTTTTTCATTTATTTAGATATAGAGCTGTTCCCAGTGGTGTTTTCCGCGTTGGCTGCCTGCGGATTTAAGCCCCCTCAGCTTCCGGTGGGGACATTATTCAGCTTTCCTTAACTTTCAGATCTTAGTTTTCTATGACCAATTTTGGAGCTGATATGTAAGAAAATTTGGGGGTGTTTGGCTCCATTCCTCTCCCCCTATTTTATTTATTTGAGTAATTTGGAATATTTTTATATATATTTTTTATATATTTTTTTGTACATATGCATCCTGCATTTGCTTCTGAAGGAGTGGAATTATATTCACGAAACGTGTCAAGCATTTAATGCAGTTTTTTAATAATTATGCGTTTATATCAGATCTCGCATATGGATTTCATCTACAATGCGCAATAATTAAATTTAGATTTTTTATTGTTGTCAACTATATGTACATCATAAACACACATCTCATTTAAAGTCCCAAACCTCCCCCTTTTGTAAGGATATAACTTATTTCACTTGTTGCCTAGAATTGCCCTATAAAGTCAATGTAAACCTTAACAATAAACTTCTCTTATTTGGACATTTTTTCTTCATCCACTGGAAAAGAGTGCTCCGTTAAACATACCATTAAAAGCGTGTAAATAGAGAGTGGATAGTAGGGATTATGACAGTGCAAAAAAGTGAAAAAATAAGGGTTGTTGACAATTCAATGCTTATTTGAAAAAATATATAGTTTTATTTAGAATATTTTATATCAAAAAGAAGAAAATTCATGAAAAAATGAATACATTATACAATCATGAGTGCCTAGTGGCAGAAATACATATGCTCAGAGGCCCCAATAGTGGACAAATAGTAGCAATACAAATATACATATGATTCACTGATTTCAAGGTATAAGATATGAACAGTAGCAAATTATTCAATTGAGTTATATGGATAAACCTGTATAGGTAATGCAGGCCGTTTTAATATCCGACATGTTTCGCCATAAAAATGGCTTCCTGAGGGCTGGCCTGCTAAGTAGAGGGTTATATCTGTATGAAAGGAATAACAGAAATTACTGATAGTATATGGACCAGATAATACAAACTCTAGATGAGGGGCAGGGGGGAAAGAGATAAGGGAAGGCAGCAAGGTGCATCAATCTCTCCACCCAATCGGTCCATACTAAGACAGACATATAAACCTCATAATTCATATCCCTGCTTATCCTATAATCCATGGCAGATGGTATAAATAAGGTAAATCAGCGAAAACCAAGGCCGGGTAGCCTGAAGGGTGCCTATTCAGTAGGTAGCAGAAGACAGACTAGACCTAGCAATAAGAGTCATACTTAGGTTACATATATTTGAGTTAATCATTCGTTCAGAACAAAAAATTAATTATGCACAGTGTGGCCCAAATGTGGAAAAAAGATGCACAAATGTATGGCCTATCGCTGTGAGAGGACAAAAAGTCTCAGTACTTACTTTAATTATTTAAAAGCAGGAGGCTAGAAATAGAAGGACTCGGACAATATAGGTCTATAGATGGTAAGGAGGCACCTAAAGGGGTTAACGTATGGAATATGAGCATGAATTAGTAAATAATAATATTAAATTGGGCATTGAGATAGGATAGGGGTGTGCGGAAACATACCTGTTTGTAGTTATATTGATGTAAACTGAGGGACTGGCTAGTAGTTTATTCCAATTTGGTATAAAGTTCATGGATAAAAGCTAAGTTCTCTCCCCTAGAAACAAGGGGGAATATTGGAAAAGTTTTTAAAGAATCAAAGATAGCTATACAGAAAGGCCAGTATTAAAGTTTAAGTCAAAGTAACTTACTTTTGGGAACAAGAGTAGCTGCGTCAGGCGCCTCCAATGTCCGATACTCAAATGAGTGCCGGTGCCGGCTATAAGTAGTGTCTTCCAGATTGGAGGGCGTGAATAGACGCCCTTCAATCAGCGGACGCAATGAGCCTCTGCGCATGCGCACGTACTCCTTATGGGCCTACAAGGTCCACAATGCAAGGTGTCCAGGCGTCATGCCGCGCGATGATGTCATCGCGGCAGCTGCGCATTCAGTTGCAGAGGCTAAGGTGGGCGGGCTAGCAGTGTATGATAGCACCGCCCTTGGGTGTCCATACTAGGCCACTGAAGGTCCTTCTAATCAAGCACACTCCGCCCTGGTAAATCGCAGATCCCTAAAAATGACCAATAGAATGGGAAAAGCTGCTGGCCCAAAGGGGAAGGAATTAGAGGTGTAACAGATGGAAAAAGATGAATAAAGAGAGGTATACACGGCACAGCCACCCGTACCATTTACCCTAAGTGCCCCCATCAGAGCAAGAACCATCTGAAACACACAGACCATCAGAGTGCAACAAGATCGGTACAATACAACATTTGATGCATTCAGTAATAAAGATGTGCATGGATAAATTTATTATTAACACCCATACAAGGAAGATATTTTAATACATAATAATGTTTTCGTAAATTTGCATACATCTAATATGTTGGAAAGTAGCCATAAAAAATATATATAAAAGAGGAAAAGGAAACAAATAATGCGGAATAGTTTGTTTGACATTGATTGAACAAATATAGACTAGACTATTACCCATAGAAGTTCAGAATTAAGTTATCTATTGAGGAGTTTGATGATCTCATTTTCTGGACAGGGACATACAATGATCTACAAGAATTTCTTCAAACTTTATCTGGAAATACCTACAATTTAAAATTCACACTGGATTGCAGTCAAACTTCAATTACTTTTCTAGATCTTACTATTATTTTGACACAGAGGGAAAACTTTATTCCTCACTTTATAGAAAATCATCTGCCGGGAACACCATCCTACATGCCTCTAGCGCTCATCCAAAATCCTTACTAAGAATTATACCCTACAGCCAATACTTACGTATAAGACGCAACTGCACTAACGATGAAGATTTTTACAAATCATCACATCAATTGTACTTAAGATTAAGACAAAGAGGCTATAGCCATAAACTACTCAAAAAATCCTTTAACAAAGTAAAAGAATTACAGAGAAAAGAATTAATCTTTCGAGATAAAAATCAAGATCCAACACAGTCTGTTCGTCTTATAACCCAGTATTTAAATCAATCTAGCCTAGTAAAGGATACCTTAAGTAAATTTTGGCCTCTCCTGTCCACAGACCTGGTTATTAGTAACTATGTGAAAACTTATCCTGAAATCACATATAGACGATCACCATCATTAAGTGACCGACTCACCTCTAGTCCTTTTAATTTAAACAGTGACTCTATTTCAGTCAATCCAGGTACATAGGTTTGTGGTCACTGTGACTCTTGCACTACTCTTTCAAATTCTACTCATACCCTTCTACCCACAGGCAAACTACATAAAATTAAATACAGGGTAACTTGCAATACCATAGGTGTGATATACCTAGCTACCTGTCGGTGTGGTAGCTTTTACGTAGGGAAAACAAAAAGAGCATTTTCTATTCGTATACAAGACCATATCAAACCACTCCAAAAAAAGCCAATCACTACAGCAATAAACCGCCACCTCGCATTATGTCATAATTTTGACCTACATGCTTTTCAATTCTCAGCATTAGAACACATACCCACCAATGTACGTGGCGGGGATATTGATAATTCACTACTTCAACTCGAAACCAGATGGATACATACTCTAGATGCCACTCGACCACCAGGCTTAAATGAGTATATTAGCTTCAAATCTTTTCTATAAACTCTCTTTTCTTTTATACAGGTCTGACGTTACCATGCCTTCCTAAATTATCCAGTCCCAACACACAAAATTGTTCCAAAACTATACTATTTTTATATCACCCTCATCATATAATTTTGTTGTTTATTTACTTATTTATTATTAGTTCCCCTTCCCTTCCTCAACATCTCTTCCCTGCTAACTATAGCGCACAGAGGATACATCCATTCCCTGCTAAAGCCTGCTCCATTTAAAATAATTACAAAAAATGTATTCCAACTATACATCAAACTCCTTAATAGATAACTTAATTCTGAACTTCTATGGGTAATAGTCTAGTCTATATTTGTTCAATCAATGTCAAACAAACTATTCCGCATTATTTGTTTCCTTTTCCTCTTATATATATTTTTTATGGCTACTTTCCAACATATTAGATGTATGCAAATTTACGAAAACATTATTATGTATTAAAATATCTTCCTTGTATGGGTGTTAATAATAAATTTATCCATGCACATCTTTTTTACTGAATGCATCAAATGTTGTATTGTACCGATCTTGTTGCACTCTGATGGTCTGTGTGTTTCAGATGGTTCTTGCTCTGATGGGGGCACTTAGGGTAAATGGTACGGGTGGCTGTGCCGTGTATACCTCTCTTTATTCATCTTTTTCCATCTGTTACACCTCTAATTCCTTCCCCTTTGGGCCAGCAGCTTTTCCCATTCTATTTGGTCATTTTTAGGGATCTGCGATTTACCAGGGCGGAGTGTGCTTGATTTCGAGGACCTTCAGTGGCCTAGTATGGACACCCAAGGGCGGTGCTATCATACACTGCTAGCCCGCCCACCTTAGCCTCTGCAACTGAATGCGCAGCTGCCGCGATGACGTCATTGCGCAACATGACGAACGGACGCCTTGCATTGTGGACCTTGTAGGCCCATAAGGAGTACGTGCGGGTGCGCATGCGCAGAGGCTCATTGCGTCCGCTGATTGAAGGGCGTCTATTCACGCCCTCCAATCTGGAAGACACTACTTATAGCCGGCACCGGCACTCATTTTAGTACGGGACATTGGAGGCGCCTGACACAGCTACTCTTGTTCCCAAAAGTAAGTTACTTTGACTTAAACTTTAATACTGGCCTTTCTGTATATCTATCTTTGATTCTTTAAAAACTTTTCCAATATTCCCCCTTGTTTCTTGGGGAGAGTACTTAGCTTTTATCCATGAACTTTATACCAAATTGGAATAAACTACTAGCCAGTCCCTCAGTTTACATTAATATAACTACAAACAGGTATGTTTCTGCACACCCCTATCCTATCTCAATGCCCAATTTAATATTATTATTTACTAATTCATGCTCATATTCCATACGTTAACCCCTTTAGGTGCCTCCTTACCATCTATAGACCTATATTGTCCGAGTCCTTCTATTTCTAGCCTCCTAGTACTCCTAGTAAGTACTGAGACTTTTTGTCCTCTCACAGCGATAGGCCATACATTTGTGCATCTTTTTTCCACATTTGGGCCACACTGTGCATAATTAATTTTTTGTTCTGAACGAATGATTAACTCAAATATATGTAACCTAAGTATGACTCTTATTGCTAGGTCTAGTCTGTCTTCTGCTACCTACTGAATAGGCACCCTTCAGGCTACGCTTCGTTTTCGCTGATTTACCTTATTTATACCATCTGCCATGGATTATAGGGTAAGCAGGGATATGAATTATGAGGTTTATATGTCCGTCTTAGTATGGACTGATTGGGTGGAGAGATTGATGCACCTTGCTGCCTTCCCTTATCTCTTTCCCCCCTGCCCCTCATCTAGAGTTTGTATTATCTGGTCCATATACTATCAGTAATTTCTGTTATTCCTTTCATACAGATATAACCCTCTACTTAGCAGGCCAGCCCTCAGGAAGCCATTTTTATGGCGAAACATGTCAGATATTAAAACGGCCTGCATTACCTATACAGGTTTATTCATATAACTCAATTGAATAATTTGCTACTGTTCATATCTTATACCTTGAAATCAGTGAATCATATGTATATTTGTATTGCTACTATTTGTCCACTATTGGGGCCTCTGAGCATATGTATTTCTGCCACTAGGCACTCATGATTGTATAATGTATTCATTTTTTCATGAATTTTCTTCTTTTTGATATAAAATATTCTAAATAAAACTATATATTTTTTCAAATAAGCATTGAATTGTCAACAACCCTTATTTTTTCACTTTTTTGCACTGCCATAATCCCTACTATCCACTCTCTATTTACACCTAATTACAAAAGGGATGAGGTGCTGTATACCGTTGTGGATCCTCTCTGCCATTTCTGTACAATACCATTAAAAGCATTTTGTTAAATCTGTTTGATAAATGCAAAAAATACCTGTTGATCTTCAGAGCTCTTCTTTGTCCTGTGCTCACTTCCTGTGGCATCTCAAAGAAAATTCTCATCTCAGAAATACAGAACAATTAGCCTTTATGCCTTTATGTTTTGGAAAATAGGATAAGGAAAGGTTTGTGTAGTTTAGTAAAAGACAGCTGGGCAGGGCTGACACCATTCAGTCCACAAAAATGATGTGTATATTGTAAGGCCTCAACAAGAATTAGGAGCTAAGTGCATTTCTGGTTCAGAAACAGGTTTTCTTCTACAACTTCTACAAGGTCTTTAAAAGGATAAAACATGGGAACATTGGGGACATTTTCATGTATTGGCAAGATGTTTTGCATATTTTTTTGCCCAGACATACACTTTAATTAGCTTCCTTTCAATTTAGCACCATTGGTAGTAAATATAGCAGATATCAAGATTGCAGCCTTCTCTCTGGACAGTGTATGTCCTCAACAGATAAATGTTTTCTGCAGCAGAGCACAAAGTGTTGGAGCAAAAGGCAAAGGCGTATTTACCAAATACACATTAAATTACTGCATATGTTAATAGTGGGCACCATTCAATTCCTGCAGACTGCAATTGATGCCTTCAACATGGTTCTGCTATGGTTTAGGAGTCCCAGAATGCAGTGGCGGCTGGTGCTCAAAATTTTTCAGAGGGCGCAAACAAACTGAAAAAAAAACCCATCAAGTGCAGCCACTGTGCCCATCAAGCACATCTACTGTGCCATCAAACACAGCTACTGTACTTATCAATTGCTGTCACTGTGCTATCAAACACAGCTACTGTACCCATCAATTGCTGCCAGTGTGCCCATCAATTGCCACCACTGTGCCCATCAATTGCCACCACTATGCCCAATCAATTGCTGCCAGTGTGTCCATCAATTGCTGCCAGTGTGCCCAATAAATTGCCGCCAGTGTGCCCAATCAATTGCCGCCAGTGTGCCAAATCAATTGTCGCCAGTGTGCTAATCAATTGCTGCCAGTGTTCCCAATCAATTGCTGCCAGTGTGCCCCATCAATCGCTGCCAGTGTGCCCCATCATTTGCCGTCAGTGTGCCCCATCAATTGCCGTCAGTGTGCCCAATCAATTGCCGCCAGTGTGCCCATCAATTGCTGCCAGTGTGCCCATCGATTGCTGCTAGTGTGCCCCATCAATTTCTGCCAGTGTGCCTCATCAATTGCCGTCAGTGTGCCCCATCAATTGCTGCCAGTCTGCCCCATCAATTGCCGTCAGTGTGCCCGATCAATTGACGCTACTGTTCCCTATCAAATGCTGCCAGTGTGCCCCCCCCCCCCCCCGGCACTTACCTGTCTCGGCGTTGTCCTCCATGTTCCGAGTCGTCCACGTCTTCTCCCATCCTCTTTCTGTCATCTCTGCTATTATTGTAGCCTGATAGAATATCATATAAACGGCGCAACCTTCAAAATATGTTTAGCAGCTGCCCCTTTAAATGTATTAAGCCACTAAATAAATTTAAAATTATACTCTTACTACACTCTGTGCTTACAAACCTGAAAAAATATGTTTGTGAGACTATAAAGAAAATACAAGCTATACAGTATAGCAAACACTTTCATGTGACAATGCACCAAAATACTCCAAATCGTTCTTTGAACTGAAGATCCTTTTAACAGTGTCCATAAATCTGTGAAATAATTTTCACTATTGCAACAAATAACTATTATGCAATTCAGTTACTGCCAATGTATATGTGAAATAGTCCCATGCATCGTGTCTTTAAACATCAGACTCATATGGCCATGATAACTCCTCAGCCTTTAAATTATTTCAGCAAGGAAGGTGAAATAAGCTCAGCATAGATATGCCCTCCTCTACAGCATCTCTCCTGCATCCAAACAGTAGGATTAATTTCTAATACGCTCATTTAGTGGAGTATATTCCTCCATCCCCTAGCTGGGAATGGTAAGGTCTTCTTAAATGACAGTAAGGATGACATAGCTTCATTACAAAAAGATGGGTGTCGGTGACTCCATGATATGTGGAGTCGCTGTATATCAACATCAAACAAAACAATTCCCTAGAGGCAGAAAAATGGTCTTTAGAAGGCAAAATATTTATAAAACAGTCACAAATACAATTCCTCCTGGAGGGGTTTAAATATGGCTATTTTTGGTACCAGGGCAAGCTTTTTAACCAAATAAAAGATGTGGCTATGGGGGCTAGGTACCTAGTTTAGCCAATCTTACAATCTTTATTTTAATAAATGGGAGGAGAAAGAGTTTTTTTCAAAACATTGAAAACAGATGAAAATGTATTAAAGATTTATTGAGGTTTGGGAGGGGCCAGAGGAAGAACTCGTCTCGTTCCTTCATCAATTGAATAACAACCCATATGAGATAAAGCTTACCAGTAATTGGAGTCAAGACAATATACAATTTTTAAATTTAGAAATCTTTAAATATAACAATAGATTGGGGACACGGATGCGCATCAAAATTGTATATAAGAATGGATATATGTCCACCGTTATTGCCGTCATTCAGGATGGATTAAAGGCCAATTTGTCTGAATTAAAAGAAACTGCAACAACAATAAGGATTACATCTCCCAAACATATATGTTGATACAAAGATTTATAGAAAAAGGGTGTAAGAAAAAGGAGTTATTAAAAATCAGGGACTACATTGATAAAATGAGAAGAGAAGAATTATTGCAGCAGAAACCTAAAAAAAAATATTAAGAACAGGGACTTAACCTTTGTCACAGGATACAATTTACAATATAGAAATGTTGAGAAAGTATAAAAAAAATACTGGCCTATCATGCTGAAAGATAGTACCCTTTAAAGCCATACTCCCCATGAAACTTAGTTCCATTTATACGCGAGCCCAGGGACTTAGAAATATGGTAGAAATTTTTTTTTAGACCCCCGCATAAGAGAACTACCACTTAGAGAGAGAGAGGGATTCTACAGGTGTGGTAGATGCATTGCATGCAGAACCACTCGAGATAAAAAGAAAACAAGTAGACATTTTTTCTTCATCCACTGGAAAAGAGTGCAACATAGATACATTTATAACTTGTAGCACTACATTTGTCACATATTTACTTTTTTACCTTGTGGATTAAGATACACTATATTGCCATAATTATTGGGACGCCTGCCTTTACACATACATGAACTTTAATGGCATCCCAGTCTTAGTCTGTAGGGTTCAGTATTGAGTTGACCCACCCTTTGCAGCTATAACAGCTTCAACTCTTCTTGCAAGGCTGTCCACAAGGTTTAGCAATGTGTCTATGGGAATATTTGTCCATTCTTCCAGAAGTGCATTTGTGAGGTCATGCACTGATGTGAACAAGAAGGCCTGATCCTCAGTCCCGGCTCTAATTCATCCCAAAGGTGACCTATCGGGTTGAGGTCAGAACTCTGGGCAGGCCAGTCAAGTCCCTCTACCCCAAACACGCTCATACATGTCTTTATGGACCTTGCTTGAGGGAGTCACATGACATTACGTAACACGTAAGGTGTGGCCGGAGCACATCGCAGACCGGAAGTGATGTGAGAGGCGGAAAAGCACTGATGTTATCTTTCTGAGCGATAGTTAATTTGTTTCATGTAAGCAGACACTTTTTATTCAATAAATGGTATTTATATGGTAATGCACTATTGGAGGCTTGTCTACTTTACATGTGGGACAGGATCTTTTATTGAAGAGCTGCAGTGGTGACCCCGAGAGGATAGTTTTATCGATTACTATTGGATTTGGATCCAAGGCTTATGTTGTATGCCTATGAGGTGAGAGTTCTGTGAGCACTGAGGTGTTGGATTGTCGCAAGATCTCTGTACATTATATTAGAGCATATTTTTAGCACTGATCACTGGTCCCCAAAAAAGTGTCAAAAGTGTCAGTTAGGTCCGATTTGTCCACCGCAATGTCGCAGTCCCGCTAAAAAATTGCTGATTGCCACCATTACTAGTAAAAAAATTGAATAAATAAAAATTCCATAAAAATATCCCATCATTTGTAGACGCTATAACATTTGCACAAACCAATCAATATACACTTACTGGGATTTTTTTACCAAAAATATGTAGCAGAATACATATTGGCCTAAATTGATAAAGAAATTAGAGTTTCACATTTTTTATATTGGATATGTATTATAGCAGAAAGTAAAAAAAAATATTGTTTTTTTTTTTTTCAAAATTGTTGCTCTTTTTTTGTTTATAGTGCAAAAAAAAAAAACACAGAGTGATCAAATACCACCAAAAGAAAGCTATTTTTGTGGAAAAAAGGACATACATTTTATTTGGGTACTGCAACGCACCACTGCATAATTGTCAGTTAAAGTAACGTAGGGAAGTATCGCAAAATATGGGCTGATCATGAAGAGGGTTAAACCTTCTGGGGTTTAAGTGGTTAAAGTTCATGTGCGTGTAAAAGCAAGAGTCCCCAATACTTTTGGTAATATAGTGTATGTGGGAAGGACAAATAGGAGCTTGTCCAAACATTTCAATGAACATACTAATAATATAAAAAATTATTATAGACAACGGTGTCTGAAAACTAGAATTATTGGAGAAGTAGTGACATAGGTAAGCAAATTTCACAAAATGAGACAAGGTGGATCTACCAGTTAGATACACAGTCTAGCAGGTCTCAACATAAACGTTGATTTCATTTGTTTCCTTAATGATTTTGAACTATTTAATATCGTTTTTTCACATATGCATGGACAGAATCGGAATCGCATAATAGTTATTTGTTGCAATAGTGGAAATAATTTCACAGATTGTTTTGGTGCATTGACACATGAAAGGGTTTGCTATATATTTTGTATTTTCTTTATTGTATCACAATTTTTTTTTCAGGTTTGTAAGCACAGGGTGTAGTAGTAGCACCTAACTTTATCATTTTAAATCTCAAAAAAGATGGCTATACTTGAATTTCTGTAAATTTAAGACAGCATTGCTTGAGGTACCTAAGTCACGCCAGAGGCACTTTGAAGATCGTACACCAAAGTGGTGCTTGCTAACTACAAATACAATTAGTTTAATATACTTTTGGTAAATACAGGTACACTTTAAACATGTCTGTGGTGAAAAAATAATTAAAAATAAGTACTTAATTTTACATTCTTGGAAAATAAGCTTAATTGCTTTCTTTCAGTCTTAAGGACGCCAGCTCACAGTTGCTAAACTACGGTATATGCATTAACATCAAATTAAAAGGTTCCACAAGGTTAGACAATGAATTGTGTTTAATAAGATTGCATTATTAATTTTGAACACTTTATGAAAGACAAACAGGAAATATTAAAGATAATGAGGCTTCATATTCTCACCAACCACAAATCACATCACCTGTAGAAAATGCCTGTACCAGAAATTCATAAGTAATACAGTATATTGAGCTTCATTAGTCTTCATTGCGTCCATTTTCAAACTGTGGCAGGAGCTGGTCGGCCTCCAACAATACCTCATTACTGGAGGTGTGTGCAAGAAAATCTAGATGCCTGCTTACAGTCATATAGGCAGAGTTCCATAGGAAACCCACTGACTTTAGCTTAAAGACCAGCTAATTTTACCTAAGCCAATTGTCTGACTAGAATGACATGAGTGTCACCACTAATATTCAAAGTGGGCATTGGTGAAGTGTTTTGGCTCACCCACATTAATTGGGAGCTCTTAGGGGACTGTTACAGTTTTTATTCTATTTTTTCTCTATTCTAATAATCTACTGTATCTCCAGTTAGGAGAAAGGACACAGACTGCTAGGTGTAGAAGAGGTTAGACAGAGGATGTGTAGAAAGAAAGATCTTTTCTAGGTGTCAGATTTCCAATTAGGTTTGCATGTGAGCAACAAGTGGCATTCCCTTTGGATTGAGGACCATGCTAACCCCAATGATTCCTTTGAGCTGAGAGATGTTATTGAGATGAATGATTAGGTCACATAGATTTAATGTACATCAACCCGGGACTAGCAACAATGTGCAATTAATGAATCTGACCTGCTGATCATGGCCTGTTTTTCAATAATGAGAAGCTTCATTAAAGTTAAAGTTGCAGTATAAACATACCTGTGCTGGTGTAAGGTGAAGTACATGTTTGAGGAAATAGAAGAGAACCAAGAAATAGTGTTGGAATAGGAGGAATCTCTCTCCTCTGGTGCTTGTGAATGGAGATATGGCTAAAAAGCCTAAGAGAAAAAAAAAGGTAAGAGAGTTCCAGAATGGAAATGAGACCATTGGGAAATTTCAGATGTAGTCTGCATGGGCTGAAGCTTAGTCTCAGCCTAGTGAGCACTGCAGAGAAAATTAGGAAACTGACTAACTGCACACCCTAAGTTACAGGTAAGGTCTTCAAATATTAGTGAGAACTCCAACAAAAAGAGTGCATATGACAGAAAAAGATAGGCAAGTGCAGAAAGATGTACAGTGGTGTGAAAAAGTGTTTGCCCCCTTCCTCATTTCCTGTTCCTTTGCATGTTTGTCACACTTAAGTGTTTCGGAACATCAAACCAATTTAAACAATAGTCAAGGACAACACAAGTAAACACAAAATGCAATTTGTAAATGAAGGTGTTTATTATTAAAGGTGAAAAAAAATCCAAACCATCATGGCCCTGTGTGAAAAAGTGATTGCCCCTCTTGTTAAAACATACTATAACTGTGGTTGTCCACACCTGAGTTCAATTTCTCTAGCCACACCCAGGCCTGATTATTGCCACACCTGTTCACAATCAAGGCATCACTTAAATAGGAGCTGCTTGACACAGTAAGGTCCACCAGAAGATCCTTAAAAGCTACACATCATGCCGAGACCCAAAGAAATTCAGGAACAATTGAGAAAGAAAGTAATTGAGATCTATCAGTCTGGAAAGGGTTATACAGCCATTTCCAAAGCTTTGGGAATCCAGCGAACCACAGTGAGAGCCATTATCCACAAATGGCGAAGACATGGAACAGTGGTGAACCTTCCCAGGAGTGGCCGGCCGCCCAAAATTACCCCAAGAGCGCAGCGACGACTCATCCAAGAGGTCACAAAAGACCCCACAACAACGTCCAAGGAACTGCAGGCCTCACTTGCCTCAGTTAAGGTCAGCGTTCATGCCTCCACCATCAGGAAAAGACTGGGCAAAAATGGCCTGCATGGCAGAGTTCCAAGGAGAAAACCACTGCTGAGCAAAAAGAACATCAAAGCTCGTCTCAATTTCTCCACAACACATCTTGATGATCCCCAAGACTTTTGGGACAACATTCTGTGGACCGATGAGACAAAAGTGGAACTCTTTGGAAGGTGTGTGTCCAAGTATATCTGGCGTAGAAGGAACACTGCATTTCAGAAAAAGAACATTATACCAATAGTAAAATATGGTGGTGGTAGTGTGATGGTCTGGGGCTGTTTTTCTGCTTCAGGACCTGGAAGACTTGCCGTGATAAAAGGAACTATGAATTCTGCTGTCTACCAAGAGATCCTGAAGGAGAATGTCCGACCATCTGTTCGTGTACTCAAGCTGAAACGAACTTGGGTTCTGCAGCAGGACAATAATCCTAAACACACCAGCAAGTCCACCACCGAATGGCTGAAGAAAAACAAAATGAAGACTTTGGAGTGGCCTAGCCAAAGTCCAGACCTGAATCCTATTGAGATGTTGTGGTATGACCTTAAAAAGGCCGTTCATGCTCGAAAACCCTCTAATGCAACTGAATTAGGACAATTCTGCAAAGATGAGTGGGCCAAAATTCCTCCAGGACGCTGTAAAAGCCTCATTGCACGTTATCGCAAACGCTTGGTTGCAGTTGTTGCTGCTAAGGGTGGCCCAACCAGTTATTAGGTTTAGGGGGCAATCACTTTTTCACACAGGGCCATGATGGTTTGGATTTTTTTTCACCTTTAATAATAAACACCTTCATTTACAAATTGCATTTTGTGTTTACTTGTGTTGTCCTTGACTATTGTTTAAATTGGTTTGATGTTCCGAAACACTTAAGTGTGACAAACATGCAAAGGAACAGGAAATGAGGAAGGGGGCAAACACTTTTTCACACCACTGTACATGTTACTATTTCCCCAAAATTTAAGATCATCTAGGGATCTTGAATGGTCTTCCACTGTTAGAGAGGTGCTAAACCTACCATACCATTCACCTGTTACTATCTATGTGGAGGCCAGATTGCATTTTTTCCTCTAGTACATTTGGAGCCATATGGGTGTTTGCATGATGGAGAAGATCCTGCTACTACTGGGTGCCCTGGAAAGGAGAGGTAGGGAGGAAGAGAAAACAAAGAGGAGGACTCCTAAAACTAAAAACTGGACAGTTTTGAGATATGCTGAGTTGTATAAACTCATGTTTGGGGCTCAGCACAGAATAATGTAAGTGCAGTTCTATGATTATAATAAACTGAAAAAGTAAAAAATTCACCCTTCAATGCAGCACTACAATGCCTGTATAAACATCACACAATGTGAAAGTATTAAAAAGGAAACTTAAAACATCTATACTGTATCTGTTTCTTAAAAACAAATGTATTTCCTTCTTAGACCATTGTGTTTCTTTGTTTAAACATAATAAATTCAGTGCAGATCGACATGTCCATTCAGCAATTTAAATTGACAGTCACTCATCAGATAATATTGCCTCACTTTAAAAACAAAGATCGGCAAAAAAGCAATCTAAACTTATTTTTTTCGTATAGATGTTTCTCTCATACTATGAGATCTCCTCCAACGTTATTACTTCAAATGCTTTGTTTGAGTGAACCTTTAAAATAATCTGGAGATATAATGTTTAAACTCTGCCCCCATAAGCAGAGGCTCTTGAATATCCAACCACATCATTTTTTTAGCCAAGGTTCTAACCACGCTCCCAGATTAGTATGGCATGGTAGACTAACTACACAACCTAGTTTGCAGTTCAAGCCTCCCTGGGTATACAGTGTTCTTGGGCTCAAAGGAAGTGGGTTGAATGATCCTTGTCAGAGAAAGAATGACAGTGGATGAATGAAAGGGCAAGGCTGTGGGGGAAAGCACCAGAGATAGATTAGGTCTAGTAGCCAGAGCTGCTTTTTTATTTTTAAAAGCTGCTGGAGGATCCATATTTGGGGATTTATCCCAGATCGAAATTGGGATTTAATAGCTTATGCCTATGCAACCTTATAAACATTAAAGAGCCTGTAAATACCCAGAACACAGAGGAACTTGGTTTTGAAAATATCTGAGAGAAGAACTGTTTGTGGTGCCATAACATCATGCGTTCATGAGCATACAGTTTATTTCCCTGTTCTGCCAGAAGAGTCACTTCAGGTGACTCTTCTACTCTGCCTAATGAGAAACCTCATCCCCAACTCGGCAGTTCTGATAACTGTTAAGTATTCTGCAGTACAACAGTGTGAGGTGCATCCTGATTGTGCTCCTTCCCGTTTTTAAATTGGGTCCAGTCATAGAACTTGCTATTTGTTCAAGGAATCTCTTTCATAGCAGATACATCACACCAAAAATGTTGTAGCCATATATAGAAAATGAAATTAAAAAGACAATTATATAAAACCACAAAATTTAGAAAACAGAAATGTGACGGTAGAAAAAAGACAGAGTAGTCCATCGAGTCTGCCCATTTTTTTTTAAATATATACATGTTTTGTATATTTTTTTTGTTTGTTTTTTATTTTTTTATATTTTGTGCTAACTTTTTGTCTGAGTATAGATATATGTTTGAATGCATTTACTGTTGACTGACTCACTACCTCTGCTGGACGTTTATTCCAAGCATCAACTACCCTTTCAGTAAAATAATACTTTGTAAGATTAGTTTTGAACTTTCCTCTACTTAGTTTGTGGTCATGTCTCCATGTTCTTGATTTTTGTTTCATATTGAAGAAACTGCCCATCTGAACCTTATTCACTTCCTTGATGTATTTAACAAGGGGACCCCCACATCATGCCCCCCTTTGTGAATTGGTAATGGGGTACAAATGTACCCCTACCATTTCACAAAAAAAGTGTCAAAAATGTTAAAAAAGACAATAGACGGTTTTTGACAATTCCTTTATTAATGTCTTCTTCTTTCCCCGCTTATTCTTCCATCTTCTTCTGGTCTTCCTTCAGTGTTCTTCTTCTTCCTCCATCTTGTTCTTCCCCCGCTTCTTCCTTTATCTTCCTCTGGTATTCTTGTCCGGCATCTTCCTCTGGCTTCTTCTTCTCTGCTTCGTCCTCTGCACGATCTGCCTCAATGGGAGTCTTCCGCTGTGTGACGCTTCTGTTCAGGTGACAGTTCTGATATAACGGAGGGCGGGGCCACCCGTTTACCGAGTTATGCTGATGGCTTGTATTTTTAATAGCTCAAGTTAGCCAATAAACGGTACCACCTAATCTCCAAACCTAAGAACAAAATGATATATTCCTTGCCAGTAGGGATGAGCCTGATGTTCGAGTTGAACGTAAGTCTAACTCGAACACCCTTTAAAAACCTATAGGAGAAATCAAAAGTGCTAATTTTAAAGGCTTATTTTAATGGTATTATCATAAAAAGTGTTTGGGGACCTGGGTCCTGCCCCAGGGGACATGTATCAATGCAAAAAAAAGTTTTAAAAACTCATATTTTTTTGGGGAGCAGTGATTTTAACCACTTGCCACCCGCCATGTAGCAGAATGACGGTGGCAAAGTGGTTTCAATATCCTGAATGGGCGTCATATGACGTCCTCAGGATATTAAGCCGCTGCGTGCCCCCGGGGGCGTGCATAGCGGCGATCGTTGTTGCAGTGTGTCAGTCTGACACATATAAGCCTTTAAAATTAGCAGCTTTGATTGTTCATATTCGTGTCCCTTAGACTTTAACGGTGCTCGCGTGTTCGAACAAATTTTTTTCCTGTTCGCATGTTCTGCTGCAAACCCAGGGGTGTTCGGCTCATACCTACTTGCCAGTTATTTTTTTCATTTTTTTTTAACCTTTATTTTTCATTGGTGATCCTTCCGGTAACACACTTACAGTACTGTATCTATGGAAAAGCAACATTGTCATCCTAGGATGGTGAGTTTATTAGGCCTACTTCTAGGGGTCACCCTTTGCTATTTTCAAGTTATGGACTTCTAGGGGTCACCCTTACAACCAATTCCAGATCCTCATCATAGATACGATTCTGGTAAAAATGAAAGGAACCTCTGGGTGCTTTGTTTACAAATAGGAAATGTTATTTAGTGACCAGCAATGTTATATGTTTTTTTTTTTATATGTAAAGGTTGCTTTTGTTTTGTGTAAATCCTACAGATCTGCTACTTCACATACAGGTTTAAGGCACCCCAACCCTTTAAGTCTTAATACAAGAGATGCTCCTCACCAAAGAGTATTTTCATTGGTGCATGTTCCCCAGGGCAGTGCCCAGCTTTGCATGCTATTTGTTTTTTTGGGGGTCCCCATGCCATATTTAAAAAAAAAAAAAAGGCAGAAGGGATATTTAATTTACCAGTTGGCCCAGTTCTCTGTGATCATTGTTTGACAATCCTTTCTTATTAGCCTTGATAAAACAGAAAGTTGATGTTTGCAGACTTTTTTTACGTATTTGCCTAACCTGCCCTCAAAATGAATCCAATTAGGTTTGCTCATCAATTTGCTCATCAATACTCAAGTATGTTTCTGTTAACGCTGGAATCTTGCTTTGATAGCTTAGTATAGAAATGCATTGCAAGATTACTCTCAATACATTATGAGATTACTTTCAGGATTTTTTTTCTTATTGTAGTTAACTGATGGCCTTAAGTAACTGTAAACATTTTTTTTGTTCTTGATCTGTAATTACAATGGAGATCAAATCATAAAGGCAAATACATCATTCTGAATGTCCCATCACTCTGGAATGTGGTTTTTGCCCCAGAGATACTTGTTACATCTAGATAAACTGGTACAACCACAACGGTCTCATTAAAGATATTTGTCCTGAACAACTCAAGAAAACTGTAATGTTCTGTTAAACTTTATTCATGATTGATATTTAAGTGTATTTAAACATTAACAAGAAACTTGTCTTACTTGCTCACTTTGGGTCTGGTAAATACCAGTATATTCTATTAGAATTCCAATGCTCTGTGCACTTTGCAGTGTTATTTTAGCCCTACCTTATTTAGCTTGATGGACAACCTACCCCCCAATTTTATGGTGCTGAGAAAAGGGGAGTCGATCTGTAGTTCCAACACACTTCCTCTGCAAGGGATAAAATGCTATGCCTCCCTACATACAGTACAGTGAGTGGGTGTTGTTACTCCAGGACAGGCATGTGCTACAGGCAGGGCCACCCATTGAAAATAAACCTAACTGCCCCCCACATCTAAAGACTGGTAAGAGGCAATATTTTTTTTTTTCTTAGGTCTGTATAAAATGTACAGATGAACTACATGCTAAAAATGCTCCTTTTTAGTGGGGGAGCTACCATACTGCATGGGTAAATGCTTGTTTGGGTGCTGGGGAACAAGAAAATCCGTTTTATTTACTCAATCCCCCACTCCTGTAGGCTCCCTCCATGCTGTAAGATTGTTCCCTGCAGCCTCCCACCCCCCCTATCTTCTAGCAGTTGCAGGTTATCTGACATAATCGCAGTCTGCTGAGGAACAGTCCACTGCCGAAACATAGGAGAGCATTGGCTGCTGTGGGAGCAAAGGATCTGGCAAGTAAAACTGCCTTTCCCATTTCCTAGACCTAAACGAGCATTTAACCTTTGCAGTGAGGGAGCAGCCATTTTTTCTGGAGTTGGGCTTTAAGCTTTTTTACTTGTATCCTACCTGTCATATCAGTCTATTTTCCGCTTATTTTCCATACTGGAGTTATTGCTGAGTCTACAGTTTGAGTCTTGGGGTGTTTCCACATTTGCATTCAGAGAAACCCTCCAACTCCATCTACAAGATCCTGGTCTGTGTGGAGACAGCTATCTACTGGGTACTTTCTGGTGTAGGCATCTGATGATTGTTAGTATCTGTTCGCCTGGCAATTATTTTTGATATTGGAACACTATAGGAGCTTATTTTATTTTCTTGTTAACGTCTAGAGAACATACTTTCAGATAAATCTAGCATTTGTCAACAAGGATAAGTCAGCTTAATGGACACTCCCTTAATAGACTAAATATATGAGTGTGCAAGAAGCCATGCCATTCATGTATTTCATGTTTAAAATAAATGTTGCTAGAATTATGGTGAGTATAGTAGATACTGATGTAGCTAATAGTACCAATCACATTTAATTATACATTTCTCTAATGCTAAAGACATTTCACCACTCATCCAAGTGGTTTGCCCAGGTTAACTGAAATGTCTTCAAAATTACAGAATACATGTTAAAGTGGCAGTGAAATGACTTACCATGCCTTTGTCTGCAATGTGTCTTGGTGTGGATGTGGCCATTTTGATAAAGGAGCAGAGATGTGCTTTATCATGTCAGAGTTGACCCCCTGAATAATGAAGGGAGATCCTTGCACTGCAGGTCCTGAGATGCAAGTTTCTCTGCAGAAAATAAAACAGAGCAGCACAGGAGTGACATTATCAAATCTCATTCCAAATCTTGTTTGACTAGTAGTCATACTAAAGCCGAGTACACGCTAAAAGTTTTATTTTGTGCAACCCAGAAAAAAACTGACAGCTCCTGTTGGAGACACTGTACTATCCAAGTGTACAGTGTACTATCTATACAGTGTACTATCACTGTACACTGCATCTCCCCCACTGAGCTGTTGTGTTCTGACAGGGGGATGGTCCCCCCGCCAGAACACTCTGATCAGCACTCTCTGTCATTGGTTGAAAGCGATGATCGGGAGTCGAACGGCTGCTGGTTTTCCAGCTTGCGTGTCCGACAGAATGGCCGGCTTCTGTCGGACAGACTGACATACACACGAGCAGAACATCGGGCGTTTTTCCCGACATTCTGCCTTGTATATGGGGCATAAGCAGTGCTTTTGATTGCTGCAGATATTCAGTTATAAGTCTCAAGGCACATGAGCTCTTAGGCACTGGAAGTGCAGTACTATTTTTCAGGAGGAAGTAAAGAAAAAACACTTTTCTATTATTTGTAGTCTTTTCCCCTTATTTATTAGATAAAATCTTAGCTTGGGGTTATGATTAGACTGTATCATACAGTTGTTGCTGATAGTTCCTTCAAGTGATGCCCTTTTCACAGCACCTCACTTGATCCTTTGAAAAAAAAAAGTGTAAAAACCATGTGCACACAGAACAATGCACTCCCCAGATGCACTGCAGCCCCTTGCCATATTCCCATATGTTCAAATTGTGTATCATCTACAGTAGGTTTTTGATAGTCCTCTGTGATCCTGTTCTAATTCACAATACCCCCCCCCACAAAAAAAAAAATGGAAATAATGTTCAAACATAAAAAAATATAAATATAAAAAATAGTGATGGTGAGTGGGACAATGCTATTGCGGGACATACCCAGCCAGAAGAAGGGAGCTGTTTTTGCTCGTTGGTATGGAGGAAGTTAAAGTGCCAAGCTTACATATATATGCTAGGGGTGTGGAGAGTTTGGGGATATTTTTCTTCTGCTCCAGCAAAAACCTTGGATTTAAAGGTTTTTACTTGTAATGCCCCATACACACAAGCGGAAATTCTGCCAGCAAAAGTCCGATGTGAGCTTTTGGTCGGAAATTCCGACCATGTGTATGCTCCATCTGACTTTTGCTGGTGGAATACCCCCGCCAGCAAAGGATTGAGAGCAGGTTCTCAATTTTTCGGTCGGAAAAAGTTCTGATCGGAAATTCCGATCGTCTGTACCAATTCCGACGCGCAAAATTCCTACGCATGCTAGCAAACAATTCGAAGCATGCCTTGAAGCATTGAACTTAATTTTCTCGGCTTGTCGTAGTGTTGTACGTCACCGCGTTCTTGATGGTCGAAAGTTCAGAGAACTTTTGTGTGACCATGTATATGCAAGCCAAGCTTGAGCGGAATTCCGTCGGAAAAAACATCCAAGTTTTTTCCGACAGAAAATCCGCTCGTGTGTACGGGGCAAAAGAGTTGGGTGGGTTTTGGCGAGTGTTGCCTGGAGATTTAAGGATTCCATCTGGGAAATGGTCATAGAATTGTATACTTAACATGTGCTGCTGGGGCCACCCAGACAAAGAACAGGTGAAAAAGGTTGTTTTCAGTTTTTTACCATGTATGATTCATGACCATGTAGTAGGAGGTGGAAATGGAAGAGGTAAAGGAGAAAGGGGGAGAGGAGTACAGGGAGGAGAAGGTAGATTAGGCAGGCAGTCTCTGTAGCATAACAAACTTTGAGTTCCAACAAGTGGGAGTATCAGAGATGAGGCAGTTGGAGGGAAGTTGATGCTGGGCTCAGTATAACCATCTAAAGTGGTCACAAAACCTTCTGGCTTGATAAAGGACTTCCTTTAAGCCAGGAACTGATGCACCACCAGGTTGAGGACATGTGCAGGCAAGGTATTTATGTAATTTTACCCAGGCGAAGGGCAGCTAGCAGGTTTGTGCCATTGTCACACACAACCCTGCCTGGCTAAAGATGGCATGGTGTCAGCCATCACTCTGGCTTGACCCTGGAGAGCTGGCAGCAGCTGGCCCAGTGTGGTCTCTGTCCCCCAAGTAAATAAGCTGTAACACAGCATGTCATCGCTTTCCCTGGAAAGTTACAGTACATGTGTTCTAAGTTCTTTAGGGAGACTGCTGGTTTCAAGGAGATTAATGACGAGGCCAGTGATAGGAAAAAGATATAGGTATACTGTCAGCATTAGACAATAAATGTGGCCATACCACCAGCCCAGTGGTATTATTTCCAGGCAGCAGAACAATCAATTTGTCTGTGGTCATGTGCAGGGATGAGCTTTATGTTCGAGACAAACTCATGTTCGACTCGAACATTGGCGAACAGCGAACAATTTTGGGTGTTCGCGGCAAATTCGAAAGCCGCAAAACACCCTATAAAAGTCTATGGGAGAAATCAAAAGTGCTCATTTTAAAGGCTTATATGCATGGTATTGTCATAAAAAAGTGTTTGGGGACCTGGGTCCTGCCCCAGGGGACAAAATGTTTTAAAAACGGCCGTTTACAAAAACGGGTGACCCCGCCCCTCTGACATCACGGGGAAAGCCATAGGGAAGTCCCTGTGCGTTAGAGGGTGGCCCCACCCTCCGTTATTTAAGAACTGTCAGAAGAAGCGAAGTGTCACACTGCTGAAGACTCCCACAGAGGCGGATCGTGCAGATGGGGCGGAGAAGAAGCCGCGAGCAAGATGCGGGACGAGAAGAGCGGAGGAAGAAGAAAATGAGAAGAAGATGAAGAAGAAGATGGAGAAGAAGAACAACACCGAAGGAAGACCAGAAGAAAGAAGATGAAAGAAGAAGCGCAAAAAAGAAGAATTTAATAATGGACTTGTCAAAAACTGTGTCTTGTCTTTTTTAACCCTTTTGTCACTTTTTTTTGTAAAATGGAAGGGGGGCCGGGATCTGGGGGTCCCCTTGTTAAAGGGGGGTTCCAGATTCCGATAAGCCCCCCGCCCGCATACCCCCACAACCACCGGGCAAGGGTTGTGGGGATGAGGCCCTTCTCCCCATCAACATGGGGACAAGGTGCTTTGAGGGGCTACCACCCAATATTGAGGGCATGTGGCCTGGTACTGTTCAGGAGGGGGAGTGCTCTCTCGTCCCCCCGTCTTTTCCTGCAGCCTGCCAGGTTGATTGCTCGAATAAGGGTCTGGTATGAATTTTTGGGGGGACCCCACGCCATTTTCTTTTTTACATTTTGGTGCGGGGCTCCTCTTAAAATCCATACCAGACCTGAAGGGTCTGGTATGAATTTTGAGGGGGGGCCCCCACGCCATTTTTAAAAAAAAATTGGCGCGGGGTTCCCCTTAATATCCATACCAGACCTGAAGGGCCTGGTATGGAATTTAGGGGGACCCCCATGTATTTTCTTTTTTAAATTTTGGTTCGGGTTTCCCCTGTGGGGAAATTCCCATGCTGTTTTTATCAATGAACTTTTATGTGTATTGCAGACCAACAATTCATTGTAGCCGCGAGTAGTTTTAAATTGTCATTTTGCTGTCAGACTGTTCTAAACACGGGAAACATGCGCCCCTTTACAGGCATACTATAGACACCCAATTTAAATGACTATTACACTTTTTTTTTTTTTTGCATTGATACATGTCCCCTGGGGCAGGACCCAGGCCCCTAATCACTTTTTATGACAATACCATGCATATAAGCCTTTAAAATTAGCACTTTTGATTATTCATGTTCGTGTCCCATAGACTTTAACAGTGTTCTCGTGTTCGAACACATTTTTTGCCTGTTCGCATGTTCTGGTGCGAACCGAACTGGGGGGGGGGGGGGGGTGTTCGGCTCATCCCTAGTCATGTGTACTGTGGATTTGACAGCATGTTTCAGCGACAGACACCTTATGTTCCATATGCTGGTGGAGCCAAGAGATGTCTTTCTGTTTAAAATAATGCCAGCTGGGTACCTGCCACTGTGGTGCAGCACAGACCATAAACTTACAGAAGGGAGCTGATTCCATGAGCAGGAATGGGAATAGCCAGCCATTTTGCTAAGCTGGCATTAAGATTCTGGGAACAGGAGTGAACATTTTTTTCTTCCACTCTAGCAGCAGATTCTAGCAGCAGATACGTTAAAAAAGGACCACACCGTATAGCTATGGGAACCGACCCTTAGGAGATCCATGACCTGTACCTGTGTAGGCAGTGCCATCAGATGGATTATGATGGCTATTTCCTCCAATCCTCCACAAGCTGCCCCTACCCATGAACCAAATTCTTCTATGCTGCTGCTCTGCCTTTCCTTCAGAACTTTCCTTCTCTGCAATTGGTGGCATCCATCAATGGTATGTGACCTCATACTCCATTCCCCTTCTCATTGTTGGAGCCCGCTATATAGCTGGACATCACTGTCTCTTCCTCTCCCTCCCTGACAGTGTAAAAATAAAAGATAAAATAAATAATAACATTTTTTTTAAAGCACCCCCATCCTTCAGTGCTTAAGTGCAGAAGCAAATGCATAAGTAAGTCACGCACTGACATGTAAACAGCGTTTATAGAGATTTTTAAGTACCATAGTTTGTTGCCATACCACGAGCGTGCACAATTCTAAAGCGTAACATGTTAGGTATCTATTTACTCAGTGTAACATCATCTTTTATATTATACAAAAAATTGGGGTATATAGTGTGTTTTTTTTTTTTTTTATTCTTTAAAATGTAATTTTTGTCATGTAAAGTAAATACTGTGCGACATAAAAAAAATGCAACAATCGTCAGTTTATTCCCTAGGGTCTCTGCTAAAAAAAAATATATTATTTGGGGGTTATAAATAATTTTCTATAAATGTAAACAAAAAGTGGCAGTCAGTTTAAATGCATACTTAAAGGGTAACTCCACTTCCGCAAGAAAAAATCTAGCAAGTAAAAAGGTTAAAAAATAAATTAAAGTAAAAAAAATTGTTTGAAAAACCGCTGTGAAAATACTGTGCGACTTAAAAAATTGCAACAATCAGCAGTTAATTCCCTAGGCTCTCTGCTAAAAAATATATATATATTTTTTGGGGGTTATAAGTAATTTTCTAGAAATTTTAATTTGTAAACAAAAAGTGACAGAAAAGGTTTGGTCTTCAAGTGGTTTTAAGAAGGTAATATAAAGGCATTTATGCAAACTACAATAAAAATATGTTTAGCACATACCGTATATACTCGAGTATAAGCCGACCCGAATATAAGCCAAGGCACCTAATTTTACCACAAAAAACTGGGAAAACGTATTGACTCGAGTATAAGCCTAGGGTGAGAAATGCGCAGCTACTGTAAGTGGAAAAGAGGGTCAACAATGCCCATTTGCAGCCTCACTGGGCCCATTTGCAGCCATAGGTTCCCCCGAACTTCAAACTTGGTAGTTAAGGGTTCCTAAATACCCCCTAGCTGCAGCCAAAGGTCTGCGAAATGACATTTCTGCAGATGGGCACAGTTGACCGAATTTGGGGCCCTGTATCTCGGGGTCACTTGGTGCCAGGAACCCCATCTTTGGATATGTTGTAGTGCTAGTTCCACTGGGTTTGCACAAGTATGATATGGGGTCCCAAAGTCGGTTCAGAAAATGTCATTCTCTGCTGCAGAAAGGTGCTTGACTCGAGTCAGGGGGGGCATTTTCAGCACAAAAAAATGTGCTGAAAAACTCGGCTTATACTCGAGTATATACGGTAACTGTTTTATAGAGTTTTTCTTTAATTCTGTTATATGATGAAGTTTCACTGTGAGGCAAATATCAAGACCGTGGGACAGAAAATTGGTGGAAGTTATAGGAAGACAACATACTTTTACAGATGTGGTAAACACACCACTGCATCTGATCTCACAACTGTTTGATACTGGACTGGTGCTACTAAAATCTCAACAGGCCATGGATGAGGATGGGTTTGACTCATCATTTTAGGCAATCATTGGCAGATCTTAAAAAAGCCTAATATGCCAAAAATAATTGGCCCCGTTCCTCTATCACTGTAATCACATTACATTGAGCTCTGTATCTAACAATTTCAATTACAGCATAATAAATGAAAGATATACAACAGAAACATTAAGCCTTGCACATACTGCAGACACACCATCGTTCGGTGCTGTCTAAACACATCTTCAAAGTTATAAAAAGAAACATTAAGTTCACTTAATGTTACAAATTACATGGATGGTTGAGTAGGTTGAAGACATTCAGAAGGATTGTACTACTCTGACAGAAAATATGATTTTCAAAACAAGACGTAAAAACCTTTTCACGCTTTGTGATCCCCTTGTGTAAATAATACTTTCCACATCTCTCCCACAGGCTGCTCTGCACTGTATTTTCTTTTGTCTTTATAGATTAAAGAACACACAGACCTTAATGCTATTCTTATATGGCGAGGATTACATTTTACTCTCAGTGATACCTCACCTTTTCTTCTGTTGCTTTAAAGAAAGCCTTGAGTAAATACTTTTTTACAGTACCTTTATGAAAAAAAAAAAAAAAAAAAAGATAATTACATTTTGCCCTGGGGCTTTGACTGATTGGTGAGACTCCCAGACACTTTAAGCAGGCGCCACAAATTGTGTAAGTTTCTGACCTGCTGGCTCCCTGCCTAGTTCACATGACAAAGATATCTGGTGGTTTGGCAAGGTGAAGTAGATGGGTGACTGGGATGAGATATAGAGGAGGGAAAAAAACACACTGACAATTTTATTTTACTTATTTGTATTTAATAATTACGGCTTGCTGCTTTATTTATTTAAGTTTATTATACTTGAATATATTAAGTTGGACTCTCCCGTTTTGTAAAAGGCGTTGTCTTCTTACATTACACAATCTAGCTAACGTTCACCTCTCGTATTTACTATCATCATTTACTAAATTTGTTAAGGTTTAACCATTTGATTGCCCAGCAGAAGCAGTCAGTTTAAATGCATAATTAAAGGGTCACTCCACTTCCGCGAGAAAAAATATAGCACGTAAAAAGGTTCATATAGAATATACAATTTTTACACATGTCATATTGTAATTAATTGTTATTAAAAATTTGCTTTCCATTTAGAACTGTAGCTGCTAAAATTTGCTGTAAAATGCAATGCAATATGGCAACCTAGAGGCGTTTTGTACAGAACTTTTCCAAAAATGTAATTTCCTGCTTGTGTGATTGGCACTAAGATACTACTACGATAAGTCCGATTTTAGACATCCCCTGCAACAGAATATTTTTGATGAGATACTCGCTAAGGGTTAATTACTTCAAAAGGTATGCAGGCATAAACCTTTCTCATCAGAACATTGAGCGTTCATCAGATGATTATAATGAACCAGACCCTTACATCCAGAATCAGTATCCAAAAGGCATGGTGAAACAAACAGCTTCCTTCAGAGCAGAAGCAGGTAGGAATCTGCAACAAAGATTGTTAAAATGATCACCCAGAAGGGATTGCTTTTTTCTCAGGAAAAGTGGAGTTACTCTTTAACCACTTGCTTACTGGGCACTTAAACTCCCCTCCTGCCCAGACCAATTTTCAGCTTTTGGCGCTGATGCCTTTTGAATGACAATTGCGCAGTCATACAACACTGTACCCAAATTAAATTTTTATCATTTTTTTCCCACAAATATAGCTTTCTTTTGGTGGTATTTAATCACAGCTGGGGTTTTTATTTTTTGCTAAACAAACAAAAAAAGATGGAAAATTTTGGAAAAAAATAAAGTCATGTTTAATAGTTTGTTATACAATTTTGCAAACAGGTAATTTAATTGCTTCATTGATAAGCGCTGATGAGGCGGCACTAGTGGGCACTGCTAGGCTGCACTGGTGGGCACTTGTAGGCTGCACTGATGGGCACTAATAGGCACAGTTAAGGCGGCACTGATAGGCACAGATAAGGTGGCACTGATGGGGACAGATAAGACGGTACTGATGGGCACAGATAAGACGGCAATGATGGCCACTGATAAGATGGCACAGATGGGCATGAATGGGTGGCACAGATGGGTGGCACAGATGGGTGGCACGGATGGACACTGATAGGTACCACTGATAGATGGCACTGATGGGCACTAATAGATGGCACTGATAGGTGGCACTGATGGGCACTGATAGGTGGCACTGATAGGTGGCACTGTTGGGCACTGATGGGCACTGGTAGGTGGCACTGACAGCTGGCACTGATGTGCAGCACTGTTCAGGCACTGATTGTGGGCACTGATAGGTGGCACTGATGGCACTGACAGATGGCACTGTGGGCACTGGCAGATGGCACTGTGGGCACTGACAGGTGGTACTGTGGGCACTGACAGGTGGTGCTGGTGGGCACTGGTAGGCGGCACTTGTAGGGGGCACAGGTGGGCACTGAGAAGCTGGGGCACATCGCAGTGATCGGGACTAATGTCCCTCTCACTGCCGCCGGTAATTGGCTTTTTTTTTTCTCCTCGCGATGTCAGCGTGAGGAGAAAAAATTGCTGATTACCAGCTGTGTTGACATCACATGATCAGCTTTCATTGGCTTACAGCTGATCACGTGGTAAGGGGTCGGGATCGACCCTTTACTCCGATCTGTGAACCAGCGAGTCTCACAGACTCGCTGATCACAGAGCGCGCCACGCGTGCCCTTCAGGGGGCACGCAGGCTGCTCGTGCACGGGACGACCTCAATAGACATAGGCCCGGAAATGCAGGTCCGCTCTGTAGCCGTCATTCAGCTATATCGTGGATCTCTAGTGGTTAAGGCCCCTTTCACACATGTGGACCGTTCATTTCATCAGTTAAGTCACGTCAAATTAGATGAAGTATTCATCAGCTTTTCCTTGTTAAAGAAGTTTTATGGATTCACATTGTATAACAAAAATCAAAAATAAACAGGCAGAAACGGAGAGGGTGGAGCACAATATAGTATGCTCTGCCGGATAGCATGAGCTTGCAATAAACAATGAGATACTCTTAAAGCGACACAAGTAAGGTTATCAGAGTAAAAGTGAATACTATAATCACTGGGTTACAAATGGGGTAGAGTAACCTGGGAGCAGATAAAATAAGTTTAGCCAGAGAAAAAGATTACACTGTATAGGGAGGGGGAAGCTCCACAACTAAGAAGAAAGGAGAGAGAAGAAAGAGAAGGAGGAGGGGAGAGGGGTCCACGGGGATGGTCCAGTTGCCTGTGCAGCGCCAAATGAGGGTGTTGAGGTGACAGCTACCATGGTAGAAGGACAGCCTGGTCGAAGGCTGATGGTGAGTAGTGTGCAATCCAGGGTTTCCAAATCTGGTCAAACTTGATGTATTCATCGGTTTTTCATCCATTTTTTATCAGTGGGCATCAGTTTTTAATCCGTTTTTTATCAGTGGTCATCAGTTTTATTCACTGCCAATGCAAAAACAGATTAAAAACTGACCATTTGTCAGTTCAGATCCATTTTTTGTCCGATTCATTTATTTAACGGAAGAAAAATAAAGCTTTGATCGGTTTTAAAAAAACGGATGATGGTGGATGTAAACTGATGAAAATGGATGATCATTCACACCCATTTTTCCTTAGAGATGCA
Organism: Lithobates sylvaticus; assembly: GCA_028564925.1. Classification (NCBI taxonomy): domain Eukaryota; kingdom Metazoa; phylum Chordata; class Amphibia; order Anura; family Ranidae; genus Lithobates; species Lithobates sylvaticus. The sequence goes on along the minus strand of CM053029.1, from coordinate 314,724,911 downwards.
TTGATGTCTGTTTTTCATCCGTCGACGCATGGATGAAAAACAGACAAACGGACAGTATGTGTGAAAGGAGCCTAAAATCTGAAATCCAGGAAGACACAAATCCATTAATTTTTACAATTACCTTATTTATAGGTGTATAACATGCACTTTTTCCCCCTGAAAGTAGTGGGTAAGCAGTGCCTGTGTGTTATACGCGAATATATTTTTTTTACCAATGGGGCGGGGATGGGGTGGTCTGCCCCGGGTGCCACCCATTTAGGGGGGTGTCAGGCTGGCTGCCCCGCCTCTCCTGGCCCTGGGACAACACTGTCAGCATACTTTAAAGTTAAGAAAACATTACTGCCAGCCCCTTCTAATACACAGCTCCTCCAGTGTCACTCTCAATGAAAACCAAAGCCTCTAAATACCTCAATTAACGCCGCTCTTCCTGGCTGCTCTCTTCCTCCTGCTCCTCCTTGTTGTTGAGTGTAGCTTTTGATTGGAGGAGAAGAGCGGTCATGTGACTGTCATTGAACATCAGAGGTGAGCAGTCACATGACCGGGTCTATGAAAGAGCTGCGTTACTTGAGGTATTTAGAAGCTTCGATTTACATTGAGAGTGACACAGGAGGAGCGGTGAATGAGAAGGGGCTGGCAGTGATGTTTTCTCAACTTTAGAGTATGCTGGCAGTGCTGTCCCAGGAGACTGGGGGGCTTTATAATGAAAAGGGGCTGTGTGATGTGCAGGGAAAGGGGTCTGCGTACTGTGCAGAGAAAGGGTTCTGTGTAATGTGCAGGGGGTCTATGTACTAGTTCAGAGAAACAGAACGGCGTAGACCACCATTCTGTGAGGGAGGAAAATTGTGATCTTGTGTTTTTCCAACGTCAGCATTCCCCCCCACAGTTAGAAAGCACTCCCTAGGAGCACATTTAGCCCCTGATGTTAACAACTTCCCTGCCAGTGTCATTTATACAGTGACAGTGCATTTTTTTTTAGCACTGATCACTGCATTGGTGTCACTGGTCCCCAAAAGTGTCACTTAGTGTCAGATTTGACTGCTGCAATGTAGCAGTCCCGCTAAAAATCGCAAATCGCTGCCATTACTAGTGAAAACAATAAGAATAAATAAAAAGTCCATAAAAATATCCCATAGTTTGTAGATGCTATAACTTTTGCGCAAACCAATCAATGTACGCTTTTTGGGATTTTTTTTACCAAAAATATGGAGCAGAATAAATTTTTGTCTAAACTTATGAAGAAATTTGATTTCTTAATTTTTTTTAATTGGGTGTTTTTTATAGCAGAAAGTAAAAAATAATGTTTTTTTCTCAAAATTGTTGGTCTTTTTTGTTTATATCACTAAAATTACAGAGGTGATCAAATACCACTAAAAGAAAGCTTTATTTGTGGGGAAAAAAAGACCTAAATTTTGTTTGGGTACAGTGTCGCACGACCACGCAATTGTCAGTTAAAGCAACTCAGTGTTGTATCGCAATAAATGGTCTGGTCAGGAAGGGGGTAAAACCTTCCGGAGCTGAGGTGGAAAACCATATCTGGCATCGTAAGAGAAAAAAAAATTCTGACAGTCAATTCTGATTGTCCCGGCTGTGTACTAATGATCAGCTTATCGTATGAACGTTTTGAAAGCGGTATTTTTTGTACGCTATTCTGATCATGTGTACAGGGCTTAAGCTGACAAAGAGTGACATTCTTTTACTAGTGTCTCAGATATTGGGAACACAAGATTCCCTCCCAGTACTCTCATAGCTGGATACCACAATTATTAATTTTACTACAATATGGATAAGCCATTGGAGAGCATGGCATTGTCCTTGGCTTTGTAACAGTCATATCAGCTGTGTAGACTAAGGAATTCTGATATCTCTCCATTGATAGATATTACAAGCATATCATTCCACCTGCTAGCAAGAACACAGATCTGAAAATACAATTCTTTGACCTTTAGTGTTTAAATTGTTTTTTTTTTTAATTTTTAGAAAAATAAAAACATAATACATAATACATAATACATAACACATAACAATTTTGACATACAAAAAATGTAAAACCTTCACATTACAAAAAATCACAGTACATGACATTCCTAAAGTAAATAGATCATGCCACATTACCACCTCCTATTGATGTACACTCTAATTCTAAAATTCCCCCTTCCTGTACTCATATTTTTAGGATGGGGGAGAAAAAAAACAACAACACACACCCCACCTATATCTCCTACCATAGATCCAAATGTTTTATTACTATAAACCTAAAAGGTTGATAATTATGTAAAATTTAATTTAAGGGGTGGAGCTAGGGAGGATTGCACAAAGGGCCTCCCTCCCGTTCCACCCTAATTCCGTGCTTCCTCCCCCCCCAAGAAAATAAAAAAAAAATAAACCCAAATCCTTCAAACCAGGTGAGCCTAAAATGTTATTTAGTATTCAATTACCGTAAATGTAATTTAAGGGGTGGGTCTGGAGATGGTCACACAAAGGGCCCCCATCCTAGTTCCACCCTAATTTGTGCACATTTACCCACCTTCCCCCTTCTTTGATTCTATTTGTACCCCCCCCCCCCTCTTTATTCTATGACCTTTAAGCATAAAAAATGAATGTATGAGAAGACCAGTATCCCAAAAGCATGAATGTGTGCCCACTATACTATGCCTAGAGTTACCACCTCATCCCTTTAAACCCGAAAACATATGAATTACACAGGTTCTGAGGCTAATTTAATGCAGATAAGGCACCAAGTGAGTTTAATTACCACCCTAATCAGCCACAGAACCTGCGTAATTAATATGTGTCCAGGTTTAAAGGGATGAGGTGGCAACCCTATGACGCTATCAACTACAAAGCATCAACGTCACTGATGGGTACTTTTAACATAAAGAAGGGGAATCTGAACACTGCTCTTCCTGGGATCTGAAGAATTTAGTGAAGGTAAGAAATCCTGAAATTGTCAATCTTGCTCAGAGGAAGGAAACCAGAAACATTTACTATGTTGTTCATTCACCAGCAGAACACTCTCTAGCCTTTTTTTTTTTATATATATTGTTATGTTTTGTCCTAGTTGGACTTTATATGCATTTAAGTTACCCTTGTACCTCCTTACACAGGTTACCATACTATGTTTTTTACAAAACTCTCCCCCTTTAGCTTCTCTAGAAGCTGATATGACAATGGTAGGCAAAAAACAAAACAAAAAAAACAAAACCAGCAGCTTCTAATTGCTGTGAATCCAGTATAACAAAAGGAAGAAGTTCTGCATAACACGTCTGCAGACCAAAGTCAATTCATGATTGATTTCAAGGAATTTGGGTGAGGCTAAGCAAATTTGTTTCACTTATTAAATGTTGCAGGAGTTTCCTAAAAAAAAGAGGTATTTTGAAAGCAGGTCAGCCAACCCATCAAAGGGAACCTCTCATTACCTGCCTTTTATCTTGCGCTTCACTCTCAGTGATCTCCAGGCACGCCCTCTACCAATTACTAAGACTTAAAAGGCAGCCATAAAGGGCTGTGAAAAGAAAAGGGCACAGTAGCAATAGAGCATGTGACATGGCTGTCACAGTCAGGGCTAAATACAATTCGTCATGATTTATATGCGAGCAGCGCATAACAAACTGTTCTTACTAGTTATAGAAAATTCATGCACTGATGTTCTGCCCTATTGTAATAAATATAAATTAACCCTAGCTCAATGCTGGAGAGTAACACAATAATAAGCCACTTTATAAGCCAATAACATTCCAAATTATGCAATATAGCTTGTGATGCAAATAAGATTTTGCTGTCATTATGAAGAATATATTTATTACTTATGTAGTACATACTGGGTGTGCAATAGCTTGTTTATAAAAATAAATGCATAGAAGGTCAGAAAAGAAAGCCTAAGGCTCCATGTACATAGAAATTGTGTAATAAACATTGTTTTAAAGTGAACACTGATGCATTCATACACATTTTAACATAATACCCCCTGTATTGAATTGTATTGTAACTGTACTGTGTGACCCCATGTTGTAAAGTGCTGCTCAAACAGTTGGCGCTATATAAATCCTGTATTATAATAATAATAATAATAATAATAATAATAATGTTAATATGTGTTTAGATGGATTTTGGATGTGTTTTAATATACATACATTTTACTGGCGTTAAAGAGGACCTACACTATATTACCAAAGATATTGGGACACTTGCCTTTACACACACTTGAACTTTAATGGCATCCCAGTCTAAAGCCTCGTACACATGATCAGATTTTCGGATGAACGTTCGTTAGTTTTTTACTTTCTATATTATTTTATTGTATCAAGGTAAAATGGTAGAACAATAGATACTGAAACAGGTTCAAGCTATCAGTAGGTATCCAATGTTAACATAACAACAAAGACATCCGGAAAAAAAAAAGTAGTGTAATTTGAACTATAGACAAAGGTAAAGTAACTTAACCTGTTATTAACCATGAACATGCAAGATACAGTTGTCAAAGGGGGGGGGGAAGCAAGAAGAGAAGAAAAAGAGGGGGGCGGGGGGTCAGGGCAGTCACCAGTGTGAAGTATACCCGTGTTAATGATTTTTGGGTTGGTTTACATTACCTTGAATCTTAAATAACAGTTTTCAAATCTCAACTGTACACTAATGCCCTGTACACACGATAGGATTTTCCAATGGAAAATGTGTGATAGGAACTTGTTGTCAGAAATTCCAAGCGTGTGTATGCTCCGTCACACATTTTCCATAGGTATTTCTGTCACACAAAATTTGAGATCTGGTTCTCAAATTTTCCGACAACAAAATCCGTTTTCGGAAATTCTGATCGTGTGTACACAATTCCGACGCACAAAGTGCCACGCATGCTTGGAATCAAGCAGAAGAGCAGCACTGGCTATTGAACTGGCTCGTCGTACGTGTTGTACGTCACCGTGTTCTTGATGTTCGGGATTTCCGACCAACTTTGTGTGACCGCGTGTATGCAAGACAAGTTTGGGCCAACATCCGTTGGAAAAAAATCCCATGGATTTTGTTGTCGGAAAATCCTATTGTGTGTACAGGGTATTAGAGTTGCATAGCCATAGATTCCACTTATCTTTGAATGGTGCGACTGTGAGGTTCAAAGTGGCCAACAATTTTTTCATCTCGCATTGGTGGTTTAGGGTAAGGATGGCATCCAGAGGGGAAGGTGGATTAGGTTTGTTCCACAATCTTGTGTTTGTGAGTTTTGCGGTGAGAAGAAGTTGTGTAGCCACTACTCGCATGTTGAGTGGTAGTTCCTGGATAGTCAGGTGTAAGACTGCTAGTTCAGGGTTAGGAGCGGATGTGATTGCCACCTATGCCTAACAGTATGGAGAAAATGTTTTCCAAAATTACCTTAGTGACATACAGGACCATAATAAGTGGAATAATGTACCTGATTATCCGCATCTTCTCCAGCAGAGGGCTGTATGCGAAGGATAAAACTTAGAGAGTTTGAATGGAGTAAGATACAGTACCAGGAGTGCACTACTTTCTGGAAAATTCCCAGTGATACACACACCTAGTTGAGGCATAAGTGGTAGAGAACGTTTTTTTCCAATAGGTATCTGTAAAGGTCTTGCCTAAGGTCGCCTCCCATTTAGTATTAGAAAACTTTGAAAAAGAATCCTGTGCATTGAACACTTTATAAAATAGGGAGATCCCTCTTAATGGAGTTTTAGCTTCTTGGAGGAATGTAAGTATTGTGGCTGGTATGTCTAAGTACAAGGGTAGGGGATGTTTGTGAAGGAAGGTTCCAACTTGTAGGTAAGTAAATTGTGCTAAGGGAGGAAGATTAAAGTGAGGGGAGAGATATGCAAAAGTATGTAGGGTTGTTCCCTGATATAGGTCTTTCATTAGGGTAAGTCCTATAGATTCCCATAGATTCAGGTCAATGCAGGGTATAAAGTGGTGGAGTACTGATAGTAGGATAGGGAGTTTGCATAGTGACCCTTTAGATGGAGATGAAAGGGGAGTTTCTAACCACATCTTGATAGAGGTTTGCACTGTTGGGATAAGGGAACGAGGAGGTGGGGCTCCTATCTTAAGAGCAATTAGGGTTGATTTGGATCTTTACGCACGGAACAGTTTTGGATTCCATGAGTGCCCATGTTTTATGTTTGGGGGGTGTCCACCAATACTTAATTGATCTATAAAGCAGGCTTTGTAATAAGCCCCCATTCTTCCTATGCCTCATCATAATTTTGAGAGAGAATCTAGGGTGCTTGTGGTTCCATATATACCATGTGAAATGTTTTTGGACGGAGATGAGAAAAGTACGTGGCAGGGGGATTGTTATGGTGCAGAATAGGTAAAGCAGTTTAGGTAGAAGTAACGTTTTCAGGGTCGCTATTTTCCCTGCTGTTGAGAGTTCTTGGGTTCGTAGATGAGAGAGTTGTTGGGGTAGTGAATCCAGGAAAGGTTTACAATTATGTTTGTAAAGCTGTGAAGTATGTGGGGTCAGTTGGATGCATAGAAATGGTAGCTAGTGAGGGGACGAAAGAAAAGGAAATGTTTTGGATGAGGTCGACTCATCGCAAAGAGGCTGGTACATTAATATCTAGGATTTAGGACTTGGTTGCATTCAATTTGTAGTAGGACACTGCACTGAACTCGTCTAATATTGTCTCATATGTGTCGCATATAGTGATGTCTTGGGGTTGGAAAGTATGAGCATGAAATCGTACACAAAGAGGCTTATTTTGTGTTCAGTTCCTGCTATAGAGAGGCCTGTAATGTCAGAATGGAAAATTAAAAAAAAAAAAATCATGTTTAATAGTTTGTTATAAAATTTTGCAAACAGGTCATTTTTCTCCTTCATTGATATGCACTGATGAGGCGGCACAGGTGGGCACTGATGGGCTGTACTGATGGGCACTGATAGGCACAGATAAGGTGGCACTGATGGGGACAGATAAGGCAGTACTGATGGGTACAGATAAGGCGGCACTGATGGGCACAGATGGGCACATATAAGATGGCACTGATTGGTGGTACGGATGGGTGACACGAATGGGTGTTACTGATGGGTGGCACTGATAGGTACCACTGATAGATGGCACTAATGGGCACTGATAGGTGGCACTGATAGGTGGCACTGATGGGCGGCACTGATGGGCACTGGTAGGTGACACTGATGGGCACTGAGGTACAGCACTGTTGTTGAGGCAGATTGTGGGCACTGATGGGTGGCACTATAGGCACTGATGGGTGGCACTGTGGGCACTGATGGGTGGCACTGTGGGCACTAATAGGCGGCACTGTTGACTTTTCTTAGTTGGCACTAGCAGGGGGCACAGGTGGGCACTGATAAGCTGGCGCCGGCATTTCATGATCGAGGCGCAAGGAGGAAAAATAGCCGGTTACCGGCTCTGTTGTCATCACATGATCAGCTGTCCTTGACTGACAGCTGATCACGTGGTAAGGGGTCGGGAACGACCCCTTACTCGGATCCGTGATCCAGCGAGTCTCACAGACTTGCTGATCACAGAGCGTGCCGCACACGCCCTTCAGGGGGTGCGCAAGACGCTTGTGCACGGGACTACGTCAATAGACGTAGTTCCGGCAAAGCAGGTCCACGCTGTAGCCGTCATTCGGCTATAGCACAGATCTCTAGTGGTTAAAAATGTTTGGTCATATGATAAGTGTTACACTGTATGTGCTGTGGTAATATTTGATATGATAGATCCTGATTTATATATTTCATTCTATAATAATCATAATTAAGCATCAAAGAGATTATAAGTTATACATTAATTAGAATTAGGAATGACTTGTCTAGATGATTTAGAATTTCTGGCTTTCCATGTCTGTATGCTTAACAGGTTATAACCAATTATGATTAATACATTTTAGTATTTTTTAATTAAAGTCATTATGTTGTATTAATAGACACAATTAATTAACAGCAAATTTGAAGGTAGCTGTGAAGATTGTTTTTAAAGCAGATTAATAATCTGCTTTATAATTTATACATTATCTGTGGACAAGGTATAATTTTAAATGTATGCAGATATCATTAAGTATCGTAGATATGCCTTTTCAGCAGCTTAGAAACTTGTATCACTGTATAAACACTTTCATGTCCGGGTGTAATCAAAACCTCCTATTTTTAAGATTGGTATGTAGTGGTTTATGCAACTATAATTTTTTTTAATATAGAATATAATTAGATAGAATAATCTATAGAATAAAATAGAATTATTAAAGAATAAAACACTGCACTGGTATGTCTAGTGAACAGGGATGCTGGCTGGCTGCTCTGCTAACACTGTATGCCAGTGCAGCCAACCAGTATTTCTGATCACTAGGCACACCAGTACAGTCTCGCCATACCAGTTCAGCCAGCCACAGTTGCCCCTGATTGATTGTGACCCCAGTACAGTGTCACCATACCAGTGCAGCCAGACAGTATCTTGATTGTCCCTACACCTGGACGATGTCCCCAGACCAGTGCAGTGTTACTGTTCACTGCCACACCATAAAAGTGCAGCTTGCTAAAGTGTCCCTGATCACCACCACAACAGTCTCAGTGTCTTTAGACAAGTGCAGTCAGCAATGGTGCTCCTGATCACTGTCACACCATGGCCAGTGTTATCAGACCAGTGTAAGCCAGCAACGGTCTTCCTGATCACCACCATACCAGTCCCAGTATCAGTAGACCGGTGTAAGCTGGAAACAGTGTTCTTGATCCCACCACCCCATTCCCAGTGTTACCAGACCAGTGTAAGCCAGCAACTGTATTCATTATAACCCCCGACACCAACCCAGTGTCACCAGACTGCTGTTTGCCTGCAATAATGTACATAATAACCACCATGCTAGATCTGTGTCATCAAGCCATTGTAATCCAGCAACAGTTTTTCCTGATTGCCGCAACACCAGTCCCAGTGTCTCCAGACTAGTGCAGCCATCAACAGTGTTCCTGATCACCACCACACCAGTACCAGTGACCAAAACTAGTGCAACCAGCAACAATGTTCCTGATCACTGCCACACCAATCCCAGTGTCACCAGACCAATTTAAGCCAACAACAGCATAGCATTTCTGATAGCCACCACAACAGTCCAAATGTCACCAGATCAGTGTAAGCTAGTAACAGTGTTTCTGATCACTAGCCACACCAGTCCCAATGTCACCAGATAAGTGTAAGTCAGCAACTGTGTTCCTGATCGCTACCACACCAGTGACAGTCTCACTAGACCAGTGCAGCCAGCAAGAATATTATTGATCTCTAGCCATGCCAGTGCTAGTGCCAACAGAGCCAGTGCAGCCAGTAACAGTGTTCTTGATGACCATCTGACACTGGTCTGTTTATTGACCATGTTTTTTCCTGCTGCCTGGAGAGATCCTTCTGCCTGCTTATTGACCATGTCTCTACCTGCCCCCCGAACTGACCCATCTGAACATCCCACTGACTACATTCCTGTGAGACACCAGTCCTAGCTATCGCCTGCAGACAACTGCACGGGGGACTCTTTTGTACCCTCTACCCTCACCCTCTTGTACTTCTTGGTCAGTGAACATAGCATTCTTGGGGGCAGTCATGTACCAGTAGACTAGACTTGCTTGGCTTATAGGTAGGTGGACTGCTATAGATGATGCTACACTACTATATACCCTGACCACTTGTACAGAGGCAAGCATTACAGTACACAATTTTTAATATCAGTGTTGCTTGATTTTTTGTGATACACAAAATACAATATCTGATTCATAATCAGTCCAAACATTAAAAAAGTCTCACAAATGTGTTATCCCTGTACTTTGGAGAAGTAGCAGAATGTACTTTGCGTTGCAATTCTAAGTATGGCCATGCTGTGTGTGAGAAGTATCCTATTAAATTGACAACGTTGAGTAAAAATAAATAATATAAATCAATTTAATTGTCTTTCTGCATTTTCCAAAAACTTGTGGCAAAAGACTCACCATGCCACTTAAAAGAACCTTGGGGAGTTTACGCTCCAAAATGTAGTAATTTTGTGGGTTGAAAGTCCAAAGGTGCTTCTTGAAATCTGGGATAAAAAATGCAGCTAGGTTGTGAAAATATCTCACATATGTGGTATCCCCATACTTAAAAGGAGTAGCAGAAAATTTTTTGGGTGTAATTCGAAGTATACGCATACTATGGGGGTTATTTCCGAAAGGCAAATCCATTATACACTGCAAGTGCACTTGAAAGTGCAGTCGCTCTAAATCTAAGGGGTAGATCTGAAATGAGGGGAAGCTCTGCTGATTTTATCATCCAATCATGTGCAAGCTAAAATGCTGTTTTTTTATTTCCCTTGCGTGTCCCCCTAGGATCTACAGCGACTTTGCTTGAAAGTGCCCTTTTTAAGTGCACTTTCAAGTGCACTTGCAGTGCAAAGGGGATTTTCCTTTAGTAAATAACCCCCCATGTGTTTGAAACATCTTACTCATTTCTTACTAATTTAAAACTTTGTGTAATTTTTTTTTTTTTTAGTGCAGACTTCTTTGAAAATCAGTGAACCAATCACACAAGCAGGGAATTATGTTTCTGGGGGCTTCCTGTACACATTCTGTGTACAGAACACCCCCAGGTTGCCATATTGCATTGCATTTTCAGAAAATTACAGAGCTGCAGATTGAAAAGGAAAGGTAATTTTTTTTAGAAACATTTAATTACAATTATATGGAACAACTCTTTTAGCTGTATGAGGATTATTAAACTCTTTAGGTATTCCCTGCATGCTAGCTGACATACAGTATGCTTGCAAACATTTTAAATGAACAGAGACAATAAAATTCTGCAGTGTGGACATGTGATGTAGTCCTAAGCAATCGATTTGTTTACAGAATAACGCTTTAACGTATTCACTTTAATGTTCTAAAAATACCATGAAACAATAGATCGTTATTGCTCAGAATACATTTAAGCTTTCGTATGACTGCCTCAAACAGAGACTGTTTACAACTGCAATATATTTGCAGACTTAGTGACTCTGCTGTTATCGAAGTTGTGTATATTTTCTCACCTGTCATACAATGATGCTCTTTCAGACCACCTTAGGCATTTCATGGCTCAAGAGACCTAAATATAAATATACTTAAATATTTTTGTTTCGTTTACACAACTTTTGTTTCCTAAGAGATGCTCTGACCTTTCACAATGACATTTTAATGTGATGTTTGGCTGACGATAATCTTTAAAATTTTAAGGAAAACCAGTTCTACTACATCAAGAACTAATTCAGTTATAAAACTAAAATATACTGACAAACTCTTCAAACGAAAGTAACTATGCACAGAGATAACACACTGCCTCTCTGTTTGCACTACTTTAACCTCTTCAGCCCCAGAAGGTTTACCCCCCTTCCTGACCAGGCCCTTTTTTGCGATTCAGCACTATGTTACTTTAACTGACAGTTTGCGTGGTCGTGCAACGCTGTACCCAAATAAAATTGAATTTCCTTTTTTTCCGCCCAAAAATAGAGCTTTCTTTTGGTGGTATTTGATCACCTCCGTGGTTTTTATTTTTTGCACTATAAACAAAAAAAGGCCGACAATTTTGAAAACAAAAACAATAGTTTTTACTTTATGCTATAAAACATTCCCAATTAAAAAAAAAAAAAATCTAATTTATTGAATTTTATTTATTAATCATCAATTTAGGCCAATATGTATTCTGCTACTACTGTACTTGGTAAAAAAAAAGTCCCAAACTACACTATGGGATGTAAAGGCGCTGCCTAAATCTAATAAGTGGTTGTGTTAAAAAAGTTGGAAAAATAAAATAAACCATCTAATAACGTGTCCTATCTCTTCAAATTACAAACGACACAAACATTATAGTGTTAAATCGTATGAGTGCTCAATATAACATTTGCAATCCTGGACGGCTAATAAAAAGTTCCATTAACCAGAAAATACACATAGTGCTCAGTGTGCTTAACGTGCAAAAAGTGTCCATACAAAAGATTTGTCCATAAAAACTGGAATATACTGTAAAAATCCACTGGTGTAAACCAAAAAAAAAAATCATAGTTCAAAAAATATAATAGCTTCCAAATGACTTGTGCCTCGATAAACAATATCTCTTGGTGAAAAATTAGGTGAATTCCACACGTGCTCCTCCCCTCTCCGCTCCACACTCACCAGAAAGATGTACCCCTGCAAAGTTTTCAAAGTTCCAAAATCGCACATTTAATAGTGCTGCAGGGTCAGTACAAATACCACAGCAATAGATCTGGGACACCTTTGCGTTCCACAGACTGGAAGCAACGCGATGGGGCTTCAAGCTCCGCGTTACAAGTTTCATTATACAGATGTCATCAGAAGAATAGACTGCTTCTGATGACGTCTGTATGATAAAACGTGTAAGGCAGAGCTTGGAGTGTCATCACAATATTTCCAGTCTGTGGAACGCAAGGCGTCTCAGATTTATTGCTGTGTGTTTGTACTAAACCTGTGTGGAATTCACCTAATTTTTCAACAAGAGATATTGTTTATCTAGGCACAAGTCACTTTGGAAGTTATTATATTTTGTTGAACTGCCATTTTTTTTTTGGTTTACACCAGTGGATTCTTACAGTATAATCCAGTTTTTATGGACAAATATTTTGTATGGACACTTTTTGTACAAATATGCACACTGAGCACATTATATGTGTATTTTTTGGCTTATGGAACTTTTTATTAGCTATCCAGGATTGTAAACGTTATATTGAGCACTCATATGATTTAACACTAATAATGTTTGTGTGCTTTGTAATTTAAAGAGATAGGACACGTTATTAGACGGTTTAATTTATTTTTCCAACTTTTTTAACACAACCACTTATTAGATTTAGGTAGCGCCATTTTACCTCCCCTTTCCTTATATCTTTCTTACCAACTCTGTGGAGATTTGGGGGTAGGCAGAAGCCACATCTGTTTTACCATAGCATGGAAAATAACAACTTATTTCAGTCTACAAACTATGGGATATATTTATGGAATTTTTATTTTGTTTATTGCTTTTACTAGTAATGGCGACAATCAGCAATTTTTAGTGGGACTGCAACATTGTGGTGGACAAATCAGACACTAAGTGAAACTTTTTGGGGACCAGTGACACCAATACAGGGATCAGGGCTAAAAAAATGCACTATCACTGTACTAATGGCACTGGCAGGGAAGAGGTTAACATCAGGGGCGATCAAAGGGTTAAATGTGCTCCTAGGGAGTGCTTTATAACTGTGTGGGGGATGCTTTGACTGGGGGAAGACAGAGATCTGTGTTCCTGCTTAGCAGAAACACAAGATCTCCATCTTCCCCTCTCACAGAACCACGGTCTGCCTTGTTTACATAGGCATATCACCATTCTGCGTCTCCTGAGAACGATCACGGGGTGCCAGCGAACATTGGGTCTGCTGGACCCACTGAATGGCTCCCGCTGGTTCCAATCACAGCGGGAGTGGGTCACCTGCAGCGCACGTTCGAGGTGCGCATCTTCATTGGTCTCACGATTCAATTCAATTATGATTATCCTGTCAATGATTCAATTCCGCAATGCATTACAATGCATCACGATTACTGCCCATGCTCCATTTTTTAAATTTTATCTGTTCTTAAAAAAAAAAGACAACACTCTCTGCATGTAGCAAAGTCTAATCACAGTAGACAACTTAAAGAGGGGCTCCAGGCTCCCAAAATACTAGAGGAGATGGTCAGAGACTGCAGACATGGTACAAGAGATAGTCAGTCAGAGACTGCAGACATGGTACAAGAGATAGTCAGAGACTGTAGACATGGTACAAGAGATAGTCAGAGATTGCGGTCATGATACAAGAGATGGTCAGAGACTGCAGGCATGATACAAGAGATGGTCAGAGACTGCCGGCATGATACAAGAGATGTACAGAGACTGCGGACATAATATAAGGGATGTAAAAAGACTGCGGACATAATACAAGAGATGAACAGAGACTGCGGACATGATACAAGAGATGGACAGAGACTGCGGACATGATACAAGAGATGGACAGAGACTGCGGACAACATCCCCCCAAAAGACAATGTATGCCATTTCATTAATTATGGTTTATGTATGTCTTACTTTTGTATGTCTTACGTTTTGCTCATCAATGCCCCACACTTGCAATGCATGGCTGCATGTGTGGGGCAGTGATGAGCAAAACCATAAATCATACAAAAAAAGTATCAATGAAGCTGTGATGTGAATCAATCACTAAGACAATAAGAAATAAATAAACCATAATTAATTAAATGGTATGGTCACTTTAATGTTTAGGTCCACTATCAAGTTTATTTATTATTTTTATTACGGTCTGACTTAAGTACGTGATGATGATGACAGAGTGTGCACTGGTTTCCCGCTGCCCGCAGCAGCCTGTGAGGAGGACGGAGGAAACAGCGGCCATCCAGTATTCTTCTGGCTCGCTTGGGGTCTCCCACTGACCGCTGCACCCTGTAAGGAGGACAAGTGCGGGATGCTGGCTCAGGTCTCCTGCAGCAGCCTGTGTGACAGTGAGCCGAGGAGCAGGAAGAGGACTCTCTTGAGACTGGGAATCGGGGACACTGGCTCCACATGTCTCCTCTCCTGTAGCAGCCAGCTCAACATGCAGTGACACCGGTCGGCTGGGGATGACGTCAGAAGGAGGCAGGAAAAGAGGGCGCGGCTAATGCCCACAACTCATTTCAGCTCCGTTCGGAGTGGCAGGGCACAGCGCATTTTGGCTGCTTTGGCGGCTAATGCCCACGGCTGATTTTAGCTCCGTTCGGAGTGGCAGGGCAGAGCGCAGATGACGTCATCCCAAAATCAATTATTTTGGTCACAGCATCAATGCCGAATCGTGGATGGCTGAATCGCGATGCACCGATGCTGCGATTAAATTCAATTAAACCCCTAGCGCACATGCCCCAGACCCGGTGCACAAAATCACGTACAGGTACGTGATTTCACGCAGGAGGACTGCCCTGCCACAGTATATGTATCTGCGTGGGGCAGTCCAGAAGGGGTTAAGAAAATCACTGCCTTCCTATTAACAGATTGATACAGCGGGTAAAATAAGTATTTAACATGTCACCATTTTTCTAGGTAAATATATTCCTAAAGGTGCTGTTGAAATTATCTTTTCACCACATGTTGATAACAACTCATGCAATCCATACATACAAAGTAACAAAAACAAATCAGTTCAGAAATTAAGTTATGTGAGACAAAATGGAATGACACAGGGAAAAAGTAATGAACACAAGAAAAAGGGGTGCAAAAAGGCATTGAAAGCCAAGACACCAACTAAAATCTATCAGTAATTAGAAAGTAATCCTGCTCCTTGTCATTACAAATTAATATCAGCTGGTTCAGTCTCAACGGATGGCCTATAAAAAGGTGTCGGGTAAAAGCAAAGAGCTCTCTCAAGACCTTCACAACCTTATTGTTGCAAAACATACTGATGGCATTGGTTACAGAAGGATTTCTAAACTTCCGAATGTTCCAGTGAGCACTGTTGTGACCATAATCAAGAAGTGAAAAGAACATCATTTCACTATAAACCGGCCACGACCAGGTGCTCCTCACAAGATTCCTGACAGAGGAGTGAAAAGAATTATCAAAAGAGTTGTCCAAGAGCCAAGGACCTCTTGTGGAGAGCATCTGAAAGACGTGGAATTAGCAGGTACAATTGTTTAAAAAATAATAATTCTACAAGTAATAAGTAATGCACTCAACTGTCATGGCCTGTATGCATGCTCACCAGGCATGACTCGATTGTTTGAAGAAAATGCACATTGAAATTTTTTTAAAGTTTGCTGCACAACATTTAGACAAGCCTGTGAAATACTGGGAGAATATAGTCTGGTCAGATGAGAACAAAATTGAACTCTTTGGATGCCATAATACACAACATGTTTGGAGGTCAAATGACACTGTACATCACCCCAAAAACACCCCTATACCAACAGTGAAGTTTGGAGGTGGGAACATCATGGCGTGGGGCTGTTTTTCAGAATGCGGTACTGGAAAACTTCATATCATTGAAGGAAGGATGAATGGAAAAATGTACCAAGACTTAATTAAGCAATTGTCTAGATCTATTATGTGAGTGCATACTATATTTTTAATAAAATTAGTTTTTACATTCTTCACTATGGTAACAGGTAACATCAGCTAATGGTGAGTAAAGTCACAGTATAGATACCATTGGAAGGATGGTTTATTGCTATATATTCTTGACCATTTATTATGTAATGATCCATATAATTTGGTAAGTGGCTTTGAAGATGTATTACATGTGAGTAGAGATATTTGAGAGCACTTTGGGAAATATGTGGAAGATGGAGCTTCCAAACACATTTTGGAGATTGCATTAAGCTGCTAATTTTTAAGTTTCTTCTGGCTTAAAAATCTGATCAAAGTTTATTTGTGGTTTTCTTATAAACATTTTTGCACGTTGCACTTTGCATTTTTATTTGGCAATTCATGGGGTTATGTATGGACTTTTATATGGACAATCAAATGTTTTCGGTCTAAAAATATTTACATTTGTTGGAATATCATACCTTTTCACTGTACATTTTGAGGGTATAGCGCTACACTTTATAGTTTTATAATTTAATACTTTATGTATTTATAAATGTATTCCTTACATTGGGGAAAAAGAGAACTAAGAATATAAAGGCAAGAACTGAATGTGCTAACATTTTTCTTTGGGTAGAAAACGATGTTGTTTTGATATTAAAGGGGAACTAAACCCTCCTATTGTCAAGGAAGCTGTCATCTTAGCCTCTGTTTGATCTGCATTTTCTATGGTGCTGCACATGTGATCTGATCAGTTATGACAGCAGCCAGTTTGATCAAAAGCACAAGCAACTGTGACAGTTATCATTCACAGTTTGCCTTGAATGTAACTGTTTTAGGAAACTGTTAAACTGATGGTTTCGTTTTCTTTAAGAAAGTTAAGCAACCATATAAACAATTTGCTAGTACTTTTGTGAAAATTATTTAGCTTTCACTATGTTTTTGGAAAATGTTTTCTTTACATCACACATTCTTTTTCTGTTATTTATTTCAGTTTTACAGTCCAGCTTTCTAATATGTAGCAACATAAGTCTTCATATGCAGTAACTATACACGTGTCTTTACAAACCAGAAGATTTAGCCAGGAATAATTAGATGAATTGCAATAAAAAGGGGCTGTGGCAGCTTCAAAGTAGCTTCCAGACATGGCTGACTGCCAGAAAAGGAAGAACATTTTATCTTTTTCATCATTTTAATTTTTGTCAACACTTACAGTAATCGAAAGCACTCTATATGCATTTAATATGAGTTTAAGCACAAATGATGGAACTCCCACACAGCAAAGGTACTTGTAGTTGCTTACCTTCACCTGTCTGTAGAATAATTATTGAGAACATCTAATATTAGCTAAGTTTGAGCATGATAGCTTGACAGAATCTTCAGTAAAGAAAAATTACACCATCTGTCAGATTTAAACCTGCCTAATTATGGAACACATTTACAGCACACATATACTTTAGGAGTTTGTGCTGATACTCATACGGCTAATGCATTTTCAAAGTGGCCACTGGAACTTGTGAATATGGTTGTGTGAGTAATAGTTATTGTTAATGTGTATGTCAGCACAGAAAGAAGTAAAGGCATGTTCATAATGTGGTGAATGATTTAATTTTCGAAACTTAAATGGGAGTTCCACCGACATATTCCATTTTTTTTTTAAAGCCATCTGCTGTTATCCTCCTAATGTAATGCAGCATACACTATTCTCATCAATCGCACCACTATATTATTTTATTGTAAAAACAAACCTTATATTTCTATGCCTTGAGCATTTACATCTTGCTAGTGGGCATGCAAAGCCCACTAGGATAGTCTTCTGGGATACGGTGCTGCTGAATAATCAGCATGGACCGCCTGTTCTCGCGCATGCGCATTCTAACAAACTCGCTGGGCAGGAAACTTCTATGGCTGCCATCACAACGGCTTTGTATTATCGCGATGAGGAGAATAGCCGATGTCCACTGACTCCTGGGAATTATGACAAACATTTCCCAGGAGCCAGTGCACAGCCGGATATTGCACACTTAGCCACGGATGGGAGAGACAGGAAGTGGAGAAGAATTCTTTTTAAATAAGGTAAAGAAATATCTGGAAAAAAAAAAGGCCATTGAAGAAAGTATGTCAGGGTCTGAAGCCAATAATGTGGAGTTTAAAACGTGGGTGTAACTCCGCTTTAAAAAAATTGTTTGCTATTTAGACAATGTCAGATCCTTTCCCTTATATAAAGAGTATTTGCTGGCTCGATTTACATGCATGATTCTGGTTGAAGCTGCTTTTTCTGCTGTAAGCTAAACATCTAGATTTCCTATTCTTTAACAGGAAATCCAGGTCTAGGTGAAATACAGTGAGTGTTACAGTCTCCAGCCCCCAGTCTGTCCTCATAGTTAGGGATGAGTTTAGTGTTGGTGCAAAGGTAAGTGTGGACTGAACACTGGCTAGCATTGAATGTTAAGGGCATTTGGTGTACATGAACTTCCAGCTGTCAATGGTTGCTAAAGTAGCAACAGGTGCTTGCACCCACAACATCCTTACCAATCACTGACCTCACCTGGCCCATTCACTTAGCTAGCTAGGAATCCATGGCCAGGTAAGCAAATGGGAGGGGATAAAAAAGAGTCACATCATTGCCTAAATATGGGCACAATGCCATAAAAAACAGTTTATATTGCCGACAAAAGACAATAAAATTTTAATCCAATTACCCCAAAGTTTTTGAATTGTCAAAAACTGTCTGTTGTGGTTTTTACTTTTTGACACTTTTTTGGTGAATGGGTAGGAGTACAATGTACCCGATGCCCATTCACATGGGGGGGCAGGATCTGTTAAAGGGGGCTTCCAAATTCCGATAAGCCCCCCACCAGCAGGCCCCGACAACCAATGGCCAGGGTTGTCGGGAAGAGGCCCTTGTCCCCATCAACATGGGGACAATGTGCTTTTGGGAGGACCAAAGCACCCTCCCCATGTTGAGGGCAAGCGGCCTGGTGGTTCAGGAGGGGGGGTGCATGCTTGTCCCCCCCTTTCCTGGCCTGCCAGGCTGCTTGCTCGGATAATTGTATATATGGTCTACACTGAATGCACTGTGTGTATGTATATGTATGTATGTATATATATATATATATATATATATATATATATATATATATATATATATATATATATTTATTTATTTATACAGTATCTCACATAAGTGAGTACACCCCTCACATTTTTGTAAATATTTTATTAGATCTTTTCATATGACAACACTGAAGAAATGACACTTTGCTACAATGTATAGTAGTGAGGGTACAGCTTGTATAACAGTGTAAATTTGTAAATTTGTTGTCCCCTCAAATAATTCAACACGCAGTCATTAATGTCTAAATCTCTGGCAACAAAAATGAGTACACCCCTAAGTGAAAATATACAAATTGGGCCCAAAGTGTCAATATTTTGTGTGGCCACCATTATTTCCCAGCACTGCCTTAACCCTCTTGGGCATGGAGTTCACCAGAGCTTCACAGGTTGCCACTGGAGTCCTCTTCCACTCCTCCATGACGACATCACAGAGCTGGTTGATGTTGGAGACCTTGTGCTCCTCCACCTTCCATTTAAGAATGCCCCACAGATGCTCAATAGGGTTTAGGTCTGGAAACATGCTTGGCCAGTCCATCACCTTTACCCTCAGGTTCTTTAGCAAGGCAGTGATTATCTTTGAGGTGTGTTTCGGGTCATTATCATGTTGGAATATTGCCCTGTGGCCCAGTCCCCGAAAGGAGGGGATCATGCTCAGCTTTAGTATGTCACAGTACATGTTAGCATTCATGGTTCCCTCAATGAACTGTAGCTCCCCAGTGACGGCAGCACTCATGCAGCCCCAGACCATGACACTCCCACCACCATGCTTGACCTTAGGCAAGACACACTTGTCTTTGTACTCCTCCCCTAGTTGCCGTCACACACGCTTGACACCATCCGGACCAAAAAAGTTTATCTTTCTGTTTCATCAGACCACAGGACATTGTTCCAGTAATCCATGTCCTTAGTCTTCTTGTCTTTAGCAAACTGCAGGCTTTCTTGTGCATCATCTTTAGAAGAGGCTTCCTTCTGGGACGACAGCCATGCAGACCAATTTGATGCAGTGTTCAGCAAGGGTTGTGGGGATAAGGCCATTGTCCTCATCAACATGGGGACAAGGTGATTTGGGGGGCTACCCCAAAGCACCCTCCCCATGTTGAAGGCATGTGGCCTGGTAAGGTTCAGGAGGGGGGGCGCTCTCTCATCCCCCCTCTTTTCCTGCGGCCTGCCAGGTTGCATGCTCGGATAAGGGTCTGGTATGGATTTTTGGGGGGACTCCCACGCCATTTTTTTTTAAATTTTGGTTCAGGGTTCCCCTTACTATCCATACCAGACCTGAAGGGCCTGGTAATGGACTGGGGGATCCCATGCCGTTTTTTTTCAATGACCTCTTTTATCTGTATTGCCTGGAATGACAATTCATTATAGCCGCGAGTACTTTTTAATGACTGTTTTTCCTTTAGAAATTGAATTTTGTGCAGGGACTGCACAAACATGTGCCACTTTACAGACATACTATAGCCCCCCCCCCCCCCCCCCCCCCCCCCCCCCAGGTACGAAATTTTAAGGAATATTTCACTTTTATTGTTTCAATTTAAGCATTATAAAAATCACTGCTCCCCAAAAAAATGCAGTTTTTAAAACTTTTTTTTGCATTAATACATGTCCCCTGGGGCAGGACCCAGGTTCCCAAACACTTTGGATGACAATACCATGCATATAAGCCTTTAAAATTAGCACTTTTGATTTCTCCAATAGACTTTTAAAGGGTGTTCCGCAGCTTTCGAATTTGCCGCAAACACCCCAAATTGTTCGCTATTCGGCGAACATCGGGCTCATCCCTAGTAGTGAGGTATGGTAGCGATGGAAACATTTATTTTATGTAGAGGCCTGGTTGTGAGGGACAGTCAGGACAGGAATAACGTATGTCAGGCCTAATTCCAACTTTTGTCTGTTTCAAGCGGAGGGATAATATCAGGGAAGTGTCTCTCTTGCAACCTCTGACACCATCAGAATATAGGCTTTCAGATGCAGGGCCTTGCTGGTAAATAAGGGTTGTTACAACCTCTTGTTGGTAGTTTAGGAATGAGCCATGTCTTCCTGTGGCTTATAGATGATGAAAGATTTGTAAATGGCCAACTACAATAAGATAAAATTAGATAGAATAGATTGAAACACTTTTATACCAGTGAATGAATCTTCAGGTTGCCAGGTCGGGCTTTCTTCTTTGGTCATTTAAATCTACACCTCCCATTAATTGATTGCATTTGTGTATGCAAAGAGATTTTTGCATCAGACTGTGCCTTCCATGGATTTCCAGTGAGGTGTCTTCATGGATGGAAGACAAGACATACGCATCCGGATCCATTTAAAGGCCAACATTTCCTCATTGTGCAAACTTGCTGACTCCTTCTTTTCAGTTTTATGGTGACAGTCTTTGTGGAAAGCTCTTGCAATTTGTTTTCACTGTACAACAAGCTACAGTTTGCTACAGAAAAAGGTGTTGGAAAAGTGTCAGGCTGGTATAGAGATTGTCCACATAGAAGTGATATACCTGATGACATAAAGGTGAAAAAATGTCCCACACTATTTATCCACTGCTACCCATATAACTTGGGCATCCAGGCAGCTCCAGGTGGTTATCTTTCTCTTCGTAATCATGGAAGTCTTATATTTACCTGTGCCCATCTTACAAAGTTTATATAACATCACCCTTTAGATGGCATATTTACTGGGGGATATACTGTTTGATGCCCAGTCTGTTTGTAAAATGTATAAGGGGCAATGCAAATATTTTTATTGGGAGTAAACATTTCTGAAAATTTGGGGGGAAAATGATTAATAAATTAGCTTATTTTGTAAAGCCTGTCATATTCAGGGTGACTTCAGGGAGGGCACAGGAAATTGTCGATAAATCTCATAATTATTTCGATTTAGTTTTGGTCATAGTCTTTTAACTAAAATGCCATTTTATTTTTTGTTGTATTTTAGTCATCAGAATTGTTTTAGTTATAATTTAGTCCACTTAAATCCCCAGTACATTTTAGACAACTAAAGTAATTTTATTCAACTAAAATCGAATGGGTTTAGTTAAATGGGTTTAGTTAAATTTATTTAATTAAAATGCTTTTCTTTAAACATTTCTCTAGAATTTCCTAGCTCGTTATATACTCCTGGGGTAAAATCTAATAACATATTATTTAGTCATTAAATAAAGAGAAAGTTCACGTAGGTAAATTTCCCTCCCTCATATTTTCATTCCGTTTTTATTCATTGCTGAAAATTGAAATCGAAATCGAGTTTCATCATAGTTTTCGTCAATTGACAAAAATTCTAATTTATTTTAGTTTAGTACTAGTCATCATGGTAAACATGCCTCTGATGAAAATTATGATGAAAATATGTTCATCAATGAAATTAACACTGTTTATAGCATGTCCTGGCCATAGCTGTGGAATACAGTGATATATGGCAAATGAGGTGTGTGGACCAATAAGGCCAAGTAAGATATAATATAAGTCCTCAGTGAAAAACAAGTAAAAAAACTCAAGAGTTCTACAATTTTCTGCTTCTACCTGAATGTCTGGTTGAGTTGTAAATGGGGGGATGATTGGTGCTGCTAAAGAAGAGGGAAAACATAAAGCATGTGAGCGTATATGCATCATTGTGCATTTTGGTGCACATTAATGTGTGTTGAGTTAAGGCAGTCCATTTGAATGGAATGTACCAAAAAAGAAGAATGTACTTTTGCTGAAACATGCCAAAGTCCATTGGGGAGCCAATAATGATGGTGCGAGTTACTGCGATGCAGTGCTATTCAGAAAGAATGGAACTGCATCACTTTAAGACAGTGCAGTGCTATAAAAGAGCCCATTATGTATACCATGCTGTATGTTACCTATTCTGAATTGCATTATAGAAAGGAAAAAAAAAGAGTTTAGTCTAGTGTGTTTATACAAAGACACCAGAGTGCTGCGGAAGAGGAATCATCCTCAAAATGTGTCAGCATCTGCAGGCCTCTATGGCATCATCATAAGCCCATTTGGGGTACCAACGGTGGTTATAGTTGTTTCCTTTGTGATATGAGACAAGCCAATCAACAAATACAGTTTGTTTGTAAGTATAATATACTAGACATGTGCATTTGTTTTTGTCCGAATGCATTTTCGTCCGAATTACGCGCAGAATTCGCAAACTGAAAGATCTGACATAAACAAATGCTTTATTTTCGTTTTCGTTGTGACAACAGTTCAATATAGATAGGAGATTCGACATGATGCTGACAATAGCAATCTGTGTCCATCGAACCTGTGGTCGAATGTGCCTAACCTTAGCTCTATTAGCCCAAGATTATTCTACATAGAGAGAAAAGATTCGACATAGAGAGAAAAGATTCGACATAGAGAGAAAAGTTTCGACATAGAGAGAAAAGATTCGACATTATAGAGACAATAGCCAAAATGGTTGAATGCGCCTAACCTAACTCTAATAGTCCAAGATTATTCGACACAGAGAGAAAAGATTTGACATGAAGATTCCACGCTCCGTCTAATCTTCTTAGAACATTCGACAGACACCATAAGCCTTCAATGACAGATTCAACCTTAATAATTTCGGAATTTCGGACGAATGCATTTTTTAACGAAACAAAATAAATAAAAACGAATTTCAGGAGTAACTAAATGAATGTATTTTTCGGACGAAAACGAAATTCCAAAACAAAATATTTCAGTGTGTACATGTCTATAATATACTACCTTTATCATTTTAATAAATGGTGTGTTTATATTTATCCACTAGGCTGATGCGTCCCCCTTTTCTTTTTTTTCTTTTTTTTCTATAATGCAGTTCATATGGATCACCCCTGTCTAAGGAAGGGAGCAAGGTCTAGTGGACACCATATAGTGGATGCTACTTCTGTGTATTCAAGATAACTGTAAGAGAGAGAACATCTACCTTCTTCTCACTTTATTTTTGTTACAAACTTGAGCACAGGAGCTGGATTTGTTAACTTATTCTGCATTGCCTGTTTCATTATGTCATGCTAAATAATCACCATTGTTTACTGCTTCATTCCATATGCCATGCTGTAGGTTCTCTATTTTGAAGCACCTCATTCCATATGCCATGCACACTCCCTCATTAAGTGTTATTTTTAAATAATGTACTCCCTGGTTGAATAAAACTCACCTTTCCTGTGTAATCTATGGAAAATCACCACTGCCTCCTCTTTAGTCCTTTGTCACCTGTGCTGATAATTAGGATGTTGAACAATAATATTTTTTGTATGTTGGGGTCTTGCTATGGGGCCCTGTGATTTCTAATTCACCCCTGATGACATTTCATGGACATGTTTACTTTCTGTAAGGGGATAGCACCAGATTAAAGGTGGCTATTGCACTGAAAGCTGCCTTTTTATTTTAACCATTGCTGAGCAATTTAATACTATTTTTTTCAGAAAGTGGAGTTGCCTTTAAAATCTATTACTTAAAGTGACACTAAAGCTTATTTTCTTTTTAAATAACAAACATGTCATACTTACCAAACTTAGCTAGTTTTGCACAGAGTGGCCCTGAACATCCTCTTCCGGGGTCCCTCGTTCACTCTCGCGGCTCCTCCCCGCATTAGATAACCCTCCCGAGTCATTCATTCGGCTTCCATAGAAGCCGAATGTATGATTCGCCGCGCCCCCCGGTGCCCAGGTCATTGGATTTGATTGACAGCAGCGGGAGCCAATGGCTGCGCTGCTATCAATCCATCCAATCAGGACCCAAGATACCAGCTTTTGCTGGTGTGCCCATCCCCAGGACGAGATAGAGGGGGTGCAGCTAAGTAAAACGGGGGCTCGGGGGGTTGCAGAATTACAGGAGGTTTTTTACCTCAATGCAACCTTGACGGTTTACAACCTCTTTAAACAATAAGTTCATGTTATAAACTGCAATCAGAGCTAAAACAACAAAAATGTGAAATACACATTGCAAGTGAATAAAAAAATTATTTATACAAATAAAAAAACACTACATGTAAAATACTTATTTTTCTTTGCTTCAACCTGCAACTTGTTGCAGGATCTCTTTAATATGGAGTGTGCCCATTTAAGAGACCAAGGAACTACAGAGAATTAGATAACAAAATAAGAAGTAATGTGTGAAACCACCGAGGATAAATGGAAATAAAAAAATTTATATAAATCAAGAACGTTTTGAAAAAAAAAAGGTAAACATTGTAGGCATGCTGAGTTTCTTTTTTGGAAAGTAAGGATTTCTGGTAAGCTTACAAATGTACATCCACATTGTTTATTCTTTAGGTAATTACAGAACACGAAGCTGAAAGATTTGCAAATCGTTTAATAAAAATGTCAAAAAACCTGGCATGGACAAAATATCAATTTTAGGGGTCATCTAGATCCTAAGCTCAAAACAAATAATTACAGTCAAGCACTGTCTTTCATTCTGGTTCCATACACTTAGGTATTTTAATCCTCTGTAAACATAGTATAAGTCTACTTGCTGACATTTTGCTATTAAGGGTAAAAGGCATGTTAGGTGCTAGTGTTAAAAGCTAGAACACTTTCTTAACAGTGAGGGCTTATTCACACCTGTGAATAGGGACCCGTTTGTGCCCAGGGTCAATCATCTTCCCTAACTAAGGTTACCGCTGAATGTTCATATACATGTGAACAGTGACAGACTGCCGCGGCTTATGTCAGCATTTAATTGCTTGTATAGGCTTGCTGGTCACAGCTGTTCACACACGTACACCTGTAAGTCTTGCTGCAGGAATCTGCTAAACCTCTTCAGCCATTTTGCAGCCACTTATATCTACATGCATTCACTCCACCCATGGCTGCATGGCATTTATAAGGGCGATTTTCCTGGTGGTGACAACAGCGAACAATCTCTGCATATCTGTCCTCTTTCAAAGCCAATTTGCAAGCTTTTTTCAAAAAAAGTTAATTGGAAGCTGACAAGGTCCAGGTTCCGTATGTTTTATACATCTCTTTTTGGAGGGACAGATTGGGATTTAATTCTGTAGCAAATCTGGATACAGCCTTTTTTTTTATTATTATTAAAAATAAATAGTGGAAAATTTGAAGATATAGCATTTTCCTGTATTTCTTTCTAACACAACATTTACAACATTTTTAAAATGGCATTGGAAAAAACAGCTGCTATCCAAGTGTAATTTTAAAATGGCACTAGAGACCCAAATGGTTAAAACTATTGTTCAATCATGGAGCAGGTCTTTTAATGTAGCTTAAATGGCAGCAATAAAAATGCACAATGCCTTTAAATAAAATACAACAAAGAAATAGTTTGAACTTTTCAGGCATTCCGGATACTAGATTGTATTGAAAATACAAGCTTTTTTAATCACATAGGATGTTGGCATTTGGTTGGGAGGGGGGAGACACTCAATGTTTTTTTTTTAACATGTTCAAAAAATGGCTGATCAATTTGTGGAAAAAGAGCCTGGGCGTAGTAATAGTCAATCGGTTAATCTTTATAAGAAGGATTTGTAACTGTTAGATTAATTTAGGCCCAGATGTTTCATAGCATGTAATAAATTATTCCAACTGCTTGTCCACAGCCCCACCACATACATACATAGGGATGTATTAAAGACTCTCTACTTCGGTAGAATGAGCATGGTTGATGATTGGTAAAAGAATGGTATGGCTCTAATAACCTATATCAAAGTGTGTGTGCACCGATTTCATGATGTGTATATTGATTATGCAATTTTATTCATACAGTGTACTTAGCAGCTATGCATATCTCCTGAAGAAGCCTAGGAAGGTGGAACCTGTTGAGAGATTAGCTCTTTATTGTTAATGAAGAGAAACACCTGCTGAACTATGCTCTGAAATTGTGATCATGTAGCCAGATTTCCCTTATTGTGATTTTAAAGATGCATAAATACATGAATGCTTTTAATTCCTTTTTTTTTCATTTGGCAGCTTGAAAGTCCCATTGTCTCACATCCTTTTGTACTTAAAGCGGACCTTTAGTAATTTTTTCAACTTTCCATCTATTAAATCTTCTGCCCTTCTTGTTTTAACTTTGTATAGTAACGTTTTTTTTTCTGCCAGTAAATACCTTATACAGCCTACTTTCTGTTTCTTGTCTGGTAAAAAGCCTAGGCTTTTAACATCATGCACAGCTCTCTCTCACTCTCATGAGACTGTGCCAGGAAGGGAGGGGGATGAGTCACAAGAGGGCCAATAAAAAATGCAGGGCTGCAGTTAAAATGGTTGCAGCCAGACTCAGTTGAGGGAGATTTCTGCAGCATATTTGGCAAGTACAGAATAACAGTATATATAAAATAATATGCAATGTGGTCGGAGGGAAGCTTCAGAATGGCAAAGATGTTGTTATTACAAATTATGTGAGCAGACTGTAGTTCCTCTTTAAAGTGGTTGTAAACCCCATTAATGAAATCTGATCTGTAGTGTTTACTTATCTCTCTCCAAAGCTCTGAGTGATGTGTCATTCTGCTACTCTGTTCTTGTCTATTTAGACTGCAGCTCTGTAAGTTTGTTTCTTCATTCCTCTGCCTATGTGTATGCCCAGACTCCACACCCACTGCTGAATGAGGAAGAAAGATATGTAACACGATGTGCACTTTATGAAGAATGTAAAAAGGGAAAGACTGCAGATATACATGGAAACATATGTAGGGAAATATGTTTCATCTATGTGTATCACCTGAGTCATCTGAGGCTGTTCATTTCACTAGGTATAGGAGAGGGTTTATACACAGGAATATTGTACACAAAAATTCATGTGCGCTCTGTCAGCTCAATTAGAGAGAAATGGGACAAATAATCTGCTCTCTATAGTGGGGAGTCCATGCATAAGAGTTCAAATGCAGCACAAAGTGTGTTGATGGTTACAGGTGGGCTGACTCTGGATGGCTGCCGGCTTAAACAGGCTAGAAGGGGCTTTGTAGACAGCAAAACACAAAAAGAGAGCAGTGCCATGTAAGTTCAGCATGATACAAGCATTTTAATGTAGGACAGACGATTTAGAACTCACAAGATCGTAGAGATCACAGCACATGTAAGGAGGTATAGGAGGTTCATCCACTCTGGAGGAAGGCGGTTGGCTCGCAGAAGGAGAGACAGCTGACGTTCCTGGATGCGCTGGTGGCTCCCAGCACTTCCTGGTTCTCAGAATCGGTTCAGGGACGGCTGTAGACGTCACTTCCGGATGTTCAGGGAGTGGGGAAGAGCACGCGTTCGGAGCATGCGTGCTCCTTCATCAGGCATAGCGGTGGCCAACTTTGAAGAGGTTTTTATATAGTCCATCCGGCCGGGAGATCTTAATGCGGTGCCATGGCAACCACTCAGGAGGCGGACTTATAATTACGGAGTGAGCGGTGGTGTGTCAGGCTGGATTGGACAGAACCAGCTCGTATAAACAAAGAAGATTTTTTTAATGCATTGCAATACAAATAAGCTTATTATACATTGTGCTAGAGAAAATGCAAGGGTGGAGAAAAACAGGAAGAGGGTTTTTTGTAAAAGACTATTTTTGGCGAAGGAGAATTCAAAGTTATCCTGTGATCTGGAAGCAGCTGAGCTGGGATGGAAAAGGAGAAGACTGAAGTAAAGAAATGTATATATCTAGATATGTGAAAAAATGTATATATGTATAAACGAGTAAAATGAAAAGGTTAGGAAAAAATGTATGTGGGTGAAACTTGAAATTAAAGTAGGAATAAAAATAAATATGAATGGAAATGTGAAAATAAAAATAGAAATGGGAATACACATGACAGAAAAATTAATATGAAAATAAGACTGAAATAAAAATGAAAATAAAAATATACAAATAGAGGTAAAAATAAGCATAAGTAAGAATAAGAGGGAGAGTAAAGATAAAATTAAAAATACAAATAGACCTAAAATTATAATTAAAAATGAACGATAAAAATTAAAATAAAATAAGTGAATTTTGTACTGAAATTAATGAGGCCTAAATGATAGATGGAAAGATGCAGACAATGAAGTGGAACAGTAATAGAAAGAATTTGTATATATTTAAAGATGTTTTATTTAATGGGGGTAAAAGGGAGGGGGGGGTATTAGGGAAGACGAAAAGGGGGGGAGAAAAGAGAAAATGGGGGTGGGGCGGTGAAAACCATACTTACTGTTGATGGATGTCTAAGGGGGCAGAGACCTTAAGGGTCATGGACCTAGAGTGATTAATGACAAATCATAACATATGATAGGCAAAGGACTGGACAGAATTTCAAAAAAGAGAAAAAAAAAATGTATCTATTTGGATGATATTTATCTTTCTAAGAGGGAAGGAAGAATGCTTATTAGAAAAAAAAAGTTATATTGGATAAAAAAAAAGTAAGGGGTTAATTTCCATCTCCTCGTTCAACACACCGGGCGTAGGGTAATCCAGTCTGTAAATCCAGTAAGATTCTCTGGGCACAGGTGTTTGTAGCGTTCTGCTGCTGGAAAAGTGTTGGGTATGGCTTTGATTACCCAAACTTTCAAATCATGGGAGGAATGGTTATGATGAATAAGGAAAGGTTTGGGGACACTATGTTTGTCTGACCCTGCATCCACCAGGCGCCTGTGTTCCCCAAAGCTTTTACGTAGAGTACGGATCATTTGGCCTACATATAATAGGCCGCATGGACAGGAAAGACAGTATATCACAAACTTGGATAAGCATGTGTAAAAAGGTAAAACATATTCATTATCCGATTTTTACATATGCCCACCAAAAGAGGTATGCTCCTTTTTCTCTTCTGTAAAGTCGCTTTCCTCAGATCGCATACCTCTCATATAACAATCCACATATTACTCCTGCAACACTTTCCTGCTATTTGAAAATGTCATTCCTCTTTAGATGTAGACTAGTCAATGACTGTTCATGTAATGCCCCTTACACACGATCGGACAAAACCGTGGATTTTTGTTCGAAGGTTGTTGGCTCAAACTTGTCTTGCATACACACGGTCACACAAATGTTGGCCAACAATTACGAACGTGAGAACGTGGTGACGTACAAGACATATGACGAGCCGAGAAAAAGGAAGTTCAATAGCCAGTAGGGCTCCTTCTGCTTGATGTACACATGATCGGAAATTCCGACAACAACGTTTTGTTGGCGGAAAATTTGAGAACCTGCTAGCCAACATTTGTTGGCGAAAAGTCTGACAACAAATGTTCGATGGAGCATACCACACGGTCAGACTTTCAGCCAACAAGCTCACATCCAACATTTGTTGTCGGAAAATCCAATCTTGTGTACGGGGCATTGGAGTTATATTCAATTCCTGTACAGTTCATATGTGGTTTCTTATGCGATTTATATGTTTTTTTTTAATTCAAAAACAGTTTTCAATTAATATTAAACAGTAAACGGGTATGGGTGACTCAAGCGTACAACTCTTTACATAAAGTAAGAATTATTTGCCCCTCCCCCGTCTTCTTTTCTCTCCCCCTTCTCCTATATTATTGATTGTTTCAGCTTTCTCTCTCTTCTCCTCTTACACAATTCACAGACCCCATGTGGGGAGGGAATACTCAAGAATCAGACAACCCAGAGCCAGGGCAATCAGACAGAGAGGAGAAAAACAAAAAAAGGAAAAGGAGGACAGGGAAGACACTGTAAGCTGATAGCTCCAGGGAACTCCTCTGATCATATACAATTCACAAGAAATGTATGCATGAATCAAAGGCTTTTCCTTTTATATTTGAAGAAAGCCCTCACGAACTTAGGGGGGAAATGAGGACGCGACGCTGTGCAATTGGGGGAGGGGCCTGACCATGGCGCCGAGGGAGAGCGTGTGAGAAATGCCCCGGGTGAACCAGCAGGAGACTAACGACGTGGGAAGCCGTGCTGGCTCCCTGAATGACAGCCTCAGAGATAGGCACACAGCGGTACACAAGCACTGGAGCCGGGCAAAGAAAAGCAGGACATTGCAAACCGAAAGCCGGCAGAGGAACATAAGCTCCAGGTGAGGAAGCCTGACCAGCGGAGCACGTTTGAGATCGTCCCGGCCAGCCGGCCCGTCCGCCCCCCCTCCTCCGCCACCTCCGCTGCCCCCCTGGACCCAGGAAGGAATGCTATGGGGGAGAGGTGAGCATAGCAGTGAGAAAAGTGGGAGACATCTGAATCGATGCTGGATGAACTAAGGTAGTTGTGAACAAACTAAACATACTTTATTGACTTTGCATGTCCTCTCTAGTGTTGGCTCACCTCCCCAGGAAGAGGATCTCTTGCGTGCTATAGAGTGTCGTTTCCAACTGCGTACGCCATGAGTGCTAAATACTTAACTGTCTACTGTTTCCTGTGTGTTGAAGTGGCATTACAATTATAAGCATTACAGAATTATAAGTAGGTTGTTGGAACTGTACATCTCTATAACAAATACATAAAAATGGAGTAGGAAAACGGGAGAAACACATCTGAATTGGTTGAAAGGTGAATGTAAGCTATAAAAAAGCCACAATAAGCTGATGGTGAAACAAAATTTTTTTTTCCAATAAGCATTCTTTGTTTTCCTCTTAGAAAACATCCAGATAGATACATTTTTTGTTCTCTTTTTTTAAATGATGTCCCGTCCTTTGCCTAACATATCTTATGATTTGTCATTAATCACTCTAGGTCCATGACCCTTACAGCCTCTGTCCCCTTAGACATCCATCAACAGTAAGTATGTTTTTCACCGCCCCCCCACCCCTCATTTTCTTTCCCTCCCCCATTAAAAATAACATCTTTATATGTATATATACAAATTCTTTCTATTACTGTTCCACTTCATTGTCTGAATCTTTCCATCTATCATTTAGGCCTCTTTAATTTCAGTTCTAAATTCACTTATTTAATTAAAATTTTTATCCTTCATTTTTTATTCTAATTTTAGGTCTATTTTTATTTTCATCTTTACTCTCAC
The DNA here is from genome assembly GCA_028564925.1 of Lithobates sylvaticus. NCBI lineage: Eukaryota > Metazoa > Chordata > Amphibia > Anura > Ranidae > Lithobates > Lithobates sylvaticus. The sequence goes on along the minus strand of CM053029.1, from coordinate 314,692,887 downwards.
TCTTATTCTTACTTATATGCTTATTTTTACCTCTATTTGTATATTTGTATTTTTATTTTTATTTTTTATTTCAGTTTTATTTTCATATTCTTTTTTTCTGTCATGTGTATTTCCATTTTTATTTTAATTTCACATTCCCATTCATATTTATTTTTATTCCTACTTTAATTTCAGTTTCACCCACATACATTTTTTCCTAACACATTTTTTCCTAACCTTTTCCTAACTCCTTTATACACACATACATTTTTTCACATATATAGATATATACATTTCTTTACTTCAGTCTTCTCATTTTCCATCCCAGCTCAGCTGCTTTCAGATCACAGGATAACTTTGAATTCTCCTTCGCCAAAAAATAGACTTTTAGAAAAACCCCTCTTCCTGTTTTTCTCCACCCTTGCATTTTCTCTAGCACAATGTATAAGCTTATTTGTATTGCAATGCATTAAAAGCTCTTCTTTGTTTATAAGACCTGGATCTGTCCAATCCAGCCTGACACACCAGCGCTCACTCCGTAATTTTAAGTCCGCCTCCTGAGTGGTTGCCATGGCACCGCATTAACATCTCCCGGCCGGATGGACTATATAAAAACCTCTTCAAAGATGGCCACTGCTATGCCTGATGAAGGAGCACGCATGCTCCGAACGCGTGCTCTTCCCCACTCCCTGAACATCTTGCAGTGACATGTCCAGCCGCTCCTGAGCCGATTCTGAGGACCAGGACATGCTGGGAGCCACCAGCGCATCCAGGAAAGTCAGCTGTCTCTCCTTCTGAGGGTATCCACCACCATGCTCGATGTGCATATCCTAATGCGCATTAACACGGTCCAATAAATATAAAATAAAAATGAAAAAAGTTGTATGGTGTTTTTATTTCTCTAATGCATGTTTTATGGTCTTGCCTGTCGCCTACGGTCCCATAGACAGTTTTACAGTGTTGGTTCCATAGCATGAAAAGGCCATATAGAGCTTTATACTAGCTAAGTAAACCCATATTTACCATTGGCCGAAAAAGGAATGTTAAGGTACAGCCAACCATGGAATCATACATTTTCAGTCACTTTTCATCATAGACAATCTACATTATTATTTATTTAATCTTTCTTAAATATTAGGGAATACATTTTCTATTTTTAAATTGTGTCTAACTTCAGTCATGCACTGGTAGGGAGTGGGAAAGTGTCACTTGGAAGTTGGAAAGAAGCAACCAGCTTTCTTGGACATTTTGTGAGTATAGACTGCTGAGCGATCTTAAAAATTTCTGAGCTGCTGCCATCCTTCTTGTGCTAGAGGGTCAGGTGTGTTTTCTCTAAGGACATCAGCTGGTGTCCTAAAGGGCTCAGTCTATCTAGTTCTCTGTGAAGGAACTCTGCTCTTGTTGCTCTAAAGAAAGGAGCTAGTGTGTTGTTAACTGCTTCTACTACAAAGCCAAGTCCACAGTTTGCTATATGCAGGGACTTCTGCTTCAGCTTTACAGAAAGGCGTTCACTGACCTCAGCCTGTACATAGTTTCTTTTTTTTTAAGTATCCCACTCAAGTCCCTTAACCCTATCCATGTCTCTAAAAATAAAAACAGCAAAAACAACACCCTACACTGGTTATTGAGGAAAACTGTGGCTGAGATCATGTGCCTGACTGTGGCGCAATCCTCTGGGGAACCTGGGCAAAATTCAGCAGCTCCTACAGGAGTAAGCAGTAAATAGGGAAGCAAACTGAGAGGTAGGCCTGAAATGGAAGGAAATCCAAACCCAGAGAATAGAAGGTGACCCCCATAGGAGATTGCAGAAGCCAACGACATGTGTGAAGGAATCCGGGGACTAGGGGAAACACTGCAGCAAAGGAGGTAAGGAATTGCACAGACAGAAAAACTACAGGCTAAATCGTGACATGTTTAATTATTTGCAGGGTCTTCTTACACTTTTTTTCTGTGTCCAGCTTTGCTAGCCATTCACCAAGGCAAAAATATACATCACATTTTTTTCATAATCATCTGTCATCCTCTTCTATTGAAAAGTGTTTTGACTGGAGATCTGGAGTTCCTCTGTAAGTGACAGGTGACAGCAGATTCAAACCAGAAAGCTATATGTTCAGCTCTGTCAGTAAAGATGAGTTATCGTTCACATTTTAGTTTCCTGAAACATTATGTTCTTCTTTCCATTGGAGTCTGTATTTAAAAATATCATGACAAACCTGCAGCAGACATTGCAAGTTAAGAATTATTTTTCAATAGAAGCCATATGTTATCAAACAATTTGATGTGGCACAGAGAATAGTCCAGGCAATTTTAAAGGCTGATGCCTTTAGCGGAAAAGGTATTCACGTTGTTTACCTTTTTTGCCAGTGTTGCACTTAGTTGTTTAGGCCCCTTTAAATGGTGCTGTAATTAGCAATGAACAGAACTCTCCAGTCATACTCACATCCAACTCAATTTAGGATGATCTAAACTGTGTGAATACAATCAGAAATTTAAAATTTCTTGCCCAATCTAGGGACCATTTTTTTATTTTTTAGTTTAAATCTATTTTAATTGGGAATAGAACATGCATACTAGCATTCACAGCGCTTCACTTTTTCCATATTTTTTATGTTACAGCCTTATTCCAAAATTGATTAAATTTATTATTTTACTCAAAATTCTATAAAAAATAAAAAAGGAAGAAAATGCCATGTACATAAGTATTCACAGTCTTTGCCATGACACAATATAGCTCAGATGCATCCTGTTTCCACTGATCATCCTTGAGATGTTTCTACAGGTGTCCACCTGTGGTAAATTCAGTTGATTGAACATGATTGGGACAGGCACACGCCTGCCTATTTAAGGTCCCACAGTTAGCAGTGCATGTCAGAGCACAAACCAAGCCCTGAAGTCCAAGGAATTGTCTGTAGACCGCCGAGACAGAATTCTATCGAGGCACAGATCTAGGAAAGGGTACAGAAAAATTTCAGCAGCATCGAAGGTCCCAATGGGCACAGTGGCCTCCATCATCTGTAAATTGAAGAAGTGTGGAACCACCAGGACTCTTCCTAGAGCCAAACTGAGCAATTGGGGGAGAAGGGCCTTAATCAGGGAGGTGACCAAGAACCTGATGGTCACTCTGACAGAGCTCCAGCATTTCTCTGTGGAGAGAGGAGAACCTTCCAGAAGAACAAACATCCCTGCAGCACTCCACCAATAATGCCTGCATGGTAGAGGGGACATATGGAAGCCACTCCTCAGTAAAAGGCACATAAAAGCCCCCCTGGAGTTTGCTAAAAAGGCACCTGAAGGACTCTCAGACCATGAGAAACAAAATTCTCTGGTCTGATGAAACAAAGATTGAACTATTTTGTCTGAATGGCAAGCATCATGTCTGGAGGAAACCAGGCACCGCTCATCACCTGGTAATTACCATCCCTACAGTGAAGCATGGTGGTGGCAGCATCATGCTGTGGGGATTTTTTTCAGCAGCAGGAACTGGGAGACTAGTCAGGATTGAGGGAAAGATGACTGCAGCAATGTACAGAGACATCCTTGATGAAAACCTGCTCCAGAGCGCTCTGGACCTCAGACTGGGGCTAAGGTTCATCTTCCAACAGGACAACGACCCTAAACACACAGCCATGATAAGAGGAGTGGCTATGGGACATCTCTGTAAATGTCCTTGAGTGGCCCAGCCAGAGCCCAGACTTGAACCCGATTAAACATCTCTGGAAAGATCTGAAAATAGCTGTGCACCGACGCTTCCCATCCAACCTGATGGAGCTTGAGAGGTCCTGTAAAGAAGAATGGGTGAAACTGCCCAAAATAAAGTGTGCCAAGCTTGTAGCATCATACTCAAAAAGATGGAGGCTTTAATTGGTGCCAAAGGTGCTTCAACAAAGTATTGAGCAAAGGCTGTGAATACTTTTTTTTATTTTTAATAAATTTGCAAAGATTTTAAACAAGATTTCAAACAAACTTCTTTCATGTCGTCATTATGGGGTATTGTTTGTAGAATTTTGAGGAAAATAATGAATTTAATACATTTTGGAATAACGCCGTAACATAACAAAATGTGGAAGAAGTGAAGTGCTGTGAATACTTTCCAGGTGCACTGTGTGTGACCTCTATAGTTGCACAGGGTGCCATACAATGTTTCAAGCTGAACCCCAGGCAGATATAAAATACACAAATTAATGTAGATCTATATTAATTAATGAATATGTCTAAAGCTGAACTCCAGGCAAATATATAGGGTGCAAATGAATGCAGCTTTGTATTTATTAGGGAAACCCTGTCAACGACTTAAAAAAAAAATGCTGGTAAAAGCACATAAAAAATAGGTATTTTAAACCTGCAGCACCATTCCTTTCCATATCCTTCCATACAACCGTTTTGTTTTTTTATTGACTTGCAATGCCGTTTTGAACTTACAAGAAAATGTGACTACTCAAGGAAAAGTCAATTCCCTCCTTGCATGTCATAGCCATCTTCTCATCTAGCAGTGTCAAATTACTGTGTGTGCTGGCCCAGATCCTCCACCCCTTCCCTCCTGCCTCCTTTTATGAAGTAGAGTATATCTTGAATGACAGCTTTGAGTCTGCTGGGGCTGCTGACATCACATCAAAGATGGTGCCCAGCAGCAATTTGCAGGCCTTTTGGATGTCTATAAAAGGGAGGAATTTACTGGTAAATTACATGCATAAAATATGATAAATATGTATGTAATCTTATTGGAAGATTGTTGTTGAAATGAATAGTCTGATTATAGAGTTTGTTTAATGCATCTTTTTTTTGTAACATTAGATTTTGATTGGAAATAAAGCACACAGATGCATACACGTCAGAGTCAAGATTATGTAACACTGCCAGTTCAAATGGCAACACAAGCCAGTATATTGGTACAACTAAAATGCCACTAGATTACATATTTTTGACCCAAACTCCACTCTGTCCAGAGTTTCCAGATCTTCACCAATGTTGGGTATTTGTTCAGACTAATGGCAAGGGCTTTTTCATAAGAGAAATTAGTGATAACTAGTTCTAACCAGGGAGATTACTTTCAAAGGGTTAGGTGCCTCCATGTAGTTTTTTTTTTATTGGCGTGGAGTTCCCCTTAAAGTCCATACCAGATCTGAATGGACTGGTATGCACTGGTGGGGAGGGGGGGACCCTATGCCATTTTTTTTCCTTGATTTTTGAATAGCTGGATTTTTGGAATTCCACACCATAATATTATTGAATAATTACATATCATTGCATGCATTTGAAGAGTTAAAATGATGAAATAAACCAAACTGATGAGCATTTGCTAATTATGCTGCTGAGTACATGTATGTTATGAAGTGGGGATACCATTGCTTGAACCTTTGAAGGTAGCAGGGAATACCACTACGCTATGGAATCATATATAGAAAATACTATTACTAATGTTTGATTCTTTTCATTCTATACAATAATGTTTTGCATTTGAGGCATTAATATTATGGTACCAACCATGCTCATGTGCCATTGGCTATTGGGTAGGGATGAGCCGAACATCCCCCGGTTCAGTTCGCACCAGAACTTGCGAACATGCCAATAATTTGTACAAACACCATTAAAGTCTATGGGACATGAACATGAAAAATCAAAAGTGCTCATTTTTAAAGGCTTATTTGCAAGTTATTGCCATAAAAAGTATTTGGGGACCCAGGTCCAGCCCCAAGGGACATGTATCAATGCAAAAACAAGTTTTAAAAACTTAATTTTTTAAGGAGCATTGATTTTAATAATGCTTAAAGTGAAACAATAAAAATTAAATATTCCTTTAAATATCATGCCTGGGGGGGGGGGGGGGGGGTCGGTGTCCTTAGTATGCCTGTAAAGTAGCGCATCTTTCCCATGTTTAAAACAGTACTGCAGCAAAATAACATTTCTAAAGGAAAAAAAATCTTTTAAAATTGCTTGAGGCTGTAATGTATTGTGGGATCCTGGCAATATAGATTAAAATTATTGAAAAAAAATGTGTGAGTTCCCTCCCAGTCCAATACCAGGCCCTTTGGGTCTGGTATGAATATTAAGGAAACCCTGCATCAAAATTAAAATAAATTGCGTGGGGGTCCTCCCAAAATCCATACCAGGCACTTCAGGTCTGGTATGGATATTAAGGGGAACCCTGCGCCAAAATAAAAAAAAATGGCATGGAAGTCCCCCCAAAATCCATACCAGACCCTTATCCGAGCACGCCGTCTTCCTCCGTTGTATTGTCCCCCGCTGTCTGACGTCTCTTACACAGCCATGGGGCATGACCATCCTTTGATGTCACGTGCAGAGCCCACCCCTTTATTTTATGGAAAAAAGGGGGCGGGCTTTCCATGTGACATCAATGGATGGTCACGCCCCATGGCTTGTTAAAGAGGGCTTCCAGATTCCGATAAACCCCCCTGCCCGCAGACCCCCACAACCACCGGGCAAGGGTTGTGGTGATGAGGCCCCTGTCCCCATCAACATGGTGACAAGGTGTTTTGGGGGGGACCTCAAAGCACCCTCCCATGTTGAGGGCATGTGGCCTGGTGCGGCTCAGGAGGGGGGCGCTCTCTCGTCCCCCCCCCTCTTTTCCTGTGGCCTGCCAGGTTGTGTGCTCGGATAAGGGTCTGGTATGGATTGTGAGGGGACCCCACATCATTTTTGTTTACTTTTTACATGGGGGGTCCCCTCCGGGACCATACTAGACCCGAAATGCCTGCTATAGACCTGGGGGGGAACCCCATCCCATTTTTTTTACGTTTTAGTGTGGGGGGTCCCCTCCGAATCCATACTAGACCCAAAGGGCCTGGTATAGACCCTGAGGGGATCCCATGCAGTTTTTTGGCGATTGTTTCAGTGGGGAAGCCGCTGACAGCTGAGGAGTCATTGGTTGTTAAGGACGCGGCAGCTGGCTTCCCAGCCCCCGGTTAGCAACCAGCTATATACAGTGCTAAAATAATAACCGCAAAACACATCAAAAATCGCATCACAAACGCAACAATTGCGTTTCTGGTGCGGTTCCATTGAAATATATTACCCGCAAATCGCATGAAAAAAGTCCCCGACCATTTCCAAAAACGCACTGGCCACAAAACGCATAGATGTGAACTAGTTCCATGGGAAACCATGTTAAATGGACTGTAGAGTGTTTCTGCAAACTGCAAAATGCACTAAAAAATGCATAGGGTCAGGGCCAGTTCACACTGTGAAACCAGTACGGAGTTCACGCATCGCATACAACTCGCAGGCAGTTCACACTGCCATATGTGAACTGCTGGTAGTGTCAGTAGAAAGCTAATGACACCCCCAAATCAGTTTGCATATCTCAGAGTGAACTGCAAATTCAGACAACACCCATGCGATCCGATTCTGCTGCAGACCAAAAAAAGGGTCCTATGCGAGTTTGGTCCGAATGCAATGCAAATTCAACCATACAATCTGTATGGCTGAGATTGCATCACACAGACATCGCATGTGATTTGCAGTACGGGGCAAATCACATCCGACGTCGGACAGCACAGCAGTGTGAACCGGCCCTAAAGTCCCTTTCACACTTGTGCGACTTGTCCTGCAACTCCTGCATCCATAGACCTCAAGATTACACTGGCATTGATTCAAATCACATCAAATTTGCGACAAAAAGCACTGCACTTCAGGTCGCACAAGTGTGAAAGTGGCCTTATGGACCTCAAGTTGTATGAAAAGTTGGCCAAGTGTGAAAGGAACCTAATGAGATTAATTGATAACACCTTTGAATTAGGCCCCATTTGCACTTGTGCGACCAATGCCTGTGTAATCTTGCGGTATATGGACCTCAAGTCGCATCAAAGTCAAACCAAAGTAGTACTGGGATGATTTTGACCCACTTGCAGGATGCACAAGTGAGAATAGTGCCTAATTCAAAGGTAGTATCCATTAATCTCATTCACACTGCTGCGACCTGAAAGTCACACTATTTTGCTGCCACTACCACTCGCCATGTCCACCTAGATGGAGATCCTGACCAGCACAGGAACTTCTGGGTGATTACAATGACAAATTTCTGGGTCAAATGGTGAAACCACGCTCTTTTGATTGCAGCTGAGAATATTTGTTCGCAACCACGATTAGAATTTTTAAATTTTTGTTTATTTGCAGATATGCAAATCGGTATTTCTACATATAATGATATTTGAAGGTAAACATAAGGGAGTTTGATAATAAATGGTGTCCCTGGGATAGCAGCAGTTGAATTACAAATAGGGATGGGTGAACGGTTCGGTCCGAGCATAAGTTCGGGGCAAACTTTGGTTGTTCGGATGTTTGGCGAACAACGAACATTATGCTATGTTCGCGGGAAATTCACAATAAAAATGAAATGTTCCTAAAAAATATTGTGCCTGGGGGGGGGGTGTCTATAGTATGCCTGTAAAGTGGCGCAGTTTTCCCATGTTTAGAACAGTAACGCAGCAAAATTACATAGCTAAAGAAAAAAAGTTATTTAAAACTGATCGCGGCTCTCGGCAATATAGATAAAACTCATTGAAAAAAACGCCATGGGTCCCCCCCTCCTCCCCAGTCCATTACCAGGCCATTTGGGTCTGGTATACATATTAAGGGGAACCCCGAACCAATTTTTTTTTTTAATTGGCGTGGGGGTCCCCCCAAAATCCATACCAGGCCTTTCAGGCTGGGGTTGTGGGGGGCTGCAGACAGGGGGCTTTATGGAATGTGGAAAGCCCCTTTAAACTAGTGGGTACAAGGTGCTTTGTGGTTGGTATTGGGCTGAGCCCAACATGCCCCAAAGGCAGCCAGCTATGTTGAGTGCATGTGGCCTTGTATGGTTCAGAAGGGGGTTGGGTGATTGGTCTTCTCGCCCCTTTCCTAGCTGGCCCTGTTGTATGCTCTGAAAAAGGATGTGGTTTGAATTGGTGAAGGTAGCTCACAGCCTTTTGAGAATGGAAATGTGCAAAGGTTAGCTCATGGAAATCTAAGGGGTTAGAGGGGGAGACAAGAGCATTGCAGAATGGAGTGTGGAGTTCCTCTTTAAAAGCAAAAGCTAGCCCAAGGAAATCATATGCATTAGAGGGGGAAGGTCTTTTTACATAATTTTAACAAGGTGCATGTCATATGTTGGCAATGTAACATGCTAACATGACCTGTGTGTAAATCTCCTTAAAAAAAAGAGGTGCGCCAGTTCAACCCATGCAATTGCATGTACGTTGCTTCACATTTACTAAGATTTTGGCCGAGCAGTGAACAAACGCATTTGAAGGAGCGCAAGAGCCGCTTGCGCATGCGCACTGCTTACATTGATCTCACGCAGTTCTAAACGTACTTCCAGGCACAGCAGTCTTTCTCAGAAAAAGTTACTTTCTCATTCTATTTTGGGCATATTTGTTACTTGGGCAGTTATTACTAAACTTCCTCACATTACCCCATAATATTGGCACCTCCATCTCCTGTTAATATTGAATTGGAGATGTCGTGCTCCATGTCCATAGTGGCGCTCAGATTTCATTCTCCCGTGTGCCTAAATCGCTATAGTAAATGGAGGATTCGCGCTCTGTTCCCGGCGCACCATTTCGTATATATGAAAATATGCGTTGCGCCTCACCGTGCGCCTCTACTGATGGCCTGCGGCTTTCGTAAATCAGCCCCCAAGTGCCAAAACATCATACAGTTCCTTCTATGTAAGTATGTTGAAAAAAATATGACAATGGGGTATTTAGAATCAGCCATGGAAAAGTGGTTAAATGCAGTGGAATAATTTGTAAACTGGAGTAAGAAGCATAAAGCGCTGCAGAAAACTTTACTGAGCTGCACAAACTGTTAGAGCTATATAAATCCTGTATAATAATAATAATAATGGAAGCTCCTGTACTTTGTGCTGCACCTCTTTTTTGTTCACACCATGGAGATCAAGAACAGTTGAAAAATATCATAAAATAAGTACAAGGAATGCTATTGCTGATCCCCTTTAGTATGCTTCAGTGCATGCTATTTACAGATTCGGAACAAGCATGATATAAATGTCAAAATTCCTTATCCCTACAAATTTATATTCATAAACCACTTCACCATGCTTACTGCATTAAGGTGTCCTTTTATGAAGCAGTGAAATCTATTCACTGCTTCATTCTCCGGCATTCACAGAGGAGATCTTTCTCCTCTGTGTGTCATTTTATGAAGCATAGTAGATCGCTTCACCCATGGAGGAGTGAAGTGATCTACAAACGCTTCAAACAGTGGAGAACGGCCCCTGATACTGGAATCTCGTGAGACTTTACGAGATTACAGTACCAGAAATTCACTGAAACACTGAGATGTCCATTTATTAAGCGGTGATAAATTATCACAGCTCAATACATGGACAGACAGTGTGATTAATGTTAATAAAATAAAGAGTCCCCCCTACATTATATATACATGTATACACACACACACATTATATATACATGTATATACACACACACACATATATACATGTATATACACACATTATATATATATATACATATACACATTATATATATATATACATGTATACACATATATATGACAGGGGGACATGGTTACAGTGTTGGGGGGTCTGAACGAGGCATAAGGAAGTTAATAATCTTCCTCTTTCCTCCTCAGATCCCCGGGATTCTCTCTTCACTCCCCCCCTTCACCACCTCTGAGTTGGTGAATCGGGGAGGGTGAATTCTGACACAGATCGCCAGTGAAGCGCTGAGATCGCAGCTTCATACACTGGCCGTTACTGTGTCATTCTATGTGGATTCTCCATGTGCAGAGATAATCGGCGGGAGAACAAGTTCAAACACTTCTCCCCCCGATTATCTCTGGTTTATAAACTGTTTATGGGCTGTGATCAGTGGTGATCCTCAGGATCTCCGCTGATCACTGCTTCATAAAAGGACACCTTAGAGCTGCTGGGGTCTGTGATGCTTGGTGACAATTCCTGGAAATGCCTGAACAAGCATGCACCTCCAACCTGGCACTCATACAAGCTTTACATTCTATTTACTTTATTAATTTATACTGCAGAGTAAAAACAAGCCACGCTTAAAGTAAATCTGTGCCCAAATCACACACACTTAAATATATACATGTTCTGAACAAGCAGTAAAAGCACTTTAAAACAAGAGGTCAGTGACCTCTTATCTGTAAGGATTGTAGAGAAAGTTCAAAGTTCACAACACAGCTATTAAAATCTTAGCTCTTTCCCTTTAGCTTTCTGTTGCATTGGAATCCTGGCAGCCTGACCTCTAATGCATCCTGGCCTTCCCTCTAAAGCAAACCCTCAGCAGGTGTTTCTAAGTTGTTAGAAACCAACTGAAAGCTGACTCTAGGGTCGCTTTGTGATCCTTGAGAATAAATGACTATTAAAATCACCTAAAGAGGTCAGGGATGACTTGTTTTAAAGCTCATTTACAGCTTGTTAAGAATACATAAATAGTGTAATGTCCATAGTCTGGACACTGGTTTACTTTAGGCATTGTGCCTTAGTCATAGCTGGCTAAAGACAGAAATAAAATACCCACCCCTTGTGTGGATAAACACAAAGCCTGAACTAGATAGCAACACACGTCAGTTGTAACCAATAGAATCTAATAGAATGTTTGGAATTCTGCCTAGATTACAATTACTTCTGGTATGAGAATAATTATTACAAAAAGAATAGGGGGGTAGCTATGGGTGCTAGAATTGCACCAAGCATAGCAAATGTATTCCTAGCTCAGTGGGAGAATGTAGTGGTATTCAGGAATAAACCCCAACAATTGGTATAGTAGATTCATAGATGACATTATGGTAGTTTGGAACAGAGATTATGAAAGCCTAAGAGGATTTATGGAGAAATTGAATAACAAAATGTTGCCCTTACAAAGGTGACAAGTAAAGAAACATGGTAGTTAGTAAAGCAGGTATAGAAATAAACTGATTAAGGATAAGCAAAAGGGTCAAAACAAAATAAAGATATCTCACTGGCCATCGTTTTAGATTATAATAGACAACATAAGAATGTGGAGAACATAATAAAGAAGTACTGGTATATTTTAAAGACAGTATATCTGGTTGGTTGATATTCTCTACTTGCCGCTCCTAAAAATATCAAACTCCCACCGCGCCAATCCCTCCAACAATGAGTGGATAAGTAAGTGTGTCTGTGTACCACACCCCTATACCCAATTAAACTAGTGAAAACTACCAGCAGCCACTCTAAAAAATATGTGTAAATAACAGAATGAATTATAATCACACGTGTAGTGACAAATAAGTGTGTAAAAATATAATCCAGCAGCGCTCAAACAAAAAAGTGCTAGAGTATGTGAATACCATACACTGTGTAAAAACCATATACAAATTAATAATTCAAATGAATAACACCACGTGAAGTGACATTAAACTGGAAACACAAAAAGAGTCCATATATAATTGTGCTGAAAAAATCAAAACAATCTTCAAAGGAAATAAGTCCACCAAAGTACATCCAGTAAATAATTGTTAATATCTTCCACCACACCGACGTGCCTTATAAGCCCTCTCCCAGTGAGACCGCACTCACCAGATGGTGTTGCCTCACACTCTCGTGTTTGGCAAATGATCATTTTAACCACCCCTGGGTTACTGGTACGATCACTCCAAGGTATATCTTGCCATATGTGAAAATATAAAATAAACAGTGCTCCACATAGCGTAACTCTGTGATAAACAATTTATTCTAAAATCCCCACACTCACACTTCAAAAATTACACTCACATGTATAACCAATAAAATTCTGCAGAAACACAGCAGAAATCCACAGGACCTACATCAGGAGCAGTTCGTGGGAAGGTGGTGAGAGATATTGCATTAAGAATTGGGCATCCTTGGTGACCCTACCTGTACTTTGCCAGCACATCTTTCTACTCCAGTTTGCTGTGGATTTCTGCTGTGTTTCTGCTGAATTTTATTGGTTATACATGTGAGTGTAATTTTTGAAGTGTGAGTGCGGAGATTTTAGAATAAATTGTTTATCACAGAGTTACGCTATGTGGAGCACTGTTTATTTTATATTTTCACATATGGCAAGATATACCTTGGAGTGATCGTACCAGTAACCCAGGGGTGGTTAAATTGATCATTTGCCAAACACGAGAGTGTGAGGCAACACCATCTGGTGAGTGCGGTCTCACTGGGAGAGGGCTTATAAGGCACGTCGGTGTGGTGGAAGATATTAACAATTATTTACTGGATGTACTTTGGTGGACTTATTTCCTTTGAAGATTGTTTTGATTTTTTCAGCACAATTATAAATGGACTCTTTTTGTGTTTCCAGTTTAATGTCACTTCACGTGGTGTTATTCATTTGAATTATTAATTTGTATATGGTTTTTACACAGTGTATGGTATTCACATACTCTAGCACTTTTTTGTTTGAGCGCTACTGGATTATATTTTTACACACTTATTTGTCACTACACATATTTTAAAGACAAGCAAACATTTTGGAAGCATTCTACTAGAAAAACCTCAATGTGTTTATAAGAGAAAACCAACTATATGTGATAGTATAGTAAAGAATGCTATTAAGTGGTCACATTATTTGATTAGAAAGGGTTCTGCATGTGGTAGATGTTATGGTTGCACTACAGTTAAGAATAAAGTGAAAAAAAGTGGTTCAGTCTAAGGTAACAGGAAGACAGGAACAAAGTATTGGATCAGAGATTGTTTTATATGCCATACGGGGGGGGGGGGGGGGGGGGGTTGGGGCTTAGTGTATTGTATTCAATGCCTATGTGGTTATTAATATGTGGGATGTAGGGATGGGCCAAACAACCCCTCAGTTCAGTTTGCACCAGAACACCGCAAACAGGCAAAAGGTTCTAGCGAACCCTATTAAAGTCTATGGGAGTCTATGGGACACGAACATGAAAAATCAAAAGAACGAATTTTAAAGGCTTATATGCAAGTTATGGCCATAAAAATTGTATGGAGACCCGGGTACTGCCCTAGGGGACATGTATCAATGCAAAAAAGTTTTTAAAACAATCTTTTTTTTTAGGAGCACTGATTTTATCGCTGCTTAAAGTGAAACAATAAAAATTAAATGTTCCTTTAAATATCGTGCCTGGGGGGTCCCTTAAGAGCGCGTTCACACTACCGCAACTTGGGGGGCGACTTGTCAGACCGCAAGTCGCCCCAAGTCGCTTGGCATTAGAAATTACATGCAAGTGAATGAGAGCCGTCTTAATGAACGCTACTGAAGTCGCTCCTACTTCAGAAAAGGTTCCTGTACTACTTCAATCAGACTTCTAGGCGACTTGTACCCATTGATTTCAATGGAAGTCGCCTCCAAGTCGGATCTCCATCTATATGGACGCGACAGTGTCTCCTTGAGGAGGAACTCCACGCCAAACCGGCATGGGTTCCCCCTCCAGGAGCATACCAGGCCCTTAGGTCTGGTATGGATTTTAAGGGCAACCCCCTACGCCGAAAAAAAACGGCGTGGGGGTCCCCCCAAAATCCATACCAGACCCTTATCCGAGCATGCAGCCTGGCCGGTCAGGAAAGGGGGTGGGGACGAGCGATCCCGGCCCCCCACCCTGTGTGAATGAGTATGGGGTATGATGTACCCCTACCCATTCACCCAAGGTGTAAAAGTGTGTAAATAAAAAAAAACACATATTTTTTAAAAATATTTTATTGCACATGCTCCGGGGGTCTTCTTCCGTCTTGGGGGGTCTTCTCGCAGGACTCCTCCGCTTTCTTCTGCTCTTTTACCTAGCTCTTTCACGAGCGGAGGAGCCCGGCTTTCTTCTTCGTCGTCACGCCGTCGTCTGGGGTCTCGTTCCGCCTTCGGGGGTCTCTTCTGTTCTTGCCGCTGTCGCCGCCTTCTGCGCCGTCTTCTTCATCTTCCTCCTCTTCTTCTTCTTCTTCCGATGTTGACTCGTCGCTGTCTCTGGCCGGAATGGCATAGACGCGCTGTGTTGTGACTTATATAAGGAGGCGGGGTCACATGCTCATGTCACATGGTGACCCCGCCCCCTATGATGTCGCAGTCCCGGATGATGCTGGGACATCATATGGGGGCGGGGTCACCATGTGACATGAGCATGTGACCCCGCCTCCTTGTCCCTATATAAGTCACAACACACCATTCCGGCCAGAGACAGCGACGAGTCAACATCGGAAGAAGAAGAAGAAGAAGAAGAGGAGGAAGAAGAAGAAGACGGCGGCGCAGAAGGTGGCGACAGCGGCAAGAACAGAAGAGACCCCCGAAGGCGGAACGAGGCCCCCAGACGACGGCAGCGACGACGAAGAAGAAAGCCAGGCTCCTCCGCTCGTGAAAGAGCTAGGTCGCTCGTCCCCACCCCCTTTCCTGACCGGTCAGGCTGCGTGCTCGGATAAGGGTCTGGTATGGATTTTGGGGGGACCCCCACGCAGTTTTTTCGGCGTAGGGGGTTGCCCTTAAATTCCATACCAGACCTAAGGGCCTGGTATGCTCCTGGAGGGGGAACCCATGCCAGTTTTTTGTTTAAAATTTGGCGTGGAGTTCTCCCTCCAGAGCTGATTATTCTCTGATTGGCCACGGCCAAAGTCGCCTGGCTTGGGGCGACTTAAAGTCGTGTTGTAAGTCGTCCCAAGTCGTGTTGAAGTAGCTCCTCAAGTCGTGTCCAAGTTGCCTCCAAAAGTCGCGCTGGAAGTCGTGTCACCCCTGTGTGAACCGGCATTTAGTCTGCATGTAAAGTGGTGCATCTGTGCAATATCTAGAACATGCCGCAGCAATAATGACATTTCTTAAGGAAAAAATGTAATTTCAATTTCCTCGCTGCTGTATTGTATTGCGGGCTCCCGGCAAAATAGATGAAAAAAATGAGGATGAACCCGTCCCCTTCTGACAGCACATGCCGTCAGAAGGGGCGGGTCACTCGGTTACATCACTGGGTGGCCCCACCCTTGCCTATATAACAGCTGTCACTGCGAAAAGACAGCAGTCAGCAGGACGCCTCCCGTCGAGGCGGAGCTATTTTTTCCATTTTTCGGGTCCATCAGCGCCGTGATTGCAGAAGAATGGACATTGTGGGACACTTTTTTCTTTTTTAATAAAGGAATTGTCAAAAACTGTCTTTTGTGGTTTTTACTTTTTGACACTTTTTTTGGTGAATGGGTAGGGATACCCATTTACATAGGGCTGGGCCGGGATCTGGGGCCCCCTTGTTAAAGGAGTCTTCCAGTATCCAATAAGCCCCCCGCCCGCAGACCCCCACAACCACCAGCAAGGGTTGTGGGGATGAGGTCCTTGTCCCCATCAACTCGCCCCCCCTATCCTGATCTGCCAGTTTGCATGCTCGGATAAGGGTCTGGTATGGATTTTGGGGGGAACCCCTCGCCATTTTGGTGCAGGGTTCCCCTTAACCAATTCAATACACTGTGTTATATATACAACACTGCCTGCACTGACTGAATATAGAGTCTACACTGAATAGCTGAATAGACTGTATATACTGTATATACAGTTGCAAAAAAAAAGTATGTGAACCCTTTTGGAATGATATGGATTTCTGCACAAATTGGTCATAAAATGTGATCTGATCTTCATCTAAGTCACAACAATAGACAATCACAGTCTGCTTAAACTAATAACACACAACAAATTAAATGTTACCATGTTTTTATTGAACACACCATGTAAACATTCACAGTGCAGGTGGAAAAAGTATGTGAACCCCTAAACTAATGAGATCTCCAAGAGCTAATTGGAGTGAGGTGTCAGCCAACTGGAGTCCAATCAATAAGATGAGATTGGAGGTGTTGGTTAAAGCTGCCCTGCCCTATAAAAAACACACACCAGTTCTGGGTTTGCTTTTCACAAGAAGCATTGCCTGATGTGAATGATGCCTCGCACAAAAGAGCTCTCAGAAGACCTACGATTAAGAATTGTTGACTTGCATAAAGTTGAAAAGGGTTATAAAAGTATCTCCAAAAGCCTTGCTGTTCATCAGTCCACAGTAAGACAAATTGTCTATAAATGGAGAAAGTTCAGCACTGCTGCTACTCTCCCTAGGAGTGGGTGTCCTGTAAAGATGACTGCAAGAGCACAGCGCAGACTGCTCAATGAGGTGAAGAAGAATCCTAGAGTGTCAGCTAAAGAATTACAAAAGTCTCTGGCATATGCTAACATCCCTGTTAGCGAATCTATGATACATAAAACACTAAACAAGAATGGAGTTCACAGATACCACAGAGGAAGCCACTGCTGTCCAAAAAAAAACATTGCTGCGCATTTACAGTTTGAACAAGAGCACCTGGATGTTCCACAGCAGTACTGACAAAATATTCTGTGGATAGATGAAACCAAAGTTGAGTTGTTTGGAAGAAACACACAACACTATGGTGTGGAGAAAAAGAGGCACAGCACACCAACTTCAAAACCTTATCCCAACTGTGAAGTATTGTGGTGGGGGCATCATGGTTTGGGGCTGCTTTGCTGTGTCAGGGCCTGGACAGATTGCTATCATCAAAGGAAAAATGAATTCCCAAGTTTATCAAGACATTTTGCAGGAGAACCTAAGGCCATCTGTCCACCAGCTGAAGCTCAATAGAAGATGGGTGTTGCAACTGGACACGGACCCAAAGCATAGCAGTAAATGAACAACAGAATGGCTTAAACAGAAGAAAATATGCCTTCTGGAGTGGCCCAGTCATAGTCCTGACCTAAACCCGATTGAGATGCTGTGGCATGACCTCCCAAGAATATTGCTGAACTGAAACAGTTCTGTAAAGAGGAATGGTCAAGAATTACTCCTGACCGTTGTGCACGTTTGGTCTGCAACTACAGGAAATGTTTGGTTGAAGTTATTGCTGCCAAAGGAGGTTCAACCAGTTATTAAATCCAAGAATTCACATACTTTTTCCACCTGCACTGTGAATGTTTACATGGTGTGTTCTATAAAAACATGGTAACATTTAATTCTTTGCGTGTTATTAGTTTAAGCAGACTGTGACTGTCTATTGTTGTGACTTAGATGAAGATCAGATCACATTTTATGACCAATTTGTGCAGAAATCCATATCATTCCAAAAGGGTTCACATACTTTTTTTTGCAACTGTATATATTAAATACACTGCCTGCACGCCACTAACTGCCTGCCTAATCTAGCTCAATCTATCTCCGTCCACACAATATACAGGGCCGCTATGTAAGCAGCCTTATATAGTGTAGGGCGTGGACTTAGTCCCCCTGAGCCATGATTGGCCAAAGGCACCCTGCCTTTGGCCAATTGTGACTCGTGCAGCAGAGCGCGCTGTGATTGGCCAAAGCATGCAGGTCAGGTGCATGCTTTGGCCAATCATCATACGTCAATGCACTGCGATCTCACAGTGCATTATTGGGCATTCCATGGCGCTCTAATTTCTCGTTCTCTTCATTCTCTTCTATGTTCGGTTCGTTTGCGACCAAACGAACACTCGATGTTCGAGGCAAACTTACGTTTGACTCGAACTGCAGGCTCATCCCTAGTACTATTTAAAAGATGTGTGTCACTGGCGCAAAGTATATCTATCTATATATATATATATATATATATATATATATATATATATATATATATATATGTGACAGTGTCTTTACACCAATATAAAACAAACTGATGTACTGGCAGCAGTAGCATGGACATTAAAGAATCAGTCAGATTTATATTGGAGGGTTTGAGGATGGCTATGGGAAATCATTTTTTTGGGCACAAACATAAGTATTGCAAACAAATAAAGGGGTGGGTATATATAACAAATATGCTCCAAGTGTGGCCAACATATTCCTAAATAAATGGAAGAAGGAGGAAATATTTGGAAAATGCTGGCCACACATACAGGTGTACAAAAGATTCATAGATGATATACTGATTATCTGGAAAGGTAGTCAGGAAGATCTGAATAAATTTATAGAACATATAGGAGTAAATGAATATGGCATCAAGTTCACTGTAAATTTACACCAAACAACCATACATTTTTCTAGACCTGGAGATCTTCAAAAATGGGGGACAGTTGAATACCAGAACACACTTTAAGTATACAGACCATAATGGGTATATCCCTTTCAGTAGCTGCCACCATCCCCAATGGAAAATAGCTATACCAAAAGGCCAATTCATACACATCAGTGATTTGATGGGAGACTATTCCCCGGCCACATGCCTGAGCATGACCTGGAAGGGGGAGCCACGTCCTGGAATGCAGGAGCGTTCCAGGCACCATGGCAGGGGCAGATCCAGGGGGCAACGAGGCAATTGCCCCCCCAAGAATGCGAGTGAGTGAGTGCGTGGGCTGCTCTGTGGGTGAAAGAGTGGGTGGCTCTGCAGGCGGCTCTTCGGGTGAGAGATCGGTCGGCTCCACAGGCGGGTCGGGCTGTCGGCTGGCTCGGTTGGTGAGCAGGTGGGAGGCTCGGCAGATGGGTGAGAGAGCAGGCGACCAGCTGGGCGGCATGATGGCTGAGCGGATGGCTGGCCAATTAGGGAGCCGGCGGCAGGGGAGCAGAGAGATGACATCATCTCTCACCACCAGGTGCCCGCCCTGCATCCCTGCAGTGCAGTTACATCCTCACTGCAGGCAGCTGCGGGAAGCAGAGAGATGACATCATCTCTCTGCTGCCTGAATGGTAATCTGCTGCCTGACTCTGGGACACAGCAAGACCACCTTAGCAGGAAAGCGCCACAGCAAGAGACAATCCGCAAGGTGTGGCAAGCGACGTGGCAAGTGACAATCTGTAACATGTGGCAAGTAACAATCCATAACGTGTGGCAGGTGACGTGGCAAGTGACAATCCACAATGAGTGGCAGGTGACGTGGCAAGTGACAATCTGTATCTGGTGACAGGTGACGTGGCAAGTGACAATCCGCAATGTGTGGCAGGTGACGTGGCAAGTAACAATCGGCAATGTGTGGCAGGTGACATGGCAAGTGACAATCTGCATCTGGTGACAGGCGACGTGGCAAGTGACAATCCGCAATGTGTGGCAGGTGACATGGCAAGTGACACTCCACAACGTGCGGCAGGTGACGTGGCAAGTGACAATCCGCAACATGTGGCAGGTGACGTGGCAAGTGACAATCTGCATCTGGTGACAGGCGAGGTGGCAAGTGACAATCCGCATCTGGTGACAGGCGACATGACAAGTGACAAGCTGCATCTGGTGGCAGGCGACGTGGCAAGTGACAATCTGAATCTGGTGACAGGTAACGTGGCAAGTGACGATCCACATCTGGTGGCAAGTGACACGCTCAGGGCTCCCACTGATTCTGCATTATGGTGAGTTGAACTATTTAATTTTATATAACAATGTAATAATAGAAATAATGCGATGGGTCCTGGGCTATCTTAACACCGATAAGAACGTATGACTGGCAGCAACCTCGATTTATTTGACATCCGTAAACATGAGTACCATGCTTGTAGGTCCAATGAGGAGGACAAAAAAGGAACGCAGGCTCTAGCGGTGAGCTCAAATTTATGGGAGTGGAGTCCTATAGCATTGGAGAGGAGGCGGGGTTAACCCACTCATAGACTGCCATGGAGTCTGTCATTAAAATTAATGACAGCTACTGCATGCTACGTGAGTCAGAATGTGTTGCAGTCTAGAGACAGTCTCTCCTCTGCTTACTTTCAAGGACCGCTTACAAACATAGCAAAAGGGGAGCGCTAAATGCTTTTAAGCCACAATTTTGGTATTCAGTTTAGGCTCAGACCGGAAAAGCAGAGATTAAATTAGGCATGTTTAATTGCCCTATATGTACACAGAAAAAGGCGGATATTGAATTTCTTCAAACAAGTACATTTATTTATATTTCAGATTGCTCATGCCATTAAAACAGTGTTATGAGATATGCCAATTCAATTTAGCCATGAGTTTATACCAGTCATTTGTCAGCCCTTTGTCTTTGTCACGCCACGTTTGCAAAGCAATTGAAATAGGATATTTTAGACTGTATAAAACAGGAAATCTGTTGAGAGACTGTATCTCTTTAATAAGGAAAAACAACTTTAACCATTTATCATCGTGGTGGTCCAAGCCATAATTTCTTTGGTCATAATCTCTTTAATTACTTGCCACATTTATAAGCAACTATGTTAGTTTTTAAGTGGCACTTGTTTTAATTTTTTTGTTATTACTACACAAAAAATATCTCTTTGCGTGTTTTTATAAATTACTATTAGGTTGCCTTGGTATAATGTATTCTTAGTTAAGTATATCCAAAGCCAAAACTTTTTGCATTGGGAGATCTTTCCAATGTGAGAGAAAACCCTTCCTAGATTGTTGTTATGGGAGCAAGTGATCCAGCTGGAATATTTCCCCTCTTTTCCCCTCATAAATTTGGCTCCTGGGACTTTGATAAGTTGCGCCAATTAAAGTTGAAAACAATATGTTAAAAAAATATTACAATTTAAAAAAAGACATATTGGACATAAAAAAATTGTAAAATGTTTAAATTGTAATATAAAAATCTATTTTGTATTTTTTTTTTTAAATATTGTTATAAACTCTATTTGGCTCAACTCATCAAAGTCTCACAGGCAAAATTTTCTTTTTGGTTCTTTTTTTTTTTTTTTGATTTGGATAGAGTATAGGAGAATAGAGGGGAAAAAAACAGCTGGATCACTTGCTCCCATGACAACAATCTAGTAAGTTTTTTCCCTCACATTGGAAAGATATCCCAATGTAAAAATGTTTTGGCTTTAGATATGTGTGCATTGTCTTAGCACACAAGGCCATTTCATTATTTGCAAATCTAATTTCCATAATACTTTAGAGGGAATATATTGTTAAGTATATTAGATTTACTTATTTTCCTTAAAGTGGAGGTCCACCCTAAAAAAAAAAAAAAAGACATACAAATGCAACAAAAAAATTGAAAATCAATAAATCGCCGGGGGACTTGCGCATGCGCAGTAGGAAACGGGCAGTGAAGCCGCAAGGCTCCACTGCCTGTTGACCTTAGTGCAGATGGCGGCGCCGACACATGTTACTAGGGATGGATCGGCCGGCATCGCGGGTGCCCCGGACCGGTAAGTGTTCTTATTAAAAGTCAGCAGCTACAGTGTTTGTAGCTGCTGACTTTTAAAAAAAAAATTTTATGGCTGGAACACTGCTTTAATACACAAATTTCTGTTTCTATCTCTAAAAGACTGAGACTTAAGCCTTAACAATTAAGACTTCCACTGTACCACATCCTTCAAATATATCAAAAAAGAATGCAGCACAAATACATTGCTCCACAAAATTGAACTTTTACAGGCACAACACGAGGCAGACAAAATAATCTAAAATTACATTATTTTATGTGTAATAAAATGACATATAAAACAATTAAAAGCCCCTTAAAAGAGAAAATATGCAAATACTGTCCCAGGGGACCAGAGTTTGACACCTACCCACTATGATATTATCAAAGTTATAATCAATAGCCAAATTTTGCATAAATAAGGGCATAATTTCTGGATCCACCATCAGGATGTTTGGCAGCAAACACTGCTTCTTCAGGATGAGGCGGGTATTTGGTATTGCACTGTGTTGTAATGAAAATACAAATAATTGTAGACATACTTATATATCCATCATATTGCATTGATTACAACAAATAGTGCTAAATGTGCTCACATTTTCCCAGGAAGCGCGGTTACTGTGCAAATACAGGTCCTAGGGTTGGACACAGGGGCCCATGGAAATCACAACACTCAAAATCCACCAGGCAGGAGAGCAGATCAATGGACAGATGGCCACCATCTTTAACAACATAAGATGCTATATTTAGCCTAAATCCAGAGCCAGAATCACATTATTAGCCCAATATCTCCAAATTTGTTAATTAAAATAACACTCCATATGGAAATAGTACCATACCCTATTAGCATGTGAAATAAATTGGTTTAGGGGGCACTGTGATGAGTATTAATTATTGACTGATTCCTAATCAAATACTAAACAATAAAATACTAAACAAAAAAAAAATAATAGACAGTCACATATAAAAGTGTTGGTTCAAATCGTCCGCATACAGTCTCAACTGAGTGACAAATATAACATAAAAACAAATCAGTGGAAATTTTTTTTCATAAAAGTCCACAGACAAAAGTTGTATGGAAGAAACATCAATCTTCCAAATTTAGCGATGTTTTCCAACAAAGATTTGTGATCCTTCACCAAGCTTAGAAAAACATGAACACCCAAACGTGAATGGATAAGTGATCTGCTTACCAGACCAATTTGACTTCTTTGCTAAGAAAGACAGTCAAACAGCGCTTTTGCAAGATAGTGCCTGCTCACATAAGATGAAATGGAGATTGTGGGAACCTTACTCCTCAATGGCAAAGGTAGGATATACTAAAAGAGCAAGAAACGTCCATAACATAATACCGTTTTAATAGTAAAATCAAATGATATAAAAAGTGTCTCCTTACATTTAAAAGTGCCTATTCCAGCACTGGGGCTGCTGGCTTGTCAATAAGAATGATGTATTGAGTCACCTCCGTTTCCACCTCCGTGAATGGCGTGCGTTCCACCGGCTCACAACGTCAACCAGCCAGACCGGAAGTTGCATAGGCAGAAAAAATGTGACCAGGTACCGCCTCGACGTACGTTTCGTTGTTTACGTCCTCAGGAAGCTAACTTGCCCAACAGCTCATTTATATGATTCCGTTAAAACAGAGTGATTACAAACATCTCTTTTATTCTGATGAAGCCCAATTTAACCACCCTCCTAGTAGGTGACTCCTGGGAAATGCACTGGGCTAGTAGCCCAAAAATGTTTCTACCATCACCATCTAGTGAGCATCTAAAATCTACAACAATAATAATAATAATAAGGTAAAGTATACAGCCCAAGTAACAGGGTAATCCAAGTAACATAGTACCCATGAGTGTCCAAATGTGTCCTACCTGCCACACGTTCCCTCCTGAAATGTCCATTCCCACACACACCCTGCTCAGTAGGCTGAATGTACTGGCCCCATATATACCCCCACTGCACCACTCCACCCTGCCCAAACCTTCCAAAATCAATTTTTCATGCTTTTACATGTCCATGTAAATGAGAGCTTGTCAAAGCAAAAAAAAATGACCAATAACCAAGTAGACTAATCCTGGTTTATTCAGCTGGGTTATTGTTGCATTGCAGAAGGGCAAATTATTAATGAATCATCTTCATTATTGCTCAGCGATAGTCAATATTTGGGACATGGTGTAGTATATGGTGTAGTATATATATATATATATATATATGTATTAAGTTAAGGTTCTGCCCTTTGTCTCTTGTCTCTTTCTTCATATGACTCCAGGAATATTGCAGCTTCCCTTGTGAAGTGGACAGCCTATTTGTCTTTAGTACATCAACTCCTTCTTAAGCCTATTATTTAGTTGTTATAAAAAAAAAAAAAAGCCTGAAGATTTGTAAAGACGTGTAAATACAAAGCAACATATTACATCATATTACCTTTTTTTATTTAATTAAAGACTTAAAATGCATACTGTAATTGCCAGTGATGTATCCACTATTTAATGTAAAAGAAGATAAACAATCCTGTAAGTTCACAAAGATAACCTATTATCCATTGCCTATGCAGATGGCCTTGCCAAACTCTCTTGCTTTAATATAGTCTGTCTAGCAATTTGTGCTGAAACAAATTCTCAGCATTTGTTTTTTGTGCTCAAATAACTCATATGTATGAATTATAAACACAGATTGAACTTCTCAATTTGATAAGCATAATTTTATCATTACTTTAATGTGGCTTAAGCATTAAATGCTTTCATCAGTTTTGGAGGAGATGATATACTATGTATAATTTAAGTATAATCTTTGCGCAATCTGATATAATTACTTGATGATAACTTCAGGTAGCAATTAAACCTCAAATTAGTAAAAATACTACTCAAATATCTAATTAACTGCATTTGCTTTTGCTGATGGATTCACTAATTGCCAGCAAATATAATGTGCCAAAAGTTTTTATTTTTATTACCTTTAACCATGCCAAAAGATATTTACTAAATCAAGGACTCTATATGAAATTAAAGTGGTTCTAAATGCCCAAGATTTTTTATGTGTATGTATATGTATGAAGATAAAAAACTTTCTCTATGCAGCAGCCCCCCAGCCCCCCTAATACCTTCCTCAGCCCCATTGCGATCCAGGGATGTGCTTGAGAGCCTCGGCTCTCTGAGGACTCCTTCTCCCCATAGGCTCCTGCTGCTGTCAATTACAGCCAGTGAACCAGTCAAGAGAGAGAGGGGGCAGGGTCAAGCCGCAGCTCTGTGTGTGAATAGATATGCAGAGCAGTGGCTCGGGAGTGAGCTTGTTCAGGTGCCCCCAGTACAAGCTGCTTGCTGTGGGTACACTTGGCAGGAGGGAGGGAGGGTCCAGAAGTGACAGCAGGGGACCCGAGAAGAGGAGGATTGGGGCTGCTCTGTGCAAAACTGCTGCACAGAGCAGATACGTATAACATGTTAGTTATTTAAAAAATATATAAACAATTGCCTTTAATTTTGCTTTAAGTACTGAGCCTGTAACATACAAAAATATGGTAGTGGGAATGAAGGGTTTTATATTCCTATATACAGCATATTTTAGATGACACATTTACACTTTGATTGACTTCAGCTGGAGTTTATGGTCACCAGGAATGGGTTTGGGATCCTAATCCTAACCAACTTGCCCGATCCCACAAGGAAGCCAACACTGCACTCTGCTAATCACAGGCAGTGAGACGTTTCCAGGTCCGCAGCTGCACCGATCGGCAAATGTCTCACTGCCTGTAATTAGCAGTGTGCAGTGTTGGCTTCCTTGTGGGATCGGGCAGGTGGGTTAGGATTAGGATCCCGAACCCACCCAAGCCTCTCTCTAATGGTCACTATAGCTACCGTAAACTAAGTAATTTCCCTTTTTTTTTTTGGTATATTTGCCTAGATGTAGTGTGAACTGCTCTGACATTGACTGATAAACCAGGCAACTGAATGAATATCTAACATATGGTACAGATGCTATGGGACATATTTATAAAAAGGTAAATATAACTTTCACCAAACATTTACAGTACTAGTGGTAAGACTATCACTGTCATTTAAAACACATGCACCAGAATTGTTTGGTTAATGTCAGATTCACTGCTTTATAAAATGTGCCCTATGTGTTTTATGGTAGGCTATAGTGTGCATGAACACTAGCCAGTACCCCTGGGGGATGCTTGGAGTGGAGATAGACGCTAGAGAGGTGTATGCTCTTAATAAAGTAAAATGATTTATTAAAGAAAAATTGTACAAATATATAAATGCTGAATAGAGTTCAGTATGTTTGCATAGGGTAGGCTTGTACAGTTTTAACACGTCAACAGCATAAACATACAAACACGTTGTGACAATTAAGAACTTGCTTGATACATGAAAGATAAGGATGATGCCAACATGTTTCGGACTTTGGTCCTTTGTCAAGGCAACTAGATATCCTTTAGATTCACATCTAAATGTGTGTAAGAATCATAGGGTTAGTACATATAAATTGAAGCAGATAATACAGTCATTTAAACCATTGCTGTATACAACCAGTATAATGCATGAAAATTTGTATGGAAGTAAGACAGGTACTCACATGAAATGCCAATATTCATATTTGCCACAGGGGAAACCACTAGTCGTGGTGTAGAGAGGTACAAACACATAAGTGTTATAAAAACATGAGAGAGGTGGCCACTGATGGTGGGGAGCTTGCTAGGAAAGCCTCAGCAGGTTACAAGGTCCAATACAGGGCCTGAGCAAAAAAGCCCAAGTGCTGTAGCAGGCAAATAGCGAAGCCAGGCAGTATATGGCTGAAAAATAGAGTATAAGTATGAGAATAGTAAAGTAGTGATAATAGAGGTGCATAAGCAGCCCTATGTGGCAAAGCGCTGTTATTACCTGAATAGAGATCGCTTAAGATGAAGGATCAGTCAGCTCTGGATCATCAGCAGCATGTACTGAGGCCATCTAATGTGTGAGTATATATGTACTTATATAATAACAATCAGCTGGGTAGAGGTGTGGGGTTTTAAGCTGAAGGATCTGCTGATTGGCTGATTTTGCCTGTGAGGAGAAGGCGCCTAAGCGCCATAGGTGTATCTCCAATGAGGACCTCTGACGGGGCGGCGCCGGGCGTGAGCGCGTCATCAACGGCGGGGTCACGTCCGGCGTCGTGATGTCACCGACGCGGGAAAGGCCGCTGACGGCCTGATGCGCTCCAAGGTGGAGTGCAAACAGGAAGTGGACCGACGGAATGGTCCGTGATACAGCGGAGAGTTGGCGCATGCGCAAAGGGAAAGCTGCGCATGCTTGCCAAGTCTTACCCGCGCCGGGTAACCAAGGAGAGGAAAAGCAAGCTATTGTATCTAAGATTAAACAGCAATCTTGAGTAGAGATCTTTGAAATGGACAATGAATATTAGGAAAAGTCATGTGTTGTACCCAGAAGAAAAGTGTAGTGTATGGCATGCAACGTTGAATAGAGTGGGCACATCAAAGATTACAACAAACATTGCAAAAAAGATATATTACAGAGATTATGGTTTATGTGGGTGCTGGGATGTGGGAAATAAAATCAGAGATCTAGTTCACAGACTCCGGTTTCAAAACCATCAAGATAAGGCTTAAAGTTGAAGGCCTCATTGAGGCCAGGGGGTGAGGTAGCGTTAAGATGGAAAATCCATCGAAGTTCGCTTTGTAGTAGCGCTTTGTTATAGTCACCACCTCGGGCAGGGGGTGGGATATGATCTAGGGCTTTAAATGAGATTTTGGGGATGGCGTCTTGATGGACAAAATTGCAGTGTCGCCCCAGAGGTAAGTCTGGGTCTCTCTGGTTGGCACTGCTGATATGGCCATAAATTCGTTTCCAAAAAGGTAGTTTGGTCTTGCCCACATAGAAGCACCCACATTCACATTCAAGTAGATAAACAATGCCGACTGAGCGGCAATTGACATAGTGTTTGGGAAAAAAACGTTGACCATTGGGTAGAACATTGTGTATGTTAGATTTGAATAAATATTTACAATAATTGCAATTGCCACATGGAAATGTGCCCTTTAGTTGCTTCTGGGATTTATTACTACTTTTGTATTCACTGGTAATAAGTTTGTCTCTAAGGGAGGGAGCACGTCGATAGGTAATTAAAGGTTTTGGTGGGACAAAGGGGGAAAGGGTCCTATCTGTGGCAATAATATGCCAATGTTTCAAAAGTATTTGAGAAATCTCGTTATGTTGTTGGCAATAATTTGTAATAATTCGTAATGAAGGTTGAGTAGACGGCCCAGTAGGTTTGGGGGTAAGTAAAAGAGAGCGTGATTTGGATTTCGCTTTTTTGTATGCGTCTTTAAGTACGCTATTTTTGTAACCCCGTGCCCGTAACCTATTACGTAGCACGGAGGCCTCGTGTTCAAAGGAGGTATCCGTCGAGCAATTGCGTCGAGCACGTAGATATTGGGCAAAAGGAATCGATTTCAGTAAGGGCTGTGGGTGAAAGCTAGAAGCAGCTAGGATAGTATTACCGGCAGTGGGTTTCCGGAACAATTGACTCTGTAGTTGTCCATGTCTGTCCTTGCTAAGCGTTAGGTCAAGGAAAGAGATAGAACTATGACTGTAAGTCATTGTAAATTTAAGGTTAAGAGAGTTGGACGTATTTAGATATAGAAGAAATTGTTGTAAAGTAATTTCTTCTATATCTAAATACGTCCAACTCTCTTAACCTTAAATTTACAATGACTTACAGTCATAGTTCTATCTCTTTCCTTGACCTAACGCTTAGCAAGGACAGACATGGACAACTACAGAGTCAATTGTTCCGGAAACCCACTGCCGGTAATACTATCCTAGCTGCTTCTAGCTTTCACCCACAGCCCTTACTGAAATCTATTCCTTTTGCCCAATATCTACGTGCTCGACGCAATTGCTCGACGGATACCTCCTTTGAACACGAGGCCTCCGTGCTACGTAATAGGTTACGGGCACGGGGTTACAAAAATAGCATCCTTAAAGACGCATACAAAAAAGCGAAATCCAAATCACGCTCTCTTTTACTTACCCCCAAACCTACTGGGCCGTCTACTCAACCTTCATTACGAATTATTACAAATTATTGCCAACAACATAACGAGATTTCTCAAATACTTTTGAAACATTGGCATATTATTGCCACAGATAGGACCCTTTCCCCCTTTGTCCCACCAAAACCTTTAATTACCTATCGACGTGCTCCCTCCCTTAGAGACAAACTTATTACCAGTGAATACAAAAGTAGTAATAAATCCCAGAAGCAACTAAAGGGCACATTTCCATGTGGCAATTGCAATTATTGTAAATATTTATCCAAATCTAACATACACAATGTTCTACCCAATGGTCAACGTTTTTTTCCCAAACACTATGTCAATTGCCGCTCAGTCGGCATTGTTTATCTACTTGAATGTGAATGTGGGTGCTTCTATGTGGGCAAGACCAAACTACCTTTTTGGAAACGAATTTATGGCCATATCAGCAGTGCCAACCAGAGAGACCCAGACTTACCTCTGGGGCGACACTGCAATTTTGTCCATCAAGACGCCATCCCCAAAATCTCATTTAAAGCCCTAGATCATATCCCACCCCCTGCCCGAGGTGGTGACTATAACAAAGCGCTACTACAAAGCGAACTTCGATGGATTTTCCATCTTAACGCTACCTCACCCCCTGGCCTCAATGAGGCCTTCAACTTTAAGCCTTATCTTGATGGTTTTGAAACCGGAGTCTGTGAACTAGATCTCTGATTTTATTTCCCACATCCCAGCACCCACATAAACTATAATCTCTGTAATATATCTTTTTTGCAATGTTTGTTGTAATCTTTGATGTGCCCACTCTATTCAACGTTGCATGCCATACACTACACTTTTCTTCTGGGTACAACACATGACTTTTCCTAATATTCATTGTCCATTTCAAAGATCTCTACTCAAGATTGCTGTTTAATCTTAGATACAATAGCTTGCTTTTCCTCTCCTTGGTTACCCGGCGCGGGTAAGACTTGGCAAGCATGCGCACCTTTCCCTTTGCGCATGCGCCAACTCTCCGCTGTATCACGGACCATTCCGTCGGTCCACTTCCTGTTTGCACTCCACCTTGGAGCGCATCAGGCCGTCAGCGGCCTTTCCCGCGTCGGTGACGTCACGACGCCGGACGTGACCCCGCCGTTGATGACGCGCTCACGCCCGGCGCCGCCCCGTCAGAGGTCCTCATTGGAGATACACCTATGGCGCTTAGGCGCCTTCTCCTCACAGGCAAAATCAGCCAATCAGCAGATCCTTCAGCTTAAAACCCCACACCTCTACCCAGCTGATTGTTATTATATAAGTACATATATACTCACACATTAGATGGCCTCAGTACATGCTGCTGATGATCCAGAGCTGACTGATCCTTCATCTTAAGCGATCTCTATTCAGGTAATAATAGCGCTTTGCCACATAGGGCTGCTTATGCACCTCTATTATCACTACTTTACTATTCTCATACTTATACTCTATTTTTCAGCCATATACTGCCTGGCTTCGCTATTTGCCTGCTACAGCACTTGGGCTTTTTTGCTCAGGCCCTGTATTGGACCTTGTAACCTGCTGAGGCTTTCCTAGCAAGCTCCCCACCATCAGTGGCCACCTCTCTCATGTTTTTATAACACTTATGTGTTTGTACCTCTCTACACCACGACTAGTGGTTTCCCCTGTGGCAAATATGAATATTGGCATTTCATGTGAGTACCTGTCTTACTTCCATACAAATTTTCATGCATTATACTGGTTGTATACAGCAATGGTTTAAATGACTGTATTATCTGCTTCAATTTATATGTACTAACCCTATGATTCTTACACACATTTAGATGTGAATCTACAGGATATCTAGTTGCCTTGACAAAGGACCAAAGTCCGAAACATGTTGGCATCATCCTTATCTTTCATGTATCAAGCAAGTTCTTGTCACAACGTGTTTGTATGTTTATGCTGTTGACGTGTTAAAACTGTACAAGTCTACCCTATTATGTATGCAAACATACTGAACTCTATTCAGCATTTATATATTTGTACAATTTTTCTTTAATAAATCATTTTACTTTATTAAGAGCATACACCTCTCTAGCGTCTATCTCCACTCCAAGCATCCCCCAGGGGTACTGGCTAGTGTTCATGCACACTATAGCCTACTGTTATATTTATCTATTCAATTTTGGGATGCGATAGACTAAACGTATTTCTACCTTACCTTGCCCAATATATATATTTTTTTCATTCCTAATGGTTACCCCATTTAAATCCCCTACCGGGCAAGCTTAGGTTATACATTATTATACCAATACCGTGGTTATTTTTCCACATTTGCCTCTCCGAGGCCTCCTTTCTACACAACTTTTCTACATTTAAATCAAACACTTGTGTTTGGTCTCTTATACTATCTCATACAGCCTATTTCCATTGCTATCCTTCCATTACATATACTGTTTACCCCACTAGGTCAATATGGCACTATATCTTGGAGATGAGTGGGACACACGCATGACAGACACTATGCATAACTTTGAGTCTAATGAATACGTTCAGTCACAACTTAAATATACCTTCCTCAATCTTACGCATACAGTCCAAAAGAAAGCGTCTTTATTTTGGCATATAAAATCTTTCAAAGAATATATTGCCCATGGAATCAATCCCTTTGGCCTTCGGGTACAAATTTTCCCTACTTTTCAGGACATCCGCCCAGACTTTAAGGTTTCCTGGGAGAATGCCCTGAAACAATGCTCAAATGAGCTTATGAAACTGCTTATTACTGAATATGAGTCACAAATGACCCTTTTAGATACTAAGCTCAAGCTGATTAACACCCAGCTCGCGCAATTCCAGACACACCCTCTTTATATCTCATTAGATGAACAACTTAAGACCCGTTTTGATAAATTTAATCATGATATTCTTGCACAGAAGGATAAAAAATTCTTCTGTGACAAGAAAGCTTTTCATGAAGAACGTGCATACAAATGGAACGACACAAATCACATGACCCGCTCTGCGATGCCCACACGACCTGGTTCCAAGGCACCTATCTCTCGTTCCACCACTGACAAGACTCACACCTCATCCCCCCCCCCCCACAAACCCAACCTTCCTTTGGGTCTTCGCAAACCCAAACGTGGACGCACACCAAATTTTTCGAGTGACGATGTGTCTGACATGGAGGGGACCCCCGGCGCCTCCCCCCTTGGGGACTCGCCGGCGGCCCCCTCTTTTGCCAAGACAGTTAGATCGCACTCTCTACCTTCTGCATCTCAAAATGCAGATTTTTTAGACAAAATGCGAACCTCACTTCATACTTACCAACAACAACTGTCTCAGCACCCCAAACCCAAACGAACAACACGTTAACACTTCCTTCAGCTAATATCATCAATTTATCGTCCCACACACTCACTTGTCATGAAATTTCTGTCCTAGAAAAAGGACTCACTTTTTGTCCAGTATCACAACTTGACAAATTCACTGCCATTAAAGATATACACTTGTTCATTCGGAAACTATTACTACACAGCATGTACACCCCCAATCCTTTCTCTGATTCTGCTTTACACACTGCTACAGAAACCACCGCCCTTCAGCAGCTCATTGAGCTCCTTGAGGAAAATAATCCACCTGACTTCATTGACACTATTGATCTTGAAAATCTCCTCAAAAACTTTGAGGATGATATACCCAACTATCCCCAACACCCTCCACATCACACTTCTTTGAAGAAAAAATCGAGTTTTTTTCCCTCACCCAGCACCAACCCACGTGCTGCACTATTCTTACAGTCAGTGACTAACGAAATACGTCACCTGAAAACCTTTCCTATTCCTTCAAAAACAAAGAATTTTACATATAATCAACACTTGGCCCTACAAAACCTAAAAACGAACCCATCTATAGTGATTAAACCGGCGGACAAAGGCGGAAATATTGTTGTCCTAGATAAAAAAGACTACCTTGAGATGTGTCTCAACATACTACGTAACCGTGAGTGGTATGCCATAGTATCCAATACACTAATCAAATCATTCCAACATGAATTGTACACTCTTGTTGACGATGCCTTCAGACAATGCATCATCGACAAGTCCACTACAGAATATATTAGGACCAAATTTCCCAGAGAAGCAACCTTTTATGCCCTACCTAAGGTGCATAAAAACCTTCCCAGACCACCAGGCAGACCTATTGTCTCCGGACGTGGCTGCCTTACTGACAACCTTAGTCGCTACATAGACAAATTACTTCAGCCTCTAGTACAGGCGTTACCTTCATACATACGTGATACCACACACTTACTTCAAGGCCTTTCGGACCTCCATGTCGATGCCGACACCATCCTGGTCGCCATCGACGTGGAGGCCCTTTACAGCTCTATACCCCATTCTTTAGGGCTTGCAGCCATTCAACATATTTTGTTCAATGCTAATATATATCCTCGTGAGTTGTCTCTATTTATTGTTAGAGCACTCAAATTTATTTTAACTCACAACTTTTTCTCCTTCAATGGGTCCCACTACCTCCAGGTACAGGGCGTCGCCATGGGTACTTTCTGCGCCCCGGCGTACGCCAATCTGTACCTGGGGGAGTGGGAACGTGTACTATTTGCAGATGATGCAGCCAGCATCTATACTAAACATATAGCCTCTTTTCGACGCTATATTGATGACATTCTAATTCTATGGCAAGGCCCCACTGATACTTTACAACAATTTCTTCTATATCTAAACACGTCCAACTCTCTTAACCTTAAATTTACAATGACTTACAGTCATAGTTCTATCTCTTTCCTTGACCTAACGCTTAGCAAGGACAGACATGGACAACTACAGAGTCAATTGTTCCGGAAACCCACTGCCGGTAATACTATCCTAGCTGCTTCTAGCTTTCACCCACAGCCCTTACTGAAATCTATTCCTTTTGCCCAATATCTACGTGCTCGACGCAATTGCTCGACGGATACCTCCTTTGAACACGAGGCCTCCGTGCTACGTAATAGGTTACGGGCACGGGGTTACAAAAATAGCGTCCTTAAAGACGCATACAAAAAAGCGAAATCCAAATCACGCTCTCTTTTACTTACCCCCAAACCTACTGGGCCGTCTACTCAACCTTCATTACGAATTATTACAAATTATTGCCAACAACATAACGAGATTTCTCAAATACTTTTGAAACATTGGCATATTATTGCCACAGATAGGACCCTTTCCCCCTTTGTCCCACCAAAACCTTTAATTACCTATCGACGTGCTCCCTCCCTTAGAGACAAACTTATTACCAGTGAATACAAAAGTAATAATAAATCCCAGAAGCAACTAAAGGGCACATTTCCATGTGGCAATTGCAATTATTGTAAATATTTATCCAAATCTAACATACACAATGTTCTACCCAATGGTCAACGTTTTTTTCCCAAACACTATGTCAATTGCCGCTCAGTCGGCATTGTTTATCTACTTGAATGTGAATGTGGGTGCTTCTATGTGGGCAAGACCAAACTACCTTTTTGGAAACGAATTTATGGCCATATCAGCAGTGCTAACCAGAGAGATCCAGACTTACCTCTGGGGCGACACTGCAATTTTGTCCATCAAGACGCTATCCCCAAAATCTCATTTAAAGCCCTAGATCATATCCCACCCCCTGCCCGAGGTGGTGACTATAACAAAGCACTACTACAAAGCGAACTTCGATGGATTTTCCATCTTAACGCTACCTCACCCCCTGGCCTCAATGAGGCCTTCAACTTTAAGCCCTATCTTGACGGTTTTGAAACCGGAGTCTGTGAATTAGATCTCTGATTTTATTTCCCACATCCCAGCACCCACATAAACTATAATCTCTGTAATATATCTTTTTTGCAATATTTGTTGTAATCTTTGATGTGCCCACTCTATTCAACGTTGCATGCCATACACTACACTTTTCTTCTGGGTACAACACATGACTTTTCCTAATATTCATTGTCCATTTCAAAGATCTCTACTCAAGATTGCTGTTTAATC
The DNA here is from genome assembly GCA_028564925.1 of Lithobates sylvaticus. Lineage (NCBI taxonomy): Eukaryota > Metazoa > Chordata > Amphibia > Anura > Ranidae > Lithobates > Lithobates sylvaticus. Next base: position 314,657,842 of record CM053029.1, on the reverse strand, counting down.
TTAGATACAATAGCTTGCTTTTCCTCTACTTGGTTACCCGGCGCGGGTAAGACTTGGCAAGCATGCGCAGCTTTCCCTTTGCGCATGCGCCAACTCTCCGCTGTATCACGGACCATTCCGTCGGTCCACTTCCTGTTTGCACTCCACCTTGGAGCGCATCAGGCCGTCAGCGGCCTTTCCCGCGTCGGTGACGTCACGACGCCGGACGTGACCCCGCCGTTGATGACGCGCTCACGCCCGGCGCCGCCCCGTCAGAGGTCCTCATTGGAGATACACCTATGGCGCTTAGGCGCCTTCTCCTCACAGGCAAAATCAGCCAATCAGCAGATCCTTCAGCTTAAAACCCCACACCTCTACCCAGCTGATTGTTATTATATAAGTACATATATACTCACACATTAGATGGCCTCAGTACATGCTGCTGATGATCCAGAGCTGACTGATCCTTCATCTTAAGCGATCTCTATTCAGGTAATAACAGCGCTTTGCCACATAGGGCTGCTTATGCACCTCTATTATCACTACTTTACTATTCTCATACTTATACTCTATTTTTCAGCCATATACTGCCTGGCTTCGCTATTTGCCTGCTACAGCACTTGGGCTTTTTTGCTCAGGCCCTGTATTGGACCTTGTAACCTGTTGAGGCCTTCCTAGCAAGCTCCCCACCATCAGTGGCCACCTCTCTCATGTTTTTATAACACTTATGTGTTTGTACCTCTCTACACCACGACTAGTGGTTTCCCCTGTGGCAAATATGAATATTGGCATTTCATGTGAGTACCTGTCTTACTTCCATACAAATTTTCATGCATTATACTGGTTGTATATAGCAATGGTTTAAATGACTGTATTATCTGCTTCAATTTATATGTACTAACCCTATGATTCTTACACACATTTAGATGTGAATCTACAGGATATCTAGTTGCCTTGACAAAGGACCAAAGTCCGAAACATGTTGGCATCATCCTTATCTTTCATGTATCAAGCAAGTTCTTGTCACAACGTGTTTGTATGTTTATGCTGTTGACGTGTTAAAACTGTACAAGTCTACCCTATTATGTATGCAAACATACTGAACTCTATTCAGCATTTATATATTTGTACAATTTTTCTTTAATAAATCATTTTACTTTATTAAGAGCATACACCTCTCTAGTGTCTATCTCCACTCCAAGCATCCCCCAGGGGTACTGGCTAGTGTTCATGCACACTATAGCCTACTGTTATATTTATCTATTCAATTTTGGGATGCGATAGACTAAACGTATTTCTACCTTACCTTGCCCAATATATATATTTTTTTCATTCCTAATGGTTACCCCATTTAAATCCCCTACCGGGCAAGCTTAGGTTATACATTATTATACCAATACCGTGGTTATTTTTCCACATTTGCCTCTCCGAGGCCTCCTTTCTACACAACTTTTCTACATTTAAATCAAACACTTGTGTTTGGTCTCTTATACTATCTCATACAGCCTATTTCCATTGCTATCCTTCCATTACATATACTGTTTACCCCACTAGGTCAATATGGCACTATATCTTGGAGATGAGTGGGACACACGCATGACAGACACCATGCATAACTTTGAGTCTAATGAATACGTTCAGTCACAACTTAAATATACCTTCCTCAATCTTACGCATACAGTCCAAAAGAAAGCGTCTTTATTTTGGCATATAAAATCTTTCAAAGAATATATTGCCCATGGAATCAATCCCTTTGGCCTTCGGGTACAAATTTTCCCTACTTTTCAGGACATCCGCCCAGACTTTAAGGTTTCCTGGGAGAATGCCCTGAAACAATGCTCAAATGAGCTTATGAAACTGCTTATTACTGAATATGAGTCACAAATGACCCTTTTAGATACTAAGCTCAAGCTGATTAACACCCAGCTCGCGCAATTTCAGACACACCCTCTTTATATCTCATTAGATGAACAACTTAAGACCCGTTTTGATAAATTTAATCATGATATTCTTGCACAGAAGGATAAAAAATTCTTCTGTGACAAGAAAGCTTTTCATGAAGAACGTGCATACAAATGGAACGACACAAATCACATGACCCGCTCTGCGATGCCCACACGACCTGGTTCCAAGGCACCTATCTCTCGTTCCACCACTGACAAGACTCACACCTCATCCCACCCCCCCCACAAACCCAACCTTCCTTTGGGTCTTCGCAAACCCAAACGTGGACGCACACCAAATTTTTCGAGTGACGATGTGTCTGACATGGAGGGGACCCCCGGCGCCTCCCCCCTTGGGGACTCGCCGGCGGCCCCCTCTTTTGCCAAGACAGTTAGATCGCACTCTCTACCTTCTGCATCTCAAAATGCAGATTTTTTAGACAAAATGCGAACCTCACTTCATACTTACCAACAACAACTGTCTCAGCACCCCAAACCCAAACGAACAACACGTTAACACTTCCTTCAGCTAATATCATCAATTTATCGTCCCACACACTCACTTGTCATGAAATTTCTGTCCTAGAAAAAGGACTCACTTTTTGTCCAGTATCACAACTTGACAAATTCACTGCCATTAAAGATATACACTTGTTCATTCGGAAACTATTACTACACAGCATGTACACCCCCAATCCTTTCTCTGATTCTGCTTTACACACTGCTACAGAAACCACCGCCCTTCAGCAGCTCATTGAGCTCCTTGAGGAAAATAATCCACCTGACTTCATTGACACTATTGATCTTGAAAATCTCCTCAAAAACTTTGAGGATGATATACCCAACTATCCCCAACACCCTCCACATCACACTTCTTTGAAGAAAAAATCGAGTTTTTTTCCCTCACCCAGCACCAACCCACGTGCTGCACTATTCTTACAGTCAGTGACTAATGAAATACGTCACCTGAAAACCTTTCCCACTCATTTAAAAACAAAGAATTTTACATATAATCAACACTTGGCCCTACAAAACCTAAAAACGAACCCATCTATAGTGATTAAACCGGCGGACAAAGGCGGAAATATTGTTGTCCTAGATAAAAAAGACTACCTTGAGATGTGTCTCAACATACTACGTAACCGTGAGTGGTATGCCATAGTATCCAATACACTAATCAAATCATTCCAACATGAATTGTACACTCTTGTTGATGATGCCTTCAGACAATGCATCATCGACAAGTCCACTACAGAATATATTAGGACCAAATTTCCCAGAGAAGCAACCTTTTATGCCCTACCTAAGGTGCATAAAAACCTTCCCAGACCACCAGGTAGACCTATTGTCTCCGGACGCGGCTGCCTTACTGACAACCTTAGTCGCTACATAGACAAATTACTTCAGCCTCTTGTACAGGCGTTACCTTCATACATACGCGATACCACACACTTACTTCAAGGCCTTTCGGACCTCCATGTCGATGCCGACACCATCCTGGTCGCCATCGACGTGGAGGCCCTTTACAGCTCTATACCCCATTCTTTAGGGCTCACAGCCATTCAACATATTTTGTTCAATGCTAATATATATCCTCGTGAGTTGTCTCTATTTATTGTTAGAGCACTCAAATTCATTTTAACTCACAACTTTTTCTCCTTCAATGGGTCCCACTACCTCCAGGTACAGGGCGTCGCCATGGGCACTTGCTGCGCCCCGGCGTACGCCAATCTGTACCTGGGGGAGTGGGAACGTGTACTATTTGCAGATGATGCAGCCAGCATCTATACCAAACATATAGCCTCTTTTCAACGCTATATTGATGACATTCTAATTCTATGGCAAGGCCCCACTGATACTTTACAACAATTTCTTCTATATCTAAATACGTCCAACTCTCTTAACCTTAAATTTACAATGACTTACAGTCATAGTTCTATCTCTTTCCTTGACCTAACGCTTAGCAAGGACAGACATGGACAACTACAGAGTCAATTGTTCCGGAAACCCACTGCCGGTAATACTATCCTAGCTGCTTCTAGCTTTCACCCACAGCCCTTACTGAAATCTATTCCTTTTGCCCAATATCTAAGTGCTCGACGCAATTGCTCGACGGATACCTCCTTTGAACACGAGGCCTCCGTGCTACGTAATAGGTTACGGGCACAGGGTTACAAAAATAGCGTCCTTAAAGGCGCATACAAAAAAGCGAAATCCAAATCACGCTCTCTTTTACTTACCCCCAAACCTACTGGGCCGTCTACTCAACCTTCATTACGAATTATTACAAATTATTGCCAACAACATAACGAGATTTCTCAAATACTTTTGAAACATTGGCATATTATTGCCACAGATAGGACCCTTTCCCCCTTTGTCCCACCAAAACCTTTAATTACCTATCGACGTGCTCCCTCCCTTAGAGACAAACTTATTACCAGTGAATACAAAAGTAGTAATAAATCCCAGAAGCAACTAAAGGGCACATTTCCATGTGGCAATTGCAATTATTGTAAATATTTATCCAAATCTAACATACACAATGTTCTACCCAATGGTCAACGTTTTTTTCCCAAACACTATGTCAATTGCCGCTCAGTCGGCATTGTTTATCTACTTGAATGTGAATGTGGGTGCTTCTATGTGGGCAAGACCAAACTACCTTTTTGGAAACGAATTTATGGCCATATCAGCAGTGCCAACCAGAGAGACCCAGACTTACCTCTGGGGCGACACTGCAATTTTGTCCATCAAGACGCCATCCCCAAAATCTCATTTAAAGCCCTAGATCATATCCCACCCCCTGCCCGAGGTGGTGACTATAACAAAGCGCTACTACAAAGCGAACTTCGATGGATTTTCCATCTTAACGCTACCTCACCCCCTGGCCTCAATGAGGCCTTCAACTTTAAGCCTTATCTTGATGGTTTTGAAACCGGAGTCTGTGAACTAGATCTCTGATTTTATTTCCCACATCCCAGCACCCACATAAACTATAATCTCTGTAATATATCTTTTTTGCAATGTTTGTTGTAATCTTTGATGTGCCCACTCTATTCAACGTTGCATGCCATACACTACACTTTTCTTCTGGGTACAACACATGACTTTTCCTAATATTCATTGTCCATTTCAAAGATCTCTACTCAAGATTGCTGTTTAATCTTAGATACAATAGCTTGCTTTTCCTCTCCTTGGTTACCCGGCGCGGGTAAGACTTGGCAAGCATGCGCAGCTTTCCCTTTGCGCATGCGCCAACTCTCCGCTGTATCACGGACCATTCCGTCGGTCCACTTCCTGTTTGCACTCCACCTTGGAGCGCATCAGGCCGTCAGCGGCCTTTCCCGCGTCGGTGACGTCACGACGCCGGACGTGACCCCGCCGTTGATGACGCGCTCACGCCCGGCGCCGCCCCGTCAGAGGTCCTCATTGGAGATACACCTATGGCGCTTAGGCGCCTTCTCCTCACAGGCAAAATCAGCCAATCAGCAGATCCTTCAGCTTAAAACCCCACACCTCTACCCAGCTGATTGTTATTATATAAGTACATATATACTCACACATTAGATGGCCTCAGTACATGCTGCTGATGATCCAGAGCTGACTGATCCTTCATCTTAAGCGATCTCTATTCAGGTAATAACAGCGCTTTGCCACATAGGGCTGCTTATGCACCTCTATTATCACTACTTTACTATTCTCATACTTATACTCTATTTTTCAGCCATATACTGCCTGGCTTCGCTATTTGCCTGCTACAGCACTTGGGCTTTTTTGCTCAGGCCCTGTATTGGACCTTGTAACCTGCTGAGGCTTTCCTAGCAAGCTCCCCACCATCAGTGGCCACCTCTCTCATGTTTTTATAACACTTATGTGTTTGTACCTCTCTACACCACGACTAGTGGTTTCCCCTGTGGCAAATATGAATATTGGCATTTCATGTGAGTACCTGTCTTACTTCCATACAAATTTTCATGCATTATACTGGTTGTATACAGCAATGGTTTAAATGACTGTATTATCTGCTTCAATTTATATGTACTAACCCTATGATTCTTACACACATTTAGATGTGAATCTACAGGATATCTAGTTGCCTTGACAAAGGACCAAAGTCCGAAACATGTTGGCATCATCCTTATCTTTCATGTATCAAGCAAGTTCTTAATTGTCACAACGTGTTTGTATGTTTATGCTGTTGACGTGTTAAAACTGTACAAGTCTACCCTATTATGTATGCAAACATACTGAACTCTATTCAGCATTTATATATTTGTACAATTTTTCTTTAATAAATCATTTTACTTTATTAAGAGCATACACCTCTCTAGCGTCTATCTCCACTCCAAGCATCCCCCAGGGGTACTGGCTAGTGTTCATGCACACTATAGCCTACTGTTATATTTATCTATTCAATTTTGGGATGCGATAGACTAAACGTATTTCTACCTTACCTTGCCCAATATATATATTTTTTATGTGTTTTATGGTACATTTTACCAAAGCTTGTGTTTGAAGACAAGATCCAGTAAAATTTTGTTTTTGAACATTTAATATACAAATATATATATATATATATATATATCAGAAGGATAAACAGAGCAGAGTCATCAGGGCAAACACAATTAGAAAAAAAAAAACATGTCAGATCTACCGCCTCATTGGAACTGACTATTCACTACAGCTTGTGGAGTGAAGTGGCTTTTGAATGTAGAATTGCATGCACATGGCAAACTATGATGCTGAAGCACTGACGTCCATGTTTGTTGCAATAATCTGTAAGCAGGACCAGTATGGCCCTATTAAAGGCTACGTAGCATCAGTCCTACCATTGCCACACCATCACTTTAACAACACCAGGAGGGAAGGGAAGGGAAGAGAAGGTAAAAGGGGAAAGAAAGAAAGAAAGAAAGAAAGAAAGAAAGAAAGAAAGAAAACAAGAAAGAAAGAAGGAAAGTTAGTTCTGTGGCTTGTTCGGCTGTCAGGAGTCTGCTATAGAGACATGCTTGTTTGTAAGGTACAAACCAATCTAATAACCTTCTATGTATCTTCTTCCAGGGCGTCGGTCTCTTCTTGGGCCACTCCTCGCAATGGGAGGCTCCCGGTGTGTGAGGCTTCGCTTGGGCTGACAGTTCTTTTATAACGTAGGGCAGGGCCACCTGGTACCACCTGGTAACCCCGCCCCCCTCTGACGCATAAGAACGTCATGGGGACTTCCCTATGGCTTTCTCTGGAAACATGCGCCCCTTTACATGTATACTATAGACACCCCCCAGGTACGAAATTTAAAGGAATATTACACTTTTATTGTTTCAATTTAATCATTATTAAAATCACTGCTCCCGAAAAAACGGCCGTTTTTAAAAGTTTTTTTTGCATTGATACATGTCCCCTGGGGCAGGACCCAGGTCCCCAAACACTTTTTATGACTAACTTTTTAAAAATAAATGACTTCAATGACTGTTCTCTGTATTAAGGGGGACGGGAGCCGACACTTTATTATAGCCGTTCGGGTCCCCATTGATTTCAATGGGGTTCGGTGTTCGGGGTCAAGTTCGGGTCAAGTTCGGTCCCGAACCCAAACTTTTTTCTGAAGTTCGGCCGAACCTGCCGAACCCAAACATCCAGGTGTCCGCTCAACTCTACACATGGACCAAAATATTCTGCAGCTACATACTTCATTTGGTACTTTTGTGCTGAAGTCTGATTGTCTCATCTTTATTTTCTGTGATGGTGTTTTTTTGTAAAAAGGAGTACGATCAAAGACACTGAAATAAAATTGTAATATAAATCAACCAATAGGATTTAGGCTATAAGATACATTTTGCAATAACATCGGGTGGGGACTATAATGTGCATATCTGACATTGGAGGTTGTTTTTCAATTATACAGTATAGTTTCTCACAAGCTGAGTACACCCCTCACATTTTTGTAAGTATGTTATTATATCTTTTCATGTGACAACACTGAAGAAATTACACTTTGCTACAATGTAAAGTAGTGAGTGTACAGCTTGTATAACAGTGTAAATTTACTGTCCCCTCTAAATAACTCAACACACAGCCATTGATGTCTAATCCGCTGGCAACAAAAGTGAGTACACCTCTAAGTGATAGTGTCCAAATTGTGCCCAAAGTGTCAATATTTTGTGTGGCCACCATTATTTTCCAGCACTGCCTTAACCCTCTTGTGCATGGAGTTCACCAGAGCTTCACAGGTTGCCACTGGAGTCCTCTTGCACTCCTCCATGATGACATCACGGAGCTGGTGGATGTTAGAGACCTTGCGCTCCTCCATCTTCTGTTTGAGGATGCCCCAAAAATGCTCAATAGGGTTTAGGTCTTGGCCAGTCCATCACCTTTACCCTCAGCTTCTTTAGCAAGGCAGTGTTTGTCTTGGAGGTGTGTTTGGTGTCATTATTATGTTGGAACACTGCCCTGCGGCCTAGTCTCTGAAGGGAGGGGATCATGCTCTGCTTCAGTATGTCACAGTATATGTTGGCATTCATGGTTCTCTCAATGAACTGTAGCTCCCCAGTGCCTGCAGCACTAATGCAGCCCCAGACCATGACACTCCCACCATCATGCTTGACTGTAGGCAAGACACACTTATCTTTGTACTCCTCACCTGGATGCTGCTACACATGCTTGGCACCATCTGAAAATAATAAGTTTATCTTGGTCTCATCAGACCCAAGGACATGGTTCCAGTAATCCATGTCCTTAGTCTGCTTGTCTTCAGCAAACTGTTTGTGGGCTTTCTTGTGTATCATCTTTAGAAGATGCTTCCTTCTGGGACAACAGCCATGCCGACCAATTTGATGCAGTGTGCGGCGTATGGTATGAACACTGACAGGCTGGCCCCCCTCCCCTTCAACCTCTGTAGCACCCATTCATCTATTTCCCAAAGACAACCTCTGGATATGACGCTGGGCACGTACACTCAACTTGTTCGGTCGACCATGGTGAGGCCTGTTCTGTGTGGAACCTGTCTTGTTAAACCGCTGTATGGTCTTGGCCACCGTGCTGAAGCTCAGTTTCAGGGTCTTGGCAATCTTTTTACAGGCCAGGGGTCTCAAACTGGCGGCCCTCCAGCTGTTGCAAAACTACAAGTCCCATGATGCATTGCAAGGCTGACAGTTACAATCATGACTCCCACAGGCAGAGGCATGATGGGACTTGTAGTTTCTCATAGGCTGGGGGCCGCCAGTTTGAGACCCCTGGCCTAGGCCATCTTTATGTAGAACAACAATTATTTTTTCAGATTCTCAGAGAGTTCTTTGCCATGAGGTGCCATGTTGAACATCCAGTGACCAGTATGAGAGAGTGAGAGCGATAACACCAAATTTATGTTTTTATATAAAAATAAATTACATACACTCATAGATAAGGGTAAGAATATAGGGATACTAAATAATAAGGAAGCAACATATCTTGATCCCTTTTATTGTAGGACCCCCATTATTTATTTTTTACCAAAATTGCACAAAAATGCTGAAAAGCCACCAGGATGCCCCATAGTTAACGGTATAGACTCGGTCACATCACGCTTGGGTCAATATTTGGATTCCTTTTTACAACCTTTAGTCACCAAAATGAGAGCTTATTTACGTGACACGAAGCAAATTATCCAAATTTTAGACAAATTACCCTGTACTGGTAATACTATACTTATTACTGCAGATGTGGGGTCATTGTATACCATAATAGACCATAAGGCAGCTACTGATTCAGTTAAATGGGCTTTGGCTGGGACAGACTTAACAGAAGAACATGTCCAGTTTTTATTGGAATGTTTGAACTTCTGCTTACTCAATAACTACTTCTGGTTTGACCGCAATTATTTTTTACAAGTACGAGGCGTAGCAATGGGTGCTCGCTTTGCTCCCAGTGTGGCCAACTTATTCATGGCCCACTGGGAGGATCAGGTAGTATTCCATGATCACCCACCACAGCTACTATGTTACAAAAGATATATTGACGATATTATAATGATATGGGAAGGGGACATGCCCAGCCTGCAGCTCTTTATCGATAAACTTAATAATAATGACAAAAATATTGAACTCACTTGGACTCTTGATGATGAACAGGTTACTTTCCTTGATCTGGAGATTTTTAATAAAAACAACAAATTTCCCCCTGAGTAGTTGTCACCACCGCCTCTGGCTCTGCAATATTCCTAGGGGACAATTTATCCGTCTCCGTAGGAATTGCACAGAGGAAAATGAATTTTTAACCCAGTCTAAGATTTTTTTTTTTTTCCAAGAAAAAGTTTATTGAAAACAGTAAGTACAACAGGTATGATAATGCAACAGGTTATTACATTAAGTACTAGAAAACAGGAGTACAGCAACCAGTTGAGACAATGCGGACAACTGATAATAAACAATATTCCAAAAAATACAACATATGTCGGGAATGCTGTCTGCCTAGTTAAATGCAGGCACATAAAACTGAGGAACTATAGGTGTAGGAGGGGCAACGGCCCCAGAGTCGTGTGGTTCAAAGAGAAAACCAAACCCACATTTAGGAAAGTGGGAACATTACCTAGCACATGTGAGAGGAAAGAGGGAGCACCACTGCCTCGTTAACCGTATTAAGGAGGGTTAAGTCCGGGAATGCGGTCTCGGACCACTGGCATTCCTGGACATAGCAATCGTGGGAGGCGTGGGCTTGTGAGTAATGAGGTAAATAAGGGTAGTAGGAGAAGGTGAGTAGGAGGGAGGGGATAGAGGGAGAGGTCTTGGGTGTACAGAGGCGCAACCGAACCCTATGCATCTATACATAGAGAAGAGGATAATAGTATATCACATGCGAATGACGGGGTCTGGTGGACCAAGACTGATCGGGAGAGGGTCCCTAACTCGGGTCATGGGTGGCCTGGGTTTCGTGTCTGTTAGGAGAGAGTAGGTCTGTATATTCAATTGTCGTGGTGAAATGCTGCCAGCAGGACCACACAGTTCTGAATTTTGTGGGAGAGTCTTTGGATTGGTGGATCAAGTCCTCTAATTCCGCAACCCTGGAAACGCGTCTAATCCAATCCGTGGTTGTGGGGGGAATAGGCGATTTCCAAAGAGCTGGTATGCACATTTTTGCTGCGTTTATTAAATGCATCGCAAGGGAACGGTGATAATGTCTGAATGGAATGGAGGAATGATGAAGGAGCATTTGGGCAGGCGTAAAGTCTATTTGATACGTAGTGATCTGTGAGATGAGACGGTGGACTTCATGCCAGAACGGTTGGAGGGAAGGGCAGGACCACCATATATGTAACATAGAGCCTTCTCTGTCAGAACATCTCCAACAGTTAGGAGGAATGGCCGGTGATATTTTGTGGAGTCTAGCAGGGGTTTTATACCACCTAGAAAAAATTTTGAAACTGTTTTCCTGCACTGTGACATTAGTAGAGCCCTTGTGAATATGAGTATGAATCCGTTCCCAATCTGCCACAGAGAGATCTAGAGACAGATCCCTTTCCCACCTCTGTGCGGCAGGGTTGGATCTAGAGTCGGTTTCAGTGAAAAGGAGGGAGTAAATTTCAGATATCAAGTGTCTCTGGGGTTCCTTTCTGGTAGTGAGAGTTTCGTAAGGCGTGAGTTGTCTACAGAAATCCGGGTCATTGAGAAAGTGTCGGATTTGAAGATATGTCCATTGTGGGCAGGATCGGTTTGGTTCTCGAGAAGGTATTTCGGCACGGGTGATAAAGGAGTTTCTGGAGAAGAAATGTTTAGCCTGTATGTCAACATGTGGCCAGAAGTCAGCTAGGAACGTGTCGGACATACCAGCTGGGAAACTGGGGTTGTGTCTGACTGGAGTCAGTGGGCCTTGTGGAGTGGAGATATGATGGGTTTGACACACTTTTCGAAATATATGTAGAGTACTAGCAATGAGTGGGTGTAGTTTACACGATTTGGGGGTGTCAGGTGGGGCGATCCAAGGTAGTTGGTGAATAGGGATTGTGGTAAATTCATTTTCAATTTTTATCCAAGCTTTAGAGTGGGCGTGGACATTCCAGTCCACTATTCTGGTTAGTTGGCATGCCCAATGATATTTAACAATATCAGGGAGACCTATACCACCCTTCAGTTTTGGGACAGTAAGCTTAGTTAGACTGAGTCTCGGCTTATCCTTGCCCCAGAGGAAGGCAGAACAAGCCGTGCGATAAGAAGTGAAGAAGGCTTGTGGTAATTTAATGGGGATCGTTTGTAGGACATATAATATTCTGGGGAGGATGTTCATTTTGAGTATGGCAGCTCTACCGAACCACGAGAAGATACCCGTGGACCATGACAAGAGATCCTGTTGGATACGTTGTAGAATGGGGACATAGTTTGTGGCGTACAGGTTAGATAAATGGGAGGGGAGGGAAATCCCTAGGTAGGTAATGGCGTTTCGGTTCCACTTGAATGGGTAGTTGGCTTGACAAAGTGAGACGGTCTCTTGGGTTAAGGAGATGTTAAGGGCTTCGGATTTTGAAAAATTTATTTGGAGGTTGGATAGAGAGTGGAATGTCTTGAAGTCTGCTAGTAAGTTGGGTAGGGTGATGTGAGGATCCGTAAGGTATAAGAGGATATCGTCTGCAAATGCAGAGAGTTTGTATCTGTCGTTCGATATTTGTACACCTTTGATGTCTGCGTTAGTCCGAAGTCTTTGGAGAAGGGGTTCCAAGGTAAGCACGAATATTAGAGGTGACAAGGGACAACCCTGGCGGGTACCATTGGATATGGAGAAGGCATCCGACAGGCGGCCGTTAATTCGTACTTTTGCGGTGGGGGAGGAGTACAGGGCCATGATAAATTGGAGCATGCGGTCACGGATCCCAATCGTTTTAAGGGTTTCCTCCATGTAGTCCCAGGCCACTCTGTCGAATGCCTTCTCCGCATCCAGGGAAAGGAATAAGCCCCGCTGTTTAGAGGTAGATAGCCAGTGGTGGATGTTGATGGCTTTAATAGTGTTTTCCCTTGCCTCTCTACCAGGAATAAATCCTACTTGGTCGAGCGAGATGAGGTTGGGTAAGAGAGGCAAGAGACGGTTGGCGAGAATTTTAGCGTAGATTTTCAAGTCAACGTTGAGAAGGGATATTGGCCGATAATTAGACACTAACGTCGTATCCTTGTTTGGTTTTGGGATCACTGTTATGTGGGCTGTTAAAAGGTCTCGGGGTGGAGGAGTGTCGGATGAGATGGAATTAAAAGCATTTAGGAAGTGGGGTTTTAGTGTGTCAACAAAAGTCTTGTAGTACGCCGTCGTCAGTCCGTCCGGGCCAGGGCTTTTACCGGGTTTGAGTTGTTTGAGAACAGTGTCTACTTCAGTGGAAGAAATAGGTTGATTTAGGTTAGTGGCATCAACGTCAGTAAGGGAGCGAGGGCAGTATTTAGCGAGAAATTCCCGCAGGATTTCCCTCCGTGAAGTGTCTTCTTTGTGGGGATCGATGGGGCGTAGGTTGTAAAGTTGTGTATAGTACTGTACAAATTGGAGAGCTATTTGTTCGTTGTCTGCCGACTGGTGTCCTTGTGAATCAGTAACGGAGTGTATAGTCGTGGAGGCTTTTTTCATCCTAAGTGCTCTAGCTAGAAGCTTACCGGATTTGTTACCGTATTCGTAGAAAGTTTTTTGGGAAAGAATATAGTTCCTTCTAATTTGTTTATTTAAGGTGTCTAGCAGTTCCTTGCGTGCTTGGAGCAGTTCGGGAAGAGAATCTAGAGCGAGAGAGCGTTTGTGCGCCCGTTCTAACGCCCGTATAGTGTTTGAGAGTGTGGTAATATGTGCCTTCCTGTCTTTGTTCCGTTTGGCCGAGATCGCGATGAGTTCCCCCCGTATAGTACTTTTGTGGGCTTCCCATAGTACCATAGGGGATATCTCGGAGGAGATATTTTCTCTGAAGTAAAGAGCTAGACGGTCTGTTATGGCGGACGAGACGGTAACGTCCGTGAGGAGGGACGGGTCCAGGCGCCAGATGCGTGATCTGGGGGAGGAGTGCGTAGTGTTCAAGGTGATCGAGATCGGGTGGTGGTCAGAGATATACATGGGATGAATCATGGCAGACGACAATGTGGGTAAGTCAGCTTGGGAAATAAAGAGGTAGTCCAATCTGGAGTAGCGATTATGTGGGGTAGAATAGTAAGTGTAGTCCTTAACGTTCGGGTTAAGTGTACGCCACGTGTCATGAAGGGATAGTTCCTGTAAACGTGTCTTAATCGATCTAAGTGCCCTGAATGGCAAAGTGTAGGTGCCCGACGATGTGTCGTGAGACGGGTTGAGGGGGATATTAAAATCCCCTCCAAGGATTAGCATACCTTCTTGGAATGAGGACAGCTGGTGTAGAGTGTTAGTAAAGAAGGAAACTTGCCCCTTGTTAGGGGCGTAAACATTGGCTAGAGTAACTGGTTTACCGTGAAGCGAACCCTTTACGAATAGGAAGCGGGCCTCTGTATCAATGCAAGTCTCTTTGACAAGGAACGGGCAGTTTTTTGCAATGAGGATAGATACACCTTTGGTTTTTGCAGTATGGTTGGTGGCATGGAAGGAAGTCGGGAAGCGTGCATTTGCGAGTTTCGGGATCTGAAATGAGTCTCCTGAAGGAAGGCAATACTAGCCTTATGTCTGTGAAGGGATAAAAGGACTTGAGACCGTTTTTCGGGTGTGTTAAGCCCACGAGTGTTGAGAGAGACAATAGTCGTCTCTAGTTTGGGAGAGCACCTACTGGGTCCAGGCATGGTGAGTGAGGACGTAATGTTCAGTCTATAAGTGAAGTCGTGTTGCGTATGAACTATGTGGGGTTTGCAGGGTAATCGAGGAGGGTGACACGAAATCGCACAGTACCAGTTATTCGGTGAAAAGTATCAGTTTTATAGGGTCCAAAAAGGTAAAGTCTGGAGTGTGTGGTTAGGGGGATGGAGGGTGGGTGGTAGGACCCAGGACACTAGGGACTGGGAAAGGGGGAGATCACGTGTGTGAGTCGGGGAGGTTGATAGGGGTCTGGGAAAAGAGTCGGAGGTTAGCAAGCAACAGCCCGCTAACCTTGGGGTACAGACCTGCTGTATCCAAGAACTACCGAAAAGGTTCGGTGGTCGAGTGTTAGGAAAGCAAAATTGAAGTACAATCGGAGTGCCACCGAGTGGGGGTTGGCCGAGACCGGAGATAAATGAATTAAGTAGTGGCTACAATACTACCTGCCGTAAGGAGAGATGGATCAATCATTGGAGTCTGAGGAGGATTATGAGATGGAATGTAAGCAGCAGGGGGATGCAGTGGGTGAATGTCAACGGGAGGGATTCTGCCTATATACGATGAGGCCTGAAGTAGACATATAAATGGGGGTATCTGCGAAAGGCAGATGGAGGATAAGGGGAGAAAGGGGTGGCTGGCTAAGTTAAGTTCGGTCAGATAAGTACAACTGGGGTGCCAACAGGGGTATGTAATCAAAGACCTGGACTTTTAAATGGGGCGTATAGTAGATGGAGATCAAATCTACCGACTTGAATATCCTTCTGTTGGATCAGGAGGCTCAGTATATACAGTGAACTTCAGAGGAAGCGTAACCTGTATGTAGTCAGGTAGTGTCTGTATCCCTAAAGGTGTAGGCGGTGAAGGTTGGGGCCATGTTGTTTAAAAATGGATAAAATGAAATGGGTACAAAGACAATACCTAAAATAAAATAAAAATAAAAAAATAGAGCACATAATGATACAGATGTTACGGAACAACATTTAAAGGGGTACTGCATAATCCCCGCGCATGTCTAAACACACATTTATACTGGTGGTAGAGGCCGAGGCCGGGTCGTTCGTATCATGTCCCCACTCCTGTACACTGTGTAGGAGGGATGAGTTAAGTAAAGCATACCATAAGGGAAGTTCTGATCCCATGTGCAAAGTGGCAGAATTGTTGATAGTAAGAGGGCATGGAGCCCAAATATAGGACCCCCTATTAAAGGCGTGATGGGGATATTGTCCGTACGGGGGTTCGCCCTTTGAAACAAAATACGTGGGGGGCTGAAACGAGTGAATGTGGACATATGTAACTTCTTCCTTAGGTTAAGAAGTATAGCATCCGCGTTTTGGGTTAAAGGTATTGTTATAAATGAACAGTCATGCTCAAATGGCATCTGTAACGGCCTAAGGGTGTGCGGAAGTGCCTGTGCCTGGTATGGTGATTAAGTGTACAGGAGTGGGGAGATGAGGCATTGTATGAAACAGCAAAGCCTGTAAACCTCTTCACAAGCGCATTTTTACTAAAGAGGTAGTTGCTAGGCATAGGTAGATTAACAGCGGCCTGGCGGTGTATACTATATTACTATGCTAAACAAAACAGTCCTTGTAGTATATAGGGAGGTATATCATGCAATAATAATCACAAGCAAACAGATCCAATCCTTAATTACAAAAAAATATAAATAAAAATAAACATAAATAAATAAAGAAGAAAAAATAATTAAATAAATAAAAAAAAAAAAAAAAGTTAGATAAAAAGAGAAAAAAAGAAGAGAAGGGGGGGGGGCAAAAAAAGTTACGGTATGAGGGGGGGCATGCTGTGAGCACTAAATTAATGACCGATGGGTGTCACTTCCCGGATCGAGATGGAGCTTGCATGAGCACATAGAACTGGAAGCAGGAAGTCTTGTGCCTCTGTGGAGCGATCACAACATGTCCCCTGCAGAAAGTCAGGGATTTCACAAAATGGCGGGGGGTGTATGCACACCACAGTAAAGTGTTTAGACAAGTTCTAAACCCCCCTAAAGGAAGAGCGGTGGGGGCCGGAGAGTGCATGAGAAGGGGCAATTGAAGGCATAGAAAAACTAAAAAAGCAAAAATATAAAAATAAAAAGAAAGAGAGTTCTTCTGTTAGAGTCCGGGGGGTAAAGCAGTGTACGAGGCTCCGGAGATGAAGGTCTCGAGGGGGCAGCCTGGGGTGATGCCTATGAGCCGAGGTCATGTTCCAGGTGGGTGACAGGCTAGTCTGTGCATCGGGCAGTTGGGGGGCCAGGGGGGAACAGAGGAGGGAGAGAAGGATGTAACAGGTACTTATCTGACCGGTCTGGGTAGGTGACGGAGTTGCAAGACGCGATCAATGGTCCCGGCGTGTTCTCCTGGATTGCGAAGCCGTTGTCGGGCTGGCTGCATGTGATCGGCCTGATGTCTGTAGCGCGGGTCGGTGGTCGGATGGTGAGCGTCGTCTTCTTGCACTGGAAGGCTGCGTCTCCATGCAGTCGTCCTCCGGAGCGGGTCTTCTGGCAGTGCGAGGTCTGAATTCGGCGTACCAGTCTGGAGCCTCGGTGTAGGGAATCCCCAGGGTTGCACAAAAGTGTTGGAGGTCTTCAGGCACTCGAAGGAGAGCTGAACGGCCGGCAATAGATGCCGTGAGACCGAAGGGGAACTTCCATCGGTAAGGTATTTCCTGCGCCCGAAGCGCTTCCAGGACCGGACGCAGTTCCCTGCGGCGCTGTAGTGTGATATTCGACAGGTCCTGGAAGAGGTGGATGTTAGCTCCATTGTGGGTTAGCGGGTTGGTTGCTCGTGCTTTGCGGAGAATCTCCTCTTTCAGTCTATAATCAATTACACAGCATACCACATCTCGGGGAGGGTCAGAGTCTTTCCCTCTGGGGCGCAGGGCTCGGTGTATGCGCTCCATTCCTATCTGGGTGGTCGGCGATCTATTCAGAAGGGTATTGAAGAGGGTTGTTACCTCAGGCTGCAGGTGTTCCGCGTCTATTGATTCGGGCAATCCTCTGATACGGAGGTTATGTCTCCTTCCGCGGTTGTCCAAGTCCTCGACATGGCGGTTGAGGTCCCTCAACTGCATGGTGTGTGTGTCGAGGACCTGGCATGAGCGTCGGAGAACTGTGGAGTGAGTTGTGGTGATCTTCTCTACCTCCTGTACTCTCCCCGCTATTGTCTGGATATCCACCCGGAGGTCAGAGATTGCCGCAGTGAGGGCAGCGGTGAGGGTCTCCTTAATGTCTGTGGCAACCGAGCGTAAGTCGTTGAGGCTAGGCTGTTGCTGTGGTGTAAGGAGGATCCCGCCATTATCAGATGAGACATGGGAATCAGGGCCTTGTGTCGGGCCTGCGGCCTGTGATGTGCCTCGTGATGACGCCATGTTGCCGGACTGTGTCCGGAACATCTCCGGTATATTCTGGGTCAGTCGACCGGCGGTTTCTCTCGGTGACCGGGAGCGGGAGGCAGAAGAGCCACGGGAAGAAGTTCCCATTACTGCTAGGGCTGAATGTGTGAAAAAATCCTCCGTTTTAGTCAGGTGAAACTCTCGTTTGGCAGGAGCTCAGAGATCAAGCTGCCATTCTCTCCCGAGGCCAGGCCACGCCCCCAGTCTAAGATTTTATCTAAATGTTTTAAACAAAAAGGTTATACCCAGTTAGAGATCAATTCAGAGATTGAAAGGGCAAGGAATACTGATAGGAGTCTTATTGTGGCTGACAAGGTAAACATTTCTGAAAATAAGGACAATACACAAGGATTTAAAATAATTATGGACTATAGCATTCAACATAAAAAATTTGAAAGAATTGTTGCTAAACACTGGCCCATTCTCAAATACGATCGGGTACTAGGACCTTCTCTTCCGGATCGTCCCGAGTTTATCTACCGTAAGGCCCCTTCTTTGAGAGATAGTTTGGCACCAGGTGTTATAGGCCCTCCTAAAACAAGTGAGAGTAAGCTTTTAACTTTTTGTCAGGTTTTTATGCATGCGGTAGATGCGCAACTTGCAAACATGCAAAAAACAATATTAAAAAGCGTAAAGTTTTTATTTCCAACACTACAGAGAAACAATATAATATTATAGATCTCATTACATGTACTACAATAGGGGTCGTGTATATGTTAGAATGCGATTGCGGCCTACAATATGTGGGCCGCACATCATGAGCTTTACATGTACGTGTTGGAGAACACATAAGCAATATCAAGTGAGGTATCAAAACGCATAGTTTTCCAGACATTTTAGAAACTGTCATCAGAGAGACCCAAAATGTCTTAAATTTTGGGGAATCGAAAAAGTCCCAAAACACTGGAGAGGGGGACACTATATACGTCAACTGAGTCGCAGAGAATCTTTCTGGATATATGAAACAAAAGTTATGGCTCCTGCAGGGTTGAACGTTGATTTTAACTTGAATTGTTTTATTTCTAACAGATAAATTTATTTTAATTTTCTTTTTTTCTTAATATATTTTATATATATAACATTCTAGTATTTTATTTATTATGATCATTATATTAGTAATTGTCAAATACATTGATTTTTAATAATTGTATGTTTTTTTATTCCAAAGATGTTCGCGCATTGATGTCACTCTTTTATATATATATTTTATATATATATATATATATATATTTCTTATTAATTTTTAGTACTTTTTATTAAAAAGTAAGATTTTTTTTCCTTTTTAAGAAGGATAATTTTATTGATGTCTTTGGATCCTGTTTTTATAGTGTGGAGTGCTCCTTTAAACTATGCATGTCTCACTGACAGTATTTAAAGCGGAAGTAAACCCATCGATTTAACAGTCTAAAAAAAAAGGCATGCCGTGAATGCTAACTGCACATTGGCTGTGCTCTCAACCAAACAGTCAAACCATCCAATGGCTGGTGTCATAACGGATCACATGTGCAGCACTGTGGCAGTTGAAGATTAAACAGAGGCAAAGATGGCAGCTTCCTTGGCTGAAAACGATAGGGGGGTTTACTTCCACTTTAACCATTGGCTGATATTCAGTGTGGTCTCCACTGACTAACTTTCTTGAAGTTTTTACCTCAATTATAACTTGATGCCGTCTGGTATTGAATCAGGCATAGTTTTTAGTTGTTTATTGCACTGTCCACTCCTTTAAACTAACCACGCTGCTGCGGTATCCATTTGAAACATATTTACAGTGCTTTGACATATTAGTGCTGCTATTGGCCATCAGCGCCGCAGGATCTGATTTGTCCGACCGTGGCTACCATGGCAATATTTAGATCTTGCGGGCCGCCTCGTCGCTACCCTGCCCCACGCTGAGGAAGTCCCGCCTGGACGTAACGCATACGAGGGTCAGGGAGCACGAGTGAAGTCACCAGCAGCCATCTTTTGTTTTTAAACATACACAGCGCCAGCACTCGGGACTGAGTGCTGCTAAATGTGAGTTCTTTTCCTATTGTTTTCCTGTGCAAATAAATTCTATTTACAAACAGAGAGCACTAGATTGTCCTTCTTACCTTTTTTATGTATGCTGGATATTGCTTGGACTAGGTGTGGTTTGCTGAGTTGGAGATGAGATCCTGACGGTTGGAGACCAGAGTTTTAACCACTTCAGCCCCGGACCATTTGGCAGCCAAAGGACCAGAGGTCTTTTTTCAATTTCGCACTGCACTACTTTAACTGGTAATTGCGCGGTCATGCAATTTTGTAACCAAACGAAATTTGCGTCCTTTTCTTCCCACAAATAGAGCTTTCTTTTGATGGTATTTGATTGCCTCTGTGATTTTTATTTTTTGCGATATAAACGGAAAAAGAGCGAAAATTTTGAAAAAAAAAGAGATTTTCTACTTTTTGTTATAAAAAAAATCTAATAAACTCAATTTTAGTCAAACATTTGGGCCAAAATGAATTCAGCCACATGTCTTTAGTAAAAAAAAATGCCAATAAGCGTATATTTATTGGTTTGCGCAAAAGTTATAGCGTCTACAAACTAGAGTACATTTTCTGGAATTTACACCGCTTTTAATTTATGACTGCCTATTTCATTTCTTGAGGTGCTAAAATGGCAGAGAAGTACAAAACCCCCCCAAATGACCCCATTTTGGAAAGTAGACACCCCAAGCTATTTGCTGAGAGGCATGTTGAGCCCATTGAATATTTTTTTTTTTTTAGTCCCAAGTGATTGAATAAAGACAAAAATAAAAAAGATTTTTTTTTTTTCAAAAAGTTGTCACTAAATGATATATTGCTCACACATGCCATGGTTATATGTGGAGATGCACCCCAAAATACATTTTGCTGCTTCTCCCGAGTATGGGGATACCACATGTGTGGGACTTTTTGGGAGCCTAGCCGCGCACGGGGCCACGAAACCCAATCAACGCCTTCAGGGTTTCTAAGGGTGCAAATCTTTGATTTCACTCCTCACTACCTATCACAGTTTTGAAGGCCATAAAATGCCAAAATAGCACAAAACCCCCCCAAATGACCCCATTTTGGAAAGTAGACACCCCAAGCTATTTGCTGAGAGGCATGTTGAGTACATGGAATATTTTATATTTTGCCACAAGTTGCGGGAATATTACAAACTTTTTTTTTTTTTGCCCAAAGTTGTCACTAAATGATATATTGCCCACACATGCCATGGGCATATGTGGAATTACACCCCAAAATACATTCTGCTGCTTCTCCTGAGTACGGGGATACCACATGTGTGGGACTTTTTGGGAGCCTATCCGCATACGGGACCCCGAAAACCAAGCACCGCCTTCAGGATTTCTAAGGGCATAAATTTTTGATTTCACTCCTCACTACCTATCACTACCTATCACAGTTTTGAAGGCCATAAAATGCCAAGATGGCACAAAACCCCCCCAAATGACCCCATTTTGGAAAGTAGACACCCCAAGCTATTTGCTGAGAGGCATGTTGAGCCCATTGAATATTTTTTTTTTTAGTCCCAAGTGATTGAATAAAGACAAAAAAAAAAAAAAAAAATTTATTCAAAAAGTTGTCACTAAATGATATATTGCTCACACATGCCATGGTTATATGTATAATTGCACCCCAAAATACATTTTGCCACTTCTCCTGAGTACGGGGATACCACATGTGTGGGACTTTTTGGGAGCCTAGCCGCGCACGGGGCCACGAAACCCAATCAACGCCTTCAGGGTTTCTAAGGGTGCAAATCTTTGATTTCACTCCTCACTACCTATCACAGTTTCGAAGGCCATAAAATGCCAAAATTGCACAAAACCCCCCAAAATGACCCCATTTTGGAAAGTAGACACCCCAAGCTATTTGCTGAGAGGCATGTTGAGTACATGGAATATTTTATATTTTGCCACAAGTTGCGGGAATATTACAAACTTTTTTTTTTTTTGCCCAAAGTTGTCACTAAATGATATATTGCCCACACATGCCATGGGCATATGTGGAATTACACCCCAAAATACATTCTGCTGCTTCTCCTGAGTACGGGGATACCACATGTGTGGGACTTTTTGGGAGCCTATCTGCATACGGGACCCCGAAAACCAAGCAACGCTTTCAGGATTTCTAAGGGCATAAATTTTTGATTTCACTCCTCACTACCTATCACTACCTATCACAGTTTTGAAGACCATAAAATGCCAAGATGGCACAAAACCCCCCCAAAGGACCCCATTTTGGAAAGTAGACACCCCAAGCTATTTGCTGAGAGGCATGTTGAGCCCGTTGAATATTTTTTTTTTTTTAGTCCCAAGTGATTGAATAAAGACAAAAAAAATAAATAAAAAAAATTTATTCAAAAAGTTGTCACTAAATGATATATTGCTCACACATGCCATGGTTATATGTGGAATTGCACCCCAAAATACATTTTGCTGCTTCTCCTGAGTATGGGGATACCACATGTGTGGGACTTTTTGGGAGCCTAGCCGCGTACGGGGCCCCGAAACCCAAGCACCGCCTTCAGGATTTCTAAGGGTGCAAATTTTTG
This sequence comes from Lithobates sylvaticus, assembly GCA_028564925.1. NCBI lineage: Eukaryota > Metazoa > Chordata > Amphibia > Anura > Ranidae > Lithobates > Lithobates sylvaticus. The sequence continues at coordinate 314,635,237 of CM053029.1, read as the reverse complement.
ATTTCACTCCTCACTACCTATCACAGTTTCGAAGGCCATAAAATGCCAAAGTAGCACAAAACCCCCCCAAATGACCCCATTTTGGAAAGTAGACACCCCAAGCTATTTGTTGAGAGGCATGGTGAGTATTTTACAGCTCTCATGTGTTTTTGAAAATGAAGAAAGTAAAGAAAAAAAATTTTTTTTTTTTCTTTTTTCAATTTTCAAAACATTGTGACAAAAAGCGAGATCTGCAAAATACTCACCATACCTCTCAGCAAATAGCTTGGGGTGTCTACTTTCCAAAATGGGGTCATTTGGGGGTGGTTTGTGCCATCTGGGCATTCCATGGCCTCCGAAACTGTGATTGGCAGTGAGGAGTGAAATAAAAAAATTACACCCTTAGAAAGCCTGAAGGCGGTGCTTGGATTTTGGGGTCCCGTACGCGGCTAGGCTCCCAAAAAGTCCCACACATGTGGTATCCCCGTACTCAGGAGAAGCAACAGAATGTATTTTGGGGTGTATCTCCACATATGCCCATGGCATGTTTGAGCAATATATCATTTAGTGACAACTTTTTGTAAAAAAAAATATTATTTTTTTTTTTTTCATTATTCAATCTCTTGGGACCAAAAAAAAAAATATTTAATGGGCTCAACATTGCTCTCAGCAAATAGCTTGGGGTGTCTACTTTCCAAAATGGGGTCATTTGGGGGGGGTTTGAACTGTCCTGGCATTTTATGCACAACATTTAGAAGCCTATGTCACACGTCACCCACTCTTCTAACCACTTGAAGATAAAGCCCTTTCTGACACTTTTTGTTTACATGAAAACATATTTTTTTTTTTTGCAAGAAAATTACGTTGAACCCCCAAACACTATATATATTGTTAAAGCAAAGGCCCTACAGATTAAAATGGTGGGTGTTGCATTTTTTTTTTTTCCACACAGTATTTGCGCAGCGATTTTTCAAACGCATTTTTTGTGGAAAAAATACACTTTTTTTTATTTTAATGCACTTAAACACACTATATTGCTCAAATTTTTGATGAAATAAAAAATATGATCTTAGGCCGAGTACATGGATACCAAACACGACATGCTTTAAAATTGCGCACAAACACACAGTGGCGACAAACTACATACATTTTTAAAAGCCTTTAAAAGCCTTTACAGGTTACCACATTAGATTCACGGAGGAGGTCTACTGCTAAAATTACTGCCCTCGATCTGACCTTCGCGGTGATACCTCACATGCATGGTGCAATTGCTGTTTACATATGACGCCAGACCGACGCTTGTGTTCGCCTTTGCGCAATAAAAGGGGGGGCAGGGGTGCTTTTTTTTTTTTTTTTTTTTAGTTTTTCTTTTTATTTAGCTTTTTTATTTTATTTTTAAACTGTTCCTTCCATTTTTTTTTTCTTAGTTGTCATTTTTATTGTTATCGCAGGGAATGTAAATATCCCCTATGATAGCAATAGGCAGTGACAGGTACTCTTTTTTTGAAAAAAATTGGGGTCTATTAGACCCTAGATCTTTCCTCTGCCCTCAAAGCATCTGACCACACCAAGATCGGTGTGATAAAATGCTTTCCCAATTTCCCAATGGCGCGGTGGGTATGCCCACCATTAGAATACCTCCCTTCATCCACCCACTTCTAATGATGGGCATACATGCACCATTTATATATGCCGAAGCATGGGGGCATCCTCCCGCAAAAAAAGTTATGCCACGTACACATGGTCGCACTTTTTTCGACCGTATGTACGTGGCATTAGGAGCAAAATCGCTCCTCCGCCCTCTGCTGCCCCCATGCTTCGGCATATATGCTCTTTTTTTTAACTGTGGTGGTGAAATCACCTCCTACAGCGTTGGAGTCGCGGCTTTATGTATCGTGGGAGCAAACGCTGTTGCTGTCAAGATAAATAAATCCACGCTGCAACTGAATGGCGTACCTGCTAAGCAAATAATGGTTAACATTAAAACAAAGTAACATTAGAGTATAACAGTAAGACCTTACCATACCATACCTGCAAAGCAAATACCAAAAAAAAAACATAGTAAAAAATAAAACATTTTGTTAACGCAACCGGTGCCTAAAATATATATATGCCGAAGCATGGGGGCATCCTCCCGCAAAAAAGTTATGCCACGTACACATGGTCGTACTTTTTTCGACCGTATGTACGTGGCATTAGGAGCAAAATCGCTCCTCCGCCCTCTGCTGCCCCCATGCTTCGGCATATATGCTCTTTTTTTTAACTGTGGTGGTGAAATCACCTCCTACAGTGTTGGAGTCGCGGCTTTATGTATCGTGGGAGCAAACGCTGTTGCTGTCAAGATAAATAAATCCGCGCTGCAACTGAATGGCGCACCTGAAAACAAAAAAATGGTTAACAATAAAACATACCTGAAAAGCAAGCATGATAAAACATAATAAAACATTGCAGAATAGAGTAAAAAAGAGCAACAATAGAGAGAGAGAGAGAGAGAGAGTAACAATAAAACGACAACTATTTTTGGTTTTTTATTTTATATTTTTTTGGGGGTTTTTTTTTTTTTGTACTTTTTTTTTTTTTTTTTTTTTTTTTTTTTACACTTTTTTTTTTTTTAACTATAACTATAATTTTAACTGTAACGGTCGGGTCTCAAAATGCGATGGCATTCTTGAGACCCTGCAACTATAATTTTAACTGCAACGGTCGGGTCTCAAAATGCGATGGCATTCTTGAGACCCTGTGAAAGTGTATCCTAGCCTGTGAAATGCTGTACGCTACGCTAAAACCTCACTAGTTCGTGGTAGCGTTCAAAACATTCACCAACGCAGAGACCAGGATTGTCAGGACAGCGTGGACAATAATAACGGCTGTCACGCCTACATCCGTGCTTGCTGCAGACACGACATCTTTTTTGGGGGGCTCGTTGGGTAGGGGTACTCGGGAGGACATAAGGGTAATGCCTCTCATGCAGCCGGCTTACTGCATTTGGTAGGGGATGGTGAGGTGTGGAATCGCCTGGATACAGGAGTTCCATGACAACCGCTCCCTGGAATTCAAGGAAGGGTAACGTCCCGCCTGAAGCTCCGTATAGCACATGAGCATTCAGCAAAGCCAATTGGAATAAATAAATAGACACTTTTTTGTACCAGCGTCTAGCCTTACGGGCAACTAGGTACGGCGCCAACAACTGGTCGTTGAGGTCCACCCCCCCCATATTAAGGTTGTATTCGTGGACACAGAGGGGTTTCGTCACAACACCAGCCGCCGTACGAATTTGGACTGTCGTGTCTGCATGAAGGGAGGTAAGAAGGAAAACATTCTTATTATCCCTCCACTTCACAGCGAGCAAGTTATTACACTTCAAGCAGGCTCTCTCCCCCAGCCTAAGACGGGAATCTACAAGCCGCTGGGGAAAGCCCCGGCGATTAGGTCGCACGGTGCCACATGCTCCAATCTGCTGATCAAACAAGTGACTAAACAGTGGCACGCTCGTGTAATAATTGTCCACGTACAAGTGGTACCCCTTTCCGAATAAGGGTGACGCCAAGTTCCACACTATCTTGCCAGCGCTCCCTATGTAATCTGGACAGTTCTCCGGCTCTACGTAACTATCTTTTCCCTCATAAACCGAAAAGCTCCACGTATAGCCTGTTGCCCTGTCACAGAGCTTGTAGAGCTTGACCCCGTATCTGGCACGCTTGCTGGGAAGGAACTGTTTGAAAGACAAGCGGCCAGAAAACTTAATCAGGGACTCGTCAACGCAGACAACTTGATTGGGCGTAAACAAGGCTGCAAAACATTGGTTGAAGTGGTTTATGAGGGGCCGAATTTTGTAGAGCCGATCAAATTCAGGGTCTCCACGAGGACGACAAAGTTCATTGTCACTGAAGTGCATGAACCGCAAAATCATCTCGTATCGTGCCCTGGACATGGAGCAAGAGAACACGGGCATTTGGTGGTGCGGTGAGGTGGACCAATAAGACCTCAGCGTCGGGAATTTGTGTATGCCCATGTTGAGGGAAAGGCCCAGAAAGGTCTTAAATTCGGAAACCGTAATTGTTTTCCAATCTCTGGCAAGGGAAGGCACTTGGGGATTAGCGGCGATGTATTGACCAGCGTATATATTACTTTGGTCCACAATAGATCTATAGAGATCTTCCGTGAAAAACAGCGAATAAAAATCGGATGGCTTAAAATCAGCTGTTTCCACCTGAATACCGGGTTGGCCAGTGAATGGGGGAAGTACGGGTCCTGCAGAAGTGGTGGGCACCCAATCAGGATTGGCGAATTCTGCAGGAAGGACACTATGGGATCGACGGACCTGCCTTTGTCTTCTTCTTGGTGGCAGCGGGACACTACTTGTGCTTGCCACCTCGCCAGCTTCAACTGCACTTATGGGACTCGCCACGTCACCAAGTGTTACTGCAGTGCTGGTTTGACTACATCCAGGGTGTACTAGGCCGCTGGTGCTTGCCAGTTCACCAGAAGGAATAGCGGCGCTAGTACTTCTCTGCTCCATACGAGAGACCTGCGGTTCCTGCACCTCAACAACATCAGAAGATCGGGATCGGGTACGCCTGACCTTAGCAGGGACCTCACCTTCGTCGCCAGAGCTATCTGTCATGGAGCCGCTGTCGTCTACTGGATCGTATTCTGAGCCTGATTCTGACAGATGAGTGACCTCCTCTTCACTATCTGACATACTCAGAAACAAGTAGGCCTGTTCACTAGTGTACTTGCGATTTGCCATTTTGGGCTCTAAATTTAGTAGTACACTAGTGAGATTCACAGGAAAAAAAGCTCCTAGGCTGCTGGCAACTGAATCAAAACGCTACCAAAAAAACTGTTAGCGATCGCAGGGATCAGGCCTGACTCTGCGAACGCTGCAGTTATGTGTGCTTAGTGTTTTGGAAGTGACAGTGATCGATCGATACTGCACTTGGGTGGGCTGGGCTGGGCTGGGCGGAGGGGGAAAACGCAGGTGCTAGCAGGTATCTGGGCTGATCCCGCTAACAATGCGTTTTTTGGAACCCTAAACTGCTGGGACGCTAGTATAGATCTGATCAGATCAGATATTGATCTGTTCAGATACTATACCACTAAGGGAGGTGTATGCTTTGCGCGTGGGTGTTTGCGGTACTGGCACTAACCTGGGGCGACGCAGACCTTATTTGACCCTAACACCTAATTGATATCACCCGCCGGGCGATCAGGGGGTTAAACCGATAGTTGGGTAATAAATGGCGGGTGCCCTGACAGTATAAAAAAACAAGCTAACTAACCAGCGTCACCCGTAACAGTTATACGGTGATCACTGGTGAAAGGGTTAACTAGGGGCAATCAGGGGGTTAAAACCTTTATTAGGTAATATATGGGGGTACCTGACACTATATAAAAACCTGACGGGGGACCTAAATAACTAAATAACTAACTGGCTAACCAGTGACACTTATACTGTGATCACTGGTGAAAGAGTTAACTCTAGGGGCAATCAAGGGGTTAAAACCTTTATTTAGGTTGTAATATGGGGGTACCTGACCTATAAACCTATTTATAATCCTATATAAACCTGGCGGTTACCTAAAAAAAAAAACTGGCTACCTAGCGGCACCAGTGACACTAATAGAGCGATCAAAAAAACGATCGCTTAGTGACACTGGCAAAAGGGGGTGAAAGGGTTACCTAGGGGGCAATCAAGGGGTTAAACCTTTATTGGGGGGGGTAGGGGGCTACCTTGGACCTAAAGGGGCCTAAAACTAACTGCCCTGACAGTTATTGCAGTCACACTGACACTAAATGCAGTGATCAGTAAAATAAATGATCACTGCAATCAGTGACACTGTGACTGGGGGGGCAGGGGGTGATCTGGGGGGTGATCAGGGGGTGACAGGGGGGTGAAATATGTGCCTATGTGTGCCTGGTGTCAGTGTAGTGTTGGTGCACTAACCTGATGTCTTCTCCGCTCGGCGTCCCGGTCAGAAAGACCGACACGAGGAGCGTGACATCACTTCCCCTTGCCTGTGTTTACAATTACACAGGAAGGGGAAGGAAGCGGAAGAATCTCATTGGCCAGAGCGATCGGGAGGGGGTGGCCAGAAACGACTGGCCGTTACCTCGTCCCGCATCGCTTCTGAAGCCATCCCGACCGTCCCCGCCGGCGGAGGGGGGGTCCGATCGGACCCCCCAACCGCCGGAAGAATGTCACGTACAGGTACGTGATTCTGCCTGTACGTGCCATTCTGTTGACGTATATATACATGGGGCGGTCGGGAAGTGGTTAACTAGCTGCATACTGCTTTGTGACCTATTGTAGGTCGAAGCAGGGAGGTGAGAGGCCACCCTTACTTTTGGTGAAGGGATCACCATCACAGAAATTTATCACTGGATTATGTCATCACTCCACCTGAAGTTGCATTAGTTTTGCACATGCACTTTATTCTGGGACTTGTATATGAACTTTCTGGGACAGTCTGTGATCACTTCATTAATTTATTCATTTATTTAATTATTTAGAAATATTTGCGCTGCACTACTGTATTTTATTGAAAATTGGGGTTACACACACATTTTACCGATTCTAGGGGCACACACATTCATGCCTTCTACCACATCTGCCAGTAGGAAACAGGACTCTAGTTTCCAGCAACAGCAGCAGTACTCAAGAAAATTGTTCACCTGCTCCTAGGTCAGCATTCAGAACAGTTTACTTCTTGCCCTGTCCAACACTTGCAAACTTCCTGAGTGAGATCCATGATGGCCACAGAGGAACACTTCTAAGCTTCCCTATAGGTTAACTGACTACATTTTACATAACTCTGAGATCACTACAGACATGAATCAGTCCCAGACAATTCTAATTCCTCACCTTTGCCTGCTGCTCACACATAACAAGAACCAATGGGTAGCAGCCATGTGGCTGTATTTAAAAGCATTTGCAAAAAGTTATTTATATGCAAATTTGTATTAATAAATATAAACAAGTGGTAGTGCTGTCAGTTAAAATAAGTCTTGACTGGCAGGGAGACACAGAGACAAAGCAATCCACAGACTGGAAAGAGTGTCATGCTCACAAACCCAGCATTTAATTGAAATTAATAGACACCTCAAGGATTTGGATAATAGAGGAAGGAGGAACAATATAAGGGTCAGGGGGATCCCTGACTCCGTGGAAGCAGATCAGATCACACCGGCTCTGGAGAGGGTATTCAATAGCCTACTGGAAAGGCCTGAGGACACAGCCATTGAATTTGTCAGAGCTCACAGAGCCCTTAGAGCCAGAGGCCCGGATAATATGCCTCCTAGAGATATAATATGCTGCTTACAAAGTTTTCCCTTGAAAGAAAGCATAATGAGAAAGGCCTGCAGGAATGATCAGATCATCTTTAATGGCGAAACGATCATGCTTTTCCACGACCTCTCCCAAATCACTCTTAAGAACCGGAGGGCTTTGAGGCCTCTATTAGCTAGACTGAGGGAAAAGGACTTACGCTATACCTGGCGATTCCCATTTGCTCTCCTAGTCAGCCACAATGGGAAACAATACTCTCTGTGATCCCCTGATGATCTCCCGGATTTCTGCCACGCTTTACAGCTAGGCCCAGTGGAAGTGCCAGATTGGTACCAGGAATTCATTGTGCCACCACCGGACAGACCCCAACCTGCCTCCCCATTTATCTCCCCAGAAAATGAGATCGTCTCGCCCTGGCAGCTCACAAGCAGGCACTCCCAGCAGCAGGTCTCACTCCTCAAGAGGACTCGAGGAGGCTTAACTACAGAGACAGCACCCCAGGGTGCTACCCATTAAATCCTCTATGCCTGTTATTTATCACAAAGGATCTTGAGGTTCATGAGCTAGCTCATTGAAGTGACCCCGACACTGACTTCACCTAGTTGCGGACATGCACAGCGCTGGTCAAAGTGCCAATTAATGTCCCACTTTTGGATGACAGAACAAGTTGCACGAATTACCATTGTTGCCACATCTGGGAATGGACACCCCACCTGCGGAGGCCCACTACCCCGCTGACCCCTCTACACCGGCCTAGATAAACTGCAATGTGAGGAGGACTTCCTATCAGATCACTTTCCTCCATGTACAACAGGGGATCTCCTACAGCAAACTGAATTCCACCACAGGAAAAGGCTCTCATTCTGATAAGTACATCCACAGAGTACAAACCTGTAATTCTAGGGATGTAACCCCTTCTAATTTTTCAGGTTCTACTTATGCTTTTAAGCACATATGGACTCGAAGTGCCTTTCAGAGGATTTAGTTACATTTAATATACTCTCTCCCACAGCAAACTTTATTCTATTCTACCTCCACAGACTGCTCTCATCTTGACAAGTGCACCTAAAGAGCAAACTTGCAATGTTAGGGCCATAACCCTCTTCTAATTTTACAGGTTATACTTATGCTCTTGAGCCATAATACTCGAGAAGTGCCTTTAAGTTGGTCTAGGTTATAATTTATGTATTCCACTTTATTAGCAGGATGGGGGGCGGTATCTGGGTCTTCCCCTCTAGAAGGGGATCTCCCACATACAACGTCACCGTGGGGTACCCGTGTCGGTTTAAGGAGTCACAGAAACTCTGCACAATAGAAGGAGGGCTCTTCTTCTCCTGCCAAATGCTAGGTTATCGCAACTTTAGAATTTAGAATTGTAACTGTTCATAATTTTTATGGTGCCCCTGTTTTTGAATGGTTAGGCTCCTTTTTGGGCCTAACTGGTGCAGAAAAGGTAAATTCAACCTCATTTATGCCTCATAGGCTGTGTCCTGTCTAGGCTCATAACCTGATTAGCTCTTTTATAATCATATACCACAGTTTAGGGAGCTGACCTAGGCAAGCCAGAGCTCATTACCCCCCAGAGTGATCTCTATCGGAGACAATTAGTCCCTATAGAGACCACTAATTTGAATACCTGGAGGTCTTGGGACCCCACGGTGAAGTCATTACACCTCACTTACTTACTTACTTCTTTTCTTTCTTCCTTCTCTTCTATCTGACTCCTGCCTTATCTGGAGAAGTATAGCTTGCACTATTATTATTGTATAACGCATCGCTATTGATCGACAAATTGTCCTGTCAGGTTTTTTATTTTTTATTTTATCCCTCAGGTTCATCATCACTCTCTGAGACCACACCATGGCATATTCATCTCTGGGCCGGAACCCCACAATAGTCTCACACAACGTTAAAGGTTTAAACATTCCTGAAAAGCGCACTGCACTCCTAAGAGAGCTCAGGAAAGGTAGGCCACGCTTTGTCTTTTTACAAGAGACCCACTTTAAAACCAACCAAATTCCCAGACTCACGGACACCTTCTTCACACAGGCTCACCATGCGACCAAAGATCTAGCCAAATCTAAGGGAGTGTCCATACTTATTAGTAGGGATGCCTCCTTCGAACTTACAAATAAACTAGTTGACCCTACATTTTTTTAACTGGAAAGTGCGGGGGGGTCCCCATCACTTTGGCCAATGTTTACTTCCCCAACACCTCTCACTTGACCTTCTGCAGCCGGGTGATCGAAGCAATGAGGGGTTTCTGTTCAGGGCGCTTGATTTTAGGAGGTGACTTCAACCTTCCTCTGAATCCCCTTACAGACACTTCCACTGGCAAGACCTACATCACGTACAAAATCCTTAAAAAACTTAAACTACTGATTGGCTCACTACAACTCATAGACACTTGGAGATTCCTCCACCCTGACGATAAGGATTATACATTTTATTCCATCCCACATGGACACTATTCTCGGATAGATTACATTTTCATTACCTAGAGAGATCTAGACCTGATTTCGGAAGCCCACATTGGGATTCAATCTATTTCAGACCACTTTCCCGACATCTCTGACCATAGAACTGACAGCCCCACCACCTAGGTCTGAGACCTGGAGACTTAACTCTTCATTACTTACTGACCCAGCACTTCTACCTCAAATAGCAGCGGCACTTAAAGAATAATTTGCACTTAACACGACACCAGGAATGAATCATATGACCTTATGGGAAGCCCACAAGTGCTCGATGAGGGGGGTCCTTATCAGCTTAGGGGCACGTCCCAAAAAAGAAAAGGAACTCAGACACCTGGCTGAAAAAATTTGGCGGTTGGAATCTAAACACAAACAATCACTGACTGAACAATCCGCTGGGGAGCTCTTGGATGCCAGAAGGGCTCTCCAGCGGATAATTGGCGCCAAGACAAAATGCTTTTGATTTTTTTTAAAGAAAATTGACTATGAACATGGAGACAAAATGGATAGGTTCCTCGCGAGAGCCCTAAGAGCTACTAAATCTAGCCAAACTATATTGGGTATCTGCTCGAGAACGGGGGAAACTAGAGGTAACCACTAGGTATATAGTCACTTCGTCACTTCCACGAATACTATTCCGCACTCTATAATCTCCCCGAACAAAAGAAACCAGACTCTTCTCTGGAAGACAGACGACAAGCCATCCTCAATTACCTAAAATAATCTAATTTGCCTACACTGACGACTTCTGACATATAAACCCTAGAAGCCCCTATCAAGCCCATAGAACTCCAGCAGGCCATCAAAGGCATGAAGGAGGGGAAAAGTCCAGGCCCAGATGGCTTCACTGCCATCTACTACAAGACTTTTCTTCCCACACTGCATGGGCCGCTACTGAATGCCCTAAACTCTGTGTCAAAATCCATGGAGACCCCTACAGCTTTTCTTGCAGCCTATATAACGGTCCTCCCTTAGCCAAATAAAGGATCCATCGGATTGTGCTAGCTACAGGCCAATCACACTACTTAATCTGGACGTGAAACTTATGTCAAAAATCATCGCCAACAGGCTGAAGTCCTTGCTCCATAGCCTGAGCAAGCTGGATTTATGCCGGGCAGAGAGACAAGGGACAACGTTATTAAGGCTTTAAACTTGATACATGCGGCTAAACCGGGTGGGATCGAGGGCCTTCTCCTGTCCATGGATGCAGAGAAGGCCTTTGATCGAGTTGCCTGGGATTTCATGTTGGAAACCTGCAGGTTTATAGGCTTGGGTGATAATATGCTAACTTGGATATCCGCCTTGTACAGAAATCCCACGGCTCGGCTTAAAATTAATGGTTCCTTATCGGAACCTGTCCAAATCAGAAATGGGACAAGACAAGGGTGTCCTCTCTTGCCCATTCTATTCATCATAACACTCGAACCCTTCATCAGAAAAGTTGTAGCAGACAGCAGAGTACAGGGGTACACATTGGCCAAAAAGGAGCACAAGGTAGCGGCTTATGCTGATGATTTATTGTTTTTCATTTCAAACCCAATCTTATCATTACCCCCCTTGCTAGAAGAGTTTTCCTTTTTTCTCTAATTTAAAAATTAACTTCACCAAATCGGAGCCGATGAACATCTCAATCCCCGCAAACACCATAGATTCCGTAAAATTACTAAGTCCCTTCAAATGGGTAGATTCTGCGCTCAGATACTTGGGAGTCTGGTTGACCAATTAGGTGCCCCTACTGAAAGCAATTAGTACCGACCTTCAAAACTGGCACCCAAGACACTTCTCATAGTTCGGGAGGGCGGCAATATGCAAGATGGTCATTTTACCTAAAGTCCTCTACCTATTTAGGAACATACTGATAAAAATCCCCCAGACCTTCTTTAAAGCCCTTCAGTCCACCCAAATGACTTTCATATGGGCACATTAACGTCCCAGAGTAAGATTCACCTTACTTTCGCTTCCTAAAGAAAACGGAGGAATGAATATCCCTAATTACCAACGCTACTACTATGCAGCCCACATCACCAGAATCATAGACTGGCACTGCCACTACAAATTTAAAGACTGGGTGGAAGTGGAAAAAGCAGTAAGCCCAATGCCACTTAGTTTCTCACCCTGGATCTCCTGGGCTTCTCAGCCCTCGGCCTTCAGGTCTCATCCCCTCATAGGCTCTACACTTGCAATCTTCCACAAATTAACAGGACTCAACAATTTCTCCTCACACTTAAGCCCCGTTATACAACAACCCGGATTTCCCTCCGGGCTTAAAAAATAAATTCCTCCACTCACCGACGTCAGATAAACCACTACTGGCAACACAATGTTTTAACAAAGACGGTTTCAAGGATTTTTCAGTTCTCAAGACAGATAGCAATACGCCTGACCTACCACTTTGGACTTATTTCCAAGTCCGCAGCTACCTCAACAGTCAATCTGTCAGGTCAAATTTTAATAGACAATTGACAGAGCTGGAGACAGTGTGCTTAGCAGATAAACCAATTGCAAAACCGAGCATACCACTGGATTCAGGAGGGTGGTACCCGAGAGGATAGTGATCTCAGAGAGCGATGGTCCACAGAATTAGATGTCACACTCACGAGCAAACAGTGGCAGAAAGCGTGTATATTTGCGCATAGATGCTCAATCAGTACCATGACCCAAGAAACGACATATAAGTTGTTAACCCACTGGTATTCCACACCCGTTAAGTTGCACTCATGGTTTCCGATAACTCCAGACACGTGCTGGCGTTGCCAAGAGGACACAGGCACTTTGATACATATCTGGTGGCACTGTCCAGTTTTGCAACCCTTTTGGTCTGAGGTTAAGAATCTGGTACTTGACGCTATGAATTGTCTCCTCTAAATCTCGGATTTCCCCATTAAAAAAATACAAGTTTTCCCTCTCCAAGCACCTTCTGAACGCAGCTAAAGCATTGATCCTGCTCCACTGGAAGTCTTCCCGGACACCATCCATTCGGGACTGGCTACACAAAGTATCAGAGATCTGGGAGATGGAGGAGACGGTAGCTCAGTCCACAGAGAATGTTGATCGCTTTCATAAGACCTGGTCTTCGTGGTATGTGTTCAAACACTCTCAGGCATACACAGACCTCTTAGAGGCCCGGTAACCAGTCTTGACATAACTATGTGTACAATTAACTGCACCCAGTTAAGGGTTTCACAGCTAAACCTTTCATGGTTCATGAATATGAAAAAAGACGATGACCACTCTGAATGTACAAATTCTCCAGGCTCTTTTTCTTACTTTTCTGATTCTATCTAGACTCTTCCTTTTTTCTTCACACTCAGCTATCTTGCTAATTACCGCACTACCGGTTAGATTTCAGATTACATCCTATTTGGCCCAATATGCATTACACTCGGGTTGAGTGAGGCCTCATGGCCTCTCCGAGTTCTTTCCTGTTCCTGAGGTTCGTTCAATAATACAATTTGCCAATTTACCATATATATCTCACTTAACTTTGACTGTTGTTCAACATCTAACTGTTCTTGAATGTGTTACTATTTGGAGCTGCGACTCCAACTTTACTTATCCTGACTTTTTTTCAAATAAACTTTGATGAAAAAAAAAAAATAAGTCTTGACATAAGAAGGGTATCCCTGTTTAAGAATTTATCATATCGATTGCAATTACTAGGCTTACCCAATAACTAGTTATACTTGATTGTAAATGATCTTCAATGTTCGATTTTTCATGACTTAAGATATAAGTCCTCGCATTGTTGTATATGCCATGGAAGCTTACTTTGTTCTACATGTTAAATGCTATGTAACTGCATTCTGTACAATCATCTCAATAAAATCTTTTATGAAACAAAAAATAAATATAAACAAACTTAACCCTTTCATGACTAAGCCTATTTCTGACATTTGGTGCTTACAAGTTAAAATCCGTATTTTTTTTGCTAGAAAATTACTTAGAGCCCCTAAACATTATATATATTTTTTAGCAGATAATCTAGAGAATAAAATGGTGATTGTTGCAATATTTTATGCCACACTGTATTTGTGCAGCAGTGTTTTAAACACAACTTTTTGTGAAAAGGGACATTTTCATAAATTAAAAAAAAACTAAACAGTAAAGTTAGCCCAATTTTTTTGTATAATGTAAAAGATGATATTACGCCGAGTAAATAGATACCAAACATGTCATGCTTTATAATTGCACGCACTCGTGGAATGGTGACAAACTACGGTACCTAAAAAGCTCCATAGGCGACGCTTTAAAAATTTTTTACGGTTAGCAGGTTAGAGTTACAGAGGAGGTCTAGTGCTAGAATTATTGCTCTCACTCTGACGATCGTGGCGATACCTCACATGTGTGATTTGAACACTGTTTACATATGCGGGTGCGACTTCCGTATGCGTTTTCTTTGCTGCGTGAGCTCGCGGGGACGGGGGCAAGTAAAATTATTTTTTTCTTATTTATTTTTATGTTTACATTCCTTGTGACAGCAATAAAAGTGATCACATTTTTTTTTTTTAGTCGTACAGAGACCGAATGGGGGGCATTAAAATTGAAAATCCCTTGTGACAGTAATAGGTGGTGACAGGTACTCTTTATGGAGGGATCGGGGGTCTAAAAGACCTCCGATCCCTCCTTTGCACTTCAAAGTATTCAGATCGCCATTTTCGGCCATTCTGAATACTTTATATTTTTTTTAAACCGGCGCCATTGGCAGCCGAGTAAACAGGAAGTGACGTTGTTCCGTGTTTTTACAATCAGGAGACTGGAACGAAGCTGTTTCCGGCTTCGTTCCAGTCTGTCACTAGGTGCCGGAAGAGCCGGATTGTCGATCGGGTCTCCCGGTGGGACGGGAGGCCCGTTCAGAGCGGTGTGCCTTGGAACCGGATGGATGGCCCTTGCTGCCAACAGCTCCCATATATAGCCTCACAAACATCTGTAGGAAGCCCAGCTTTTATGAACTTGAGACGATAACGTGATCTAATGATGGCTACAATCCAGGCATCCTGTAATTTGTCTGCCCAAACCCCCCGAATTGGGCTAGTCTTGCTCCTACTCGAGAGGGTTAAGTGGAGACACCTTCAGAAGGACCTATTTGAAGTCTTAAGGGCTTCGTTGGCCCTGGGCTTGGAAGGTTTCTGGAGGTTGAACCGGCTTGCGTCCACTGTCTGAAAAACTGTCTGTAAGCACTGGCCTCTGAATCCTTCTTTGGATCTCTTGTTAAACCGAAAGGGCTGCTGTTGTCTTTTTCTCTTCTGCAGGATTAGGCTAGATCTGCCGCTGGAAACCCGCTGAATTGCTGATACTAAGTCTTCCGGAATAGTAGCTTCCCGTCGAATGGAACTTAACATGACTGTGCTCAGAAGCCTTATCGGCTGACCAATGCTTCAACCATAAGGCTCTGTGGGCTGTGACGGAATGAACCAATATCTTTGCTGTCATTTTTGAACCAGCTCCCTGACCTGGTCAACAGCCACTTCAGCCACAAACTCTAAAGCAGTCTTGAAAACTGCAAAACAGAAGAACTGCCACTTCCCAGACTTTCATCTGAACATCCATCCACCAGCTCCGCTACCCCCAGTCTAAAGCTGGATTCACACCCATGCATCCCTGTATTCCGCAGACCCGCACCACAGAACACGTCCCCTAGGAGACCATGGTAAATAAATGGTAGAGCAAAACTGCTAAAAGCACCAAAATAAATAAATAAATATATAAAAATAAAAACGCACAAGTGCGAACCCACCCCAAGTGCTCCTGCCACAAAAGTGAGCACTACCGCCGGCCTTCAGGCTGCTCCGGCCAAACTATACAACTTTTTTTTTTATTTATTTTTTTAGGTCTGTACTTATTCTGTGATTCATAGGATCCCTAAAGGAATCCGAATCCTCCAGTGGAAGTGGAATGTGGCAGGCGAATCTACGTAGTGAAGTATCCACCTTAGGCGTAGTGTCCCAAGGGTTACAGCCTCGATACTCTATTATGCACATTGAGCCCCTTCTCAGGCCCCACCCACTCATCATCAAATACTTACGGGTAGTATCTCTGCTGTTTCTTTGGAGGTGACAATTCTTCCTGCCACTTCATCGCATCCTTAACAGCTTCCAACAAGGGGGGAACCAGTGCAAAAATCAAACGTATGCGATTCCGAGACCATCACAGCCTCAGATGGATCCGAATCGCTATCGACTTCAGAGTTAAAAGCACACAGAAAACACATGATCTGAATCTGCAGATGCTAAAGATACAGCAGGATGTGCAGGATTCCTTGAAAGGCTGTTTAACCCTTCCTTGACTGTGTCCTTAATGTAGGATTTAACCTGGCGTGCATTCGCAGCATTGTCCTGAGCCGCCTCCTTGAAGCAAGATGCACAAACCCACTTTCCTGAATGACCTCAGCTGAGCAGGCCCAACAGGATCCTTCTTCTGCCGGGGCTGGCGATGAAGACCTATCCAAAGAAGAGGATCTTCTTCTCTGTCTGCACCCGGATATGCACTTTCTGGAGGCTTTCTGATGTCTTGACTTCTCTTGGCTTTAGTCCGAGCGACTAAAGTGAGGTAAGGGTGAGGGAGATCTGGAATGCAGTGACAACAGGCGTCTATCCAGCTGCATGCGACTCTGCGATTTGTCTTGTCCAGTCTCCTTTTTACTCCTTTGAGGCTGGAGTGCTAATTAGGAACCTCTTTGCAGGCATTTAGCGCGCATTGGGCCCTTTTCTCTGTAAAACTTTAAATAAATAACTAACTAACCAAATAAATAAAATAAACTTCTCCATCCTAATCTTCAGTGCTAAGGCAGCTAGGCAGGCAGGCAAAAGGCTGATCTATAAAGGCACAGGATAATAAAAACACTCCAGACAAGTAACACAGCAGTAAGTAATGAAAGTCCTGGAAGTCAGGCTTACCAGAGCAGAGTAACAGCCTGATCAGCTGGAGACTGAGATTAGCCTAGAGGACAGAGCCTGCTGCAAATCAGTAGTGAGCATTCTGGTGTTTGCTAAGCAATCCAAGAGGAAGTTACCTCACCTGACCTCACCTGACCTCACCTGCTCAACTCTGAGCTTCCTGAAAGGAATACATGTGGAGGTGGTGAACTACAAGTCCCAGTGATCCAAACCACTGCATGAACACACAAAAACATGGAAGGAGAGAGTGCCAGCACCTGCCTAACGAAGGTGTATACAGTCATTTATATTGCTAGTGACCTTTGCCAGTAATACACAGTCATTTATACTGTACCATACAATACCAGCACCACGGGAACCCACACTCCTCGGGAGATTTACAGCCCATCTGGGGGGGTCTTCTGATCCGGGAGAGGCCTAACACGGACAGGATGGATGGTGGATGGAGAAAAAAATAAATAAATACATAAATAAAATAAAAATAAATATAAATAAATAACTAAAAATAAACTTTAAAAGGCATCCGGAGCGAGGACGAAAAAAGAACACTGGTGTGGGCAGACAGCCGCCATGTGGGCTAGGAAAAAGGTGGTCCTGGAGGGGTCAGAGGGGGTGGAGCTGACCCATAGTAGGCTGACATGGGGAGGTCCAGGAAAAGTATTTACATATATTTTTAAATGGTAGAAAAGTGGACAGGCAGAGAAAAGGGGATTGTTGCGGTACCAGGTAACAGAGGAGCACTCTGCTCCTCTGTTACCTGGTACCGCAACAATCCCCTTTCCTCTCCCTGTCCACTTTTCTACCATTTAAATTTTGGGATGAGGTACCTTTCATGGTGAGAATTCTAAGCCTACCATTTCTAGTATATATTTTTAAATGTTGGTTTCCTTCTACGTCAATAATATGCCATAAGATACAGTTTCACTCTTCATAATATAGGATCATAAATTTGTTTTTTTATTAAACTCTTACATTACACATGTTTTTTTCTACACAGAATATAGACTGATCACGAACACTTTCCCTGAGTATACCTTAAAGGAGACGTATAGACAAAGCCTTTTTGGATCACAGGAGTGCAGTTTGTTCTGTTGTAAACTGTTTTGAGCCAACAGCAGGCTAAAGTAGGCAGGCTAAAGTCTACTGTAGGCTGATGTCACTGAGTCCATACTTGTCTTTTAAGGAAGAACTGCAGTAAAACAGTTCAGGAATGTTTAGCAACAAGTGTCACGTACCTGGTGGTGCGAGCCCGAGATTGCAGGGAGAGGCCTCCCTTGCGTCTCCCACTTCTGGTCCCCTGGTGTGGGAACAGGAGAGCCAGAAGTGAGGAGGAGCACGGGTGCCTGGCAGGATCAACAGACCGGTAGGGTAGTCAGGTCAGCAGGCGGACACGGTGGAAGTCTGGATAGCAGGGAAGGCCGGATACAGACTGATGAGCAGGAAACAGGTTAGCAGAGCTGGCAGGATCTTTAGCAAGCAGGCTCACAGGTAAACTGGATAGCAGAGCTGGAAGGATCTTTGGCAAGCAGGCTCACAGGTAAACCGGATAGCAGAGCTGGCAGGATCTTTGGCAAGCAGGCCCACAGGTAAACTGGATAGCAGAGCTGGCAGGATCTTTGGCAAGCAGGCTCACAGGAAAACTGGATAGCAGAGCTGGCAGGATCTTTAGCAAGCAGGCTCACAGGTAAACTGGATAGCAGAGCTGGCAGGATCTTTGGCAAGCAGCCTCACAGGTAAACTGGATAGCAGAGCTGGCAGGATCTTTGGCAAGCAGGCTCACAGGTAAACTGGATAGCAGAGCTGGCAGGATCTTTAGCAAGCAGGCTCACAGGTAAACTGGAAAGCAGAGCTGGCAGGTTCTTTGGCAAGCAGGCTCACAGGTAAACTGGATAGCAGAGCTGGCAGGATCTTTGGCAAGCAGGCTCACAGGTAAACTGGATAGCAGAGCTGGCAGGATCTTTGGCAAGCAGGCTCATAGGTAAACTGGATAGCAGAGCTGGCAGAATCTTGGCAAGCAGGCTCACAGGTAAACCGGATAGCAAAGCTGACAGGAACTGGACAACGGCTTGACAAGCAGGTTCACAGGTAAAATGGATAGCAGAGCTGACAGGAACTGGACAATGGCTTGGCAAGCAGGTCCACAGGTAAACTGGATAGCAGAGCTGACAGGAACTGGACAACGGCTTGGCAAGCGGGTTCACAGGTAAACTGGATAGCAGAGCTGACAGGAACTTTGGCAAGCAGGCTCACAGGTAAACTGGATAGCAGAGCTGACAGGAACTGGACAACGGCTTGGCAAGCAGGTTCACAGGTAAACTGGATAGCAGAGCTGACAGGAACTGGAAGCAGGAAACAGAACCACTGAATGGGCTGGAGACAGACAGGTGATCAGGTTCGTTTACAGGAATCAGACTGCAGACAGGACAGAGACCTTGCAGGGAACCAGAGTTCATCAAGGAAGCCAGGTAATGAAATCCAACTGGAAGCAAGGTACAGTGGGTCAGGCAGGAGGATGGTCAAACAAGCCGGGGTCGGGTACAGGCAGAAAGCTGGATAGTTTTTTATATTTGTTTTATATTTTTTCAGTACTTTTTTTTCTTTCAGTGCACAGAGGCTGCTCATCTGTCTGTTATTTACCAGCCACTCTTTGTTTCCACAGTGACTCACCTAGTAGTTACCATTACATGCCTCATTAGTCCAGCCTACAGCCAGCCCCTTTTGGCTATTTAAACAGCTTTGCTCATTCCCTCCATTTCCTTGCGTGGTCTTTGATCGCCTGTGTGTTCCTGTGTATGACTTGACTTGGCTGACTTCTCTTTCAATATCTGTTCCTGTTTTTGCTCCTTACTACACTGACTTCTGGCTTCTTGATCCCGCCTCGTCTGATTATCTGTTCTGGCATCTAAACCCTGGCTTCAGTTATTGACTACGTTCCTGAACTGTGTTATTTTTTGCTATTTTATTAAAGGTGTGATTTTAACTGCATTTTCTGTGTCCGTATGGTTTATGGTTCCTGACAGTTTTAACACAAATGGTTATCTGTTGAGACCATTTGTGTCTAGGTACATGACTTTATAGGATGCCTAACTGTAGTTGGATAATGCCTGCCTATCAAGCTTACTTCTAGAGTCTATGGAGGCCTTTGCAGTTTGCTGCTCTTTGTGAAAAAAAATAGCTAGCCCAATTCTTACAGTGGCAATTTCAATTCTCAGAGAGATACACAATCACAATAGTACAAAAGTACATTTTCTTTTATTTATGTACAGTATCTAGAGCCAGCAAATTTTATAGCACTTTACTCTTTAACAGTGAATCAGTCACAGTAGCTTTTTATGGAATGTAAAATATAATATATTAATCACAGTTGGATACAAACCAATTAACCCACCAATAGGCTTAGAGACAGAAAAACGATAACTTAGCGGAATCCTGAGCAAACACAGAAAGAACATGTAACTTTTGTACCTGTCGATACTGAACCCAGAGATGTAGTACAATTTTTCTTTTCTTACCCTGTTTTACTCACACAAAATATTCTCTACCTATAGGATGATGGATCATTTGTACTTAAAGGAAGGGCTTGCTTTAATTATATATTTATGACTTTAAGAATTTTTCTTGAGTATAAATTGTCAAGTCATGGGAGGTCTAAAATCAAGCAATGTTTGTTATCATTCTGAGCCATCTTGTCCATGCTGTCGCATTGTTAGGGGGCTGTATGTTTAGCTGATTATGCTAGGCAAAACACAATTGCAGGTGTCTACTGAAATCATTTTATGTCTCTAATGCCTAATTTAACGTCTCGCCACGCCTCTGTTAGTGTAAATGTGCCTTGTCTCGTTGATTAAAGGTCTAATTAAAAAGAGAAATTCCATCTGATCTTTAATCAATTTGTATGCAGCAACTCATGTTGTTATTTTCATTTTGTTTTGGAAACGCTATTAAACTCATCAAGTCATAACTGTCCAAACAAGGATCGGCTAATTACATTTCCATGAAAGGTGGCTCAAATAATTACCAGTGATTATTCTAAGTGGATCCACATACCTTTTGGTCTTGGAGTCTGTAGGGAACATTGTGAAATAAAAGATAAAAGAGAAAACAGCGACTACAAAAACATGTCTTTGTTTTTATAGGACCTATATTTGGATTTTCAGTCTTCTCAAAATGGTGAAAACGGTGTGTAAACAAGTTAGATTAATGAAATACCACCATATACTGATTTATAAAAGAACTCTACTATTTTTAATTTTTGCAAAAGATTATTATTTTTTGTTCACATGTGTTTAAAAACTGATTTGTTGTGTTTTTTTATTTTATTTTATTAGCAATAAGATTTTAATGTCACTCATGAATTGCATCTATCAAGACCTGTGTGCAGCAGTTATTGCTCTAAGTATATTAGTGTAAACCCTCACTGAATAAATAAAAGTGCATTTCTTTAAATATGAAAGGAGAAATAAAAAATAAAAGCAACTACCAATGATATTTAGGAAATGTGGCATCCATGCTGATATCAGAAAGTTCATTTGGTTTACCTTAATCAGATTTTGCTGTGATTTGTTGTGGCCAGAATCCAGGGAATAACTTACAGGGTCACTTGGAGTATATTCAGTACCTGTGCTTTGTAACTTCCTCTAATGCCGCCTACACATGGTCGGAATTTCCGATGGAAACAGTCCGATGGGAGCTTTTCATCGGATTTTCCGACCGTGTGTATGCCCATCTGTCTTTTTCTGTCAGAATTTCCGACGGACTTTGGATTGAGAACCTGTTCTTAATTTTTCCGACGGAAAACCTTTCTATCGGATTTTCTGATCGTGTGTATGCAATTCCGACACGCAAAATTCCGATGCATGCTCGGAAACCATTTGACGCATGCTCAGAAGCATTAAACTTCCCTTTTATAGTGCAGTCGAACGTGCTGTATGCCGTGGTGTTATTGACTGTCGGAATTTGGTGTGACCGTGTGTAGGCAAGACAGTTTGAGTGAAATTCCGTCGGAATTCCGACGGGAAAACCATCAGAGCTTTTTCCGATGAGAATTCCGACCGTGTGTACGGGGCATAAGTCTGCCTCCCATATGACCGATCACATTTCTTTTCTGATTATATATATATATATATATATATATATATATATATTGTGATATTGGGGGTTCTTTAGCTTCTGTGTAGAGCACACCAGTGAGCAGAGTCCACGCCAGTCATGCCATTTAAGGGCTTGTTGGCCCACTTTTATTAAAAGAAAGGAAAAAAGAAAACAAAGGTGGTTTCCCTCGCAGGGGGGGTTTCAATGCCAGCAATAAATAAAAGGATATTCAGCCTCCTGGCTTACACATGCAGCATTGCAAAAATACCAAGCCACCTGGCTCTCTTCAGCAGCAGATGCATCACTGCTCAGGCTCCCACATGGAGCTCTCCTGACTACTGTCAGCAACCTCAGACTCAGGTCTCTGGCTATTTCCGTGCACACCTGCACTCTCTGGGTTCTCCCTTGCAAGCCTGGACTCCTCGGGAGGGTGGAGCCCAGAACCATGGTCAGGTGTCTACAAATAGCCCAGCACACACCTGACCAGTCAGTGTGCTGGTGGATCTCAAAACCCGGATCCAGGACTGGGGATTTCATCCCACCCGGATCGCTACAAAATCCCCTGGCTCCAGGTACCAAAGTGGACTTTAATAAACAATGAGGAAACTGAAAGGCCAGTTTCCTCCCAAATAAGCAAATACCCTGGAGCCACTCAACCTGCCTGGTTGAGAATCCTGCATCATTCTGCTGGTGGGGTACCACACTACCACAATATATACACCGTGGGGACGGAAAGTATTCAGAGCCCCTTACATTTTTCACCGTTTGTTATATTGCAGCGATTTGCTAAAATCATTTAAGTTCATTTTTTTTCCTCATTAATGTACACACAGCACCCCATATTATCAGAAAAACACAGAATTGTTGACATTTTTGCAGATTTATTAAAAAAGAAAAACTGAAATATCACATGGTCCTAAGTATTCAGACCCTTTGCTGTGACAATGGAGAAAGTTGTAGAAAGTCAACCATCACTGCAGCCCTCCACCAGTCTGGGCTTTATGGCAGAGTGGCCCGACGGAAGCCTCTCCTCAGTGCAAGACACATGAAAGCCTGCATGCAGTTTGCTAAAAAAAACACCTGAAGGACTCCAAGATGGTGAGAAATAAGATTCTCTGGTCTGATGAGACCAAGATAGAACTTTTTGGCCTTAATTCTAAGTGGTATGTGTGGATAAAACCAGGCACTGCTCATCACCAACAGTGAAGCATGGGGGTGGCAGCATAATGCTGTGGGGGTGTTTTTCAGCTGCAGGGACAGGATGACTGGTTGCAATCGAGGGAAAGATGAATGTGGCCAAGTACAGGGATATCCTGGACGAAAACCTTCTCCAGAGTGCTCAGGACCTCAGACTGGGCCGAAGGTTTACCTTCCAACAAGACAATGACTCTAAGCACACAGCTAAAATAACGAAGGAGTGGCTTCACAACAACTCCGTGACTGTTCTTGAATGGCCCAGCCAGAGCCCTGACTTAAACCCAATTGAGCATCTCTGAAGAGACCTAAAAATGGCTGTCCACCAACGTTTACCATCCAACCTGACAGAACTGAAGAGGATCTGCAAGGAGGAATGGCAGAGGATCCCCAAATCCAGGTATGAAAAAATTGTTGCATCTTTCCCAAAAAGACTCATGGCTGTATTAGATCAAAAGGGTGCTTCTACTAAATACTGAGCAAAGGGTCTGAATACTTAGGACCATGTGATATTTCAGTTTTTCTTTTTTAATAAATCTGCAAAACTGTCAACAATTCTGTGTTTTTCTGTACATTAATGAGGAAAAAAAAAATATATATATATATATGAAAATAGCATGACATACAGTTGGTTAAAGTAAGAAATTGTATTTTGTAGGCTTGATTACTTAGCACCAGAAACCATTTGCATGTTTTTAGTGAAAAATTTAAAGTTTATGGTGAAAGTAAAAAAATGTTGAAACCATATATTGAAAACAAGGTCTAATTGTACAGTGTAGTTCAGCCTAGAATCCTCTAGAACAAGTAATTACGGTAAACGTCATATCAACTGAATATAGATTAACATACATTTACATCTGATGGTTGGAATTCTCTCTAGCATGCATATGCAATGTAAACCATCCAGCATTTTTTGAGGTGCTAATAACTACCTTATGAGTTGCTTCAGGCTGGTCCTGAGTTGCTTTGAGCTGTTCTTGGGACTCCTCGATTTCATTTTGGGGTGCTA
The DNA here is from genome assembly GCA_028564925.1 of Lithobates sylvaticus. Taxonomy (NCBI): domain Eukaryota; kingdom Metazoa; phylum Chordata; class Amphibia; order Anura; family Ranidae; genus Lithobates; species Lithobates sylvaticus. Next base: position 314,611,309 of record CM053029.1, on the reverse strand, counting down.
TGAGCTGCTCTTGCATTCAAATTGATTTGTATAATGAAAGAAAGCAATTCAAGAAGAATAATGCCTGTTTACACAAGGCTTTAACCTCGATATCTTCATCTTCTTGTAATGCAGTTAGTAATGATTTGAGGTTTACAATTATGATACACGCGGATTCATATGATTCATAAATCCTCTCTGATATTTACGGTAATTTTAGCAGAGACAGCTCTAAAATAGTTCAGGTTACCCTGACATAACCTAATTATTATTAAAAACGTACAAATATACATACAGTATAAACAGATGAGCCTGAATACAGTAAAGGTTTTGCTTTCAAAGATACATATATCATATACACATATTATTCATACATCTATAGGGAACAAATAACCCTTAGTGGTGATTTTCCTGTGTTGTCCCCTAAACTGTGCTAAATTCGGACATGCCATTTAGTATATACCTACTGCCTACTATACCTACCTACTATATATCCTCAAACTATGGCCCTCCAGCTGTTGCGGAACTACACATCCCATGAGTCATTGTATAACTCTGACATTCACAGACATGACTAGGCATAATGGGATTTGTAGTTCCTGAAGAACTGGAGGGCCATAGTTTGAAGACCCATGGCCTATGTCATACAAAGGGGGAATAGCATCTACACTTCTGCAAGCTTCTCCCAGGACTTTATGTCCCTTTCCTTCTGAAAGCCACTGGAAGGATGTAGGGGTAGAAGGATAAAATGTAGCAGGTGCATCCCTCTTAGGTGGAAAAATACTTTACCTCCTACCATTTTATGTTGGCTCCACAGGGTGGAAGAGATTAATAAGATGGAAGACCTCACACTCTCAGCACAAAATAAACAAGAAGAGTATTCTGAGGTATGGAGAGGGTGGAATACGTTTATTCTCTCTGAAGAAGGTTTGACGCTGCTTAATTTATTGACAACTAGGTATCCAGTACTTATTAGGGATCTTTCTCTTTTTTTTTTTTTCTCTCTCTCTTCTCCTTCCTCTTTTTTTTTTTTCTTCTCTTTTTCTTTTTGTTATTTAGAAAATGGGAAATAGGGTGACTCCAGGTATAGCGGCTGAGTGTTATTTTTCCTCTCCTAGGTCGCTACAATACTGGCGTTATATTCTTTTGAGAGGAACATAGAAGGTGTTATGCATGATATGATATGATTATTACATGGAATACTGTTTTATTCATTCAGCGCATTTGTTACGTTATTGTATATATATGGCTGCCATGAAAACCTGGACTCACCTTTTGTGGTTGAAATAAAATATTTGAAAAAAAAAAATGTAGCAGGTGCCTGGGTGCATGCAGGTAAAGCTAGCTATTGGTGATATAAGCTGGGCTTGTAGAAGTCTGGGAACATGAAGGGATAAACAAAGAAACATTACAATAATATATAGGAGAAGAATTAGGTCCAGATCACATAGAATATAGGATTCTTTCTGGGGAACATTACAACCAAAGACATTTCAGCAGCATATTGGCCTACATCGATAGCTATATAATAGACAGGAGGGAGTATTATAGACTATTTACCCTACATGCATTTAAAGTTTTTTTTTTTTTGACTGGAGTGTACTGATAAAGACTCATATTTTTTTTTTTAAATGTATCCACTTTAAACAATTAAACAGAAACATTTATTAAAGGTGGTTGGACTTTACAATTGTAACATGTAATGGGTTAAATGGTATTTTCACGCACCTTTAATCACATGAGTGACATTTCTTGAACTCACCTTTGAGTGCTACCAACACTTTAGTGACCTTTGCTATGACCCTCTAGGGATGTGATATATAATTATTCAATATATGTTTATTTAACAGGAATGTTTGCTTATTTGGGGTCCATTCAAGTGGAACTGTTGCCTGCTCAAAGCAGAGGATACTTGCATGTTCTTCCAGCCCGGAAAGTTCATTAACGTCCCTGAGCTCTTTGGCAAAGATTTCAAGGTGTGTGAGTGTATATGTGAATAAACTACTGTATTAGAGAGTTCATTGAAAAACTCACTCCACCAAGGATTCAGCCCATTTGTCCCATTTATCTACTTAGATGTAAAAAAAAAAAAAAAATGCAAGCTTTCCAAGTGTATGTTTTTAGGACTGATTTTATTTTATTGAAAAAAAAAAACATAAAACAATGTTCCTTACTAAGTTAGCACATATGGCACTTTTTTGATTTGAGCACGTAAACACAAGTGTAGAAGATTATCTAAATGTAAACCATATAGAAGAAAAGTGTGCTTTAAAGTGCATCTTCACTGTAAATGAGTACCACAAACAAAAAACACTATTTAATTAATTTTTAATATTCAAAGCAAACTCACCCATTTTTCCATGTCTCCATGCTTTATTTTGTTGAGAAATCACACCTCCTAGCATTTCTGGCCATGGCCATCTTGAGTAAGGGCAGATGATTCATGTAGAATTTACTTCATGGAATCCATATGCCCTTAGCTCAAGCATGCATGCTCCTGAAGACTCCTGGGATGTCTGCCTAGGCAACAAATCAGGAAGTAACTGAAAAAAATGTAAAAAAAAAGTTTAAAATAAGATAATGCTAGCATCACAAGGATTAAAAATAATCAATGTTGATTGGGAGAGTGAAGTTCCACTTTAATAAGTGATCTATTTTATTATTTTTATTTTTTTTTATCAGGTAATGACATTTTGCATAGGCAGATACATTACCAACTCTTATTTTTATTTTATTTTATTTTTAATATGAATAAAAACGAAAATCATCAGATCTTGAGACTGGCATCACCATATTATGTGATATAACTGATCACAGCCTAACTAGATCTGGTATAAACAAGAATTATCCCCTTAACTTCTCAGTGGGCTACTACTCCCAACAGTACTAAGCCCTGTGCACTAGGCTGTTGGGAGGGTTAGCCCACTGAGATGTTGAGGGTGCCTCAACAAATGCACAAAAACGGCTACTTTTTTTTAATCCTAAATGAGGGGAATAACATCATGAAGGCTGAACGCTGAGCTCCAAAACAATCCAGATAAATTTAAGAAAACTTGGGCAGGTTGGATGTATTATTCCTATGAGATAGCAGATACCTGAGTAGTCTGTTTTGGGAATATGTAATCTTTGCCAAGCCTCATGATGGAATGAGGATATGACTATTGATTGTGACATAGAGTACCCTATTACTACTTTTCTGTTTGATTGTATGGTGTGGAGTCCCATTGACTGTTGTAACTGTCTCCTGGTACATGGCATCATTTTCCCCTTAATGTTATTTTTCTCTTTTCTTTTGGTTTTATTGTTTCAACTATGCATTACAAAACTGCCTAGATACTCTCCCTAGGGCAATTGAATGTTGATTTGTGTACGTTGTATTTGCTGATTTTGTTCTTATGTATCTGTATTCTCTCACTGAATGTACACGTAAAATACTGATTTCACTTTTAACAATGATGACTTTTACCCTATGTTATTCTTGACTGAGTTGTTAAAACCCAATAAACATTGATTATGCAAAAAAATAAATGGTTCTACCTTGAATAACTACTGGGAAATATGTATAATTTTTTTTCTTTCTTTTCTACAGACCAGTCTGTAACCTAAAGACCGGTCTTTAAGCATTAGGGATGAGCCCAATGTTCGAGTCAAATGTAAGTTCGACTCAAACGTTGGGTGCCTGTTCGCCGAATAGCGAACAATTTGTGGTGTTCGCAGCAAATTAGAAAGCTGCGGAACACCCTTTAAAAGTCTATGGGAGAAATCAAAAGTGCTAATTTTAAAGGCTTATATGCATGGTATTGTCATAAAAAGTGTTTGGGGACCTAGGTCCTGCCCCAGGGGACATGCAAAAACAAGTTTTAAAAACGTCTGTTTTTTCGGGAGCAGTGATTTTAATAATGCTTAAAGTGAAACAATAAAGTGAAATATTCCTTTAAATTTCATACCTGGGGGGTGTCTATAGTATGCCTGTAAAGTGGCGCATGTTTCCTGTGTTTACAACAGTCCCTACACAAAATGGCATTTCTAAAGGAAAAAAAAGTAATTTAAAAGTACTCGCAGCTATAATGAATTGTCGGTCCTGGCAATACACATAAAAGTCATTGAAAAAAACGGCATGGGATTCCCCCACAGTCCATTACCAGGCCCTTCAGGTCTAGTATAGATATTAAAGGGGAACCCCACGCCAAAATAAAAAAAATGTCGTGGGGCCCCCCCTCAAAATCTTAAGGGGAACCCCGCGTCAAGATTTAAAAAAAAAATACATACCCGACCCTTATCCGAGCACGCAACCTGGCAGGCCTCAGGAAAAGAGGGGGGATGAGAGAGTGCCCCCCCTCCTGAACCGTAATAGGCCACATGCAACATGGGGGGCTTATCGGAATCTGGAAGCACCCTTTAACAAGGGGACCCCCAGATCCCGGCCTCCCTCCTGTGTAAAATGGTAACGGGGTACAAATTTACCCGTACCATTTCACAAAAAAAGGGTGAAAATGGTATAAATGACATGACACGGGTTGGGGACAAGTCCTTTATTAAAAAATAAAAAATAAAACTGTCCCACAAAGTCTTCTTCTTCTTCTTCTCTTGCTCCACCGAAGGACCAAAAAAGAAAAAAAAACCCCGCAACCAGCCACCGATCCCCCTCCATGGGAGGCACCCACCGTAATGACTGTTCTACCATGTGACAGCTCTTTTATAACTGGGGGCGGGGCCACACAGTGACGTCGCCGGGTGACCCCGTCCCCTCTGACACACAGGGACATCCCTATGGCTTCCCCGTAGCATCAGAGGGGGCAGGGCCATCTACCAAAGGGACCCTTCCAGAGCTCTGCTGACAAACTTCTTTTGGATTCCGAATATTTGGATGATTTGATTAGCTGGCCCTGGATGACTTAACTCCCAAATGCGCACAGAAGTTAATTCATTCTGGCACTGGAAGATGTCAGGATTGTACACTGAGCTGCGCATATACGTGGCTCAGTGTACATTTAAAAGCATTGCTGGCAGGCAGGTAAAGACATACAAGGGTTGATTCACTAAAGTCAAATAGACTATACTTTGCAAGACAATTTTATTTTTGTAGAGATCTGCTGTTTTTTTGTAATTGCTGCATGTTAGAGAGTTAATAGTGTGTAACACTCCCTGTCCCTGCTAGGCTGGCTTGAAAACCCCAGAAGGGGGAAGTGGATATTAAGAGAGGAGCTGACACCACATATCCACATACAGAATGGCTGCATTACTGCAACACTGTATTTTATACAGATCAAAGTCAGAGACCATTAAGTAATTGCTCCTGTGTTCTATGTTCTTACTGTAGCTGCCCATAACTCTCTGTCCATAACTCTCTGTCCTATTGTTATTATCTCACATTCACAGTGCCAGGTAGCTAGGTCTGTGCTATTTGTATGTATGTAGTGGTCACCTTCAAGTATATTAGCAGATGAACCTGTTACTTGCAATAGAGTTTCTATGCAGCTCCTGCTATTTCAACTATATGCAGTCATTGGTTCCTGCTGCTGTCAATCAAATCCAGAGAGAGGGGGTTGGGGCCAAGCCACCCTATGTGTGTTTATAGACACACACAGCCCAGCTCGGACAAGAGCCCACACGTCTTCCCCATAACAACTGCTTACTATAAGGGTAGACAATGAAGAGGAGGAGCAGACAACATAGGTGGGGGACCTGCGAAGAGGAGGTTCAGGGTTGATTTGTGAAATACAATTGCACAGAGCAGGTGAGTGTAACATGTTTGTTATTTTATTTAAAAAAAATAGCCATTAGTAAATTTCCCAGTTTTTTATCATTTTGAATTGCAATCCTGCAGGAATAATTTAAAGAACAATATATGTATAAAAATAAAACTGCTATCCTTATCTATAGTGTTAACTTTTCAGTGTGACAGATGTAAGGATTACATCAGAGGCAGAATTAAAATGTAAACATATTCTGTAGGAGGCGGGAGTTTGTTTGCATTTTCACACTGCGCTGTCAACATTCTTGTACAAGTGATTTGGGCGGCTGAAAAGCTACTTTATCACATCCACATGTACTGTATCAGCCAACTTGTCATAGCAATAAAGTGGATAAAATACTAAACCCCTCAGAGTTTTTTATTATTCTAACATACTGAGCACAATAAAGTAAATATTCCCCCGTAAACTTTTTATTAAAATGTATACTTCAGCTTTTTCAGTTTACAACTTTAAATGCTGCCGACTCCTGCTCTCAGTACTGAACTTTCAGTCTTCACAGGCAAGCGTTAACAGTGGACAGTACAGTCTCCAGTCAGTCTGTTAGTTTGAAGAAGGGAGGGGGAGTGAGGAGCAGGGGAGTGCCTTGCCATCCAAAGGAGTCCATAGATGGAAGGAAAGAAAAACGCTTGATTTTCCCAACAACGCAGTCAGTGTTGATGGGGGAATTGCTCCTGCAGTGCTCTTGTGTTCTGTCAGCTGGGAGCCTTCATGGCCAGCAGAACACAATGATTACTGCTAGGTAAAAGAGCCGCCAGCAGTAATCGCATGTAAAACATACGACAGACTGGTAGTACCCATGTAAGACCCTGCTGAATCAGCCGAGATTTGATCAATCTATGGCTGGCTTTAGGCTATGGGGCTGTGTGTTTCTCTTCCTACAGTCTAGGGCGATACAACTCCAGCCCCTGCGTGCAAGGTTGGCTCTACAGGATGTTGCAAGAGAAAGGAACAACCCTGAAACAGAAATTCTGGGGGCAGCGGTCATGGCACTAGATTAACCACTTGCCTACTGGGCACTTTAACCCCCTCCTGCCCAGGTCAATTTTCAGCTTTCAATTCGGTCACTCTTTGAATGACTATTGCGTGGTCATGCAACACTGTACCCATATGAAATTGTTATCATTGTTTTCACACAAATAGAGCTTTCTTTTGGTGGTGTTTAATCACCACTAGGTTTTTTATTTTTCTAAAAAAAAAAAAGACTGAAGATTTAAAGAAAAAAAAAAAACATTTTTCATAGTGTGACATAAAATTTTGCAAACAGGTAATTTTTCTCCTTCACTGATGTGCGCTGATGATGCTGCACTGACGGGCATTAATGGGCACTGACTGATGAGGTGGCACCGAGGAGGTGGTACTGATGGGCACTGATAGGTGGCACTGATGAGGCGGCACTGATGAAGCGGCACTAATAGGTGGCACTGAAGGGCACTGATAGGTGGCCATGATGGGCACTTACGGGCTCTGATAGGCGGCACTGAAGGGTACTGATAGGTGGCCCTGATGGGCACTGATGGGCTCTGATAGGCGACATTGAAGGGCAATGATTGTCTCTGATAGGTGGCACTGAAGGGCACTGATAGGGTGTACTAATAGGCAGCACTGATAGGCAGCACTGGTAGGCACTGTTGGGACTGCACTGATAATCAGGACACTGACAATCAGTGCTCTGATTATCAGTGCTGATGTCCCTTTAACACAAGCCGGTTATTGGTTCTCCTCTTCTCTCCTCATGCTATCAGCATGAGGAAAGAAAAGTCAAAACCGGCTTGTGATTACTTCCGTGATCAGCTGTCATTGGACACAGCTGATCACGTGGTAAAGGGTGAAGGACTCAGTGATCACAGAGCACACCACCAGTGTGCCGCAGGGGGCTCGCGGGCAGCACAATCATGGGAGGATGTCCATGTATGCCCTCCTGACAAATTAAGCCTGCATTGTAGCCTTCTTTCAGCTATAGCGCGGACTGGAAGGGGTTAAACAGGAACACAGATTAGAATAAAAAGATGATGAAGCTGCATAGTCAGTAAGGGATTAAATCAGTTGCCCGACAGTGCTTTAAAAACTGAGGACAATATCACTTTACGTTGATTGCTGTGGGGCACAGTTTTTTTTTTTTTTTTTTGCTTCATTTATTTCTGTTTTAAAATATTTGTCCCATGGTCTTTACTTTTACCAAAGTAATAGCATATAATCAACAAATCAGCTCGATACTAGAAGAAAATATACTGCAATATGTTATGTTAACTTGTAAAACATGTAGAATTACAGTTAATGGTAAAATAAAAGCAAGCTTTACACAATATTAGCTTAAGAGCTGAACTAGTGCAATTTAATATCACCTGGCTCTTTTTCTATTACATAAGTAATGTTGCTTGTGAATGACTCATAATAGACACAGACAGTTCTGTAAAGTAGGCTATGTAAGAACATCTTGCTTTACCTTGTCGCTTCAACTCATTTTGCAATAATTGCAAAGCTGAGTTACAAGCAGATACATCCAAGTCCCGAATGTTAATTAAAGGTCTAGACTCTGTGTCTCTGAACCTGCCTCTGGATATTTGTCCGCACATTTTCATACCTCAGCCACACAGACAGGAAAATTAGAAAAATGAGTAAATCCGCATGCGCCGCAGTCAAGCCTTTTTCAATTAGAGTGGTTGGAGCTTGCACAAGAGGATCTGCCACAGAGGAAGAGACAGATTATTTGCTGCCGTCTGTCATTGAGGTTTTCGGCCTGAGGCGATGACATGAAGCCATAATCAGAGCTCAGTTTTCCAGTGCTTGAAGATTTCAGTAATGTCCTGCACTGTGGCTGCTGTTCATACTGCTGACAGCACACCGTTACCTTGTCGTTGTTGTATAGACAAAGATTTTGGAATCCGACAAACATTGTTATTTTACAGATAACCAAGCAAGAAGTTAATTGCAAGTTGTGTGCTGACATAAAGGAAGTAGGGTGCCATGCGAAGGGATATCAACTGAGTCTCTGTGCATGGCTAGATGGTGGGATCTGTTGCAACTTTTTTCCCTAACTCAAGTTGGCCAAAAATGAGCAGGTATTCTCCAAAGAATAACAGTAGATATGTGCCTGTCCTCCCCGGGAGATTTAAGTAAACCCCTGTTTTTACTTTATATGGTGCACTTTTGGGTACAGACTCCCACAAGATAGACATATTGTGGAAAATGTGGCACAATGACATCCTGTCACTGGATAGGGAAGATTGGGAGGACTGTTTAGAACACAGACCCAAACTAGTTGTTATATCCACCAGAGATAAGCTTATACAGGTGACATTTTTACATAAAATGTATTATACCCCCCAGAAACTCCATCACATATTCCCGGACAAAGACCCAGTTTGTCAAAGATGTAAAATGCAGGTTGGATCCTTTCTCCATATGTTTTGGGATTGTCCAGTTATCTCAGCCTATTGGACAGCAGTATTTGCAGAGATTAACCTTAGGTTGCAATTGTCGCGCCATTGAGCTGTTCGAGCCAAGCATTGGTTCGGCCCCAAACAGTGCCCATTCAGGTGTTCGCCAAGCACAGGAATTTGCAGGGCACCCAGCAGGATGTGCACCCACCGAGCGCCCCACAATGCACTGCGCGCTTCACAGTGTTCCCTAGGGCCCTGATTGGCTAAAGCAATGCACCTGTAATGCAATGCAGTGCTCATAGTCCTACCCCACACTATAAAATGTTCCTTTCCACAAGCAGTGTGTTGTTGGAGATAGATAGAGCAGAGCTCAGTGCTAGCTAGTTAGTGTTATTGTGACTGAGTGTAGAGTGTTAGTGTAGTGTGAGTATAGTGTACTGCCAGTGTAGTATCAGTGTAGTGCAGGGATGAGCCGAACACCCCCCGGTTCGGTTAGCAGCAGAACATGCGAACAGGCAAAAAATTTGTGCGAACACCGTTAAAGTCTATGTGACACGAACATGAAAAATCAAAAGTACTCATTTTAAAGGCTTATATGCAAGTTATTGTCATACAAAGTGTTTAGGGACCCGGGTACTGCCCCAGGGGACATGTATCAATGCAAAAATACATTTTGAAAACAGCCATTTTTTCAGGAGCAGTGATTTTAATAATGCTTAAAGTGAAACAATAAAAATGAAATATTCCTTTATATAGCATGCCTGGGGGTCCCCTTAGTCTGCCTGTAAAGTAGCAAATTTTCCCATATTTATAACAGTCCCGCAGCAAAATTACCTTTCTAAAGGAAAAAATGTAATTTAAAATTGCTTGTGGCTGTAATGTATTGTCGGATCCCGGCAATATACATTAAAAAAGTCTTTGAAAAAAATGGCGTGGGTTCCCCCCCAGTCCATAACAGGCCCTTTGGGTCTGGTATGGATATTAAGGATAACTTAAAAAAATTACAAAAAAAAATGGCGTGTCCCCCCCCCAATATCCATAGCGGTCCTTCAGGTCTGGTATGGATATTAAGGGGGAACCCCATGCCAAAATAGGCCACAGGAAAAGGGGAGGATGAGAGCGCCCCCCCCCCTCCTGAACCGTACCAGGCCACATGCCCTCAACATGGGGAGGGGGGTCAGACCCCAAAGCACCTTGTCCCCATGTTGATGGGGATAAGGGCCTCATCCCCACAACCCTTGCCCGGTGGTTGTGGGGGTCTGCCGGTGGGGGGCTTATCGGAATCTGGTAGCTCCCTTAAACAAGGGGGCCCCCAGATCCCGCCCCTCCTCCTATGTGAATTGGTAGGGGTACATTGTACCCCTACCCATTCTCAAAATAAAGTGTCAAAAAAGTAAAAATGACAGAAGACAGTTTTGGATAATTCATTTATAAAAAAAAGTGTCCTGCGATGTCCATCCATATTCAATCACGGCGCCAACTGCCTTATTTTTGCTTTGCGCTCTTATATAGCCAAGGGCGGGCCACCTACTGACGTAACCGAGTGACCCCGCCCCCTTTTGATGTCATGTGACGTCAGAGGGGGGCAGGGTCACTCATTTACATCACCAGGTTGCCCGCCCTTGACTATATAACAGCTGTCAAAGCAAAAAGACAAAAGTCGCAGGGACACCTCCCAAGGAGTTTTTCCATTTTTTTTTCGTGACTGTCGGTGCCGTGATTGAAAAAGAATGGACATCGTGGGACCTTTTTTTTTTTTTTTTTTTAATAAAGGAATTGTCCAAAACTGTCTCCTGTAATTTTTACTTTTTTGACACTTTTTCCTGTGGCCTGCCAGGTTGCATGCTCGGATAAGGTTAGGTATGGATTGGGGGGGGGGGTCCCACATTTTTTTTTTGGTGCAAGTTCTCCTTAAAATCCATAGCAGACCTGAAGGGCCTCTCAGCAGAGCGCACTGTGATTGACCAAAGCATGCAGGTCAGGTGCATGCTTTGGCCAATCATCATACAGCAATGCACTGCGACCTCGTAGTGCATTATGGGGGGTTCCGTGGCGCTCGAATTTCCAGCGAACGCCCCATAATGTTCTAAATTCGGCAAACGGGCTCATCCCTAGTGCAGTGTTAGTGTACTGTCAGTGTAATGTGAGTATAGTGTAGTGTCAGTGTAGTGCAGTGTTCAACAGCATTACATTTAGCATTTATTTGTCGCTGTATCCTTTTTTTTGTTTCCCTGCCCCCTTTTTTAAATTGTCAGCCACAGTTTGTCTTACTGCGACACTGATGTTCCCCTTTTTTTTATTAATATTTTTATTTTATAAATTTGTGTCAGTGGTAGTCCCCAATTGTGCACAGTTTATAGTGCACCAAGCACCCCATTTAATTTTTTTTTTCTAATCTTGTTCTGAGTGCACTAAAATATGGCCTTATCATATAGACTGGCTCCCCAAGCCGTTGTTTACAAAATAAAGAAAGCTTGCAGGGAAAATCAATTTAAATAAAAAAAAATTGCTTTATATATATATATATATCAGTTTTTCTGCAGCAGGTTCTGTACATGGTACTGATGCCCCACTTTACAGGCAGACTAAGGGGACCCCCAGGCACTATATTTAAAGGATTTTTTTTATTGTTTAACTTTAAGCATCAACAAAATCACTTCTCCTTTAAAAACTGTATTTTAAAAAAGTATTTTTTGCATTGATACATGTCCCAAGGGGCAGTACCTGGGCCCCCATACCCTTTTTATGGCCAAAGACTTGCATATAAGCCTTAAAAATTGGGACTTTTGATTTTTCAAGTTTGGGTCCCATAGACTTTAATAGAGTTCTGGGTTCTGGCTCAAACTTTTTCTCTGTTTGGGAGTTTTGGTGTCGAACCCAACCCTGGGGTGTTTGGCCCATCACTAGTAATCTGTAATATTAAGAAAATTTATTTTGGGTTCACTACCACTTTGATCTACTGATGTCTACTGATGTCTTGTGTGCAATGAAGGGGTCTTTCTACTGTATTATTTTTACAAATACTACAGTAATTTCCCACTATGTTAGAAAACTATCCAATTCAATAATAAGTCTATTTAATGCTTTCTTTGATCAAAGGGTAACTCCCATAAGCCTTGCTTTGGCAAAGATGGCAGAGATGTAACACATTTCAGTAGATACAGACTCTACAGATTCTGCTGAAGCAATGCAGCATTCTGCCCTGTATGTTCAAAATGCTGATGCTTTATCTATGAACACTTCGGATCCTGAACTCTGATTTAGCACAGCTGATGAACAGGAAAAATATGACTTATAAAATACAAGGGCTGAAAGTTAACTGTGGCTTGTGCGTAACCTCATTATTGGAATAGTATATCTTAAATTACCTAATATTTTAGCTAATTAAACCGTTTAGCATATTAAGATATCTATAGATGTAGGAATATTTCTTTAACTGGTCATACACAGAAGATCTGTCAAATTAATTACATCAGCACATTTTAATTACCATTGTAGAGGCTCTAAATGTATAATCTGAATTGAATGATTAACATCTTAAATGCTATTTTGAAGAGCTGCAACTTATGCCCCATACACATGGTCGGACATTCCGTATTTTTTCCGACGGATGTCGGCTCAAACTTTTCTTGCATACACACGGTCACACAAAGTTGGTCGGAAATTCCGAACACCAACGCGGTGATGTACAACACGTACGATGAGCTGAGAAAAATTAAGTTCAATAGCCAGTGCTGCTCTTCTGCTTGATTCCGAGCATGCGTGGCACTTTGTGCTTTGAAATTGTGTACACACAATCAGAATTTCCGACAACGGATTTTGTTGTCGGAAAATTTGAGAACCAGATCTCAAATTTTGTGTGACGGAAGTTCCTATGGAAAATGTGTGATGGAGCCTACACAAGGTCCTATCACACATTTTCCATCGGAAAATCCTATCGTGTGTACAGGGCATAACACGTAATCCACAGCTCTTTATTTTTGATCCTCTGTCTTCATACTGCCCAGCAAAGCTCAAGCCTGTTGTATTGTTAAACTTTTTCCTAACAGTATATGGTTAAAATATGAACAGAAAAAAATCTTAGCACACTTGTTTGGTCGCATTTATAACAAATCATATATTTAGAATAAAAAAATTAAAAAAATTTCACCTTCAGTTTAGATCTATCCTGTGCAGTACTTATTTTTGCCAGAAGATGTTTTGAATATTCCAGGTTGAATGGTGCCCAGTATCACTGAACCCAGAAGGGCTCTTTTACTTGCGTGATCAGATCAGATCCTCTTGTCATTTTTTCAGGTAGACCTGATCGGAAGGTCTATGCATTCCTATGGACCTGCAGGTGTAAATGGACTTGTGTCTGTTTAACCACTTGCTGACCGCCCTGCAGCACTTTTACTGTGCGCAGGATCATCTATATATACTCTATATTCCCAAAAGTATTGGGAAGCCTGCCTTTACACGCATAAGAAATTTAAGGGCTCTCCAGTCTTATGCTGCGTACACACAATCGGAAATGCTGCTAGCAAAAGAACGATGTGATGTTTTGGACTGAAAATGCGATCGTGTGTATGCTCCATCTGACTTTTGCTGGCGGCATTTCCGCCAGCAAAAGATTGAGAGCAGGTTCTCAATTTTTCGGTCGGAGAAACTTCCGATCCGAAATTCCGATCGTCTGTACAAATTCTGACGAGCATGCATTCGATGCATACTCAGAAGCATTGAACTTCATTTTCTCGGCTCGTCGTAGTCTTGTACGTCACCGCGTTCTTGACGGTCGAAAGGTTATAGAACTTTTGTGTGACCGTGTGTATGCAATCCAAGCTTGAGCGGAAAATCCGCTTGTGTGTACGGGGCATTAGTCCGTAGGGTTCAATATTGAGTTAGCCCACCCTTTGCAGCTTAAACTCTTCTGGGAAGGCTGTCCACAAGATTTAGCAGTATGTCTATGGGAATATTTAACCATTATTCCAGAAGCGCATTTGTGAGATCAGGCACTGATGTGGACGTGAAGGCCTGGCTTGCAGTCTCTGCTCTATTTCATCCCAAAAGTGTTCTATCAGGTTGAGGTCAGGGCTCTGTGCAGGCCAGTCAAGTTCCTCCACCCCAAACTCACTCATCCATGTCTTTATGGACCTTGCTTTGTGCACTGGTCCAAATCATTTGGTGGAGGGGGGGATTATGGTGTGTTTTTTTTTTTGTGGTTTAGTTCCAGTGAAGGTAACTCTTAACCGATTCCCGACTGGCTCACGCATATATACTGAGGCACAATGGCAGCGCTTCATGAAAGCCTATACGGGGTTCCCTTTAAAAACCACCAGAAGGCACGCGCATGGCGGGTGACCCGATGCGCGTGGCCGGCGGTTGCAATCGATGCCGGCCATGTGCGATCTTGTGCACGAGAGCCAGCATGGGGATCTGTGTATGTAAACACACAAATCTCTGTTCTGTCAAGGGAGAGGAGACATGTTGTTTGTTCCTACTAAGTAGGAACAGCGATATGTCTCCTCCCCTAGTCAGTCCTATCCCCATACAGTTAGAACACACCTAGGGAACACACATTTAACCCCTTGATCGCCCCCTAGTGTTTTTTATACAGTATATTTACATATCCATATTTATGGCACTGAACATTGTATAAATGTCAATGGTCCCAAAAATGTGTCAAGAGTGTCCACTAAAAAAAAAAAAAAATCGCAGATCACTGCCATTACTAGTAAAAAAATAAATAAAAATGCCATAAATCTTTCCCATAGTTTGTAGACGCTATAACTTTTGCGCAGACCAATCAATATACGTTTATTGCAATTTTTTTACCAAAAATATGTAGAAAAATACATATCGGCCTAAACTGATGAAGAAATTTGTTTTGTTTTTTTTTTGTTTTTTAATTGGGGGACATTTATTATAGCAAAAAGTAAAAAAATATTGTTTCTTTTTTCAAAATTTTGGAGGACTGCATCCTCTTCCATTTAGGCCAATTGGAATGGAGGTAAATCCAACAATAGAGCAGAGTAGGCTCTGTCCGTGTCTGCAGAAACTGACATGTCATCTGCCCTCTATGCTCCAATCAGCAGGGTATCAGCTCAAAGATCTCCTGCCGTTTGGAACAGATGATGCCTGTGTGAAAAGGCCTTAAAGCAGCCCAAAGATCAGGATTTATTTTTTTGTTTATTGTATTGAAAAAAAAAAAAAAAGAGATTCAATTCCCCCATCCACACATTTGATGTGGATGGGGGAATCCTCCATGCTGATTGTTTTCTGACAGCACGGAAAATTCTTTGCCATCAGATTACACTGGACATATGTTGATTGAGTGAAAAAATACACACAGGCTGGCTGTCGATAGGTAGATTAACTTCTGTTCAATCAGCCTACCCTTACATGGATCGAAATTCAGCTGAGCCCTGCTGAACTGGCTGATCCATGTAAGTCCAGCTTAAAGAGATACTGTGAGTGCAGGGTGTCATGGTCCTGTGCCCTGAACTAAAGTTACCACAGTTGCCTTCATATACAGTGTATTTAGCAGAGAGCAGAGCTGAAATTACTATGTCACTGCCACTGTCTGCATCATCAAAGACCACCAACTGCTGGGAGCAGAGCAAAATGATTAATGTTATATCAAATTTCATTTAAATATTTTAAAACCTGCCGAATTATCAAAATAGTACCTGTCAATCACACCGTGAAGATTCTTGTTCAAACCGTTCCTGGTATAGGGTGACAAGACTCTTTTCTTTCCCCCTCAATTTTGGTTCTATGTTGTCGTCCTGTCTGAAGAAGAGTTAAAAGGGTGAGGGTTTGGGCTGGCCACTGCGCAAAGTGTCACTCCGGCGACAAGTGTTTAGCACTTGTACATGGGCACTTTGACTAAGGCACTGTTACAAAAAAGTAAGTACAGACATTAGTGTTCCACACCCATTTTACAGGAAGTTCCACTTCATCCTCTAACTTTCCTCAACCTTCCTTCTATTTCCATTTCCCCACCCTCCAACATGCTCACACTAATCTTTGCTATAACTTCCTCTCTCCTCAAACTCTCATGTCTTTACCCCCCTCTCTAGCCCCCAACATGTACATATCTCCCTCTCTTCTGCCCACTCAATATTACTGCACTTATCACCTGCTGCTCATTCTAAGCCCACACAGTATCACCACTTCCACTACACTGCCCTCCTATAAATCCCAATCCCGCCTTACCTCCCTCACCCTTCTACTACTCCTAATGTCTGGGGACATCGCACCAAACCCGGCCCTCCCACACATAATTCCCACCCCCAAAATTGTCTGTTTACCTCCTCCAACAGTAGTCGTAACTCCCACCTTCTCATCCCAATTTCCCTGATTGCACAAGTCAGTCCCCCTCTTTCATGTGCCCTCTGGAATGCCCGCTCTGTCTTCAACAAACTAGCTTCTGTCAATGACCTTTTCCTCTCCAAATCCCTTAATCTATTTGCTATTACTGAAACCCGGCTCCAGGAATTCAACACTACCTCTCCAGCTGCCCTGTTCCACAGTGGCCTCCTCTGGACTCTCTCCACCAGACCCAATGGACTAAAAGGAGATGGTGTCGGACGTCTCCTCTCCCCACAATGCACCTTCCAGGTTCTTTCCACACCTCCCTCTCTTTCCCCCTGCTCTTTCAAAGTGCACTGCATTCGTCTTTTCTCTCCAGCTTGTCTGAGGGTCTTATTCATCTATCGGCCTCCTGGACCAGTGTCACGCTTTCTGGATGACTTCTCTGCATGGCTACCCTATTTTCTCTCATCTGAAGTGCCTGCCATCATCCTAGGCGACTTTAACATTCCAATCAATTTTAATACTGCAACCACTTCTCAACTGCTCAACATAACCTCCTCTTTTAACCTAACACAATGGACACAAACCACCACTCACTCCAACGGCAATAATCTCAACCTTATATTCTCCCATCGCTGCACTCCCTGCAACCTCTCTAAAGCCCCATACACACGGTCAGACTTTTTCATGGATTCTGTCCGATCGGACAAGGTTGTTGAAAAATCAGACCGTGTGTATGCACCATCGGACAGTGTTCGTCGGTTTGTCCGACGGACAAAGTCTTATCTCCTGCTGGAAAGATTTGCCGTCAACACGGTCCGATCACACCAAATCCGATCGTGTGTACGGTTGTCCGACGGACAAAGTGCTACGCATGCTCAGAAGAAATTCTGTGACGGAAGCGCTCGGTCAGGTAAAATTACCTTTCCTAATCGACACAGCACATTCGTCACGCTGCAATGTTAAAATGTCTTTAATGCAGCGCATTCTCTTTTTCTTTACAATGCAACAAGAATGACATGTTTTAGCTGCTCCTATTCACCCGCACTTCTCACAAACTTAGTTCTTTATTACTTTGCAGCATTTATACACTACATGTTTATTTTTACTCAGATCGTAAAAGAATCTTTGTTATTTTTTTACCATGATTTGTCTTTTTTTTTTTTTTTTTGGGGGGAATACATATTTGAAGGATTTTTTTTTTGTTTTTTGGAGGGGGGTTGTGTGTCTCAACTTACCAAAACCACATTATTAACATTTGTATTTCTTGCTTAAATTTACTAGGAGTTTGTTGGTTGTTGGTGCCCCTTGTTAATTCTACTTTAGGATTAGTGAAATGTACCTGCCTACTCAAAGAAAAACTGTCATTGTAGAAAAGTAAAACACAATAGTCAATGATTATTTCAAATCAAAAAAACCTTTATTTAGGTCACACCAACAAACCAAAGAGGAACGCAGCCATGGTGAAACTTGGGGAATTTGCAAAGCCTTGGCCCCCCACGGCAACCATCATTGTTCAAGCGTAGAAAATTGGGGGCCTGAGGAGTACGTATATTAAGGGGAGTGCAATCTGGTCGTGAAGTCCAAAGTATCCGGAACTGCAGCAGATGCCATCTAGGTCCCCAGGCTCTGGTACTACAAGAGGCTCCATCTTCTCTCAGACCAGACTGATTCCAGGTCGTCACTCTCAGGTCTTCCTTCCACGCTTCCTTGCACGCTGTGGCTGTCGTGCTGGTGGGGTGGCAGAAGGAGGAGGAGGAGGAGGAGGCGGAGCATGGTAGCTATGGCAAACATGTGTGACTGGGGTCATCTCCCCAGCCCTACCCTTATTTAGGACATGGAGGATGAGCCCCTCACACATGTTGCGTTGCCTCACCTCCATACCCATCATTTTTGTGACAACCACCGAGCCAAAGGTCTCCTCGTCGGCGGGTGTGGCATGTAGGGAGTCTGAAGCCTCTCTTATCATGCGGAGCGCTGACTGTGCCGCATAACCCCCCCTTCTCGCCCTTTTGTACGGAAGGCGGAGGGGAGGGGTTTGGGTGTCAGTCAGGCTCCGAGGCCTAGCCCCCTCTTGGCTGCCACTACCCACCTCGTGGCTGCCACTAACCCCTGCCTCCTCCTGACTGCCACCTTCCACAGCCACCTCCTGGCTGAGGTCTTCCTGTGTATGAAAAAGGGACATAGTTTCAGTTATTTGTTCATCAAACACACACAATTCTCATCTAGTGACTGGTGCAAAATGTTTACAAATAGAAAACCATACAATTCTCAGCCCTGCAGTTTAGATTGTGGCCCCAAATGTCTCCAACACCACTGTCTGTTAATATGTCAAACACGTTAGGAATTAAGCAATTGGGGATCCTGAATTAAGTGAACATCATTCATTATTCACATAAATGGTAACCAAACTACTATACCTAGAACAAGCTGGGCTCCTCCACCTCTTCCAGACTGGAAGGCCCAGGTTGCTCCTCGGAAGCCTCATCAGGGGTGGGCTGCGCGCAAGGAAGCGTGGAAGGAGGAGTCGAGAGTGACTCCGTGACATCAGCCTGGTCTTTCAGAAAATGGAGACTCTGATAGTACCAGAGCTTGGGCACATAGACCTCATCTGCTGAAGTTGCAGTTTCCTCAGACTTCACGACCTTCTTCCGCTCCCTGATATACGCACTCCTCAGGCTGCCAATTTTCTTTCTTAGATCATCAACAGTTGCCGCGGGGAACCTTGGCTTGACAAATTCCACAAGTTCCTCCAGGGCTGCGTGCCTCTTTGGTTTGTTGGTGTAATGTGGGTGTTTACCCTGCCATAAAACGGGAAATTCCCTGAATTTGGCAATGAAGAGGGGGAGAAAACTCATGTCGTTGAATCCCTTCATAATCTCTGCAAGACACAACACCACACAAAACCCTCTAAATTATGTCAGGCTAAACTCTCCTAATCTTCTCCATAAAGAAGCCTCAAGTTCAAATCAGTCTAGGCTAGTTATGTACCAACGTCAAATTGTACCTTCGTTTGTAGCGATCGTCTCGTGCGTGAGTTTTCTCTCCCCTCGTCTCCCAGATCGTGGCTACGACACAGGCGTGTGACGTTTTATATACAGTGCGCATGCGTCAAACTCCGCCCGCCCCTGATGATCTTTCTCGTCTATTCCCCACCCCTTCTCTTTACGGCGCAGTGGGGAGAGCACATGGCGTGGACACAGCAGGTGCGCCCCAAATATCCCACCAACGAGGAGGAGGACGAGGAAAGTCCGGAGGCAGAAACGTCCCGATCCCGGAGCCTGAAATTCAAGGCCTCCAATATGTCATTTGGAGAAATGTTGGAGATGGTGGACATATTAAAGAGGAGCGACTATGATGGGAAGTATGGGCCTTACCTCAACCCCAATGTCCGCAAGGCCAAGATCATGTCTAAAGTTGTGAGAAGGCTGTACAATCAGTTTGGGGTACAACGATCCAAGGAGCAACTGAGGAAACGCTGGTCAGACCTGAAACTGAGGGAGGCCGATCAGTACAGAAAGATCAAGCGAATTCTTCAAAAAAGTAAGTAGTTGGGTTTTGTGTTTGATTTCTTGCTTGCATACTGCTCCATTGTGGTTTGATTTTTACAAAGTTGTACATTCCAAAATGGCCACTTTCAGGTTCGTCTGTGCATTCGATCGTACTCAGCCTCGATCTTTCTGCCACTGTCATGGTCGTGTGTGTGTCCATTCGATCGTACGCAACCTCGATCGTTCGGCCACTTATAATACGATGTTTGGTGTTTTTTTTGGGGAAAGGAAGTTTGTTCTCACTAGAAATGTCATCAAGAATGTAAAGCCAATTTATTCAATGTAAAGGAGAGGTCACCCAGTAGCTGTTTACCCATCTGGACTCTAGAGCACTAGTGCTGGGACACCCAAACCCCCTTTTTATTAGGCTTTTCCACACATGTGCTCCAGTGGATACTAGAGGGGTGTCTCCATCACACAAACTTCTACCAAAAAGCTAGTCAGTTTAGCACCTTTACAAAGTGACTACATTCATGTAGTTGGCATTTGTAACTGGCCAAACTAAAATAGTGTCCGTCAGTTTCAAGCAATGTTTGTCATTTCCTATTTCTGCCCTCAATAGATTGTGTTGCTAAATCTTCCTTTTGTACATTCTCATAGGGGAGCGAAAACTTGGGCCGTCTGAGGAAACCCCCAAACCAACACCTCCCAAAAAAGGGGAAAGAGCAGAAGCAGAGGAGGAGGAAGGAGAGATCATCGAACTTGGAGAAATTGTCACCACAACAGGTGAGTGTGGGAGAACACAGCTACTGGTAAGCTAATCCATGTATGGCTGCCTCATTTCCAACACCCCATTTTTGTTTGTTTGTGGTTTTTAGGTGACGTGGATGTTGTGGAAGAAAAATCGCACTTTACCACAGAGAGTGCCCACGTACTGATCGGAGAGATAATGGTCTGCAATAGAGATCTAGATTACATAAAGCAAAACATCAATGATGTTCAACAAAAATTGAAGAACATCATTGATGTTTTAGGAAAAATATGAAAACGCACCAAGTAATTAACACACATTTGTGCCAGCTTCTGAACACATTTGCAACTTAAAAACTGTGTGAAATTTGGAACATGCACACATTGTGTCCACATGTGCTAGCTCCCATCATGGTGGATGAATGCCAACGTTTTTTTGGGGGTGCAACCACTTTACGAACTACGAAAGTGGTTGTGGTGAAGGGGTTGCACCCCCAAAAAACGTCCATTCATCCCCATGATGGAAAATGGCACTTTTGAAGCTTCTAGGCATGTGTTTTACCATCTAATGACCATTTTCAGACCCAAATTGTGTGCATGTTCTAAATTTCCACTTTCCGGGGGTGACCCCCCCATGTGATGAAGGCAAGATCAAACACACTTTGAACATATAGTCATGTCTGATCTTGTCTTCACTTTACAAAGTTGAACTTTCCTAGTTCATAGGTTCTGTTTAGCTCCATGCCTGGTTTTACCAATTGCGGAATGTTTGTAAACAATGTTGTAAATAAGCAAGATGTTGTCAGTTTTGGCGTGAAGATTGTAAACGCACTTGTGAATGTTTTCCAAGTAAACTTTTTTATTTTTCAAAATGTGTGGCTTCCTTATTTAAAAAACACAATGCATTATGTATGTAAAATGTAAAGGATATGGGGGGCAATGGGTGTTATTTACTAAAGGCAAATCCACTTTGCACTGCAATTTTCTTTCCCAGGGAACTTTTTCAATGCACTTGTAGAGCATAGCGGATTTGACTTATGTAAATGACACCCACAGTGCTTTGTACGAAAACACGGAGCACAGCATTTTTGAGAATACACACATGTCAGACCTGGTGATGAAAAGGAGTATTTTGGGTGTCAGTTATGCAGGACAAACCTTCTCTAGACCAAAGATTAGGTAGGAAACACACAACATGAGACTAATCTTTTTGGGAAGAAGAGACTGTTACCTCCTTTTGCCCAGAAAGTGCATTCCCACTGTCGAAGGCAAAGGGAAAAAATGTCAAGGTAAAATAAGCTAAAAAGAAGACTGAAATGACAAGAAATCAGAGGTTGGTTAAAATATCAGATTTATTAAAAAATGCCTCTCACACATCGTCAGGCAGAGCAATGGCCCCCCTACCCACAAAGTACTCCATATTTTGCTCGCGGACCACGCGGGCATTTAGAGGGGGCAAGCCTGGACGTGCCACTTGAAGGGCTGTGAGGTCCGCATTTGGAGGGCCCTCCACATCTGGGCCAACGGGCACCACATAGTTCCTGTTATGTCTTTTGAGGAAGTTGTGCAATATGCAACAGGCAAGAACTATGTGGTTCAGTTTGTATTCCGCCAAGTTAAATGCCGTCAGGAACAGGCGGAAGCGGCTGGCCAGGATGCCAAAAGTGTTCTCCACCACTCTTCTGGCTCTGGACAGCCTGTAGTTGAAGACCCTCTGGTCCGGGGTGAGGGTCCTCATCGGGAACGGCCTCATCACATGGGGAGTCAACGCAAACGCTTCATCTGCGACAAAGACGAAGGGGAGTCCTTCGGCATTCTCCTCTGGAGGTGGCAAGCACAGACTGCCACTTTGGAGACGCCAGTAGAACTCCGTGTGCGTAATGGCACCACCATCCGAGATCCGGCCGTTCATCCCCACGTCCACATACATAAACTCGTATGTTGCCGACACCACCGCCAACATCACTACACTATTAAACCCTTTATAATTATAATAGTAGGACCCCGAGTTGGGCGGTGGGACGATGCGGACGTGTTTCCCATCAATTGCCCCTCCGCAGTTAGGAAAGTCCCAACGGCTGGCAAAGTGGGAGGCCACAGTCTGCCATTCCTGTAGCGTGGAAGGGAACTGTGGAGTGAAACAAGAAAAAATAATTAGTCACTTTGCACCTAAACATTGCAAGCAGATTAGACAATCAACATCTTGGAACAAGAGCATTGTATAAAATTGGAGGCTGGAAAGTATTTGCACAGAAAAGTAGAGGCTCCCCTTCACAGATTACTCACCCCCCATCAATCCCCCCACTTCTGATGGGACATTGGCAATAACTAGGGTTTTGGGTGGGGGGGGTGGACAGGTAACCCTCTGCACTTCATTGATTGGCAAATGGCTCAATAATGTGTGCTAGTTTGGCCAGACCCTCTGTACTTAACACTATTGGCAGCCCCCAGGAAAGATAAAATAACATTTCAACCCCCCCCCCCCCCCCCCCCCCAAAAAAAAGGCAGGCACATTGTGACATTATGAAATTACCAAGCAAGCTAATAGGAGGGAAAGAAGACAAAAAAATAGGAAATGGAATGTATGGAGGCAGCCCCTTGCACTACATGCTTTGCTGAATTCATCCCTAAAGATGCCCACTATAAAGAGGTAGGTATATAGTGTGTATGGACCTGGGAAAGCCAGCAGATAAAGGATTGGTACCATCTGACAGAGCAGTTGGGGGAGGGGGTTCCTAATGAGTTTGCCCCCCCCCCCCACCAAAAAAATTAAATTAAAAAGGGGCTCTACATGAAGTAAACCACACAGCAAACATTTGTGCATATTTTAGGGGGGTGTTTGGGGGCAAACAATACTATGCAGCAGACAAAAGACATTGCTTAAGTGACTAGGCCATAGGTGTCTATTGGGGCAGAAGAGCATGCTGGTGAGGTAAGTGAAGGGAAAAATGCATGAAGGAGAAAAGGGGCACAGCATATTAGAACATATTGCAATCATGGTAATTAGGGAAGGAGGTCAAAAATAGAAGACATTAGCAAACAGAGCATACATAGAAGGGAATAGTAAAGTATAAATGTTACCTTAATATAGTCCTCCTGCAGGACCTGGATGATGGCAGAACAGGTCTCTGGAATAATGATTCCCAGGGCCTGGGGAGAGATACCTGAAGAGAACTTCAAATCCTGAAGACTTCTCCCTGTCGCCAAGTACCTCAACGTGGCAACAAGCCTCTGCTCCGGAGTAATGGCTTGTCTCATGCAGGTATCCTGCCGGCTGATAAAGGGGGTCAGCAAAGCCAAAAGACGGTGAAAATCGGGGTCCGTCATCCTGAGAAAGTTCCTGAAATCATCAGGATTATTCTCCCGGATCTCACGAAGCAAAGGCATGTGCGAGAATTGGTCACGCTGAAGCAACCAATTCTTGGTCCACATACTCCTCGTCACTCTGTTCATGGACGGGTCTTGGCTCAAAGCTAAAAGCCCGACACCAATTCCGCGTACAGCACGAACTCGGCGACGAGTACGCACGGGAAACATCGCTCACAAGGTCACAAAAGGTCGGCTGGTCAGAACGGACAAACAGAAAGCACCGATAAACAGCAAGGCCTGAAAGAACGAAATGAATACCAGCAACGAGCAGACAATAAGCAGTGCAAATCAAAGCGTCCTATATCAAGATATAGGCCGCAATGACCAACAAATGCGAACTGACTACACGCACTAATAAACAGATACGCACGACAAGCACAAACTGAAGAGCAGTAACGATCTGAGTCAGAAAACTGAGAAGCGCGAATCTTAAGTCACCAAACTTCGACTAACTCTCGATAAACACGGGATCAGCAGAAGGAGCCCAACGGGTGCCTGACGTGGTGCTGAACTTCCCTTTTCTAATCTCGTGGACGACGACTTACGTCACGACGTTCTTCCAGACCGGATATTCCGACAACGTAGTCCGACCGTGTGTACGCAACACCAACATCGGACAAAGTACGACGGACAAAATCCGACCGACCTGGTCCGCGGATTGTCCGACCGTGTGTATGGGGCTTAACACCCTCTTTCCTCTCTCTGATCACAACCTTTTCCGTTTCACACTCTCCTTGTCTCCTACGTCCCATGCTGCCAACCCACAAACCACTACGCACAGAAACCTTCACAACCTTAAACCTTCCCTTCTTAATTCTGCTACTGATGGCCTTTATGACAAACTCGCACCCCTGTCCTGCCCAGACCTAACCACTTCCATCTACAACAACACGCTGTCATCCTCCCTAGGCATACTTGCTCCTCTTTCGACACGCAGAACCAGGCCCCATCTGCCACAACCCTGGCAAACAGATGACACCAGAAGTCTAAAGAGATGCAGCCGTGCTCTTGAGCGAGCATGGTGTAAATCTAAGTCCCTGCAAGACTTTACCC
Source organism: Lithobates sylvaticus (assembly GCA_028564925.1). NCBI lineage: Eukaryota > Metazoa > Chordata > Amphibia > Anura > Ranidae > Lithobates > Lithobates sylvaticus. The sequence goes on along the minus strand of CM053029.1, from coordinate 314,586,235 downwards.
TCTACAAATCTGCCATTCTCAAATACAACTCCTGCATCCACACTGCTAAACAAGCCTACTACAACACTCTCATCAAAACCCTCTCAACCAAACCTCGTCAACTCTTTTCTACCCTAATTCCTTACATCACCCCCCACTGTTCTCACTCACCAACTTGCTTACCGCTCAACAGATTGCCAACCATTTCAAAAGCAAAATCGACACCATTCGCAAGGAGTTATACAGCATTCAACTTCCTCCCCTACCCAACACATCAGGTTCAACATCACACTCAATAGTCTCCTCCTTCTGCCAGGTTACCACCAATGAAGTTGATAAACTCCTCTCAATGGCCCATCTCACCACCTGTCCCCTGGACCCTGTCCCCTCACAATTACTGCGACCACCTTCCCACTCTATCCTAAACTCCCTAACCCACATCTTCAACCTCTCCCTCTCCTCCGGCACCTTTCCTTCCCTGCTCAAACATGCACTGGTTACCCCCATACTTAAAAAACCTTCACTAGACCCCACCTGTTTGAATAACTTAAGACCAATCTCCCAGCTCCCATTTGCCTCCAAGCTCATCGAATTCCTTGTCCATGACCAAATGAGTTGCTACCTCACGGACAACAACCTTCTCGACCCCCTACAGTCCAGCTTCCGTCCACAACATTTTACTGAAACTGCCCTACTAAAACTCACCAATGACCTACTAACTGCTAAAACCAATGGCCATTACTCCATACTCATACTATTTGACCTCTCTGCTGCCTTTGACACAGTTGACCACCTGCTCCTCCTCAGAAAACTACACTCCCATGTTCTCTGTGATTCTGCTTTATCCTGGTTCTCCTACCTATCTCAGTGCACTTTTAGTGTCACTTACAACTCCATTTCCTCTACTCCTCTTCCTCTCTCTGTTGGGGTACCCCAAGGCTCTGTCCTTGGGCCCCTCCTATTCTCGCTCTATACCTCTTCCCTGGGCCAGTTGATAACCTCCCATGGCTTCCAATACCACCTCTACGCCGATGACACCCAGATCTATCTCTCCACTCCTCAACTTACCCCCTCGATCTCCTTACGGATCTCAAACTTACTGAATGACATCTCGGTATGGATGTCACACCACTTTCTCAAACTCAATCTTTCTAAAACTGAGCTTGTAATAGTTCCTCCTTCCCGGTCCCCCCCCATGACTTTACCATTAAGATCAACAGCACAACCATTGGTCCCTCCACACATGCCAGGGTGCTGGGTGTAATCCTTGTCTCTGACCTCTCCTTCAGCCCCCACATCCAATCACTGGCTAAATCCTGCTGCCTTAACTTCCGCAACATCTCCAGAATTCGATCTTTCCTGACTAATGAAACCGCAAAGCAACTTATTTACTCCTTGATTACTTCCTGCCTTGACTAATGCAACTCTCTCCTAAATGGCCTACCCTTACGCAGGCTATCCCCTCCTTCAGTTCATTATGAATGCTGCTGCTAGACTAATACACCTCACTAATCAATCTGTGACTGCTGCCCCTCTCTGCCAATCCCTTCACTGGCTTCCCCTACCCCACCGTATAAAATTCTAAATGCTAACCACAACATACAAGGCCATGAACAACATCGCACCCAGCTACATCACCAACCTCATCTGCCGATATCGCCCAAATCGTCCCCTCCACTCCTCCCAGGACCACCTGCTCTCTAGCTCCCTTGTTACCTCCTCTCATGCTCATATTCAGGACTTCGCCAGAGCCTCTCCCATCCTCTGGAATTTCCTGCCCCGGTATATCCGATCAGCCCCTAACCTGTCCACCTTTAGGAGATCCCTGAAAACTCACTTATTCAGCCTATCCCACACCCACCTAACAACCCCATTAAATCATTCCCCACATCTATTACCTTTTGTACCACCACCCCCTCCCTTTAGAATGTAAGCTCTACGAGCAGGGCCCTCCTGTATTGTACTGTAATTGTGCTGTCCCCCTCTACATTGTAAAGCACTGCATAAACTGTTGGCGCTATATAAATTGTAAATAATAATAATAAAAGTGGTCATCCTGATGCCGCGTACACACGTGCGGACTTTTGCCGGCGGACTTAGTCCAGCGGACAATCCCGCTGGACTTTCCAGCTAGGTCCGCTGGACTTTCCGAGCGTGTGGACTTGCCCACACACGCACGGACTTCTCCAGCGGATAATCCGCCGGCCAAAAGTCCGCGGGACTTTTGAAAATGAACGGACTTGCCCACACACGGAGCAGTCCGTTCATTTCGAACGTAACTTCAGGTTACGTAGCTAGCGTAGGCAGTAAATGCCGCCGCGCTAGCTCCGTAAGCTGGCATGGATTTAAAGGGAATCCCCACGCCGAAAAAAACGGCGTGGGGGTTCCCCCCAAATCCAAGTCAGACCCTCATCCGAGCACGCAGCCTGGCAGGCCAGGAAAGGGGTGGGGACGAACGAGCGCCCCCCCCTCCTGAGCCGTACCAGGCCGCGTGCCCTCAACATGGGGGGTGCCCTGGGGAAAGGGGGGCCATGCGGCCCCCCCACCCCAGGGCACCTTGTCCCCATGTTGATGAGGACAAGGGCCTCTTCCCGACAACCCTGGCCGTTGGTTGTCGGGGTCTGCGGGCGGGGGCTTATCGGAATCCCCCAGATCCCGGCCCCCCACCCTATGTGAATGAATATGGGGTACGATGTACCCCTACCCATTCACCTAAGGTGTAAAATGTAAAGTACAAAAACACACACACTTTTGAAAAAATATTTTATTGCACTGCTCCGGGGGTCTTCTTCCGTCTTGGGGGTCTTCTCGCCGGACTCCTCCGCTCTTTTCTGCTCTTTTACCTAGCTCTTTCACGAGCGGAGGAGTCCGGCTACCTTCTTCGTCGTCGCCGCCGTCGTCTGGGGGTCTCGATCCGCCTTCGGGGGTCTTCCAGGGGTCTCTTCTGTTCTTGCGGCGGTCGTCGTCTTCCGCGCCGCCGGCGTCGCCTTCTTCTTCTTGTCCTTCTTGTTCTTCTTCTTCTTCCGATGTTGACCCGTCGCTGTCTCTGCCCGGAATGCCTGTGCCGCTCTGCGCTCGGACTTATATAGGGACATGGGGGACAGGGTCACATGTTCATGTCACATGGTGACCCCGCCCCCTTGCGATGTCACAGTCCCAGCATCCTCCGGGACTGTGACAACACAAGGGGGCGGGGTCACCATGTGACATGTGCATGTGACCCTGTCCCCATGCCCCTATATAAGTCCCAGCGCAGCGCGGCACAAGCATTCCGGGCAGAGAGAGCGTCGGGTCAACATCGGAAGAAGAAGAACAAGAAGAAGGACAAGAAGAAGAAGAAGGCGCCGGCGGCGCGGAAGACGACGACCGCCGCAAGAACAGAAGAGACCCCCGGAAGACCCCCGAAGGCGGATCGAGACCCCCAGACGACGGCGGCGACGACGAAGAAGGTAGCCGGACTCCTCCGTTCGTGAAAGAGCTAGGTAAAAGAGCAGAAGAGAGCGGAGGAGTCCGGCGAGAAGACCCCCAAGACGGAAGAAGACCCCCGGAGCAGTGCAATAAAATATTCTTTTTTTTTTTTGAACAATAGATTTTTATTGAAGTTTTACAGGTGATACAGAACAAAAGGAGACAAAAAACAAGACAAAGAAAAAAAAAAGCCAGAGTCTGGCCAAACATAGAAACCGCGAGTAGCAATCATGGTAAACATTAGTTCAGGACTTTGATGTAACATCACATAAACAGGAGGAGACCAGTTGAGTACATTTCAAGTATGAAGACCATTTCGGGTGTAAAGACTTGTACTGTCTTTGGAGAAAAGAGGATGAGTGGACTCCCAACCTGACCACCCCTAACGGGATCAGTCTGTGGCCAGGACGGGAGTCCACCCAGTCAGCGGGTCAAAATTAGATTGTTAAATCCAGTAACTAGCAACTATAAAACCATATACGTAGGTAGTGACGGTATTGTCTTTACTCAGGTCAGTGGGTTGTGCATGCCGTCTTGGTAAGTACTGTATTGTGTAGTGGAGCTACTCAGTCAATGGTATTTGTGTATTGTTCTTGATCCACGTGGACCATGGGAGCCATGATTGAGCAACGCGGTCCCTATTACCATTCCTGAGTGCTATGTTTTGTTCATAGATGTAGTGTAGATGGGTTGTTCTCACCACGTCACCTAGAGTGGGTGGTTCGGGGTTTTTCCACTTTCTTGTGATGGACAGCCTAGTGGAGAGCAGAACATGAGATATGACATGTCTCATCTGTGTCGGGTACGTGTCTATGCCTAAAGATAAGAGTGCAAGGTCAGGTCGTGGAGTAATATTGTGGAGTAATATGTCTGATAGGAGTTGAAATGTGGATGTCCATAGGGGTATTAGTGCAGGGCAATTCCAGAATGTATGGAGCATATCTCCATTCTGTCCACATAGACGCCAACATTGGGCGCTGGCGGAGTCAGAGAATTTGGCTGTTCTCGTTGGGGTCAAGTACCAACGTTGAGCTATTTTTATGGCCAGTTCCCACAGGTTGGAGCAACTAGTGACTTTGTAAACTGATTTGCACGCTGTGGTCCATTGGTCAATGGAGTATACTTGTCCAAAGTCTAATTCCCATTTGAGTAAGTGATTAGATTTGGTGAATATATTTTTCTGTTGGAGTAAATTGTAAAAAAGAGATATGCCCTTATGCTTGCAAATCGGGTTATGCAGGAATTGCCAAGCCGGTTGGGGGATTTCGCATGCCCAAGAGGTAGAAGTAAGTAAGTAGTGTTTGGCTCTGAGGTACAGGTAGTATTCAGAGTCAGAGAGGAGAAATTCAGTCTGCAGGTCATGGAAAGATTTGAGATGAGTGTCAGTGAAGAGGTCGTTGATGTAAGATATACCTTTCTTGCACCAGTGTTTAAAGGATACTTGTTCCATTTTGTGATGTAGCGTCAAAAGTGGGATTTTCAAGGGGGTTCTTGTGGGGTAGGTCAAGGTGAGATCAATGAATTTTTTCCAGGTTTGTATTGAGGCCACCATTGTGGGGGGAAATTGAGATGTAGAGGTGGTAAGACGTGGGTTAGAGAACAGCCACGGGAGTATGTTTTTCTCTGGAGTCAGAGAGGATTCTAGTTGTCCCCATATGGTGTGTTGGACGGGAGAGAACCATTCTTTTATTTGTGTGAGGATTGCGGCTAGGTAGTAATCACGGAAGTCAACATAACCTGACCCCCCTGCAAAGCGTGTTTTAATTAGGTGTTTATGTGCGCTCCTGGCCCTTTTGCCCTGCCAGGTGTAAGAGGATAGGATAGTTTGGAGAGACCTGAAGTAGGCATTTGGTATGGGAATTGGTAGGGTTCTAAATAGGTACAGGATTTGGGGAAGATGAAGCATTTTGAATGCCGCCAGGCGGCCCATCCAGGACAGCTCAAAAGACGCTAGTTTACGTAGGCTATCTTGGAGTTTGTTGCGAAAGGGGATATAGTTATGAAAGAATAGTTCCGCAGTGGTTTTAGTTAGTTGGACTCCAAGGTAGGTTATACTTTTGTCCGCCCAGGTAAACGGATATTGTTGTTGTAACAACAAGCTGGTTGTAGCATCTATTCCTAGGTTCAGGATGTTGGATTTGCTATCATTTACTTTATAATAAGATATCTTGCTGAACCTGGCTAGCGTCTCCTGAACTGCCGGGAGGGAGGATGTAGGATTGGATATCATAAGTATGACGTCATCTGCGAATAAGCTTATTTTATGTTCCTGTTGTCCTATGTTTATACCTGTGATTTGTTTGTTCGTGCGGATGGATTGGGCAAGGGGTTCCATAACTAAATTGAATATTAAGGGGGAAAGGGGGCAGCCTTGTCTTGTGCCATTTGTTATGTTGAATGGACTAGATAGTGATTCCGCTGAGTACACTCGGGCTGAGGGAGAAGAATATAGGGCCATGATTGCATTATAAATTTGTCCCGTGAGTCCGAATTTTCTTAAGACTGACGACAGGTACCCCCAGTGCACTCTATCGAATGCTTTTTCAGCGTCTAAGGAGAGGAGTACAGAGGGGGTACCTGTGAGTTTCGCCTGGTGTATGATGTCTATCATCCTTCTGGTAGCGTCTGAAGATTGTCTGCCCTTTGTGAATCCTGACTGGTCTTTATGGATAAGTTGTGGGAGGATGTTGATTAATCTATTGGCAATTAGTTTCGCATAAATTTTAGCGTCTACATTGAGCAGGGATATGGGCCGGAAGTTTTGGGGAGAAGTGGGTTCTTTACCTGGCTTGGGGAGTGTGACTACTATGGCACTAAGCATATCTGAGGAGAAGGAGGATGAGGAGGCCGCGGCATTATAAACTGTGCTAAGTTTGGGGGTTAGAATCTGAGTAAATGTCTTATAGTATTCCCCGGTGAACCCGTCGGGTCCAGGGGATTTGGCTGTCGGGAGATTAGAGATAGCGTATTCTATCTCTGGGATCGTGAAAGGATCGTTGAGTTTGGATAATTGAGCTGAGGAGACGGAGGGAAGGTCAATGTTATCTAAGAATTTATTGATATCATCCTTGGAGGGCTGAATGGTGGCTGTATCGTCTTTTAAGTTGTAAAGGTCTTTGTAATATGTACTGAATGCGTTCGCTATTTCGTGAGGTTTAAGCAGTTTTTCCTTAGTGTGTGGGTGTTGGATGTATGGTATTTTAGATTTGGCTTTGTGCCCTTTGAGTCTCAATGCCATCAGTTTGCCTGCTTTATTACCTGTGGAGTATGTGTTAGCTTTTAATTTGGTGTATGTTTTTTCAAATGCCTGGAGGAGTAAGGATCGCAAGTCGTGCCTTAATTTAAAGAGTTTGGTTTGGAGTGTAGGAGATGGGTCGATTTTGTTTTGGGCATCAGTGGTTTCTATGTCAGCTGTCAGTTGGTCGAGTTTTTGTGATCTCAATCTTTTATTTCTGGCACTCAGTTGTATGAGAACACCCCTAACTACAGCCTTGTGGGCGTTCCACACCACCTCCGGGTCAGACACCGAATGGGAATTTATGGAGAAATACTCCTCAAGTTGTTGTTGTATTTCCTGCCTTATGGGCTTGCTGTGGAGAAGGTAGTTATCGAGTCTCCATAAGTAGGAATTAGGCTGGTGGTGTTTAACATTAATAGTGATACTGACGGGGGCATGATCTGACCAGGTGGTAGTGTGGATCACCGATGCTGAAATTTTTTGTAGCAAACATTTGTCAGCGAGAAATAAGTCTATGCGTGAGTAGGTGTTGTGACGCGGTGATAAGAATGTATAGTCGCGTTCACTGGCGTGACAACACCTCCACACGTCGTACATATCATTTGAGTTAATAAAACCTTTCAGAGGTGAGGCGTGTCTTTTTTTACCCGCTGTGGAGTCCATATGGACATCAGGTACCAAATTAAAATCGCCACACCACAATACATGTCCTTTTTGAATCTTGTGGACCTTTGTTATGAGTTTGTTGAGGAAGGACATCTGACGTTGGTTCGGTGCATACAGGGATACTAAGGTGTAGAGGACGTTGTTGATTTTGCAGATAAGGATAATGTACCGACCTTCAGTATCCGTGATGCATTGTAGAAGATCAAACGAGACTGTGTTGCGAATGGCGATTAGGATGCCCCTTTGTTTCTTAATGAAGGATGACTTAAAGATGTGGGGGTATAGCCTGTGTTGGCACATAGGGGCCGAGTCTTGTGTGAGATGAGTTTCTTGGACACATAGTACATCGCATTTGAGCGATAAGGCTGTCCTCCATAGGGAAGAGCGCTTGGCAGGGTGGTTTAGTCCCTTTGCATTTAGGGACACAACTGTCACGGACATTGTAGTGTTCTGTATAGTAGTGGTGTGTGCGTTCAACTTACAGTTGTGAGGGGTGGAACTTGTTCTCTTCTAGTTGTGTGTCAGGTGAGGCTGCGGAGGTGACTTTAGAAGATGCTCGATGGGTAGATATGATGCTGGGCGACACCAGATAATGGAGGTTGGCTGTGGAGACTTCCCTGTCTTGATACTGGAGCTTGTCGCAGGTGGGTATCAAAGTCCTGGAACTGTCAGATGTATCTGAAACAATAAAAGAAAAGGAAAAAAAAAAAAAAAAAAGGAGGACAACTGAAGAAGAAAAGGGGAGAAGAGATGTGGGTTCAGTAGGCGGTAGCCGATGGTGTTTGTTCTGAGACAGGTCAGCAGTTATCAACCAAACGTGGATGCCGACAATATTAGGGGGGAGAAAGTTCAGAGTAGTGGACTGAGACAGCGGTCGGCCGGACCGGATTCAGTGTGGTAGCTTTAAGGAGAGCTCGGGCAGAAGCTGTCAGTTCATGTTCGGGTGATAGTTTCTTTGTTGGGTGTTCTGAGGAGGGGAGTTGAATTTCTGTGGCGGTGCGGAGGAGTTATTCGGCGGATCAGGTATGATGCCCCACGCATGCAGTAGTTTCATGCCTCCTTCCATTGTAGAGATCGTGTGGGGTATGCCATTGTATGTAACCAGAATGGTGGCTGGATGGCGCCACTTGTAGATTGCTTTGTGATTTGTGAGGGCTTTTGTTATTGATTTCAATTGCCTGCGCATTTGCAGCGTGTACTGCGAGAGGTCTGCAAACAGTTGGATGTCTGAGTAAGGGGCTGGTAGTACATTCATCGCCCTTGCTTTTGCTAGGATTTGTTCTTTTGCCTGGTAAAAGTGGATCCTCAACAGTACGTCTCTCGGGACCGTGTCTGCCAGGTGCTTGGGTTTAGGAATCCTATGGATGCGGTCTATTGTCAGCTCAATGGGGGTTAATTCAGGTAGCATGGCGGCAAACATGGAGCCGGCGTATGCATGTAATTCAGCAGGAGGTACCGATTCTGGAATGCCGCGGATTTTTATATTGTTGCGACGAGAGCGGTCCTCGAGGTCTGCGATTTTAGATTTGATCCAGTCAGTGTCATCTCTTTGGGCCATACATGTATCAACCAGATTATTGACAGTCTCAGTACATTCCCTCCATTTTGTCTTCTAGATAGTGTACTCTGTTTCCCATTTGCCTCATGTCAGTGGTAGGGATGAGCCGAACACCCCCGGGTTCGGTTCGCACCAGAACCTTCGAACCGACCGAAAGTTCGCGCGAATTTTCGAACCCTATACGTTATAATGGACGCGAACGTTCGAAATCAAAAGTGCTAATTACAAAGGCCAATATGCATGTTAATGTCATAAAACAGGTTTGGGGACCCGGGTCCTGCCCCAGGGGACATATATCGATGCAAAAAGAACTTTTAAAAACTAACGTTTTTTCGGGAGCAGTCATTTTAATGATGCATAAAGTGAAAAAAAAAAAGTGACATTTTCCTTTAAATATGGTACCTGGGGGGTGTCTAAAGTATGCCTGTGAAGTGGCATGTGTTTCCCGTGTTTAGAACTGTCCTTGCACAAAATGACATTTTTAAAGGAAAAAAAGAAGCCATTTAAAACCACTTGCGGCTTTAGGTTTGTTCTTAAGTAGAATCTGAACAGGTACATTATGAAGTGTAGCTCCATCCCAAAAAAAATCTATTTTTAAGCTTTTTGGAGAACATAGGGAGGGGTTATCACCCCTGTAACATTTGCTGTCTTTGCACATCTGTTCAGAACATGTCACCTCACTTTCCGTCCCAATGACAAATGTTTTTGGAAAAAGTGGGGTTTTAATTGAGAAACAAGGATTGGTGATAAAGTATCAGTAGAGAGGAGATACCTTTTTCCCAAATTAAATCTAACAGGATAGAATTTCCCTTCCTAGGGGTAGATTTCCTCTCACTTCCTGTTTTCTCTTTCCATTTGCAAGTAGGAGTCGTTTGTAAGTTGGATGTATGAAAGTAGGGGCCTGGCGTATATACTCTGCAGAAATTTGCCCTATTAGATGTTGGTGTAGCCACAAGACTGGTGGGCACAGGAATGGGCCCTGCTGTGAGTTAATAGATCAAGATTTGTAATTGCATGCACCTGTTGAACAGGGCAGAAAAATTGGGGGTGGTGGTGGTGGTGGTGGACGGTGTTGCCACAAGACTGTAAGCTCTCACAGTTACTCTTGGTGGGCGCAGGAATGGGCCCTGCTGTGAGTTATTAGATCAAGATTTGTAATTGCAAGCACCTGATGAACAGGGCAGAAAAATTGGGCCTTTGGCGGTGGTGGTGGACGGTGTTGCCACAAGACTGTAGGCCCTCATAGTTACTCTTGGTGGGCGCAGGAATGGGCCCTGCTGTGAACTATTAGATCAAGATTTGTAATTACCCGCCCCTGTTAAACAGGGGCTGAAAAATTGTGCCTTAGGCACTGGTGCTGGTGCCACAACACTGCAACCCCTCACAGATACTGTACTTGGAGCACAGCAGTCACACGTGTTGCGAAGCATTTTTTTTTTAAAAATTGTATGTACACGCCCCTGTTAAACAGGGGCTGAAAAATTGTGCCTTAGGCACTGGTGCTGGTGCCACAACACTGCAACCCCTCACAGATACTGTACTTGGAGCACAGCAGTCACACGTGTTGCGAAGCATTTTTTTAAAAAATTGTAAGTACACGCCCCTGTTAAACAGGGGCTGAAAAATTGTGCCTTAGGCACTGGTGCTGGTGCCACAACACTGCAACCCCTCACAGATACTGTACTTGGAGCACATTGTTGCGAAGCATTTTTTTATAAAAATTGTATGTACACGCCCCTGTTAAACAGGGGCTGAAAAATTGTGCCTTAGGCACTGGTGCTGGTGCCACAACACTGCAACCCCTCACAGATACTGTACTTGGAGCACAGCAGTCACACGTGTTGCGAAGCATTTTTTTAAAAAATTGTAAGTACACGCCCCTGTTAAACAGGGGCTGAAAAATTGTGCCTTAGGCACTGGTGCTGGTGCCACAACACTGCAACCCCTCACAGATACTGTACTTGGAGCACAGTGTTGCGAAGCATTTTTTTATAAAAATTGTATGTACACGCCCCTGTTAAACAGGGGCTGAAAAATTGTGCCTTAGGCACTGGTGTGGTGGCATGGATCATTGAGGAGGAGGAAGAGGATAGTCAGTGAACATAAGAGGACAGTCACTCAGCATCAGCATAGGCAGTCTTGAAGGGATGTGATGTGACATTAAAAATTATTCGGTTATATCTGCCTCAGGTGCCTGGTAGCTGGTGGTGATCCAAGACTGATTCATTTTGATGAAGGTCAGTCGATCAACCGAGGCGGTGGACAGGCGCACCCTATGATCAGTCACAAATCCTCCAGCAGCACTGAATGTGCGTTCGGACAGAACGCTGGAGGCAGGACAGGCCAGTAGCTCAATTGCATACTGTGCAAGCTCTGGCCAGTGATCCATCCTCAGGACCCAGTAAGCCAGAGGATTTTCGGTGGGAAAGGTGTCCAAGTCTGACCTTGCCCCAAGGTATTCCTGCACCATGTATATCAGACGCTGGCGATGGTTGCTGGAACCGATCATACCTTGGGGCTGCGGACTAAAAAATTGTCTGAACGCATCGGTCAGACGTCCACCTTCCCCACCGCTCCTTCTGCTACTGACCGAAGCCTCAGCTACTCGTCGCCCAGGACCAGGAGTTTGTAGCCTCCCAGTTTCTGGGAACGCGTTGCACAGACCTTTCTGCAAGGCCTCCCTGAGATGTCTCATCCTCTGCTCCCTCTGCGACGGCAAGATAAGGTCCGCAACCTTACCCTTGTACCGCGGATCAAGGAGAGTGGCCAGCCAGTAATGGTCCCTCTCCTTGATCCGAAGAACACGAGGATCCTTCCGCAGGCTTTGCAGGATCAGGGAGGCCATGCAGCGTAGGTTAGCTGAGGCATTCGGTCCGGAGTCTTCTGGGTCACTGAGGATGACATGATCGCCAGCCACCTCCTCCCAGCCACGTACAAGTCCACTGGTTTGTTGGGACTGTACATCATCCCTAAAAGACTGCTGCTGCTGATGCTGAGTGCCAGGCTCCACCTCCATGCTCACACAATCCTCCTCCTCCTCCTCCTCCTCATCCTCTTCCTGTGTGATGGGTGGGACAGGAGGAACACTGTCCAGATAAAGGGGGCCTTGAGAGGCAAGGAAGTCCTCCTCTTCCTGCCTCTGTTCTGCCTCAAGTGCCCTGTCCATTATCCCACGCAGCGTATGCTCCAACAGGTGGACAAGAGGGACAGTGTCACTGATGCATGCACTGTCACTGCTCACCATCCTCGTGGCCTCCTCAAATGGTGAGAGGACAGTGCATGCATCCCTGATCATGCTCCACTGACGTGGGGAAAAAAAACCAAGCTCCCCTGACCCTGTCCTGGTGCCGTAGTCGCAAAGGTACTCATTGATGGCCCTCTGCTGCGTGTGCAGTCGCTGCAGCATGGCCAACGTTGAGTTCCACCTGGTGGGCATGTCACATATTAGGCGGTTCTTGGGCAGGTTCAGCTCCTTTTGCAGCTCAGTCAGCCGAGCACTGGCATTATAAGATCGTCGGAAATGCACACAGACTTTCCTGGCCTGCCTCAGGACATCCTGTAAGCCTGGGAACCTGCCCAAGAACCGCTGCACCACCAGGTTGAGGACGTGAGCCATGCAGGGCACATGGGTGAGCTGCCCCTGTCGCAGGGCGGAGAGGAGGTTGGTGCCATTGTCAGAAACGACCATTCCTGGCTTAAGCTGACGTTGCGTCAACCACCTCTCGGCCTGCCCCTGCAGAGCTGCCAGAACCTCTGGCCCAGTGTGGCTCCTGTCCCCCAAACACACCAGCGCAAGCACGGCATGGCATCTTTTTGCCTGCGTACTTGCGTAGCCCCTTGTACGCCTACGGAGCACCGCTGGTTCCAAGGACAGAGCACTGGAGGAAGAAGAAGAGGAGGGGGTGGAGGAGAGAGGTGTGTCACAACCAGTAGCAGTAGTAGCGTTTTGGAGGCGTGGTGGCGGAACAACCTCCAACACTACTGCACCTTGTCCTGCATCCCTCCCAGCTGCCAATAGAGTGACCCAATGGGCCGTGAAAGAAAGGTACCGTCCCTGTCCATGCCTGCTGGACCATGAGTCAGCGGTAATATGCACCTTACCGCTGACCGCCCTGTCCAGCGAGGCATGGACATTGCCCTCCACATGCCGGTAGAGAGACGGAATCGCCTTCCGTGAGAAAAAGTGGCGTTTGGGAACCAGTAGTAGCATTTTGGAGGCGTGTGGCGGGACAACCTCCAACACTACTGCACCTTGTCCTGCATCCTTCCCAGGTGCCAAAAGAGTGACCCAATGGGCTGTAAAAGATAGGCAACCTCCCTGTCCATGCCTGCTGGACCATGAGTCAGCGGTAATATGCACCTTACCGCTGACCGCCCTGTCCAGCGAGGCAAAGACATTGCCTTCCACATGCCGGTAAGAGCAAAAAGTGGCGTTTGGGAACCTGCCACTGAGGAACCGCATATTGAACAAACTCACGGAAGGGGGCCGAGTCTACCAACTGAAAAGGCAGCAGTTGAAGTGCTAGCAATTTAGCCAGGCTAGCATTCAACCGCTGGGCATGTGGATGGCTGGGAGTGTACTTCTTTCTACGGTCCAGCAGCTGGGGCAGGGAAATTTGCCTGCTGCAATCGGACGTCGGTGTACTGCAAGTACTTGGTTGTGACACACCTAATTCTACACCTTCAGTCCTCTCAGAGCAGCTTTCAGAGAGGACTGAAGGTGTAGTGGGGATGGAGATCCCAGCTGAGGAGGAGCAAGGAGAGGTCCGCTTAGTTCTTTGGTGTGGGTCTTTTATGTGTGCCTGCCAACGAGCTGCATGGCAGGTCGCCATATGTCTGGTCATGCTTGTGGTGCCCAAGCGGCTGATGTTTTGGCCACGCGAGATACGCTTGAGACAAATATTGCAAATAGCAGTGGTGCGATCTGCTGCACTCGTCTCAAAAAAGGCCCACACCAAAGAACTTTTCTGATAACGTGCAGAGGCAGCGCCCTGCACAGGCGGAGCTCTGCGGTGTTGTACAGTTGCTGTGCTGGCCTCTACCTGGCCTCCAGGGGGCACCCTGCCTCGTTGGACATGTGACGCCGCATCCTCCTCCTCCTCGTCCTCCTCCTCATCCTCTCTCCCTTCAGGCACCCACGTGGAGTCAGTGACCTCATCATCCCCTCCCTCTTCACCACTAGAGCAAACCTGGCAGTAAGCTGCAGCTGGTGGAACAGTACTGCCAGATTCCTCAAGCTGGGTATCATCATCCGAGCCTTCGAATCGTTGGGCATCCTCCTGGAGCATGTACCCAACACTGTGCTCAAAGAGTTCGGGGGGACTCCTCAGGAGGACATGGTGGGTCTAGGGAAGGGGTGGCTGATGATGCTCTGCCAGTACCCTGAGCCTGGGTGAGAGAGGATGAGGAGGATGAGGAGGGCTTGGTCATCCATTCTACCAAGCCTTCAGCATGATGCGGCTCCACATGTCCAGCTGCCGAAAACAAAGACGCGCGTGTCCCATGGCCACGTGCTGATGACGATGCACGACCACGTCCACGTCCACGACCACGTCCACTAGAAACAGAGCCTGCCTGCCCTGTGTTCTTGGCTCTGCACGCTCTGCCTCCCCTTGGCGGTCTTCCAGCCATTGTAGTCGGTAGTCCTGTGGGTGCTGCTGAGAAGAATATATAGGAGCTCTGTGTGATGCCACTAACACACTAGAAGTCCTGTGGGTGCTGCTGAGAAGAAAATATAGGAGCTCTGTGTGATGCCACTAACACACTAGAAGTCCTATGGGTGCTTCTGCAAAGAAAATAGAGGAGCTCTGTGTGTTGCCACTAACACACTAGAAGTCCTATGGGTGCTTCTGCAAAGAAAATAGAGGAGCTCTGTGTGATGCCACTAACACACTAGAAGTCCTGTGGGTGCTTCTGCAAATAAAATAGAGGAGCTCTGTGTGATGCCACTAACACACTAGAAGTCCTGTGGGTGCTTCTGCAAAGAAAATAGAGGAGCTCTGTGTGATGCCACTAACACACTAGAAGTCCTGTGGGTGCTTCTGCAAAGAAAATAGAGGAGCTCTGTGTGATGCCACTAACACACTAGAAGTCCTGTGGGTGCTGCTGAGAAGAAAATATAGGAGCTCTGTGTGATGCCACTAACACACTAGAAGTCCTATGGGTGCTTCTGCAAAGAAAATAGAGGAGCTCTGTGTGATGCCACTAACACACTAGAAGTCCTGTGGGTGCTTCTGCAAATAAAATAGAGGAGCTCTGTGTGATGCCACTAACACACTAGAAGTCCTGTGGGTGCTTCTGCAAAGAAAATAGAGGAGCTCTGTGTGATGCCACTAACACACTAGAAGTCCTGTGGGTGCTGCTGAGAAGAAAATATAGGAGCTCTGTGTGATGCCACTAACACACTAGAAGTCCTATGGGTGCTTCTGCAAAGAAAAAAGAGGAGCTCTGTGTGATGCCACTAACACACTAGAAGTCCTATGGGTGCTGCTGAGAAGAAAATATAGGAGCTCTGTGTGATGCCACTAACACACTAGAAGTCCTATGGGTGCTTCTGCAAAGAAAATAGAGGAGCTCTGTGTGATGCCACTAACACACTAGAAGTCCTGTGGGTGCTTCTGCAAAGAAAATAGAGGAGCTCTGTGTGATGCCACTAACACACTAGAAGTCCTGTGGGTGCTTCTGCAAAGAAAATAGAGGAGCTCTGTGTGATGCCACTAACACACTAGAAGTCCTGTGGGTGCTTCTGCAAAGAAAATAGAGGAGCTCTGTGTGATGCCACTAACACACTAGAAGTCCTGTGGGTGCTTCTGCAAAGAAAATAGAGGAGCTCTGTGTGATGCCACTAACACACTAGAAGTCCTGTGGGTGCTGCTGAGAAGAAAATATAGGAGCTCTGTGTGATGCCACTAACACACTAGAAGTCCTGTGGGTGCTTCTGCAAATAAAATAGAGGAGCTCTGTGTGATGCCACTAACACACTAGAAGTCCTGTGGGTGCTTCTGCAAAGAAAATAGAGGAGCTCTGTGTGATGCCACTAACACACTAGAAGTCCTGTGGGTGCTTCTGCAAAGAAAATAGAGGAGCTCTGTGTGATGCCACTAACACACTAGAAGTCCTGTGGGTGCTGCTGAGAAGAAAATATAGGAGCTCTGTGTGATGCCACTAACACACTAGAAGTCCTATGGGTGCTTCTGCAAAGAAAATAGAGGAGCTCTGTGTGATGCCACTAACACACTAGAAGTCCTGTGGGTGCTTCTGCAAAGAAAATAGAGGAGCTCTGTGTGATGCCACTAACACACTAGAAGTCCTATGGGTGCTTCTGCAAAGAAAATAGAGGAGCTCTGTGTGATGCCACTAACACACTAGAAGTCCTGTGGGTGCTTCTGCAAATAAAATAGAGGAGCTCTGTGTGATGCCACTAACACACTAGAAGTCCTGTGGGTGCTTCTGCAAAGAAAATAGAGGAGCTCTGTGTGATGCCACTAACACACTAGAAGTCCTGTGGGTGCTGCTGAGAAGAAAATATAGGAGCTCTGTGTGATGCCACTAACACACTAGAAGTCCTATGGGTGCTTCTGCAAAGAAAAAAGAGGAGCTCTGTGTGATGCCACTAACACACTAGAAGTCCTATGGGTGCTGCTGAGAAGAAAATATAGGAGCTCTGTGTGATGCCACTAACACACTAGAAGTCCTATGGGTGCTTCTGCAAAGAAAATAGAGGAGCTCTGTGTGATGCCACTAACACACTAGAAGTCCTGTGGGTGCTTCTGCAAATAAAATAGAGGAGCTCTGTGTGATGCCACTAACACACTAGAAGTCCTGTGGGTGCTGCTGAGAAGAAAATATAGGAGCTCTGTGTGATGGGACTAACACACTTCAAGTCCTATAGGTGCTTCTGGGAACAAAATATATGATCTCTGTGTGATGGGACTAACACACTTCAAGTCCTATAGGTGCCTCTGGGAAGAAAATATAGGTCTGTGTGATGGGACTAACACACTTCAAGTCCTATAGGTGCTTCTGGGAACAAAATATATGATCTCTGTGTGATTGGACTAACACACTTCAAGTCCTATAGGTGCTTCTGGGAACAAAATATATGATCTCTGTGTGATGGGACTAACACACTTCAAGTCCTATAGGTGCCTCTGGGAAGAAAATATAGGTCTGTGTGATGGGACTAACACACTTCAAGTCCTATAGGTGCTTCTGGGAACAAAATATATGATCTCTGTGTGATTGGACTAACACACTTCAAGTCCTATAGGTGCTTCTGGGAAGAAAATATAGGTCTGTGTGGTGTGACTAACACACTTCAAGTCCTATAGGTGCTTCTGGGAACAAAATATATGATCTCTGTGTGATTGGACTAACACACTTCAAGTCCTATAGGTGCTTCTGGGAACAAAATATATGATCTCTGTGTGATGGGACTAACACACTTCAAGTCCTATAGGTGCATCTGGGAACAAAATATATGATCTCTGTGTGATTGGACTAACACACTTCAAGTCCTATAGGTGCTTCTGGGAACAAAATATATGATCTCTGTGTGATGGGACTAACACACTTCAAGTCCTATAGGTGCTTCTGGGAACAAAATATATGATCTCTGTGTGATTGGACTAACACACTTCAAGTCCTATAGGTGCTTCTGGGAAGAAAATATAGGTCTGTGTGATGGGACTAACACACTTCAAGTCCTATAGGTGCTTCTGGGAACAAAATATATGATCTCTGTGTGATTGGACTAACACACTTCAAGTCCTATAGGTGCTTCTGGGAACAAAATATATGATCTCTGTGTGATTGGACTAACACACTTCAAGTCCTATAGGTGCTTCTGGGAACAAAATATATGATCTCTGTGTGATTGGACTAACACACTTCAAGTCCTATAGGTGCTTCTGGGAAGAAAATATAGGTCTGTGTGGTGGGACTAACACACTTCAAGTCCTATAGGTGCTTCTGGGAACAAAATATATGATCTCTGTGTGATTGGACTAACACACTTCAAGTCCTATAGGTGCTTCTGGGAACAAAATATATGATCTCTGTGTGATGGGACTAACACACTTCAAGTCCTATAGGTGCTTCTGGGAACAAAATATATGATCTCTGTGTGATTGGACTAACACACTTCAAGTCCTATAGGTGCTTCTGGGAACAAAATATATGATCTCTGTGTGATGGGACTAACACACTTCAAGTCCTATAGGTGCTTCTGGGAACAAAATATATGATCTCTGTGTGATTGGACTAACACACTTCAAGTCCTATAGGTGCTTCTGGGAAGAAAATATAGGTCTGTGTGATGGGACTAACACACTTCAAGTCCTATAGGTGCTTCTGGGAACAAAATATATGATCTCTGTGTGATTGGACTAACACACTTCAAGTCCTATAGGTGCTTCTGGGAACAAAATATATGATCTCTGTGTGATTGGACTAACACACTTCAAGTCCTATAGGTGCTTCTGGGAACAAAATATATGATCTCTGTGTGATTGGACTAACACACTTCAAGTCCTATAGGTGCTTCTGGGAAGAAAATATAGGTCTGTGTGGTGGGACTAACACACTTCAAGTCCTATAGGTGCTTCTGGGAACAAAATATATGATCTCTGTGTGATTGGACTAACACACTTCAAGTCCTATAGGTGCTTCTGGGAACAAAATATATGATCTCTGTGTGATTGGACTAACACACTTCAAGTCCTATAGGTGCTTCTGGGAACAAAATATATGATCTCTGTGTGATGGGACTAACACACTTCAAGTCCTATAGGTGCTTCTGGGAACAAAATATATGATCTCTGTGTGATTGGACTAACACACTTCAAGTCCTATAGGTGCTTCTGGGAACAAAATATATGATCTCTGTGTGATGGGACTAACACACTTCAAGTCCTATAGGTGCTTCTGGGAACAAAATATATGATCTCTGTGTGATTGGACTAACACACTTCAAGTCCTATAGGTGCTTCTGGGAAGAAAATATAGGTCTGTGTGATGGGACTAACACACTTCAAGTCCTATAGGTGCTTCTGGGAACAAAATATATGATCTCTGTGTGATTGGACTAACACACTTCAAGTCCTATAGGTGCTTCTGGGAACAAAATATATGATCTCTGTGTGATTGGACTAACACACTTCAAGTCATATAGGTGCTTCTGGGAACAAAATATATGATCTCTGTGTGATTGGACTAACACACTTCAAGTCCTATAGGTGCTTCTGGGAAGAAAATATAGGTCTGTGTGATGGGACTAACACACTTCAAGTCCTATAGGTGCTTCTGGGAACAAAATATATGATCTCTGTGTGATTGGACTAACACACTTCAAGTCCTATAGGTGCTTCTGGGAACAAAATATATGATCTCTGTGTGATGGGACTAACACACTTCAAGTCCTATAGGTGCTTCTGGGAACAAAATATAGGAGCTCTGCCTGCCTGCCAGGAACACACTACAAGTCCTATAGGTGCTTCTGGGAAGAAAATATAGGAGCTCTGCCTGCCTGCCACGAACACACTACAAGTCCAATAGGTGCTTCTGGGAACAAAATATAGGAGCTCTGCCTGCCTGCCAGGAACACACTACAAGTCCTATAGGTGCTTCTGGGAACAAAATATAGGAGCTCTGCCTGCCTGCCACGAACACACTACAAGTCCTATAGGTGCTTCTGGGAACAAAATATAGGAGCTCTGCCTGCCTGCCAGGAACACACTACAAGTCCTATAGGTGCTTCTGGGAACAAAATATAGGAGCTCTGCCTGCCTGCCACGAACACACTACAAGTCCTATAGGTGCTTCTGGGAACAAAATATAGGAGCTCTGCCTGCCTGCCACGAACACACTACAAGTCCTATAGGTGCTTCTGGGAACAAAATATAGGAGCTCTGCCTGCCTGCCACGAACACACTACAAGTCCTATAGGTGCTTCTGGGAACAAAATATAGGAGCTCTGCCTGCCTGCCACGAACACACTACAAGCCCCTCTTTCTAAATCAATCTAAATGAATGAATCTATCTAACTCAATCTCTCTAAGTAAATCTCTCTAACTAACTAAATCCAGCAGAGTGTCACAGATCTAGCCTGCTCTATCTGCGCCGGAACAGCATGTGACCGGCGCAGACGGCGTGGCGGCCTTTTATAGGGGGGGGCGTGTACTACAGCCCCTGAGCTGTAATTGGCTACAGGCGTCCTGCCTGTAGCCAATTATGGCTCTTCGAGTTTCCGGGGCTGTGATTGGCCAAGCATGCGGGGGTCACAGTGCATGCTTGGCCAATCATCAGCCAGCAATGCACTGCGCCGGCCGCGCCGGCCGCAATGCATTGCGGGGCCGCTCGCATCACACGAACGTGATGCGAGCGGCCAAAATAGTTCTGGGCTCGCCGAGCGAGCGAACGCCCGGTGCTCGATGCGAACGTGGGTTCGCATCGAGCACCGGGCCCATCCCTAGTCAGTGGTGAATTTTTGCATCAGGGAAGACAGATTAGTCATGAGGGATGATTGAAGGGACATTAGCATGTCCTTCATTGTAGTGTCCAGAACTGGCTGCCCTGATGTGGGGAAGGCTGCAATAGACGATTGCAGTGAGGATATGGCATGTGCATTGTGCAGTGCTGTACTCACTGTGGGTCCGGTTTGGAGATTGCCATCCAAGCGCATCCGCGCTTTAGCTGGGCTCTGGGAGTTGGGGGTGAGCGGAGGAGATCCATCTCGAGCTGGGGGTGTGAAATCCCCTTCCATTTCGCCCGGATCGCCGTTCTGGCGGCCTGTTTGTTTGTTGCTCCGGCGGCGCCATCTTGTCTGAGGCCTCCGCGCTGGAAGGAGAGGGCCGTCAGCCTTTGGAGGTTTCGTTCCTCCTTTCTCTTGCGGGATGTCATCACGGAGGGGTCCCCAAGTCTTTCTGAGGCGATGTGGGGGTTCGATGGGTCCGATATCTGCCCGTAAATCGCTCGTTTTCCGGCCGGCCTGGGAGAGCTGCAGACTCAGGCTTCCATCCGGATAGCGCGCAAGCCACGCCCCCCTAATAAAATATTTTTTCAAAAGTGTGTGTGTTTTTGTACTTTACATTTTACACCTTAGGTGAATGGGTAGGGGTACATCGTACCCCATACTCATTCACATAGGGTGGGGGGCCGGGATCTGGGGGCCCCCTTATTAAAGGGGGTTCCCAGATTCCGATAAGCCCCCGCCCGCAGACCCCGACAACCAACGGCCAGGGTTGTCGGGAAGAGGCCCTTGTCCTCATCAACATGGGGACAAGGTGCTTTGGGGTGGGGGGGCCGCACGGCCCCCCTTTCCCCAGGGCACCCCCCATGTTGAGGGCACGCGGCCTGGTACGGCTCAGGAGGGGGGGGGCGCTCGTTCGTCCCCACCCCTTTCCTGGCCTGCCAGGCTGCGTGCTCGGATGAGGGTCTGACATGGATTTGGGGGGAACCCCCACGCCGTTTTTTTTTTTTTCGGCGTGGGGAGTCCCTTTAAATCCATGCCAGGTCACGGAGCTAGCGCGGTGGCATTTACTGCCTACGCTAGCTACGTAACCTGAAGTCACGTGCTAAATGAACGGACTTGCCGATGAGCGGCAAGTCCGTTCATTTCAAAAGTCCCGCGGACTTGCCCACTAACGGCGGGATTGTCCGCCGGACTGCCAAGTCCAGCGGATAATTTTAAAACCAAACTTAAAACTTTGGCGCCAAAAAGTCCGCCGGACTTTGGCGCCAAAAAGTCCGCCGGCGCCCACACACGAGGGGATTATCCGCTGGACTTCAGTCCAGCGGATAATCCCGCGGGATTGTCCCTTTGTGTGTACGCCGCATAACTCACACTATAAAAGGCATGGTCCACTGATGTCATCATCAGGAAACCCTCCCTGAAAAAATGCCTGTAAGCTTTTGCTGGAAGAAAGGAAGTAGACTGGAAATGGCTACAAAGAAGCAGTGAGAGATCCACAACAGTGATATGCAACAAAGGATGAAAAAAAGGGGAAATTAGGTATTTTAGTTAACCACTTGCCGACCAGCCGCCGTCAATATACTACGGCAGGCCGGCACCATCCTGCAAACCATCGTAGCTGTACATCGGCTCCTTTAAGCGGCATAGCAGGCGTGTGCACGCCCGCTGCATTGCGGGGGTGCTGATGCTCATGGCCGATGGTCGCGATGACCACTGGCCATGTGCGATCGTGGGCACTAGAGGCAGAACAGGGACGTGTGTGGGTAAACACACAAATCCCTGTTCTGTGAGGAGAGGCAGATTGTGAGTTCCTAATAGCTAGGAACCACGATCTGTCATCTCCTCTAGTCAGTCCCCTCCCCCCGCAGTTAGAACACACAGTCAGAGAAACCAGTTAACCCCTTGATCGGCCCCTAGTGTTAACCCCTTCACTGCCAGTGACATTTACACAGTAATCAGTGCATTTTTATAGCACTGATCACTGTATAATTGTCAATGGTTTCAAAAATGTGTCAAAAGTGTCCGATGTGTCCACCATAATGTCGCAGTCCCGATAAAAATCGCAGATCGCAGCCATTGCTAGTAAAAAGAAAAAAATTAATAAAAAAAATGCCATAAATCTATCCTCTATTTTGTAGACACTATAACTTTTGCGCAAACCAATCAGTATACGCTTATTGCGATTTTTATTACCAAAAATATGTAGAAGAATACATATCGCCCTAAACTGAGGAAAAAATTTGCTTTTTTAAAAAATATATGTATTATAGCAAAAAGTACAAAATATTGTTTTTTTTTTTCAAAATTGTCACACTTTTTTTGTTTATAGCGCAAAAAAAAAAAACCGCAGAGATGATCAAATACCACCAAAAGAAGAAAGCTCTATTTGTGGGGAAAAAAGGATGTCAATTTTGTTTGGGTACATCGTCGCACGACCGTGCAATTGTCAGTTAAAGCGACGCAGTGCCGAATCGCAAAAAATGACATGGTCATTGAGCAGCCAAATCTTCCAGGGCTGAAGTGGTTAACAAAATGCAATTTGCTTGACGCACATTAATTTAGCAAACTAAATGCCATTCATTTCTGGTTTACTAATAATAAACCAAAACACACAAAATTTCAAGCTGCCACTTGCACTGACATGTGTTCCCATGTTAATGATGTCCGCCAGCGGCCCGCGCTTGCGGTGAGGAGAGGCAGATTCTGCCTAGTGACATGACAGATCTTCTGTTCCCAGTGATCAGGAGCAGTGATCTCTGTCATGTTTCAGTAAGCCCATCCCCCCTACAGTTCGAACATGCTGAGGGAACACACTTAACCCCTTGATCGGCCCCCTAGTGTTAACCCCTTCCCTGCCAGTGTCATTTTTACATTGATCAGTCCATTTTTTAGCACTGATCAATGTAATAATGTCACTGGTCCCTAAAAAGTATAATTTGGGGTCAGATTTGTCCGCCGCAATGTTGCAGTCCCACTAAAAATCACAAATTGCTAGTAAAAAGAATAAAAAAAAATAAAAGTCCCTAAATCTATCCCGTAGTTGTAGACGTGATAACTTTTGTGCAAACCAATCAATATACGCCTATCGCTTTTTTTTTTTTACCAAAAATATGTAGAAGAAAATATATTGACCTAAACTGAGGAATACATTTGTTTTTTGTTTTTATATTTTTTGGGGATATGTATTATAGCAGAAAGTAAAAAAATATATATTTTTTCAAAATTGTCAGTCTTTTTTGTTTATAGTGCAAAAAAATTAAAACCGAAGACGTGATCAAATACCACCAAACTAAAGCACTATTTTGTTTGGGTACAGCGTCGCACGACCGCACAATTATCAGTTATAGCAAAGTAGTGCCGTATCGCCAAAAAAATTCTGGTCATTAAGGGAGGTAAAACCTTCCGGGGCTAAAGTGCTTAATAAAAGGTACAACATTTAACAACTCACATGGTTAATGATTGAGGCTGGGCTCACATATGAGAATGCAGCGGCTCACAACAGAAGTCCGGTGCATCTCCATTCATCGTTTCAGGTCCAATTTTAGCCTAAAGACGCATAAGGCTCCTGTGCAAATCGCACAAGAGCCGCTGCAGAGATATGTGAACCAGCTCCATAGATTGCCGGTCACATCAAAAACCCACATCAAATTTACGCTAGTGTGAACTTAGCCTAAACGAGGCACATCTAAGTATGCAGGCATCTGGGGTAAAGCTGTTCACATAGACCAGGGATGCCCAACCTTTTAAAGAGCGAGGGCCACTTAAGTGACTTGGTAACCAGTCGTGGGCCACAATGAGTGGAGCCAGGTCTGTGTCCACCCAGCATATGGAGAGCAGACAGGGACACAGCCCACTCTACTCTATGGGCCTTTGATCCGATCTACCCAGGCGGAAGGGGATTGATCCCCTTCTGTTTTTTTTTTAAGTGGATCGGATTGGAGGTAGGCGGTGCACCTGCAGATCAGTTTGAAAGCAGCCCAGTACCCACTGCAGAACAGATATGGCCATATTTGGTATCACTCGGCCTGTGACAAGAGCCATCACTATACAGGAAGCATCGGCTTTCTCCACTGCCGGCTTCATACACAACACTGATGCTCTAGGATGACGGATCGGTGATCCGGGCTTGCCAATCAGCCATCCCAGAGCAGGAGGTTGCGGGCCACATGTGGCCCCTGGGCCACTGGTTTGGCACTCCTGACATAGACCATCCTCTGCACCACCATCAACGTCATCTCTTCCATGCTGCACTCCACGAGCGATTCAAGCCTCGCTTTCAGATCACTCTACTGTAGGGTAGTGTTCCCGGTCACAATTGCAGACTGACAGCGGAGATACCCTGTAAAAATACCTCAAAAGCTTTGAGGGTCATAGCTCAGCGACCTGGGGTCACAGAGAACCCAAATGTATGTAGCCTAATGCCCTGTACACACAACTGGTTTTCCCGTTGGAATAAACTCTGAAGGTTTTTCCAACGGAATGCCGACGGAATTCCGGGCAAGCTGTCTTGCATACACACGGTCACACCGAATTCTGAAGGTCAAGAATGCAGTGACGTACAACACATACGATGGCACTATAAAAAGGAAGTTCAATAGCCACTGCACCACCCTTTGGGCTCCTTCTGCTAATCTCATGTTTATCTCGTGTTAGTAGAAGTTTGTTGAGAGACGATTTGCGCTTTTCAGACTCGTGACTATAAAAAATAATTCTAAACATTATTATGGAGATCTGGCTTTAAAAAAATAAAAGATTATTCATGAGATCACGAGAAATAATAAATAAATAAATTTGTCAGAACTATGTGTGAATATCAGCAGCAAAACAACTTCATTATTCTAGCATTATAAAGCACAAAAGAATGCGCTGCATTAAAAGATCACAGAATTTGCAGCCTGAGGAATATGCTATCTCCATTACGAACGCTAGTTTTACCAGACCGAGCGCTTCCGTCTCGTACTTGCTTCAGAGCATGTGTGGTTTTTTGGTGCATCGGAACCGCATACAGACAATTGGCTTTTCCGATTTTTTTCCGTCGGAAAAATATAGAACATGTTCTCTATCTAAGTCCATCTGAATTTTCCACTGAAAAAATCTGATGGGGCATACACACGGTCGGAATATACAATGAAAAGCTCCCATCTGACTTTTTCTGTCAGAAATTCTGACCGTGTGTACCCGGCATAAGTCCTACCCCACCCCTGGTAAAAATGTGGGGCTCCTACGGCCTATGTTTCCAGAGATATGGGGCTCCTTGGCCACTTTAATTACAAACTGAAAGAACATCAAGAAGTATAAAGGGGTGGCATCACTGTGGGATCCATCAAAGACAAGAAATTCAAAATTTTATGAACAATCCATAATCGAAAAAAAAAGGAAAAAGGAAAAAATATTTTTAAAGCAGAACTTCACCTTCTAAATTAACATTGACTATTTTTAATCATTATGCTGTTAGCAGTAATAAAGAAATGGGAAAGTATATAATATTTACTTGTTTTACATCTCTTCAGTTACTTACTAGTTTCCAGGCCTAGGCAAATGATGTCACACATCCCAGGAGTCTTCAGGAGGAGAGCAGGTTTTTTCTCAGCTAAGCACACCCTCTTGTCTGCATGCCTGAGCTGATGGATTCCAAGAAGTAAATGTTACATGAATCATCTGCCCTTATTCAAGATGGCCACAACCAGAAATGCCAAGGGGTGCTGTTCAAAATGATTTATTTGTAAAATAAACCACGGAGACATGAATGGATGGGGGAGTTTGCTTTGTATATTAAAAATTAATTAAATTATGTTTTTGGTTTGTGGTGCCCAGATGCGGTGTAGTTCTGCTTTAAAAGTGCATCTAAATCCTTTTGTCTATTTTGGATAGAGCAGGAAAGGGATTTTACTACTACATTTCTCCCCACTGGGAAGATATACCCTGATCATGAGTCCTGTTGACTAATGTAACCTGAACTGAAACTGAAACTCTAAAATTTGGAGATGTTCCTGTGACATCCAGGAGAAGATTTCCCATTCTTTGGAAAGACCCCATACTTCCATTGTGACTTAAAGGATAAGTTCACCTTTGGAACAAGTGACATGTACCATGTACCATGAACATGTAACATTTTCCAGCAGCTGCAGCTCTGCTCCCCCTCGGTGTGACAGCGGGATCTTCTTCCAACACACGCTTTCACTATTTGAAAACAGTGTGGCCACGTGGTGCCCCCGCCCACACAGCTGCGTCTTCCATTCACAGTTTCCTGTGAATATATGCCTGCAAATAATTGTAATTTTTAATGAGCTGTGGGGGTGCTGGTGAGTGCTCTTGTAGTATATTGATCTTCCTGCTCTCAGGTAACTGTCTGCCCATACAAGGTATGGGCAGACAGCTATGCTGGGAGTCTGCAGGAGCTTGATATTGCACCTGCTATCTGCTGATCAAGGGTGCAATTCTCTGCGGGCTCCTTAACCACTTCAATACAGGGCTTTTAAACACCCTTCCTTACCAGAGCACTTTTTGCGATTCGGCACTGCGTCGCTTTAACTAACAATTGCACGGTCGTGCGACGTTACACCCAAACAAAATTGAAGTCCTTTTTTTCCCACAAATAGAGCTTTCTTTTGGTGGTATTTGATCGCCCCTGCGGTTTTTATTTTTTGCGCTATAAACAAAAGAAGAGCGACAATTTTGAAAAAAAACACAATATTTTTTACTTTTTGCTATAATAAATATCCCATTTTTTTTAAAAAAAAACTATTTTTTTCCTCAGTTTAGGCCGATACGTATTCTTCTACATATTTTTGGTAAAAAAAATCGCAATAAGCGTATATTGATCGGTTTGCGCAAAAGTTATAGCGTCTACAAAATAGGGGATAGATTTATTGAATTTTTTTTTTTTTTTTTTTACTAGTAATGGCGGGGATCTGCGATTTTTTTTTCGTGACTGCGACATTGCGGCGGACACTTCGGACACTTTTGACACATTTTTGGAACCATTCACATTTACACAGCGATCGTTGCTATAAAATTGCAATGATTACTGTGTAAATGTGACTGGCAGGGAAGGGGTTAACACTAGAGGGAGCTGGAGGGGTTAATGTGTTCCCTAATAGACGTGATTCTAACTGTAGGGGAAGGGGACTTAAGGGGAGGAGACCGATCATGTGATCCTCCATACTGGGATCACATGATCGGTCTCCTCCCCGCTGACAGGACGTGGAGCTGTGTATTTACACACACAGCTCCACGGTCCCGCCCGGTCCCGTTGTTTTAACGGGCAATCGCGGGTGCCCGGCGGACATCGCGCCCGCCGGGCACTCGCACCGGGTCCCGAGCGATGCCGCGGGCGCGCCCCCCAGGCGGCCGGGAATCCGAGGACGTCATATGACGCCCACCCAGGATGGGAGATCCACCTTGTGGGCGTCATATGACGGCGGGCGGTGCTGAAGCGGTTAAAAAAAAAAATGCATATTTTTTAAATTGCAAATAAAAAATGTGCATTATTTTTTTTAAAGGTGAACCTATCCTTTAAAGCAGGAAGTGAAGGGAATTTTCCAAATAGGACACAGACAGAAACACTTAAGACCTTAAAGTGTAAAAGTCCTCCCTTGCAGTGGGACTGCCCCATAACTTAAGGGTAAAATGCTCATTTAGGGTTAGGGAATGGGAAAAAGCAAGTTTACTTACTCTATATTCCACTACCCCAGCGTCTGGCATTCTCCTCTTCTCACCTACACTCTGGTGGTGGGCTGTTCCCCTGCATCCTTATGTCCAATGCAGGGCTATGGGTTCTGAATTGGTAACAATGATTTCAGAGGGCATTTAAACACTGGAGCATAGTGGAGAAGAGGCTTCAAGGACCAATCTAGCAGCATGGAGGAGCACGGAGAAGCCTGCATGAGCAGAGGATCAGGTAAGTAAGGGCTCGTTTACACTTGCTTCAAAACATAGCTTCGACCATGCTTTGTTAAAGCTCTCTGAATGCCAGTCAAAGCCCCTTTTACTAAATAAGATATGTTTACAGTCCTGTTTACACCTTGTGTTTGCTTTTCTTCGGCTTAGTCACTTTAATGGTGCTTCAAAGCATCTTCAAAGCCTCCGTAGAAGTCTATGGCACATCTTGCTTAAAGCACCTGCAGCTTTGGAGAGGCTTTAATTCAGCTTTAGCTTCACTCTGTTTTGGAGAAATTGCAGATATCAATGCACACACATGGCATCTG
Source organism: Lithobates sylvaticus (assembly GCA_028564925.1). Lineage (NCBI taxonomy): Eukaryota > Metazoa > Chordata > Amphibia > Anura > Ranidae > Lithobates > Lithobates sylvaticus. The sequence continues at coordinate 314,557,649 of CM053029.1, read as the reverse complement.
CCAAGCTTCATTAAAGCTTCAAAAAAGCAACACTCAAGCATCATCGGAGCACCACTAAAGCATCATCAAAGCATCATCAGAGCACCATGAAGCATCATCGAAGCACCACCAAAGCATCATTGGTGCACCCCCGAAGCATCATCAAAGCATCATTGGAGCACCATCGAAGCATCATCAAAGAATCATTGGAGCACCACTGAAGCATCATCAAAGCATCATCGGAGCACCATCAAAGCATCATTAAATCACCATCAAAGCTTCATCCAAGCTACACCGAAGCATCATTGAAGCATCACTGAAGCTTGCAGAAGCATTGCAGAAGCATAAAAAAAAGCATGTTGAAGCGGTAGGCACTTTAATGTGCGTTGAAGTCGAAGCAAGTGTAAATGAGTCCTTGAAGTGTTTTCCCTGTCCCCTAGACATAAACATGCATTTAACTCTTGCAGTGCTGGGGCAGCCCCACTGCAAGGGAGAACTTTTACTTTCCCCAGTGTTCAGCTTTGAAATCACTGAAGACGTTTCAGGTATCAGAAGAAGAACAGGAAGTGATAGGAAATCTCTCTATTGTGGACACGCAATTTTCAGTATAACAGCTTAAGCTTCTCTGGTCAGGTTATCATAACTGTCTGTATGATTACCACAACTCTCCTTATTTCTTGTTTCGTGTTTCCATCAAAAGTTGTCAGATCAATAGTAAGTGGATTGAAATCTCCCTATGACATAAATAAAAACAGGTTTATGCAAAATTTAAGTTTTGGTGGAGTTGACTGCATCATTTTCATTTTGATGAATGCTTTTGCCTTTTTCATTTCTACAAAATTAGCAGCTTCCTGTTTTTTTATTTATAGTGTTTTAAATGTAGTGTTTGCTTTTCAGAACATTTCCTTGAAAGTATGTAATGCGCACAGCCTTCATGTCTAATTCCATTATTCAGTCTTGCTGAGATGCTATGTTTGCAAATTTATTTCTGAGTTTTACACAGAACACAGCACCCGGGTTTCATGCATATATTTGTCCAAGAGCCAATCTTTTGATCTAAATGGACTGTCATTATATAAAAACCGACAAACTCTTTCTGTTTTTAACCAGAAAAAAGATTTCATTCCAGAACCATAGCTAACGTTCCCCTACATAAATAATCTCTGAGCATGGATAAAGTGCAAATTACTTCAATTTGCTGATGATAGAAAGTTGGCTATGAACATGCAAGAAGAAGCTCACACAAGAAAGTGTACTCCAGGATATCATATCATGCTGAGGAATCTATATTATTTACTCTGGGAAATAATATCAGTATGCCGAGCTGACATTCTTAGCTCTGCAGCTGTGAAATCGAATTTTCTTGACAAGACATTGCGTATTATACTATTAAACGTCTATTGAAGTAGACCTAGGGGCATATTTAATAAAGCAGTGAGGAGAGCAATAATGATGAACAAAGCACAGTCAGATTTCACCCTTCATCAATTTAGAGCAGTCAAAGCAAGAAAAAAAAGCATTGCCGATTGGTCTCTATGGGTAACTGCATTTTGCACATTGCCATATTGAATAAGTAAGAATAGCTGGAAAAAACTAATGAAAAGAAAAGCAAAAAAACATACATGAACTTAATTTGGCCAGTCATCTTTATATCTTCCCTGACTGTCATCAAACCCTTTGTAATACTGGGTGTGTACCATGCTGTGAAATTAGCACCTTTTTTTAATAGAAGTTTTGAATAGAATTTTATCGAACCGTGGCCTACAGACATAAAATGTTTATATTAACACGCAGTAAATAAGTAACTGCAAGCTCGGTGAACCAATTTAACTTCAAAGTTCACAAGAGAAGCAGGGAAGCCATTTAAGTTGAGTCCCAACAAACTGCTCTCACATTTTTCTCAACCTGCTTTGTGTTAATATTAGAGATTAGAAGGCCGGTAGGATGATAACTTATTGCAGGGAGTTATCGTACAGCTGAGCTATGTAGACAGAAGCTGCAATGCCTCAGCCACTATCTTTGGGGATGGATCACCCCACAGTAGCTGCAGCTACTAAGGTTAGTGTAAGCTAACATGATGTAAATGTAAAAGCCTCATGCACCCAGGGCATTTGATTGCCTCCTTGGAATGCCTTTTAATCCTGGCAAGAAAAAGCCATGCCTAAATCTGAGCTTTGCAAAGGGGGTTTAGGCGCGGATTTAGGGGGGTTTTGTCAAATGTTTGAGTGTTAATGGATTCCATTGGTCAGAATATAAACTTATCCTGGTTTTTGGAATGAATGAATGCTCAAGCACTAAACATGTCTAGTGTTTAAATGCATTAGGACATGCTTAGATGTGCTCAGATGCGTTTATGCACATCAAACATTTTTTCTGCTCAGAGACTCCTGTGATGGTTTTCATTTTCTGTCTGTAAACACTCCTTTTTTTTATATGCCTGTAAATTCCTCTGTGTACATGGGCTACGGTAAAGGTGAGATTACAGGCAGAACAAAAAATTCCAAATGCCAGTAAAACAGTGTTTTTAAGCTCTGTGTGCATGAGTCTGAAATGTTTACCCACTTAAGGACCACCCCACATACATATACTGTGGCAGGGCGGCCCCTAAGCGCAAAATCATGTACCTGTACTTGATTTCTTTGGGGGCGCGTGTGCACTGCTGGAGCTGCACTCCCACTGTGATTGGGCACAGCAGGAGCCAATCATCAGGCCACTTATTATCACTCAGTGGAGAGACAGAATGGTGGTCTACCTATGTAAACAAGGCAGACCGTCCCTCTGTCAGACAGGAAGAGAGAGATCTGTGATTGCTGCTAATCAGAAACACAGATGTGTTTCTTCCTCGAGTCAGTCCATCCCTCACATGGTAAGGCCCCTTTCACACGTGCGGACCGTATGTCCGTATTTCATCCATCCATTTTCAGATGAAATACGGACATACATGCATCCCTATGGGATAGCGGGTGTCAGCGGATGAATATCCGCTGACACCCGATATCATCCGTCCACGCTTTGGTCCGATTCTGCAGACGGAGGAAAATCCTATTTTTCTATCCGTCTGCAGAGCTCATCGGATGAACACGGACAGACGGTCGTGTTCATCCGATCCCCCATAGAGGAGAGCGGAGATCTGACAGGGTGTGCAGGGACCGCCCTGTCATCCGCCGGCTCAGGGGGGATCAACGGAGCGATCACGGGGCGGATCATTACGGAAAGCACACCCAGGGAACACAGTTAACCCTTTGATTGCCCCTGATGTTAACCCCTTCCTTGACAGTGCCATTTATACAGCATCAGTGCATTTTTTTTTAAGCAGTGATCACTGTATTGGTGTCACTGGTCCCCAAAAAGTGTCAGTGTCAGATTTGTCCACTGCAATGTCACAGTCCCGCTAAAAAAATCACTGATCGCCGCCAATGCTAGTCCCTTAAACTATGCCATAGTTTGTAGACACTATAACTTTTGCGCAAACCAATCAATATAAACTTATTGGGATTTTTCTTTACCAAAAATATGTAGCAGAATACAAATTGGCCTTAAATAGGATATGTTTTATAGCAGAAAGTAAAAAATATAGTTTTGTTGTTTTTTTTTTCAAAATTGTCTGGCTTTTTTGGTTTATAGCGCAAAAATAAAAACCTCAGAGGTGATCAAATGCCACCAAAAGAAGGCTATATTTGTGGGGAAAAAAGGACATCAATTTTATTTGTGTACAGCTTCGCATGACCGCGCAATTGTCAGTTAAAGTAACGCAGTGCTGTATCGCTAAAAATTGATTGGTCAGGAAGGGGGTAAAACCTTCCCAGAGCTAAAGTGGTTAGACTTGGCTACAGTTATACTACAATATTTATCCACCCTTACAGGTGTAGTCCCAGCAATCGCAAGATATCCTTCTCTTTTTCATCCTCTTACTTTTCTATTCTATTTGGACTATCTTTTGTCCAACACTTACCTTGATAAAAATGTGAAGTTACCATGATTAACACTACAATTTAATTTGATCTTCTTTTAGTTTTATGCATTTTATAGATAAGTATGCCTGTGCGGGGCACCGGCCATGACTGGGAAACCAACAAGGTCATGTTCTTTAATCAATAAATGTTAATGCATAAAGGTTTTATATTGTTAGTAGCTCACTACAAATTAAGCTCTCACGAATTGTCATGTAATTCAATGAGCAATGTATCATTAAGACTTTTTATGTTACTGTTATGCTTCACTGTATTTCAATAACATTTTATTGAGTAAAAAAATATTTATCCACCTCTCACCCACGATCACCCATTCAGGTTTTTTTTTTTGTTTAGTTGATCGATTATAGAGCTCTTTTACTGTATACTCATCTAAATCTACAATTTATATCCCTTATTGATGGCTTTTTAGGAGTCACAATCAGTAAACCCACTGCTGCAGTAGACTAGTCGTCTGTTCGTAAGGTTATCAGCTTCTGCAGTCTTCAAAGGATCCTGCAACAATCAATAGGAAGTGTCATCACCCAGGCAGTGATATGAGACTCAAAAAGAGGACCCTCCTCCACTGTGAGAAAGAAGATAGCAAAGGCTGAAATCCTAGATTTAGGTATTTCTTTTAGAACAGTTTTTTTTTTTTTAACCAGTTCCCACACAGCCTATAGTCAAATGATGGCTGGGGGGGACCTTTGTCATTCTGGGTGGACTTCTTAAGCTGTCCTCCCAAAACCCGCCTCTTGTGCACCAGTTGTGTCTGCCATACACAGCTGATAAATGATGACTATTTCGGCCTGCTGCCAGTACCATGGGATCGCTGTGACGCCATCCATTGTGTACAATTGTGTTGCTAGCTGTGATTGGTACAGACAGGACCACTCACAGCCCATCTGTACCATGTGATTAGGTGTGGCCCATCACAGTTTATCACAACAAAACACACTGAATGGATCAGTTTACTTCAGTACAAATGGTTGCTTATACCAATGAAATTCATTGGTATAAACAATCATGATATGTAAAAAAATAAAATAAATCCTGATTACTTCACTAGAGTAGTACAGTGTTACTGTGGCAACACTGTATTGCTCTGGTTACAGTGTGCTGTAATTAAAAAAAAAAATATTAATACATACTGTCACCAATCAATGTCCCTGATCACTGCCACACCCATTATATGATAACGCTATACTGCACTGATGACAGTATGTTATAAAAACAATTGTGAAAATATTGTGCCAAAAAGTTACAAATTCAAAAGACTTGCCATGCCTCTTACTAAATACCTTGGACTGTCTACATTTCAAAAAGGGGTAATTTGGGGAATATCTGTACTGTCCTGGAATTTTCAGGCCTCAAAAAATGAGATAGGGCATCAGTAAATTAGTATTGATCAATTTTCATATACTGTATGTATGTATATATATATATATATATATATATATATATATATATATATATATACCAAAGTTTGTGGACTGTATAACTAAAAAATAAATAAATGGTAATTATATATACCAACAAAAGAAAGCTATATTTGTGTGAAAATTGCTAGCACTGCAACTGCCGCCTTTTCAGCTGGTAGACTCTGCCCCATTTTGTGAATTTGTGGAATTTGCTGTACCTCAGTTACAGGTTCCAAAACACCATTTCTTTTCACGGAAGGCCATTCCGGCTCTCTACCGGCATGTGGAAGGCAATGTTTTGGCCTCATTGCACAGGGCGGCGAGCAGTAAGGTTCATATTACCGTTGACTCATGGTCCAGCAGGCATAGGCAGGGACGTTACCTTTCCTTCATGGCGCACTGGGTAACTCTGCTGGCAGCTGGGAAGGATGCAGGACGGGGTTCAGTGTTGTTGGAGCTTGTTCCGCCACCATGCCTCCAAAATGCTAGTGATGATTCTTCCACAGCTCTCATCTCCACCTCTTCCTCTTCTTCTTCCTCTATGGCCTCTTCTGCAGATTTGTCCTCTAGCGAACTAGCGATGCTCCGTAAGTGTTCAAGGGGCTATGCAAGCCTAGGGGACAGGAGCCACACTGGGGCAGAGATTCTGTCAGCACTGCAGGGGCAGGTTAAGAGGTGGTTGATGCCACGCCAGCTTCAGCCATGAGTGGTTTATGAGACAATGGCACCAACCTTCTTTCCGCCCTCTGACAGGAACACTTGACTCATCTTCCATGTTTGGCACACGTCCTGAATTTGGTGGTGCAGCGGTTCTTGAGCAGGTACCTGGGCTTACAGGATCTTCTAAGGCAGGCCAGAAAAGTCTGTGGTCATTTCTGCCAGTCATACAATGCCAGTGCTCGACTGTCTGACATTCAAAGGGAATGCAACCTGCCCACCAACCACCTCATTTGTGACATGCCCACCAGGTGCAACTCAATGTTGGCAATGCTGCAACGGCTGAGGGACATCAATGACTACCTGTGTGAGTATGGCACCAGGACAAGGTCAGGGGAGCTTGGCTTCTTTTTGTCATGCCAGTGGCTACTGATCAATGATCACTGTCCTGTTACCATTTGAGGAGGCCACAAGCATGGTGAGCAGCGACAATGCATGCATCAGTGACACTGTCCCTCTAGTCTTACTGCTGGAGCACACAATTTGTAGAATCATGGACAGGGCACTTGAGGCAGAACAGCGGGAGGAAGAGGAGGACTTCCTTTCCTCTCAAGGTCCCCTTTATCCAGATAGCATTCCTGCGGGCCCACAAAACACACAGGAAGAAGACAAGAAGGAGGAGGAATGTGTCAGCATGTATGTAGAGGATAACACTCAGCAGCTGTACGTGGCTGGGAGGAGGTAGTTAGGGATCATGTGACCCAGGGGATTCAGAATCGAATGCCTCTGCAAACTTACACTGCATGGCCTCCCTGATTCTGAAAAGCCTGCGAAAGGACCCTAGGATTCCTGGTATCAAGGAGAGGGATCATTACTGGCTGGCAACCCTTCTTGATCCATGTTATAAGGGTAAGGTTGCAGAACTCATCTTGCCTTCTCAGAGGTAGCAGAGGATGAAACATCTTCAGGAGGCCTTGAAGAAAGGTTTGTGCAACGCATTTCCAGACCCTGGGAAGTTACCTGGTGCTGGACTACGTGTTGCTGAGGTTTCGTTCAGTCAGAGGAAGAGCGTGGAGAAGGTGGCTGTCTGACCAATGCCTTTAAACAATTTTTCAGTCCTCAGTGCCAAGGTCTGATTGGTTCAAGCAACCATCGCCAGCGCCTGCATTATATGGTGCAGGAATATCTAGGGGCAAGAGCAGACTTGGAGACCTTTCCAACAGAGCATCCACTGGGTTACTGGGTCTTGGGGATGGACCACTGGCCTGAACTTGCTCAATATTTTGAGAAATTGAGCTACTGGCCTGTCCTGCATCCATTGTGCTTTCTGCATGCACATTCAGTGCTGCTGGAAGGTTTATACTGGATCACAGAGTGCGCCTGTCCACAGACTCTGTTGATATGCTCACATTCATAAAAATGAATCAGTCTTGGATCAGCAGCTATCAAGCACCTGCTACTGATGTAACTGATTGAATTTGCTATGGATCTGGGATCCCTTGAAGACTGCCTATTAGGGATGAGCCCGATGTTCGAGTTGAATGTAATTTCGAGTTGAACATCGGTACGACGTAAGTTCGACTTGAACATCGGGTGTTCGCCTGTTCGCCGAATAGCAAACAATTTGGGGTGTTCGCAGCAAATTCGAAAGCGGTGGAACACCCTTTAAAAGTCTATGGAAGAAGTCAAAAGTGATAATTTTAAAGGCTTATATGCATGGTATTGTCATAAAAAGTGTTTGGGGGCCTGGGTCCTGCCCCAGGGGATATGTATCAATGCAAAAAAAAGTTTTAAAAACTGCTGTTTTTTCAGGAGTAGTGATTTTAATAATACTTAAAGTGAAACAATAAAAGTGTAATATTCCTGTAAATTTCGTACCTGGGGGGTGTCTATAGTATGCCTGTAAAGTGGCACATATTTCCCATGTTTACAACAGTCCGAGAGCTAAATTTAATTTCTAAAGGAAAAAAACAAAATTAAAAAAAAAATGCGTGGGCGTTCCCCCAAATTCTATACCAGGCCCTTCAGGTCTGGTATGTATATTAAGGGGAACCCCACGCCAAAAAAAATGGCGTGGGGTCTCCCCAAAGATCCATACCAGACTCTTATCTGAGCATGCAATCTGGCAGGCCGCAGGAAAAGAGCAGGGGATGAGAGAGTGCCCCCCTCCTGAACTGTACCAGGCCACATGCCCTCAACATTGGTAGGGTGCTTTGGGGTAGCCCCCCCAAAGCACCTTGTCCCCATGTTGATGGGGAGAAGGGCCTCATCTCCACAACCCTTGCCCAGTGGTTGTGGGGATCTGCGGGCGGGGGCTTATCGGGATCTGGAAGCCCCTTTAACAAGGGGACCCCCAGATCCCGCCCCCCCTGTGTGAAATGGTAACGGGGTACAAATTTACCCCTACCATTTTACAAAAAATGTGTGAAAATGGTAAAAAAAAAAAGACAATACATGCCTTGGGAAAAGTCCTTTATCCCTTGCTCCGACGGACCAAAATAAAAAGCCGCACGCCGCCTAGGATCTGCCTTCATGGGAGGCACCCGCCGTAATGACTGACCTCTCAGATGACAGCCCTTTTATAACTGTGGGCGGGTCCACACAATGACGTTGCCGTATGACCCCGCCCCCTCTGATGCACGGGGACATCCCTATGGCTTCCCTGTGGCGTCAGAGGGGGCGGGGACACCCGGTTATGTAACCAAGTGACCCCGCCCCCTCTGATGCTACGGGAAAGTTAGGGGAGGACTGACAACTCACGGGCCCCCGGGCAATTTGAGATCATGGGGCCCCCTGTGTCCCCGTCCACATTCAAGCCACACCCACACAAAGCACCACCTACATATTACACTGCTAACATTACATACGTTCATCCTTTCCCCCTTTAGCTGCAGAGGCAGCAGCTGAGGATGTACACATGTTACGGCAGGAATTATTTGTAGTGCGGCCCCATTCACTTGACTTATGCTTGGCAGGGACTACACATGCCAAGCATGATGGGGTGTATAATTCCTGCAGCAGCTGTGACATGTGCACACCCTACGCAGTCAGGTAAAGGGAGTGCAGTTGGGGGGAGTAAAAACAGGGCTCAACTATGGGGTTTTACTGCCCCAAACTGAAAATGTAAACAAGGCCTTACTGTGCTTGTCCTGAGCCCCCTATCACAGTTGCTTTTATGGGAGCCCTTGGATGAGGGCAGAGAGGGGCCCTGGGATGAGAGCAGAGATGGGGATCCTGGCATGGGGCAGAGAGGGGCCCTGGGATGGGGGCAGAGAGGGGCCCTGGGATGAGGACAAAGAGGGGCCCTGGGATGAGGGCAGAGAGGGGCCCTGGGATGAGAGCAGAGATGGGCCCTGGGATGGGAGCAGAGAGGGGTCCTGGGATGAGAGCAGAGAGGTGCCCTGGGATGGGTGCAGAGAGGGGCCCGTGATGGGAGCAGAGACGGGCCCTGGGATGAGGGCAGAGAGGGGCCCTGGGATGAGGGCAGAGAGGGGTCCTGGGATGAGAGCAGAAAGGGGTCCTGGGATGAGAGCAGAAAGGGGCCCTGGGATGGGAGCAGAGAGGGGCCCTGGGATGAGGGCAGAGAGGGGCCCTGGGATGGTAGCAGAGAGGGGTCCTGGGATGAGGGCAGTGCGGGTCCCTGGGATGAGAGCAGAGATGGGCCCTGGGATGGGAGCAGAGAGTGGTCCTGGGATGAGAGAAGAGAGGGGCCCTGGGATGGGAGCAGAGACGGGTCCTGGGATGGTAGCAAAGAGGGGACCTGGAATGAGGGCAGAGAGGGGCCCTGGGATGAGGGCAGAGAGGGGCCCTGGGATAAGGGCAGAGAGGGGCCCTGGGATGAGGGCAGAGAGGAGCCCTGGGATGAGAGCAGAGAGGGGATCCTGGGATGGGGCAAAGAGGGGCCCTGGGATGGGGGCAGAAAGGGGCTCCTGAAATGAAATGACAGAGAGTGGCAGGTGGCATCTCATTGATTTGGGGGAGGAGGGGGTATGAGGATATGTGTTGGGGTGCTTTAGGAGGGGAGAGAACCCCACCTTCCAGCAAAAATTATTTCCCCTCTAAAAGCACCCCCAACACATATGCTCTTACCCCCCCTCTCCCATCACTCCTCCATGTGTGCATCCTTGTTACCTGCCTCCCCCCTGCCATCCATAAACTATGCACAGACCTTAGATATTCAGCGTGGCTCCTGCAATGTAAGATCTCCTAACGTAGCTCCTCCTCCTCCTGTCTGTGTACAAGCCGAGAAGGAGGATCCTCAGAGAGCTCTGTGTGATGTGCAGGCAGAGGGGGAGAGAATCCGGTGACAGCTGCCACACAGGGCGATCGCTGCATGGGGAAATTCAGACACCATGCCGGGAAGGTGTCCTAAGTGCCCACGTTAGCGCGTCCCTGTCAGTCCAGTAACTGGAGCTCAGTGCTGGATATTCTTTCTGCACTGGGCTCTGGGATCAGCACATATTTCTCGGGAAGACAGAGGTACCTGGAGCCTCTAATGGGGTCTCCTACTGGCCTGGGCCCTCGGTCTGTGCCCAAGTGCCCTAATGGTCAGTCCGCCCCTGGGGAAAGCCATACGGATGTCCCCGTGCGTCAGAGGGGGGTGGGGTCACCCAGAAATGTCATTGTGTGGCCCCGCCCTCAGTTATAAAAGAGCTGTCACCTGAGAGGCCGGTCATTATTGCAGGTGCCACCCATGGAGGCAGATTGTAGGCGGCGTGCGGCTTTTTTTTTTATTTATATTTTTCAGTCCGTCGGAGCGAGAGAAGAAGAAGACTTTGTGGGGCAGTTTTATATTTTTATTTTTTTAATAAAGGACTTGTCCCAAGGCGTGTATTGTCTTTTTTTTACCATTTTCACAATTTTTTTGTGAAAATGGTAGGGGTACATTTGTACCCCGTTACCATTCACACAGGGGGGGTCGGGATCTGTGGGTCCCCTTGTTAACAGGGGGCTTTCAGATTCCGATAAACCCCCCCGCCCGCAGACCCCCACAATCACCGGGCAAGAGTTGTAGGGATGAGGCCCTTCTCCCCATCAACATGGGGACAAGGTGCTTTGGGGGGGATACCCCAAAGCACCCTCCCAATGTTGAGGGCATGTGGCCTGGTACGGTTCAGGGGGGGTCTGGTATGGATTTTTGAGGGAACCCCCGCGCCATTTTTTTTCAATTTTGGCGCGGGGTTCACCTTAATATCCATACCAGACCTGAAGGGCCTGGTATGGAATTTGGGGGGACCCCACGCATTTTTTTTTTTTGGTTCAGGGTTCCCCTGTGGGGGAATCCCATGCCATTTTTATCAATTAACTTTTATGTGTATTGCCGGGATCGACAATTCCATATAGCCGCAAGTACTTTTAAATTACTTTTTTCCTTTAGAAATGTAATTTTGCTCTCAGACTGTTCTAAACACAGGAAACATGTGTCACTTTACAGGCACAGAGAGACACCCCCCAGGTACGAAATTTAAAGGAATATTACACTTTTATTGTTTCACTTTAAGCATTATTAAAATCACTGCTCCCGAAAAAACTGCCATTTTTAACATTGATAAATGTCCATTGGGGCAGGACCCAGGTCCCCAAACACTTTTTAAGACAATAACTTGCATATAAGCCTTTTGATTTTTCATGTTCGTGTCCTATGGACTTTAACGGTGTTTGCGTGTTCGAACAAATTTTTTGCCTCTTCGCATGTTCTGCTGCGAACCGAACAGGGGGGTGTTCGGCTCATCCCTACTGCCTATGCTGACTATCCTATTCCTCCTCAATCTTGATGATGCTAGCTTCCAACAATATTTTTGGTTTAGGCACCACTACCACCCAAGGCCCAATTTTTCTGCCCCTGGTTAACATGAGGGCTTATAGTGTTCTGGTACCACTAACACCTGAGGCCCAATTTTCATCAGAGTATATAGGGCAGGCCATATAGTATATATACTGCTGTTCAGATTATATAGTGCCCTGGGTCCTGGGGGGCCCCCACGCCATTCTTTTTTAAAAAAATGCTGCAGGGTTACCCTTAATATCCATACCAGACCTGAAGGGCCTGGCATTAATATTGGGGAGGACATCAACGCCATTTTTTTATTGGGGTATTTTTGGTATTTTTATCTATATTGCCGGGATCAAACAATACATTACAGCCACAAGCAGTTTTAACCACTTGCCGACCTGCTCACGCGTATATACGTCAGCAAAGTAGTTTGGTCCCATGAATCGCCGTACGGGTACGTCTGTACCTTTAAGGATGATAGCAGGTGTGCGCACGCGCCCTGATCCACGCGCAGTCACGTGCACAAGTGGGAACAGGGATTTGTGTGTGTAAACACACAAATCCCTGTTCTGTCATGAAAGAAAAGACATATTGTTTGTTCCTACTAAGGAGGAAAAATTATATGTCTCTTCCTCTAGTCAGTCTTATCCTCCCACAGTTAGAACACACCCAGGGAACACACATTTAATCCCTTGATCGCCCCCTAGTGTTAACCCCTTCCCTGCCAGTGACATTTACACAGTAAACAGTGCATTTTTATAGCAATGTCAATGGTCCCAAAAATGTGTCAAAAGTCCACCAAAATGTCAAAGTATTGCCAAAAATCGAAGATCACTGCCATTACTAGTAAAAAAAATAATAATAATAAAAATGACATAAAAATACCATAAATCTTTCCCATAGTTTGTAGATGCTATAACTTTTGCATAAACCAATCAATATACAGCGATTTTTTTTACCAAAAACATGTAGAAGAATATATATAATATATATATATATATATATATATATATATATATATATATATATATATATATATATATATATATATAATATTGGCCTAAGCTGAAGAAGAAATTAGTTTTTTAACCACTTCCCGCCCGGTCAATAGCATATTGACACCCTCATCCCTATATACTATATATGTTACAGCACCGACTGTGCTTTACGCTGTGGTGCCACATATGTGCATACCTTTGTTTGTACTCTGAGCATGCTCAATCTCGCTCCCCCCGCACAAAGACCAAGCTGTCACCCATAGCTCCCGGTCTCAGAGTAACAATTGGGAGCCAGTGGAATCATTAGCAATAGAGGCCTTCCCTGTGTCTCTTTCTCTCTGTTAGGAGAAAAAAGTACAATGAGGCTGATTTAAAAAAACATTTGTGACACTTTATTTTTGATATTTATGATATGTGCAGATACAGATAGTTCTTATGTGTGCCACTTCCATAATGTGTTGCTATGGCTGCAAAAAATTAAAAAATAATTACCCCCAGTTCGTAAATAATGAAACTGGGGATAATTAAGACCAACTCTAAGTTGGCATACAAAAACAGACCAGAAAGATGAGGGATGTTGTGTGTTACCTTAATATTTGTGTTTTGTATTTACTTGTGTAGCAGTCACACTTCACTAAGTGTGCACTATCAGTTCAAATTTAGTTTTTCTTAGAACTGTAATGGAGTTCTGGGGGTTAATTGTACAGGATTTACTTTGGCATCAGTCTGACTGGGCTGTACTAAGGTTCTGCCTGGTCATAGGTGCAGTGAGGCACCCATTACAGGCCAAGAACCAGGCCTGGTTGGATGTCTTAGGTACCAATCTTTCCCGGAGCCAATCAGTGGGCACGTCTGGCCCCGCTGTGTAGTCTGGGAAGGGGTATTAAAGGTGCTGAAGTCACGTGCTCAGGGTTCGGCTGCTGCTTTGATTCCTGATTCCTGGTTCTGGTCCGGGGCAGCCCCGCGAGGGGTCCCGGGCCCAGGAGTGTTTGCCATCCCGCAAGCATGGTCACTCTGACCAGCTCCAGAGGCCCTCATGGTCTGGGGAAGGGATCCATCTGTTCCCGAGCCTCGGAACTGGCTACTCCTAGGCCCAGTAACTGAAGGAGGATTCAAGAGGCATCCCGGTGTGCTCTCGGTATTGGAGGGACACGGCAACTCGTACAAGTGACAAGGGAAGGACTCTTCGGAGGCTGCTCAGTAAGAGCCTGGAAGCTGAGTTGTATGGACACTAAAGAATCCACACTTTGCACAGTACCGCCAAGAAGGCTGAGAGATTCAGGTACTGTGGGAAAGGTTCCTATTCATCTTCAGTTGCAATCTAGTCTGTGGCAGAGACTTTACTAAGTTCTCCGGATCACGTGCTGGCTGCTAAATCTCTGGCTAGAAGGTTTATCCAGCAGTGAAGTACCCAGTTGCGAGTGGCTACTCTCTGGGCTGATTAAAGAGACATTCAGTGGGTGTCAGCAGTTCAACGTGCCTGAGTTTTATCACCCGTGCCCTCTATTCCCATCAGAGACTGTGTTATGTTGGATGTTACTGCCTGCAAAATAAAAACCTTTCGAAAGGACTTTTATGTGTCAGCATCTGCAGTCGCTGGGTACTAACCCTGGGAACCCCTAGACAACAACCGACAAGCCAAGAGGAGGTAACTGGTAAGCCCAGAAAGTCAAGGCCACCCCTAGGGGTTATGGCCGCTACACTTGTTATTGTTTCTAGGACACAGGCTGCCAGCATCCTAGCAACCAGTGATGTATGGCTCAACTTGTCCAGTGAGCAGAGCCTAATGGAGATGCCGAGAGACTAGTTCCTCATCAGGTCAACCTTCCCTTGGACTGATAGCAGATGGCAATGAGCGAATTCCACATCAGCCTCTGGCCACCCTACAACAAAGCTCCCTGGATGATGTGCCTGTCTGTGTCACAAGTGTACTGGCTGAGCAGGGAGTTCATTAATGCTTAGCTTTGGTGCCAGCTGCCTTGTGTGACTAATTATTTATACCCATTCCTGACAAATACATGAATCTCCCATATAGCAAGCATACCTTGAAACAAATTTGTGGCAGTATTGAATTGTAAGTCTTGTTAACATGCTGCACATTTTCACTGGCAAGTTGAACAATTGCAGAGCACTTGAAGCACAAGTTCTAGTTTACACTCTTCCATTTTGTAGCAAATTTGTATGATAAGTCTCTAGGAAGAACAACGTTACAGTATTCAGTCTACAGCAAGTGCTCTGCAAGTCTACAAAATGAAAATTCAGCCACAGTGACCTCTGTGGTGGGATAACTATTGCATAACATAACTGAACCAGAACTTGCAGCAGACTTGCATAATGTTTGCAAAGAAAGTTGATCTGGAGTCATGCAATGTGGACTTCAATTGTGCAACAAACTTGTGAAGCCTGGCAAGTCTAGCAATAGCTTAGCAAGTCATTTTTAAACTTGCAGCTCAATTGCTTGCTTTGTGGACTGTCACAAGCGCCAACAATGTCCCTAATGTTCTTTTTTACTTTTTTGTGTGACCAATGCTGTACAATTTTCTTTGCATGTAAATTAAACTTTATTCTTTTCTTTAAAAAAATAAATAAACTTGAAGAGCATGTCCTACTCTTTAACATTTCTGTTCCAGGTCCCTAAACAAGGTCAGGTCAATGATAAAAGGGTTTTTGAAATTTGCCAGAATACTGGTAGGTACCAAAAACAGTCTCACTACATTTATTCCAAGAAGTCTGATACCATCAGAATGGATACCTGCCAGAACAGATAAGTTCTAATATATGTCTAGATATATAATGTATATTGAAATTAGTTCTGCCCCTATGAACTCAACAAAACAGGATGCAATTTGGCTAGATCCTTGATCCCTGGGGTGAAACATATCCACGTATACAGAGATAAAAGGTAATGGAAAATGTAAGGTATACTGTAAGATGAACAGTATATTTAAATCATTTTGATGCCATCTTCAACATTTAGGAAAAAAAAAAAACATTTTTCACTAGAGGTACTCATCATTTTTTGAGCACTGTATAAACTGTATATGACATCAGCTACATACATGTCAAAGGAAAAGATCCATAAGCTGCACATCATAAAGCAGACCCATGTGGACAAAGTGAGATCAATGGCAGCCTCAGCCCAGACTTCAGGCAGGCCATGCCCCCAACACGTCTCACTATGCCCCTTGGAGCTTAATCATGGGGAACATCAGCTACATACCTGTAGCAGTGCCCCCATGGGGTCGCTGCATATTTCAGCATCCACACATCACCCTGCTTGATCAGACATGCATTTTAGACACACTTATCCAGTCAATGAATAGTCTTGCTTGTTTTTGTTGTTTTTATTATGGGATCAAACTTGGATGGGGAAAAGGGACATGGGAAGCCCAAATGATGAATACTTCTAGTTGAAATAAAGGTAATTGAATCCAAACTGACAGTCTCTTCTACTGCACATCTCCTCCAGCACACTACTTGAGATCCCTTTCTTTCCTTAACTGTCCAATTCTAAATTCCTGTCACCATTAGCACATGACTAGGCCTCACTCTGAATAAGTCCTAACATTTTCGTAGTAGCCATTTGCAGCCCCCTCTGTGATAGCAACCATTTTAGATGAAGAAGATAATTGTGCTAACTGATACTTGGTGGACTACTGCTCCCAGCATGTCCGATGCAAATTCTGCCAACCCTCCTGGCTGCAGCGACTTAACTTCAACAACACCACAGTCTCTCCCTCTGGCTCCACATCCAATCCTGGCATGTCTCTCCCAGAGCTTCTCACTGTGCTCCTCCCTCACCGACCCCAGCATGGATCCCTCTTGAATGACTTTCCTGGCCGTGTTCCCCGCTGTCTTCCTCCTGCTCCTGTCCCAGGACACCTCTCAATGACTTTGTAAAGAGAGGCTGCCTCCCAGCTTCCAGGCTCCAGGCCAAAGGTACCCCCCCCCCCCCCAGAAAGAGGGTCCATCAAGGGCCACCACAGCCTAACATGCCATCATTCCAGTTCTTCAACCTGACAACTCCTCCCACAACAGGCTGACCATGGGTATATATAGGACCTAGTTGGGGATTGGTCGGAGCTCCCAAATACACCCCATGTCACTCCAGAACTCTGCACTGCCTCTTTTTCATAACCTTCTCACTGGAAACAGAGGATGCGCCCAAGAGCTGAGCCCCTTGTCAGTCACATGCTGCTACACTAAACCACTCCCCTGCCCCCAGATCAAAACAAAAAGGCCTAGCTCACAGCTAGGCCTGCCTACATTTGCCTGCACTGGGATTAAAAACACAAACACTACTCTAGCACCTACCTACCTAAGGTAGAGGGTGCTACATACAATATATACATCATCTCCCATTTCCAGAACAAAATTAAGTTGGACTGCGACACTCAAAAGGTCTACATACAATTTATACATAACTCCCAACCCCTGGATCTCTTAGTGAAGTAAATAGTTAACTTAGACCAGCTTAGTCCAAACAAACTATTTTGTTTTTACTTAAAGCTGGAGATCAGCTTTAAGTTCCCTTTTCCCAAGAGTAAAAAATGTGTGAATTTTTGTAATTGTTCCTCCTAACTAATGTCCTGTAAACCCCTTATTCATGTTGTTGCCCTTCTTTGAACTTTTTTAGTTAAAGGAAATCCTTTTTTTGCAATGGTGACCAAAATTGTACTACATATTCAAGATGAGACTGAACTAATATTTTATAAAGGGGTATATTAATGGATTTATCTCTTTAATATACTGTACGCTCTTTTTAATATGAGATAATTAACTGATAGTCTTGTTAGCTTCAGATTTGCATTGCATGTTGTTGA
This sequence comes from Lithobates sylvaticus, assembly GCA_028564925.1. Classification (NCBI taxonomy): domain Eukaryota; kingdom Metazoa; phylum Chordata; class Amphibia; order Anura; family Ranidae; genus Lithobates; species Lithobates sylvaticus. The sequence continues at coordinate 314,540,048 of CM053029.1, read as the reverse complement.
TAAGTCTGTAATCTACAAGAGTACCAAAGTACTTTTCCATTATAGATTCACTCAGAGGAGTCCCTCCCAAAACAGTATGTTGAATTCATATTTTTAGGACCTGTGAAGTGGATAACTTTACATTTTTGTCAATATTGAAATTAATTTGCCATGTAGTTGCCCACCCCCCTATTTTATCTAGATATTCCTATAACAATGATATGTCTTGTGCTGTTTTTTTTCCCCTGCATAATTTGGTATTATCAACAAACACTGAAAAAAAAAAACTCTTAATTCCAACCACAATATCTTTAGTAAACCAATAAACAGCATTGGCCCCAAGACAGAGCCCTGGGACCATAACACACACAGCCATAGTTCATTTAGAGAATAGTTTCTATCTATGCACATACAATTTCTACTACACTAGTAGACCTCATTTTGTAAATTAAACATTGCTTGAGGTACAGTGTTGAATGGCTTAGGAAAGTCCAGATATAATACATCCAACTAGGAACCCTAACGCTAAATTTCTGCTAACTTCCTCATTGAATGTTAACAGGTTGATCAGACAAGAATGTTTTTTCTTTCATCCATGCCAGTTGTTACTTATGATACCAATATTGATAACAAATTCTTGAATATATTCCTTTACCAGCCTGTTCTGTAGTTTCCTGGCATACAACTCAACCCTTTAATAAATAGTGATATGACTTTTGCTTTACCCTAATCAATTCATATGCTTCCAGTCAGAAAAATGTCCTAAAAAAAAATATCTCGCTATAACAGAACTAAGTTTTCCGGGGACTCACAGATATAAACAATCTGGTCCTGACAATTCACATTAGGTTTGTCTAATCTGTTCTGGACCTGGATTTCTGTTAGTCAAATGGGTACATTTAGTAAAGTGTTATAAGCATTACTATAAAGCATTATAATAAAATAAAATCTTTTATGTTTGAATAAACTGACAAAAAATGTGTTTACTACATCTGTCTTCTCCTTAACACATGTGACCAACTCCCCATAGTCATCTTTTATGGGGCCTACATGTTCTGCCCTAACTTTTTTACTATTGCTATATTTAAAGATTCTTGATGGATTAGTTTTACTTATTGTAGCAATATATTTTTCATATAAAATGTCAGCTGCCCTCATTGCCATTTTGCATCTCTTGTTGCATTTCTTATAGCTCTGAAATGCAGAGTGTGTCTCACCCACAACAGCCAACATTTACACTAGAACTGACACTAGATATACAAGCCCCTGACCTGCTGCCCTGTAGGGAAAAGTGTGAGTATGACGTAGGCCCCATAGATTGGGATAGGTGGGAGCAATTATTGGCAGCTGGCCACTAGTGTAAGTATCGGCCACTCAAAAACTGTTACACCTGTTCACCCTTCATCATTCTTATAGGACACCAATGCAGTTGTATAAGTGGGGTAGAAGGGATTCCTCTCTGTGCCCAAAATGCTAGCTACACCAGGGAACTCTGATTCATATGCTATGGAAATGTCCCAAACTAGTATGATACTGGCAGGAGGTGCTAGGGATTGTTAACTATACTTATCAAATACAACTGCAACTTACTTCTGTTACTGGCCTACTTGGTGGCTTGGAGGAGGAAGAATTGTATCCCCATTCTACGTACACAGCATTGCTGAGGTTGCTATACTTAGCCAGGAAGCTAATTGTGAGATATTGGATTTCTCCTCAAGCCCTTTCATCTCACCAATGGATTCAATAAGTTAATAAGATACTTATTTGGGGAAAAAATACTGACCAGTATAGGAATGCAACTAAAAAAAATTGCAAAATCTGGCAGGAGTGGCTGGAGTCCCCTGGGGTGGCTTCCCTAGAACCTGTCCTTAACAGGTTGCTACAAGTGTAATGGTAGGCAGAGGTGATTTTTTTTTGTATTTCCTGAGGGCCTGAGAGGGCTGTAGGCGGTTAGTAGGCTACGAAGAATGATACATAATACTTATTCAAAACTTATTCAATTTACCTGTCGGGAGGACAGCACCCACGAATTGTATTGCATATCAATTTTGTTCGTAGTTTGTTCTGTTTGTAACTTCACTTTGTTTGTTTTTTTCACTACCGGAAATACATATGATAGTGCAATGTACAGGCTTTGAGGAAAATGTTATATACTAGAGAGTGAACGATTTCCTGTGTATTTTCTACTCCTGTTGTCTGTACTTTTTTTATTATTATTATACAGGGTTTACTGTTTGCGCAGCACTTAACAAAATGAAGGCAGACATTACAGTTACATTACAATAACTGTACTCTGATTGTTTGTACTTATGGCACTTTGTTCAATAAAGTAAATCTTTTCTGATTAAAAAAAAGAACTGACCTCATTAATCCCAACGCAGAAAAACCCTTATATGTACAGAAATGGGAGAGAGACTTGGAACGAACAATTGACAATAACGATTGGAATCGAATCTGGTCTATAATGAAAGCAGCCTCTCCCAATGTATTGGCACTAGAGGCTAATTACAAAGTATTAACCAGGCGGTACCTTGTGCCAACCAGGATTTGCAAAATACACACAAAATTTTTCTGCACAGTGTTTCCGGGGTTGTTCAGATTTGGGCACTTATTTCCACATTTGGTGGGAATGCCCTATAGCACAAGCCTATTGGAAAGAAATATTTCATATTGCATCCAAATTGTTGGCACTTCTCAATCTAAAACCAGAATTGTTAACATACTCACAATTCAACTTGTTGGTTCAGCTTTTTACAGCGGCCAAACAAACATTGGCAAAAGCATGGAAATCCCCAGCTTTGGTGATTAACGAAGCAGTGAACAGAATGCACAATACAATGACACATGCTAAAATGACTGCCCTTGAAACAAATATGTTGCCCAAGTTTGAAAAAATATGGTATCCCTGGATAGATAATTTCTTGTCCCCTGAATTTGATAAACAAGTGCTTTTGCCATGGTAGTTGAATTAGAGAATATATCTTTGAATGCCTGTGTTTTTTAGAAGAGGTGGTGTCCCTCGACCGGATCCCGCAGACTTCTTTACCCCTCTCTTTCTTTCTGATTCCTTCTTCCCCCTTTCCTTTCTTCTTTTTCCTTTTTTTCTCTCTACCTATACTCATGTTACTTTATGCAAACTTATATACAAATTGGTTATACTTATACAAAACATTAAGACCATATGTAACATTATAATAACCTTCAATAGCAAACTTTTCTAATTGGTTCTACATTATCAGTTATTGCTAGTTTAAAAATGTTTCTTTTCACATTATATTGTATCCAACTGTATGTATATTTTTTTATTGAAATACTTTGGTGAGCATTATCACCTCATTTGTGTATTCTTTATTTGATTTACTTGTCTAATTTCTAAACATTTAATAAAATCTTTTAACAAGAAAAAATAAAATAACTGACACTATAATTTAGTCTTACAGTTTTTTAAAATGTACTTAAAGCATGTACAAGTGTCTACTGTGTTTTTTGTTAATAATATTTGATCCCATTGAATATTATGCAGTAAAGAGCACAATTTAGTGAGGTTAGCTTTTTAAAAATGTAGTGTTCTTGCCATATCAACATACTTCTCTTTCCTGTAACTTAAAGCAAATGTAATTACATTATGATCCTTATTACCCAAATTGTCTCTAATTTGCACATCTGTAAATCACATCTGTAATGAAAACTGAACTCCAAGCAAATGTAAAAGAAAAAGCATGCAGCTCTGTAGCTATTAATATATTATAAAAAGTATTTCTATTGAAACTAGTACTTGAATTTAAATTAGGATTATCCTTTGTCACTCATATGGCAAGAGGGAGGGGCAAGACTGGGGCCAATCAGGTGTGTTGCATGCAAATGTGCTGACAAGGAACATGCTGATATGAGTGAGAGAGCTTTGTGAGCAGAGTGTTGACTTCATAGGTCAGTGCCTGCTTGTTCACTATTCAGTCAGCAGGCCGATGTTGTGTTGAATACTGTCCCCCGTCGGATAGTGTCCGCCCTGTACTGCACTTGCGCAGTACGGAGGACAAGGAAACGCCGAAAGTCCCTGAAGATAGACGGCGCCTGCGCACTGAGTCCAGGTTCAAGCCCCACCATCCAAGTGGACATAGAGTCAGAATAAAAAATTGCCGAGCGAAGCCGTGCCCGAAGCATGGCGAGCGAAACAAGCCTGCGAGGGGCCCTGTTACTAAGTGCTGCCGTATGTCCACTTGCATGGTGGGGCTTGAACCTGGACTCAGTGTGCAAGCGCCGTTCATCTTTGGAGACTTTCGGAGTCTCCTTGTCCTCCGTACTGCGCAAGCACTATCCGATGGGGGGGGGGGGACAGTTTTTGCCAGAACACCGGAATTGGAGACATAATACCACTCCATTCCATAACTGTAAGTGATGTGATCCACCTGATTGTGCTGTGTTATGTTATTGTGTAAATCTCAGGACAAGATTAAAAAAATAAAAATCATTTGGCAGGTAAAACAGCTCCTTTATATGTATTTCATATATGGATTTAAATGTTTTCTTGGAGTTCAGCTTTATTATGACTCTAAATGCTGCACCCTTGATGCAGCTAAACATATTTTGGTACGTTCAAGACCTTATAAAATGTGGATCATTAATGCAAAGCTGTGAATCAAATCTAATATTGCCTTGTATGTATTATACTAAAAAAGTAATCAGGTGTTTCTGCTACAAGCACACTCAATAGCATGCTCCTAGAACATAGACTGAGTTGTCATTAACAGCTCCTTGCCTCATAGTAATAATAAGGAGCCTGATCACATGATCGTTGCAATAGCTAGCTTGTGATTGGCTATCAAAGTGATCACTCTTACCCCCCCCCCCCCCCACCCCACCCTGTACTCTTTTTCTCCTTCTAAATTAAAAAAGAAAAATTTGATCTTTTTCCCCTAACCAGAGGAGAATAAAAAAAAACGAAAGAAAGTGAGTGTAATAAATAAATAAACAAAAATAAAGATAAAATAGAGGCTTGATCTAGGATTGCGTGTGTCAGGGTCAAGGTAAGTGTCAGGGACAGGGTCAAAGGTCACTATCAAGGTCAAACGTCAGGGTCAGTGTGTGTTAGGTAGGATAAAAATAGTGAAATATGCACTATTGTTTCTTAGCCCTACAACGGGAATAAATAACAAATAATATTTACATATTATGAATGTCAGGAGTAGGATAATTTTTTTTTTTTCGTGGTGGGTCACGGTAATGGCAAGAAATATACAAGTACATTAAAAAAAAAGTTGTACTGTCCTGGGCGATGGTTGTGAGGGTCTGCGGGTAGGGAGCTTATCAGAATCTGGAAGGCATAGTACCCCTACCCATTCATCAAAAACTGTCAAAAAGAATAATAAATGAATAAAAACAGAGACAGTTTTTGACAATTCCTTTATTAACCACTTCCCGTCCACCATATAGCAATATGATTGCCCCAAAGTGAACATATGACTGGGCGTCAAGTTATCATATGACTGGACGTCATATGATGGCCAGCAGGACAAGCAGCTCGCATATGCCCGTTGGTGGTGTGGTGTGTCATGGGTGGGCATCACTGGTGGGGCACCAATGGGCATCAGTGGTGGGCACTACTGATTGGTCTGCACTGATAATCAATGCACTGATTATCAGTGCAGACCCCCCCTCCTGCCGATCGGCTCTCCTCTACCCGTGCCTGTCAGCTTGACAGAGGAAAAGCCGATAAACAGCACTTCCTGGTTACCATGTAATCAGCTGTGATTGGACACAGCCAATCACATGGTAAAGACATGGTGATCAACATGGGGATAAGGTGCTTTGGGGTGGCCTGGTATGATTCAGGATGGGGGCGTGCTCATCCCCCCCTTTCCTGACCTGCCAGGCTGCATGTTCGGATAAGGGTTTGGTATGGATTTTGTGGGGGATCCAACGCCGTTTTTGTTTAAAATTTTGGCATGGGGTTCCCCTTAAAATCCATACCAGACCTAAAGGGCCATTGGGGGGACACCCACGCTGTTTTTTTTTTACATTTTTCTATTGCTTGCACTGGAGGCAATAGAAATTGTATTGCCAGCAATTTAAATTTCTTTTCATTCATTTTTTGTTTTTGTTTTTCGAAATGTAATTTTTGCTGCAGCAGGTTCTATCCACGGTACAGATGCACCACTTTACATGCAGACTAAGGGGATCCCCAGGCACTATATTTAACCACTTTAATACAAGGCACTTTCCCCCCTTCCTGCCCAGGACAATTTTCAGCTTTCATAAAGACAATTGCGTGGTCATGCAACACTGGAAACAAAATTTTTAGCATTTTATTCCCACAAATAGAGCTTTCTTTTGGTGGTATTTGATCACCTCTGTGGTTTTTATTTTTTGCGCTATAAACAAAAAAAGATCAACAATTTTGAACAAAATGATGGGCACTGATGGGCACTGATAGGTGGCACTGTATAGGCAGCACTGATTAAGAGCTACTGACAGGATTTTTAGAGTGGCATCTGAAGGGCACTGATTGGTACTTTTATGGGCACTGATTGGCACTGTTGTAGACACTGACACTTTTATGGGCACTGGCAGGCATTCTTTCTGGGGCACAGGCTGGCAGGTAATAGGCACTTATTGGCAGCTGATGTGGAAACTTGATTGGTGGCTGCACTGATACTCAATTTGCTGATTATCAGCACAGACCCCCCCCCCCCCCCTGACAGGGAGAGCCGCCAAACGGCTCTCCTTGTCTGTGTGAACCGAGGAAAGCCGTTTACGGGCACTTCCTGGTTCACGCGATGATCAGGCCACAGCTGATCAAGTGGTAAGAAGCCTCTGTCAGAGGCTCCATACCACGATCGGAGTTTCTGTGAGTCAGACTGACACACAGCACCAGCTTGTTATCCTGATCACGTCCTATGACGTCCGATCAGGATAACTAAACCACTTTGCCACCGTCATATTGGTATATGTCGGGCGGCAAGTGGTTAAAGAAATTTTTCATTTTTATTGTTTCAACTTTAAGCATCATTAAAATCACTGCTCCTAAAAAAAAATATCTTTTTGAAAAGTTTTTTTTGCATTGATACATGTCCTCCAGGGAAGTACCTGGCCCCCCATACCCTTTTTAAGGCCAATAACTTGCATATAAGCCTTCAAAGTGGGGAAGACCATAGACCTTAATAGGGTTCACTGTTCGGGTCAAAACTTTTTTTCTGTTTGGGAGTTCTGGTGCAAACCGAACAGGGGGTCTTCAGCCCATCTTTAATGAGAACTTGTCTGAAATGAGGACAAGAAAGAAATCACAAATTAGTGCTGACAGTAATGTAGTTTAGACCATTAGCACTGTTTTCATTTGCATAGCTTTAATTTTTTTCTTGTATCCTTTATACATTTTGCTTTCTGCGTACATATTTTGAATTGATTTGTTTGTAGCTTTATTACCATTGCCTACCTCTCAACATGCTGAACTAGCTGTTCTTTAAGGGAAGCCTTTGATGCCATGTAAGTGGTATGCCTGATTATTGCAAGCATGACTCATATATTCACATTCACACGATTGGAACATTTTGTAAATCAAAGGACAGAAAAGATTATTCCCCCTCAGGCAGGCAACTCATTCGATTACACAGAATAGCATGACACAGGCTTCAAATGTTTCCACAATTGTAGGAATTGTCCGTGTTTATAATCGTAGCACAGACAGTGGAAACATATGTTTCATTTACTAACCATCTGCGATAGGGCAATGCATTTCTTTCAAGAAAGCTAATAACTGGCATAGCAGTTGGAAGAAAAAAAGTCAGTGAATCCCGGGGTCCGTTTCTCTGTTGTTTAATATGTTACAATCTTTAGCTTGTCTTTTAACCAACATGCTTCTACCTCCAGAGGCACCAATTTTCAATGTTATTAAATTACCAGTTAAGTCCCTGCAAGGTCACCTACAAAGTTTTCTGTATTAACTCCATAAGATTACTTACAGTAATGTATGAAACTTTATCTTTAAAGTGGCTTTGGAGTTATGCAGTTGATGAATAAGAAAAGGCTAATATAGTATGAAATTTAATTCATGCCTGCATTGGTACCAACATGATAAAATAATTTCCATACATAAGCTAGATGCTTTTGTGACTGTATTGCCCAAATTACATATAAAGTAACACACATTATATTGTTTTTAAATTGTAATTAATCATCTTAAAAAAAATAAAAAAAAAACAACATAAAAACTAAGATAATGCAGATAAATAACAAAAATTGAATGTGACCATCTACATAATATCTGAAATTTTATTACATTTTTGCGTTCAGTTTGGGTACCTTCCAAAGGACAGGCAATTTTAAGGACAAGCTACAAAATCTTTCCCTTTCCAATGAAATTGGGTATTGCTGACAACATTGTACTTATAGTCTAACTGGTTCACAGTAAATACATGTTGAATAATGGTCCATGGCTTTCATGCAGTGTTCTTTGTATTTATGTTTTTTTTTTCCTTTTTTTTGTATTTGATTGCTATTTTGACACTAGCATCTTTATATTTGTTATTTCACGTTTTTTTTTCACTTTTTCTTTCTAAAAACATACAATGGAATTAAACCTCCACAAAAAATCAAAATAGGTTTCTGGAGCTTTTAGCAATAATGTGTTAGTATGCTCAGCATATTAGAACATTTTGGCAAACCTGGCTAGTGATCGCCTCCAGAGCTTCCAACCATCACTGGCACTGCCATCTTCTCCTGGTCTTCCTTCTGGGTTCTGACTGCTATGACATCACTCCCACACTTACGCAGTGTCAGATATAAGCTGAGATGCACAAGCACAGGTCTGTGTACACAAATTCGGGCAGGGAGGGAAAAGGGATTATGGCAGAGGGTCTTTTCTGTCATGAAAATCCTACCTGTCAGGTTTTTGTTAGTTTAATTCCACTTTAAAATTGTAAGGCTTATGAATGGCCATTTTTTAGTAGATGGGCAGGTCCGTGATAAGGAACTACAGAAACTCTTAGTTTAGACCGATACGTATTCTTCTACATATTTTTGGTAAAAAAAAATCGCAATAAGCGTCTATTGATTGGTTTGCACAAAAGTTATAGCGTCTACAAAATAGGGGATAGATTTATAGCATTTTTATTATTATTTTTTTTTTTACTAGTAATGGCAGAGATTTGCGATTTTTATCGTGACTGCGACATTGCGGCGGACATATCGGACACTTTTGACACATTTTTGGGACCATTCACATTTATACAGCGTTCCGTGCTATAAAAATGCATTGATTACTGTATAAATGTGACTGGCAGGGAAGGGGTTAACACTAGGGGGCACTGCAGGGGTTAATATGTTCCCTATATGAGTGATTCAAACTGTGGGGGGAGGGGGCTGACTGGGGGAGGGGACCGATCGGTGTCCCTATGTACAAGGGACACACCATCGGTCTCCTCTCCTCTGACAGGACGTGGATCTGTGTGTTTACACACACAGATCCACGTCCTGCTCGATTACCGGGCAATCGCGGGTGCCTGGCGGTCATCGCGGCCGCCGGGCACGCGCATCGGCTTCCCAGCTACGCGGCGGGCGTGTGTGCGTGACTCCAGCGGCGCGCGCGCGCCCCCTAGTCGCCAAAAAGCGAGCACCGTCATATGACGGCGGCCCGCCACAAGAGCTGCACCGTCCCGCCGTCATTTGACAGTGGGCGGTCAGCAACTAGTTAAAGCCCACTTAAGAAATGTCATGATTTTCACCAAAACATAAAAATATTCAACTGTCCGAATGTCAAAAAATATTTGCGGATCTTAATGAATTGTTTAATAAATAATTCAGATTTGTCTGATCACTAACCACACTGTCAATGATTTCCAGCAGCTGATATGATTGCTTGGACACCATACTATGTGAAATGGAAGCAGAGATAGAAGGTAACTATCTGGGCCTCTAAATGACCAACTTTATACAATGCTTGCTTATATTTGATTATTATAACTCCTTTATTCGTGTTTTTGTTATAATGTTTAAGAATATGGGGTTGATTGGCTAAAACTGGAGAGTAGAGCATGTGGTGCAGCGCTGAATAGAAACCAATCAGTTTCCAGGATTTTTTGTCAAGACCTAACTGAACAAGTTCTAGTTAGAAGGTGTTGGCTACCATGCACAGCTGCACCAGATTTTGCACTCTACAGTTTTAGCAATTCAACCCATATGTGTAACATGTTACTAGAAAGTTATCCAGTACACCAGAAAAGTGAGAACAATATGCAGTACAACGGGTCCATTCAGCAATATATACCGATACTAGATGGGTACACCTTTAAACATCAAACAATATGTGTGGTAGCTATACAATATAATATGCCTGTGGGTGCTAGATGATATTAATTATACAGAGGCTCTGGAGTTAATACAAGACAAAAAAAAACTGTCCTTCCAACCGTGAAACAGGTAAATGTAAGAAAGCAGTTCTGCCATGAAAAAAAAAAAAGTTAAGTACTAAAGTAAAGCTGATCTCCAACCAAAGCATCTTTTTCATTTTAGGAGAGAATGGAAATTGGTCAGATTATATGATGTTGTTTATAACTGGGGAGATGCTCTCTCACTTTAAAACTGGTTAAGCAAGCAAGTTAGACATCCAGATCTTTTTTTTTTTTGCTTCAGATCAGCAACTCACTAAATAGTGAGGCAAGAATAAAGATATCGACCCTTACTAAAAAAAAAAAGCCTTATAAACAATACAGCAATGGGAGATCCCATATTTCTGTCCAACCCAAGTGTGGTATAAAAAAAAAGAAAACATAAAAATGGCAGCACTATAACAAAGAGAAAAAATATATTTACATTTCAGGTAGCCCATGTCTTGAAATGCTGCCACTTCACTGCTCCCCAGAAGGGGGGTAATAGGTATTCAACCCACCTGGAAGGACAGAATACCTGAAAAGCCGGTAGTTCAAGTAAAATGAAAACAAACCTAAGAAAATGAGTACTACATAATGAGTCAAGCATGAAAATTCCAAATTTTAATGAAGCCGTGGGAGATACCCAGTCTCATTTAGGTAGTACCGTGATATGCCCTATCACAGGGGAAAGAATCAAAGGTGTAATGCCCTGTGATCAGGTTGAAAATAATTTATCCACAGAGTTCAGATTTTTAGGCAACTTCTCTTTAACCATTTTGCCATTCAGGAGAGTATTAACTTCTTGGAAATTCTACACAGAGGATTTCCAGGAACGAGCAATAGTTTGTTTAGTAACAGTAAAAATAAAGACAACTAGTTTAGCCAGTTTTCAGCCTACAGCCTGAATAAGCTTATTTAACAGGGCCTCAACGAGGTCCTTCTGTAAGTTGCAGTGAATTGTATTAATTAGTGTGTACACTCCCCATAACTTTGGACAGGTCCACCATATATGTACCATTGTTACCTCCTGTCCACAGCCACTGAAACAGATGGTGGGAGTGTCTAAGGACATATTTATAAATACAGATCGGGGTTAGACCTTATAGGAGTTCTCTACGGCTACTACATTTCTCGACAAAATGTTGAAACAATGAAGTTGGTGCCATGGTATTACAATCTACCATGTCTAACAGCACCCAGACTGGGGTTTCAGTAGTATCCTGTAGGCGTGTAAGTGGGGTTAGTGGTGCTGCTCTGTAATAATGATGTAGGCGGGGAATACCCAAGCTCCCATTATATCTGTGCTGTCAATCCTAGGTTAGGTCGTGTTTCAGATAAATGCGAGAATCTTATTTTGTAAGACTTGTAAGAATGTCAACGGCACAGGGATGGGCAGCAGTCTGAATTAATAAAGTAACTCTGTATTATTTGGGAGGAACTGGGAGGAAAGTAATTTTTATATTTGATTTAGTCTCCCAACCCAAGATTTTTGATATTGGGTTCATATGCAAAGGAGGGGACCAAAACTCTGATTGTGGGGGTAATTAGCCTGGTATAATTTGTCGTAAGTAGGTGTTAAGAAAAATGGAGTGTTTCAGAGCAGTTAAGGTAGTAGAGAGATATGTTCATAGCTTTAGACAGGCAGGACAAATATACAAGAGGTGAGGTGATCGTAAAAAGAATGTCATCTGCAAAAAGTGACATCTTGCTGTGAATGCTTACTTTTTCCACCCCTTTAATGTCAGCGCAGACTCAAATGTACAGTGATAAAGGCTCCAAGGCAAATATAAACAGGATTGGCATTAAGGGACAACCCTGCCACATGCCTCTGCGGATGGAGAACATAGAGGATTGAAAGTCCCAGTACCAGATCAATGCAGACGGGGAGAAATATAGTGTGGCTATCCAGTTTAAAAAGTGTTCCTTGAAGCCCGACTTATGAAGGGGAAATTATATTTTGCCAGGAAACGGTATTAAATGCTTTTTCTATATCAATAAAAAGAAGTTCTTGTTTGCATGTTTGGGCTGCATGCATAAGGTTTAGGATTTCCTATGCCAAAAGGCATAGTTACACTCACAACGGGTGACAGTTGCGATCCACAGAGGAGATCACTTGCAGGATCTCAGGGGGGAGCAGAGATCAGCTCGGGGTGATTGAAGTGAGCAGGGTCATTGCTAGGTGTACAAAAGATCTAGGTCTAGAGCCCATAGCAGCAAAGTAAAGAAAGTCATACGCTTGAGCGGGCATACACACACACACACACACACACACATTTTTATATATATATATATATATATATATATAATCTCATGACATATCTAAATGCGGATACCCCCCTTACATCAGGGTCCTCAGAGAGCCTCCCCTTACATCAGAGTCCCCAGAAAGCCACTTCCTTACATCAGGGTCCCCAGAGAGGGAGAGAGAGAGAGGGGGGGGCAGGTGAGAGAGAGGGAGGTGGCTGAGAGGGGGGTTGGGGTAGGTGAGAGAGGGGGGTTGAGAGAGACCCCCTAGCCCTGCCTGCAGTCCCTACTGTCCCAGCCCCTGTCTGTGTGGGTAGGCGTGTGTGATCCACCTACCTCACACCTGTCCTCGGTCAGCCTGTTTTCTTCCTGTTCCATGACAGTCACAGTGAGAAGAGGATGTTGGAGGAGTTGCTGCTCAGGGTGGTGGTGAGGTCTTGTCTTCTCTCTCTCACTCCCTCCTGGGCTCTTCCCAGTTGCCCAGACCCCCCTCCCTGTTTGATGCTGTGGAAGGACGCTTTAGTCCAGGACCATGACAAGGGGGCTGGGCTCAACTGTTTATACCCCCGAGAACTAGCGCGAGGGAGGAGGAAATGGAATCCTCCTCCGCTTTGAGTGTTGGGAAGGGAGGGAGTTGTGGCCATGACATCACTGGTTGCTAGAAGCTTGTGGCTCTAGCAACCAGTGGCCAGGAGTAGAGTTAGGTGGAGGTGGGGGCAGGACTACACCCACCCGGTAAGATACTCAGGGCTATGAGCCCTAGACTCAGGGCTATAGCCCCAAAAGCTGAAAGTGGTTCTCCATTAAAACGGAAAAAAAAATGAAAAAATATCTGCAGTGACTGAGACCAACGTGCCTGTGGGTGGGCAAACCTTATTCTTTTAAAAATTGCAAATCACATTATACAACAAGGTTTATGTTGTTGCTTATATGAGTCAGCTGTAGCCTGGAATCCATCCATAATATAATGTAGATCTGAAACATTTATGGGAAGGGCAGTTTTACTTAGAAAAAAATCTTTGATTACAGTCATTCTTGGCCTTTTTGATCTTATACAGAGGTTATTGGTAAATTGAATTGCAATGGGTCATTTATTACATTGACATTATCAACTATAGGCTGCATTGGCTGTTTATAGAGGGAGAGTTTGACATGCATACATTTGTTTCAGATGCTTTTACTTAAGAACTTTTATTAAACATTTATGTATTTTGAGGAACTTCGACATTTTAGGATGTTTCGTTATTTATTAACCTATTATACTGTTTCTACCTTCAGGCCATGTACACAAGGGGGTACAAAGGAGAAGACTGATGAAAATTTATCCCTGCCAATCTCCCACCACACATCTAGCTTGAAAGAGTGTACTGAGCCAATTGTTTCATACACCTAAGTGCTTGGGAAAAGTCTTGATTTTCTATGCTTTGCTACACACTCCCCTAAACATTACATGCAGCATCTAGCCATATTTTTTTAAAAAGATTTGCCCTTTTTAATGTAGGTTTCTTAACAAACGTTTTCTGTCACTTTTATTGTAGTATATAAAAACTGTGCATTTAAGAAATTACATGACGTTTAAGTTGCAGGTATCTCACCCCTATTAAACAAACTAATGCCAAGTCAAATTAAGCTATTTTTCTTCATATTAGGTCTGACAAGCAACGAGTCAGTGAAATCCCAAAACCCAGGGGTGTGCCTTGGGTAATATTACTCATTTTTTAGCTTTGGTACTTTACAGTAGTGGTTTTATTCATTTTACATATTGAGTTTCTCTCTCTATTTCTCTCTCAGGAACTGGTTTGGAAAGAATCTGTATTGTATGATAAATTCCTAATATGCAAATTCTAAAGCATATCATTAGTTCTTGTAGACTTTTTCTTGGCACTGAAGAAAGTTTACCACAAGTGGTGTCTTTTTATGAAACTAAATCTATAGACTACCAGGTATGGTTTTTATATATTGTTATATCTGGATAGCAACAGAGGATCATCTATCGTCAATTTTAAACTTTGTGTTTCTTCTATCAGATATCGTGTTCTCCTACTTTAAAAAAGTCAGCAGATTCTGGCCTGTTCAGGGCCTCTTTAAACATTTTATTTATACACAAGCTGAAATCCAGATTGTAAACAGAACACACAATAAAATATATATATATATATATATATATATATATATATATATATATATATATATATATATATATATATATATATATATATATATTTATATATATATAGATATATATATATATCTATATATATATATATATAGATAGATAGATAGATAGATAGATAGATAGATATATCTATCTATATATAGACAGATATATCTATATATCTATATATATATATATAGATATATATATATATATCTATATATATATTAGGGTTAGGGTTGAGCGAACCCGAACTGTAAAGTACAATTTACTGTATGTTCGGGTTCAAGTTTGGTGTTCGGCAATGTAATGGCACATTTTAAAAAGCTGCAGGGCAGCCAATCAACATTTGTTTAACTCTTGTGCCCTTAGAAGCCATCACAGCCATGCCTACTAATGGCATGGCTGTGATTGGCCAGTGCAGCATGGGACCCAGCCTCTATATAAGCCAGAGGCACATAGCACAGCACTTCACTCTGCTTTATATAGTGTAGGGAAAGGTTGCTGCTGCTGCTGCTTTGAGGGAGGAGTCCTGATTCAGAAATCAAAATTACTCAGCGATCTACCTTGATTTTGTTGTGTGGGTGCAGTGCACAATCTTTTTACCCTGCCCTGAGCCCAGTGCCAGAGAAAAGATAACTTTTATCCGTCTGTTAGTTAGGTTGGCGTCGGCGGGCATTTTATGCAAGCTCAGTGCACCAGCACTGCATATGTTACTGTGAGATACACCCTTTATATACTGTTGGCCTATTCTGCTATTCTAAAAACACCCATTAAGGGCAAAAAAAAATACATTTTGCTGCGTTTCCTCCATATCTGTATTTAGTGAGATACACACTTTAGATACTGTTGTTTTATTCTGCTATTCAAAAAAAAGAATTTGGGGCAAAAAAAAAAATTGGCAACGTTTTCTACATATCTGTACGTGTGAGATACACACTTTAGATACTGTTGCTCTATTCTGCTATTCTAAAAACACCCATTTAGGGCAACAAAAATATATTTTGCAGTGTTTCCTGCATATCTGTACATGTGAGATACACACTTTAGATACTGTTGTTTTAGTCTGCTATTCAAAAAATAATAATTTAGGGCAAAAAAAAAAATGTTGGTGCGTTTTCTGCATATCTGTACGTGTGAGATACACCCTTTAGATACTGTTGCTCTATTCTGCTATTCAAAAAAAACACATTTAGGGGAAAAATCTTAAATTGCGGCCTAGTCTGTATGTGTACGTGTGAGGTACACCCTTTAGATACTGTTGCTCTATTCTGCTATTCTAAAAACACCCATTTAGGGCAGGATCCTAAATTTGAGAAATATGAGAAGAAAGTCAAAGAAGGGACGTGGCCCCGGTCATGGTGCTGCTGTTGGAGCTCCTGTTGCAGGGAGAGGACATGGTCGATCTGTGCCAGCTATACGCACAAGTGAAACACCTTCATCCCTGCAGGTGACCTGTGTAGTTCGGAGGAAGAGGCAGTGGTCACACAGAACCATCAGCACAGCAGAAGAGGGAGCAGGGTGCAAAAGTGGAACGTCCGTCCCCTAGACAGTACGCCTGCTACTGCCCAACGCAGCAAGGGACCGAGCACACCAAAGCCAGGTCCAAGGAGTTCCCTAGCATGGCAGTTCTTCAGACAATGTGCTGATGACAAGACACGAGTGGTTTGCACGCTGTGCATTCAGCCTGAAGCGAGGCATAAACGTTCTCAATAGGGATGAGCCGAACACCCCCCTGTTTGGTTCGCACCAGAACCTGCAAACAGACCTAAAGCTCGTGTGAACTTTAGAACCCTATTAAAGTCTATGGGACTCGAACATTCAAAATCAAAATTGCTAATTTTAAAGGCTAATATGCAAGTTATTGTCATAAAAAAATGTTTGGGGACCCGGGTCCTGCCCCAGGGGACATGTATTAATGCAAATAAAGTTTTAAAAACGGCCGAGCAGTGATTTTAATAAGGCTTAAACTGAAACAATAAAAGTGTATTATTCCTTTAAATTTCATACCTGGGGGGTGTGTATAGTATGCATGTAAAGGGCGCATGTTTCCCGTGCTTAGAACTGTCCCTGCACAAAGTGTAATTTTTGCAGGAAAAAAGCTATTTAAAATCACTCGTGGCTATAATGAATTGTCGGCTCCCGTAATACAGAGAACAGTCATTGAAAATCATTGATTTAAAAAAAAAAAAAAAAGCGTGGGGTTCCCCCGAAATTCAATTAACAGGCACTTCAGGTCTGGTATGGATATCAAGGGGAACCCCGGGTCAAATAAAAAAAAAATTACGTGGGGTTCCCCCTAAATATCCATACCAGACCCTTCAGGTCTGGCATGGATTTTAAGGGAAAATCCATGCCAAATTTAAAAAAAAAATGGCGTGGGGGTCCCCCTCAAAGTCCATACCAGACCCCTCCGAGTTCCAAGCACGCAACCTGGCAGGCCGCAGGAAAAGAGGGGGTGAGAGAGCGCCCCCCCCCCCCCTGAACCGTACCAGGCCACATGCCGTCAACATTGGGAGGATGCTTTGGGGGTCTGTGACCCCTCAAAGCACCATGTCCCCATGTTGATGAGGAGAAGGGTCTCTTCCCCACAACCCTGGCCGGTGGTTGTGGGGGTCTGCGGGCGGGGGGCTTATCAGAATCTGGAAGCCCCCTTTAACAAGGGGACCCCCAGATCCCACCCCCCCTGTTTGAAATGGTAAGGGGGTACAAAAGTACCCCTACCATTTCACAAAGAAAGTGTAAAAAATAGTTAAAAAACACACAGACACCGTTGGGAAAAGTCCTTTATTAAAAATAAAAAAAATTAAAAAAAAGATTACCAGCGGTGGTAATCCACTCTTGCTATCCAGTGATGGGTGATCTCTGCTCCGGGGTCCAGCGATGGCTGATCTCTTCCGACGTCCAGCGCAGCGGGTCCTGTCTCAATGGAGACACTGAGGGAATCCCAGGTCTTAGCTGAGGAGGACGGGGCCACTCGTCACCTGACCCCGCCCCCCTCTGATGCAACGCAAGGGAAAAGCTGGGCTTCCCCAGTGACGTACGGGTGACCCTGCCCCCCTCTGATGTAACGGAAACCTGCGTTACATCAGAGGGGGCCGGGGTCACCCGTACATCACTGGGGAAGCCTGGGTTTCCCCAGTGACATACGGGTGACCCCGCCCCCTCTTATGTAACGCAGGTTTCCGTTACATCAGAGGGGGCGGGGTCAGGTGACGTAGTGGCCCGGTCCTCCTCTGCTAAGAGGATTCCCTCAGTGTCTCCGTGGAGACAGGATGCGCTGCGCTGGACGTCGGAGCAGAGACCACCCATCGCTGGATAGCAAGAGTGGATTACCACCGCTGGAACCTTTTTTTATTTTACATTTTTTTAATAAAGGACTTTTCCCAACGGTGTATGTGTGTTTTTTAACAATTTTTTACATTTTCTTTGTGAAATGGTAGGGGTACTTTTGTGCCCCCTTACCATTTCAAACGGGGGGGGGGGGGCGGGAGCTGGGGGTCCAGATTCTGATAAGCCCCCCGCCCGCAGACCCCCACAACCACCGGCCAGGATTGTGGGGAAGAGACCCTTCTCCTCATCAACATGGGGACATGGTGCTTTGATGGTTCAGGAGAGGGGGGGCGCTCTCTCGTCCCCCCTCTTTTCCTGCGGCCTGCCAGGTTGCGTGCTCAGATAAGGCTCTGGTATGGATTTTAAGGGGGACCTCCACCCTTTTTTTTTCTATCAATGACTTTCAATGACTGTTCTCTGTATTACTGGAGCCGGCAATTCATTATAGCCGCGAGTGATTTTAAATAGCTTTTTTTCCTGCAAAAATTACACTTTGTGCAGGGAAAGTTCTAAGCACGGGAAACATGCACCCCTTTACATGCATACTATACACACCCCCCAGGTACGAAATTTAAAGGAATATTACACTTTTATTGTTTCACTTTAAAGGGGGATTCCACCCTAAAGTGGAACTCCCGCTTTTCGGAACCCTCCCCCCCTCCGGTGTCACATTTGGCACCTTTCAGGGGGGAGGGGGGTGCAGATACCTGTCTAAGACAGGTATCTGCACCCACTTCCGGGCATAAACTCCCACGGGAGTTTACGTCACCTCCTGTCCCGGCGCGCTGTCTGCTGGGACACACACGTGACCCGGCAGACGGCGCTGAAGATTCTCATTGCGCCGCGCGACTCGCGCATGCGCAGTAGGGAATCGGGAAGTGAAGCCACTTCCTGATTCCCTCACCGAGAATGGCGCCGGCTACAGCAGGGAGCCGAGCGATCGATCGGCCTCTGCTGCCGACACCGCTGGACCCTGGAACAGGTAAGTGTCCGTTTTTTAAAAGTCAGCAGCTGCAGTATTTGTAGCTGCTGGCTTTTAATTTATTTTTTTTCAGTACAGTCCCGCTTTAAGCATTATTAAAATCACTGCTCCTGAAAAAACATCAGTTTTTAAAACTTATTTTTGCATTGATACATGTCCCCTGGGGCAGGACCCAGGTCCCCCAAACACTTTTTATGACAATAACTTGCATATAGGCTTTTAAAATTAGCACTTTAGATTTCTCCCATAGACTTTTACAGGGTGCTCGTGACTTTTCGAATTTACCGCAAACACCCCAAATTGTTCGCTGTTCGGTGAACAAGCGAACAGGCAATGTTCGAGTCGAACATGAGTTTGACTCGAACTCGAAGCTCATCCCTAGTTCTCAACCTGAGCACAACCTGCATGACCAGGCATCTAAGTGCAAAGCATGAGCTGCAGTGGAGTAGACACCTCAAAAACCAAGAAAGGTCTCTGGCTCCTTCTGCTTGCTCTTATGCTGCAGTCTCGGCCTCTTCATCCACCTCTGTAGTGACAGTGGCACCTGCCAACCCGCAAACAAAGGATCTGCCAGCAACACTAAAACCTGGGTCACCAACCATCTCTACAATGTCCCATGGAAGCATTCAGCTCTCTATCTCCCAAACACTGGAGCGTAAGAGGAAGTACCCCCCTACCCACCCGCGATCCCTGTCCCTGAATGCCAGCATTTCAAAATTCCTGGAAAAAAATCAGGTGTACACTGCGTAACGCCATCTGTAGCAAGGTCCACCTAACTACGGATACGTGGACCAGTAAGCATGGTCAGGGACGTTATATCTCCCTAACAGCACACTGGGTAAATGCAGTGGCGGCTGGGCCTGAGGCAGATACGCAGGCGAATGTCCTTCCACCACCGAGGATTGCAGGGCGCTTCAGTTTGCATCCTGTTGCTAACTCCTCCTACTCCGCTTCCTCATCCTCTACCGCCTCCTCATTCAGTCAATGTAACACTTTCACCACCAACTTCAGCACAGCCAGGGGTAAACGACAGCAGGCAGTTTTAAAACTTTCCTGTTTGGGGGAAAAACCCCACACCACGCAGGAGTTGTGGAGGGACATGGAACAACAGACCGATGAGTGGTTGGTGGCAGTGAGAACAGGTGGTGTGCGATAATGGGCGAAATCTCGTAGCAGCTCTGGGCCTATCCGGGTTGACGCACATCCCTTGCCTGGCGCCTGTGCTGAATTTGGTGGTGCAGAGGTTCCTTAAAAATTACCTCGATATGCCAGAGCTGCTGCAGAAAGTGTGGGCGGTCTGTGCGCACTTTCGGCATTCTCACCCTGCTGCTGCTCGCCTGTCAGCGCTGCAGCGTAACTTCGGCACATGCTGGCCAGACTGTGCGTGCAGCAGCAGGCGATAGTGGAGTTTCAGCTGCAGCACGCACATGTGAGTTGCTCTGCGGAACAGCACCACTTCACCACCAATAACTGGGCCTCCATTGCGAGACCTGTGTGCCTTGTTGTGCTGTTTCGAGTACTCCACCAACATGGCCAGTGCCAATGATGCCGTTCTCAGCGCTACTATCCCAGTTCTATGCCTCTTTGAAAAAATGCTTCGGGCGATGATGGAAGAGGATGTGGCACAGGAGGAGGAGGAGGAAGAGGGATCATTTCCAAGGCTTTCAGGGCAGTCATTCACAAGTTGCGCCGAGGGTGGGTTCCTGCACCAACAAACGCCAGGTACACAATTGTCCAGCAAGGGCACAGTTCTGGAGGATGACGAGGTGGAGGATGAGGAGGAGGAGATGGAGGAGGAGGAACCATGTCCACAGCAGGGTGGCACCCAAACCAGCTCATGGCTATCACTGGTGCATGGCTGGGGGGATACAGAGGACAAAGACGATACATCTCCGACAGAGGACAGCTTTTCGTTGCCTCTGGGCAGCCTAACACACATGAGCGATTACATGCTGCAGTGTCTCCGCAACGACCGCCGAGTTGCCCACATTCTAACTGGTGCTGATTACTGGGTGGCCACGCTGCTGGATCCCCATTACAAGGACAACGTACCATCATTAATTCCCTCACTGGAGCATGATCGTAAGATGCGCGAGTACAGGCGCACCCTGGTAGATGCGTTGCTGGTGGCTGTCAGGACAATTTACAAGTGAGCGCTGCGCGTCGATTGCCTGTGCGCATGCGCGGCGGAACGGCACTCCGGCGCATGCGCACTCGCGGCTCAACGCTCCGACGCACGCACATGCGCACTGGCGCACGCCTGAGCGTCTCTGGGCGTCATAGCATCACGTGACCACTCACACCGCCCATTTAAGGAAGTGCCTGAGATCAGTCCAGCGCTGGCTTGTCTTCAGCTTCCTGCCAAAGCTCTGTTTCTGCTTCCTGTATCCTGATTGCCTGATTACCTGATTTGACCCGGATTTGCCTTTTGACCTTGCTGCCTTCTCTTGCCCTTGACCTTTGGACTGTATACTGGACTTACCGCTTGCTTGCCTCTGGCCCCTTGAACCTCTGCCTGTGACCCGGATTTGTTTGTTGTCTCCTGCCCTGAATCTCTGCCTGTGACCCGGACCTGCCTGTCTTCAGTCCTGTACCTGCACCTGTGTTCTGGAACTTCCCAGCGCCTTCCTGACCCCAGCACCTGGCTCCCTCTTCAGTCCTCATCCTCTGGTTGGGTAGCCTGTGCCTCTTTGTGCCATTCACCCCCTGTCTCACCTCCAGGGGGCGGACTGCGCTCAGTTGCAAGGGTGAACCACTCTCGGCATTTCGGCCTCGGTAAGTACTCACCTGACAGTACAAGCCAGCCATGTCTGAGGCCGACAGAGTGCGTTCACCCCTTGAGGCTTTGTGCCAACAAGTCTCAGCATTAACTGAAGCCGTGCAAAAACTTCAAGAGGGGTACACTCAAGTGGACAGTCGCCTGCAGCAGCTTTCCGGGTTAACGACACCCACCTTAGCAGCTCCTGCCGCCACCAGTGGAATATCCGCTCCTCCTGGATCAGCAAACCCCACTGTGATCATGGCATCGCCCGAACCCAGGGTCCCTACCCCGGAACGTTTCACGGGTGACCGTAAAAATTTCCGGGCCTTTAAGAATGCCTGCTTGCTCTACCTTGCGCTCAAACCCAGGACTTTTGCTTCTGAAGTGGTAAAGGTGGGCTTCATTATCTCGCTCCTAGCTGAGGAGCCACAGGCATGGGCCCATAGCCTGATGGAGCAGAGAAGCCCAGCACTCAATGCTGTGGAGACCTTTTTTGAGAGTATGGCACAATTGTATGATGACTCGCAACGTAGGGCTACAGCTGAGGCCACGCTACATAACTTACTTCAGGGACGTAGACCAGTAGAGGATTACACCGTTGAATTCCGGAAGTGGTCAGCTGACACCGGGTGGAACGAACCGGCTCTTAAATACCAGTATCGCCAGGGGTTATCCGAAACCTTGAAAGATGAGTTGGCAAGATCCGAAACTCCTGACACGCTGGAAGGTTTGATCCAAGCCGCCACCAAGTTGGACCGCCGCATGCGTGAAAGGCGTTATGAGTGTCTTCAGTCTCCCCGCACCTATTGGAATCCTCCTAAACCAACCTTGTCTTCACCCACCACCTCAACTCCAGCAGTAGATACCCAGGAGACAGAACCCATGCAGCTCGGTCTGGTTTGTGCTCCTCTTACGCCAGAAGAACGGCTCCACAGACGACGGGCCAATCTATGCCTGTACTGTGGGGCTTCGGGCCATTTTCTCAGCACCTGTCCCGTAAGACCGAGTAAGTCCTACCAACAATGTATAATGAACTTTCAATCTTCTGGGTTCTCCCAGACTTATGTCGCCCTCTTTGTCTCCTTACAGCTACCGGGAAAGGAAACCCGACTATCAGCCATAATTGATTCCGGAGCCTGCAGCTGCTTTCTTGACGCGGCACTAGCTACCAAGATGCATTTACCCCTCGTTCCGAAGAAACAAAATCTACAGGTACATTTGGCTGATGGCTCTCTTCCTCGTTCAGGATTCATCACCCACGAGACCCAACCCATCCGTGTCACTACTGATTCTGGTCACCAGGAGCTTATCCAATTTGACATCATCCCGTCTCCAATGTTCCCCATCATCTTGGGGCTTCCATGGCTACAGATCCACGAACCGCAGATCAACTGGGGTAAGAGGGAGGTCTCCTTCCCGTCACCCCACTGCACCCAGCATTGCTTCACCCAGGCTGTGGCTACCTGCTCTACTATTTCATCAATACCAGATAATCTTCTTCATGTACCACCAGTTTACTTGGAGTTCCAAGACGTCTTTGATAAACAACAGGCAGATCGCTTACCGCCTCATCGGACGTATGATTGTCCCATCGATCTCCTTCCGGGTTCAGCGATCCCTTTTGGCCGCATTTTTCCCCTGTCCGAAGTGGAACTCAAGGTCCTCAAGGCCTACATTGACGAGAACCTGGAAAAGGGGTTCATTCGCCCCTCCTCGTCACCCGCCGGAGCTGGCATCTTTTTTGTGGGAAAGAGAGACGGCTCCCTCAGACCTTGCATCGATTACAGAGAACTAAATAAAATCACAATTAAGAACCGGTATCCCCTGCCTTTGATCCCAGAGCTTTTTCAGCGTTTCAGGTCTGCCAGAATCTTCTCTAAATTGGATCTTCGCGGGGCCTACAACCTCATCCGAATCAGGGCAGGAGATGAATGGAAAACAGCCTTCAGATCCAGATTCGGGCATTATGAATACTTGGTAATGCCCTTCGGTCTTTGTAACGCCCCAGCAACCTTCCAGCACCTGGTAAATGACATTTTCCGTAAACACCTTGACGACTTCCTTGTTGTTTATCTGGACGACATCCTTATCTTTTCAGACTCCCTCAAACTCCACCGGGTACACGTGAGACAAGTACTCACCATCCTCCGCAGCCACAGATTGTACCTCAAGGCAGAGAAGTGCGAATTCGAGAAATCCACGGTGCAATTCTTGGGGTTCATCATTTCTACAGGTGGGGTCTCCATGGACCCACAAAAGGTCAAGGCCGTACTGGAGTGGCCAGCCCCAGTGAACAAGAAAGGGGTACAGCGATTCATTGGGTTCGCAAACTTCTATCGCAGGTTCATTGTTGACTTTTCCTCCATAGTGGCACCCATCACCAAGTTGACCCACCGA
The DNA here is from genome assembly GCA_028564925.1 of Lithobates sylvaticus. Taxonomy (NCBI): domain Eukaryota; kingdom Metazoa; phylum Chordata; class Amphibia; order Anura; family Ranidae; genus Lithobates; species Lithobates sylvaticus. Next base: position 314,515,836 of record CM053029.1, on the reverse strand, counting down.
GGTACCCAATTCCATTGGTCCCCGGAAGCACAAGAAGCTTTTGACACTTTGAAAAAATTGTTTTCGTCCGCTCCCATCCTGATGCATGCAGATCCGGCCCTTCCATTTGTGCTGGAGGTGGATGCATCGAAGACGGCTACTGGAGCTATATTGTCTCAGAGACTGGGGCCCAAGGCCCTGTTACACCCTGTGGCTTTTGCGTCACGGAAGTTAAGCCCTCCAGAGAAGAACTACGACGTGGGAGACAGAGAGTTACTGGCCATTAAGTTTGCCCTGGAAGAGTGGAGGTATCTCCTGGAGGGGGCTTCCCATCCTGTCATGATTTGGACAGACCACAGGAACCTGGAGTATCTAAGGACAGCCAAACGCCTAAGGCCCAGACAAGCCCGATGGGCTCTCTTCTTTTCAAGATTTAATTTTCATATCTCTTACAGACCCGGCTCAAAAAATGGAAAGGCGGACGCTCTCTCTAGAATGTTTCACGAGACACCCCAGGAATCTGAACCCAACACTATCCTTTCGCCACAGAACTTCTTGTCTCTTCTTCTGCAACCTGACCTAGTCTCCGCCATCAAGGCGGCATCCAGGCACCCCACTGACCATGGGATTCCCTCAATGGAGGAACATGATGGGCTACTCTGGGTACGTGGGAAGGTCTTTGTCCCCACAGATACAAGACCTTTAACGCTTAAGACTCTACATGATCACAAGCTTGCGGGACATTTTGGGGTTCGCAAGACGTCTGACTTAATCTCTCGCTCTTTTTGGTGGCCTGGGTGGAGACAAGACTGCAGGAACTATGTCACCTCTTGTATCATTTGTCAACGCAACAAAGGAACTAATTCTAAAGCCTGGGGCCTGCTGAAGCCCTTGCCCATTCCGAAGCGCCCATGGGCGGATATATCAATGGACTTCATTGTAGAGTTACCCGCTTCAGAGGGGTACACCACCATTCTGGTCGTGGTCGACCGTTTGTCAAAGATGGCACACTTCCTCCCAATGATTGGGACTCCTTCCGCTTCTGCTACAGCTGACATATTCTTCAAAGAGATTGTATGACTCCACGGGGTACCTGCAAGTGTCACATCTGATAGAGGGTCTCAGTTCACCTCCAAGTTTTGGCAAGAATTATGTAAAACCCTTGAAATCAAGATATGTCTCTCTTCGGCCTATCACCCTCAGAGCAATGGCCAGACGGAGAGGACAAACCAATCTCTAGAACAATATCTTCGCTGTTTCTGTTCAGATTCCCAGGATGAATGGTCCAGCCTCCTACCCTATGCGGAGTTCGCCTACAACAATGCGGTTCACACCGCCACCAACCAAACTCCCTTCTGGGCCAACTTTGGGTTCCATCCCTCCTTCCTGCCGGGATCTCTTCCTGAAACTCCTGTCCCTGCGGTCCAAGACCGAGTTAATTTTCTCCAGCAAAACTTCCGGAGAATTCAGGAGACCATGCAAAAGACTCAGGAGGGGTATGAAAGACACTTCAACCGGGGGAGGAAGGAGAATCCGGACTTCAAGATAGGGGACGAGGTATGGTTATCCTCAATCAATCTCAAATTAGCCATACCCACACGTAAGTTAGGACCAAAGTTTATTGGTCCTTTCAGGATCAAACGAAGAATTAATCCTGTAGCTTTTGAGCTTTCCTTACCAGATTCGTACAGGATACACCCGGTGTTCCACGCTTCCCTCCTGAAGCCTGTCACTCCTAGTCCTTTTCCAGGAAGATCAGAACCACCACCTCCTCCAGTACTGGTGGATGGCGAAACAGAATTTGTGGTGGAAAAGATTTTAAATTGCAGGAAAAGGGGGAGGCAACTCCAATATCTGGTCAAATGGGAGGGTTACCCGTCAGAAGAGAACTCTTGGGAACCCTCAGGAAATCTGCATTCTCCACGCTTGATCCGAGCTTTCCAGACAGAACATCCTGAACTGATGGCTAGCTTGGGCGTCCAGAGGCCACCCCTCAGGGGAGGGCACTGTCAGGACAATTTACAAGTGAGCGCTGCGCGTCGATTGCCTGTGCGCATGCGCGGCGGAACGGCACTCCGGCGCATGCGCACTCGCACAGAAAATTCCAAGCCACCTGGCTCTCTTTAGCAGCACTGCTTCTCAGGCTTGTGCTTCAGCCCTCTCGGATCTATAACGGAGTTCCTGTACACTCTGTACCTCACCACTCTTTCAGCTTCCTTGCTGTTCCAGCCCACAGGCTTGGACCCTCTGTCTGCTCTGACAGACAGAACTGTGCAGACATGCACGCTTCTCTCTTGCATGCCTGGACTCCTCAAGAGGGTGGAGCCCAAACCATGGACAGGTGTCTACAAATATCCCAGCACACACCTGACCAGTCAGTATGCTGGTGGATCTCAAAACCTGGACCCAGGACTGGGGATTTCATCCCTCCCAGATTGCTACGAAATCCCCGGGCTCCAGATCCCAAAACTGATTTTTGTAAACAATGAGGAAACTGAAAAGCCAGTTTCCTCCCAAATAAGCAAATAAACTGGAGCCCCTCAACCTGCCTGGTTGAGAATCCTCCATCCAAACACTACCTCACAAATACCTCACTACCACAATATATATATATATATGCAGTCTAGTGTACAGTACACTACCGAATGCACTGTAGATATAGGCTACACTGGATATATATATATATATATATATATATATATATATATATATATATATATATATACACTCTGCATCCAGTGTAGCCCTAATCTACAGTGCATTTGGTGGTGTACTCTTTCTAATACACTTCAGGCGGCGTACACAGTATCGAATACAGTGTGTACAGTTTCTAATACACTTCTGTTGGTGTACACAGTATATAATACAGTGCAGCCGTTGTACAGTTGCTAATACAGTGTAGACGGTGTACACAGTATCTAATACAGTGTGTACAGTTTCTAATACACGTCAGGCGGTGGAGCATATATATATATATATATATATATATATATATATATATATATATATATACAATGCATTCGGTGGTGTATAGTTTCTAATACACTTCAGGCGGTGTACACAGTAAAAATACATCTTGTCTGGAAGGCCACCAAGAAGAGGCATACGCTCACAGGTCACTAAAAGAGGGCAAGCAGCCTCTGTGTCTACAGTAGGGATGGGCCCGGTGTTCAATTCGAACCCATGTTCGAATCGAACATCGGCCGTTCGTCCGCTCGTCGAGGGCAGAACTCTGAGGGCCGTTCGCATCAAATTCGTGTGATGTGAACGGTCCACAATGCACTGCGACTGGCGCAGTGCATTGCTGGCTGATGATTGGCCAAGCATGCACTGTGACCCCGCATGCTTGGCCAATCATAGAGCCAGCGGCGAGGAGAGCAATAATTGGCCAATTATAGCTCAGGGGGTTTAGTACACGCTCCACACTATATAAGGCCGCCGCGCCAGCGGCCTTGTGTAGTGTGTTCCGGCATTGAGGGAAAGAGTATTGCTAGGCAGGGACAGTGTACTGTACACTAACACTATATTTGAATCATTTCTGTGTGGGGAAAGTGTAGGGATAGAGGAAAAATAGGCAGGGAAAGTGCTGTTCTGTACCAATCCAGCCATCTGCAGGAGTTAGTGTGTGTGTGCTAGGTGAGTCTAGCACAGCACACTAAACCACCTCATCTTGTATCTGCCCTTCTGTTCTGTTGTCATCTAAGACAGCCATCTGCAGGAGTTAGTGTGTGTGTGCTGTGTGAGTCTAGCACAGCACACTAAACCACCTCATCCTGTATCTGCCCTTCTGCCCTGTTGTCATCTAAGACAGCCATCTGCAGGAGTTAGTATGTGTGTGCTGTGTGAGTCTAGCACAGCACACTAAACCACCTCACCCTGTATCTGCCCTTCTGCCCTGTTGTCATCTAAGACAGCCATCTGCAGGAGTTAGTGTGTGTGTGTGTGCTGTGTGAGTCTAGCACAGCACACTAAACCACCTCACCCTGTATCTGCCCTTCTGCCCTGTTGTCATCTAAGACAGCCATCTGCAGGATTTAGTGTGTGTGTGTGCTGTGTGAGTCTAGCACAGCACACTAAACCACCTCACCCTGTATCTGCCCTTCTGCCCTGTTGTCATCTAAGACAGCCATCTGCAGGAGTTAGTGTGTGTGCTGTGTGACTCCAGCACAATATACACTACCCAATAGCTTTTTTTCCCATCTCCCTGCAGGCCATTACAATATCTGGAAGACCAACAAGGAGAGGCAGACAGTCACGAGCAAGCAGACAGTCACGAGCAAGCAGGCTCTGTTTCTAGAGACAACAGTGCTGGTCGTGTATGCGGTGCATCGTCATCAGCACGCTTGTCCTTATTTTCGGCAGCTGGACATGTTGAGCCGCATCATGCTGAAGGCTTGGTAGAGTGGATGACCAAGCCCTCCTCATCCTCTTCATCCTCTCTCACCCAGGCTCAGGGTACTGGCAAAGCAGCTGCCAAGGCGTACTCAATGTCATCAGGCACCCCTTCCCTAGACCCACCATGTCCTCCTGAGGAGTCCCCCGAACTGTTTGAGCACAGTGTTGGGTACATGCTCCAGGAGGATGCCCAGCGTTTTGAAGGCTCCGATGATGATACCCAGCTAGAGGAAGGCAGTAGCGTAAGAGCAGAGAGAGGGGATGCTCAAGGACAGCAATCTGGCAGTCATGTTCCACCAGCTGCAGCTTACTGCCAGGTTTGTTCCAGTGGTGAAGAGGGAGGGGATGATGAGGTCACTGACTCCACGTGGGTGCCTGAACGGAGAGAGGAGGAGGAGGCAGCACATCTCCAACGAGGCAGGATGCCCTCCGGGGGCCAGCTTGAGGCCAGCCCACCAACTGAATCACACCGCAGAGCTCCGCCTGTGTAGGGCACTGCCTCTGCGCGTTATTACAAAAGTTCTTTGGTGTGGGCCTTTTTTGAGACGAGTGCATCAGATCGCACCGCTGCTATTTGCAACATATGTCTCAAGCGCATCTCGCGTGGCCAAAACATCAGCCGCTTGGGCACCACAAGCATGACCAGACATATGTTGACCTGCCATGCAGCTCGTTGGCAAGCGCACCTTAAAGACCCACACTAAAGAACAAAGCGGACCTCTCCTTGCTCCTCATCAGCTGGGATCTCCAACCCCACTATACCTTCAGTCCTCTCTGAAAGCTGCACTGAGAGGAATGAAGGTGTAGAATTAGGTGTGTCACAGCCAAGTACTTGCGGGCACTCTGCTAGCAGTACACCGACGTCCGATTGTACCAGGCAAATTTCCCTGCCCCAGCTGCTGGACCGTCGAAAGAAGTTCTCTCCCAGCCATCCACATGCCCAGCGGTTGAATGCTAGCTTGGCTAAATTGCTAGCACTTCAACTGCTGCCTTTTCAGTTGGTAGACTCGGCCCCCTTCCGTGAGTTTGTTCAATGTGCGGTTCCTCAGTGGCAGGTTCCCAAACGCCACTTTTTCACTTTTTGCTCTTACCGGCATGTGGAAGGCAATGTCTTTGCCTCGCTGGACAGGGCGGTCAGCGGTAAGGTGCATATTACCGCTGACTCATGGTCCAGCAGGCATGGACAGGGAGGTTGCCTATCTTTTACAGCCCATTGGGTCACTCTTTTGGCAGCTGGGAAGGATGCAGGACAAGGTGCAGTAGTGTTGGAGGTTGTCCCGCCACCACGCCTCCAAAATGCTACTACTGGTTGTGACACACCTCTCTCCTCCACCCCCTTCTCTTCTTCTTCCTCCATGGCCTCTTTGAGTGCTCTGTCCTCGGAACCAGTGGTGCTCCGTAGGCGTCCAAGGGGCTACGCAAGTACACAGGCAAAAAGATGCCATGCCATGCTTGCGCTGGTGTGTTTGGGGGACAGGAGCCACACTGGGGCAGAGGTTCTGTCAGCTCTGTAGGGGCAGGCCGAGAGGTGGTTGACGCCACGCCAGCTTAAGCCAGGAATGGTGGTTTGTGACAATGGCACCAACCTCCTCTCCGCCCTGCGACAGGGACAACTGACCCATGTACCCTGTATGGCTCACGTCCTTAACCTGGTGGTGCAGCGGTTCTTGGGCAGGTACCCACTGGCTTACAGGATGTCCTGAGGCAGGCCAGGAAAGTATGTGTGCATTTCCGCCGATCATATAATGCCAGTGCTCGGCTGGCTGAGCTGCAAAAGGAGTTGAACCTGCCCAAGAACCGCCTTATATGTGACATGCCCACCAGGTGGAACTCAACGTTGGCCATGCTGCAGCGACTGCACACGCAGCAGAGGGCCATCAATGAGTACCTGTGTGACTACGGCACCAGGACAGGGTCAGGGGAGCTCGGATTTTTTTCACCACGCCAGTGGAGCATGATCAGGGATGCATGCACTGTCCTGTCACCATTTGAGGAGGCCACGAGGATGGTGAGCAGTGACAGTGCATGCATCAGTGACACTGTACCTCTTGTCCACCTGTTGGAGCATACGCTGCGTATAATGGGCACTTGAGGCAGAACAGAGGCAGGAAGAGGAGGACTTCCTTGCCTCTCAAGGCCCCCTTTATCCAGACAGTGTTCCTTCTCTCCCACCCATCACACAGGAAGAGGAGGAGGAGGAGGATTGTGTCAGCATGGAGGTGGAGCCTGGCACTCAGCATCAGCAGCAGCAGTCTTTTAGGGATGATTTACAGTCCCAAGAAACTGGTGGGCTTGTACGTGGCTGGGAGGAGGTGGCTGCGGAGCATGTCGTCCTCAGTGACCCAGAAGACTCCGGACCGAATGCCTCAGCTAACCTACTATGCATGGCCTCCCTGATCCTGCAAAGCCTGCGGAAGGATCCTCGTATTCTTCGGATCAAGGAGAGGGACCATTACTGGCTGGCCACTCTCCTTGATCCACGGTACAAGGGTAAGGTTGCGGACCTTATCTTGCCATCGCAGAGGGAGCAGAGGATGAGACATCTCCAGGAGGCCTTGCAGAAAGGTCTGTGCAACACGTTCCCAGAGACTGGGAGGTTACAAACTCCTGGTCCTGGACGACGAGTTGCTGAGGCTTTGGTCAGTAGCAGAAGGAGCGATGGGGAAGGTGGACGTCTGACCGATGCGTTCAGACAATTTTTTAGTCCGCAGCCCCAAGGTATGATTGGTTCCAGCAACCATCGCCAGCGTCTGATATACATGGTGCAGGAATACCTAGGGGCAAGGTCAGACTTGGACACCTTTCCCACCGAAAATCCTCTGGCTTACTGGGTCTTGAGGATGGATCACTGGCCAGAGCTTGCACAGTATGCAATTGAGCTACTGGCCTGTCCTGCATCTAGCGTTCTTTTGGAACGCACATTCAGTGCTGCTGGAGGCTTTGTCACGGATCACAGAGTGCGCCTGTCCACCGACTCGGTTGATCCTCAATGATCCTGATGATAGCTTGGAAGAACATTTTTGTTTCTGGGTGCCACCACCAGTGGCTAAGGCACAATTTTTCAGCCCCTGTTTAACAGGGGCATGTAATTACAATTTTTATGCAATGCTTTGCAACAGGTCTCATTGCTGTGCTCCAAGTACAGTATCTGTGAGGGGTTGCAGTGTTGTGGCACCAGCACCAGTGCCTAAGGCACAATTTTTCAGCCCCTGTTTTAAATCTTGGTCTAATAATTCACAGCAGGGCCCATTCCTGCGCCCACCAAGAGTAACTGTGAGGGCTTACAGTGTTGTGGCAACACCGTCCACCACCAAAGGCCCAATTTTTAAGCCCCTGTTTAACAGGGGCGTGTAATTACCAATCTTGAGCTAATAATTCACAGCAGGGCCCATTCCTGCGCCCACCAAGAGCAACTGTGAGGGATTACAGTGTTGTGGCAACACCATTCACCAAAGGCCCAATTTTTCTGCCCCTGTTCAACAGGTGCATGCAATTACAATTCTTGATCTAATAATTCACAGGAGGGCCCATTCCTGTGCCCACCAAGAGTAACTGTGAGGGCTTACAGTGTTGTGGCAACACCGTCCACCACCACCACCACCACCAAAGGCCCAATTTTTCTGCCCCTGTTCAACAGGTGCATGCAATTACAATTCTTGATCTAATAATTCACAGCAGGGCCCATTCCTGGGCCCCCCAAGAGTAACTGTGAGGGCTTACAGTGTTGCGGCAACACCGTCCACCACCACCAAAGGCCCAATTTTTCTGCCCCTGTTCAACAGGTGCATGCAATTACAATTCTTGATCTAATAATTCACAGCAGGGCCCATTCCTGTGCCCACCAAGTGTAACTGTGAGGGCTTACAGTGTTGTAGCACCAGCACCACCACCACCACCAAAGGCCCAATTTTTCCTAACACTGTTCAACAATGGCATGTAATTACAATTCCTGATATAATAGTTCACAGCAGGGCGTTCCAGTGCCCACCAAGAGTAGCTGTGAGGGCTTACAGTGTTGTTGCAACACCAACATCTAATGGGGCAAATTTCTGCAGAGTATATACGGCAGGCCCCTACTTTCAAACATCCAACTTAGAAACGACTCCTACTTGCAAACAGAAGGAGAAAACAGGAAGTGAGAGGAAATCTACCCCTAGGAAGGAAAATTCTATCCTGTTAGATTTAATTTGGGAAAAAGGTATCTCCTCTCTACTGATGCTTTATCACCAATCCTTGTTTCAATAAAAAACACACTTTTCCAAAAACATTTGTCATTGGGACGGAAAGTGAGGTGAAATATTCTGAACAGGTGCACAGACAGCAAAACAAATACTACAGGGGCAAATTTACCTGTTCAAAATTACAAACAGATTCTACTTAGGAACAAACCTACAGTCCCTGTCTTGTTTGCACCGCCTGTATACTGCTGTTCAGAGTATATAGGGTTGTAGGTATAGGGTTTTATTTTGGGTGCGGGGTTCCCCTTAATATCCATACAAGACCCAAAGGGGCTGGTAATGGGCTGGGGTGGGGGGGGGGGGTGATGGGGTAGCCATGCCATTTTTCTCAAAGATTTTCATCCATATTGCCAGGACAAGACATGGCAGTTTTAAATGGCTTATTTTTTTCCTTTACAAAGGTCATTTTTTGCAGGGACAGTTCTAAACACGGGAAACACATGCCACTTCACAGGCATACTTTAGACACCCCCCAGGTACCATATTTAAAGGAATATTTCCCTTTTTTTATGCATCATTAACCGCTTTGCGACCGCCGGCCGTCAAATGACGGCCAGGCGGCGCAGCTCTCGTTCCGGGAGGGCGTCATATGACGTCCTCCCCTTCTGTGCACTGCAGGGAGCGCGCGCGCGCCGCCGGGGGCGCGCGCGCGCTCTCGCCGCCGGGGGCGCGCGCGCGCTCTCGCCGTGTCACTGGGCACCCGATGCGCGTGCCCAGCGGCCGCGATGTCCGCTGGGCACCCGCGATTGCCCGGTAACACAGCAGGACCGTTGATCTGTGTGTGTAAACACACAGATCAACGGTCCTGTCAGAGGAGAGGAGCCGATGGTGTGTTCTCTGTACAGAGAAACACCGATCGGTCTCCTCCCCTTGTGAGTCCCCTCCCCCCACAGTAAGAAACACTCTTAGGGAACATAATTAACCCCTCCCCGCCCCTAGTGGTTAACCCCTTCACTGCCAGTGTCATTTATACATGAATCAATGCATTTAAATAGCATTGATTTCTGTATAAATGACAATGGTGCCAAAAATGTGTCAAAAATGTCCGATGTGTCCGCCATAATGTCGCAGTCACAATAAAAATCGCTGATCGCCGCCATTACTAGTAAAAAAAAAAATATTAATAAAAATGCTATAAAACTATCCCCTATTTTGTAAACGCTATAACTTTTGCGCAAACTAATCAATGATCGCTAATTGCGATTTTTTTTTTACCAAAAATATGTAGAAGAATACGTATCGGCCGAAACTGAGGAAAAAAAATGTTTTTTTATATAATTTTTGGGGATATTTAGTATAGCAAAAAGCAAAAAATATTGTTTTTTTTTTTAATTTGTCGCTCTTCTTTTGTTTATTGCGCAAAAAAGAAAAACCGCAGAGGTGATCAAATACCACCAAACGAAAGCTCTATTTGTGGGGAAAAAAATGATAACAATTTCATTTGGGTACAGTATTGTATGACTGCGCAATTGTCATTCAAAGTGCGTCAGCGCTGAAAGCTGAAAATTGGCTTGGTCAGGAAGGGGGTGAAAATGCACTGTAGTGAGGTGGTTAAATTGACTGCTACAGAAAAAACGTCCGTTTTTAAAACTTCTTTTTGCATTGATACATGTCCCCTGGGGCAAGACCTGGGTCCCCAAACCTGTTTTATGACAATAACATGCATATTGGCCGTTATAATTAGCACTTTAGATTTCGAACGTTCGCGTGCATTGTAACTAATAGGGTTCTAACGTTCGCGCAAACTTTCGGTCCGTTCGCAGGTTCTGGTGCGAACCGAACCCGGGGTGTTCGGCTCATCCCTAGTCTACAGTCAACAGTGGTAGTCATGGACATTGTGCATCCTCTGCAGGTGGCCATGGGGCAAGCTTGTCCTTTTTTTCTGCTGCTGTCCGTGTTATTGAGCCACAACATGCAGAAGAGTTGGTGGAGTGGATAACAAAGCCAGTTATCATTTTCCCTCCACTTCATAATTATGTGCCACTTTGTGTTGGTCTATCACATAAAATACATTTACGTTTTTGGCTGTAACATGACAAAATGTGGAAAGTTTCAAGGGGTCTGAATATTTTTCAAGGCACTGTATGTGTATATATATATATATATATATATATATATATATACATATATATATAATTTATTTATTGATTTTTTATTGAAAGTATCATTTCAATGCTTTTTTTTTGGTTGGCTATCTGAAAAGGAAATTTGGTGCATTATAACTGGAAATTTGATGGCAGCAATCACTTTAATATAAATATGAAAAGTTTACTGAAACTATTTAATTATTTGAATACTTTAAATTCAGAATAAATATGATATTGGAACAATTTATAACATAATAAACACAATACAAAAAATTGTAAGTTAAGGAAAAGAAGTCCCAAGAGACTCAACACTCAAAACCCTCATGTAAAGAGTGGGAGCAGCCTCAGCCTAGACTCTGTCTAGGCCACACCCCCAATATATTTTTTCCCACCCACAGGGCTTAGCCATGTTCGGGTGTGGCCTGGATGGAGCCTTGGCTAAGTCTGCTTCCTCTTTACATAAGGGTTTTGTGTGATGTGTGGCTCATGGGACTTCCTTCCTCATTGACTTATGTGACGCTGAGACAAACTCTTTCCCTGCCTGCACTCCCAGTGGTTGTCAGCATATAAGAACCCACTAGAGCTTGAAGTGGCACACTTAATTTCTTTGTATTTGATGAACTATATCAATTTCTTTGTTGGTATTACGTGGAGGTAGAGAACTAGCACTATTAGTTGCACTGTTGCAGGAAGTAGTGGCCCGTAAAAGCTAAGTCCAACCAAAATTATACCCCAGTCTTTGGTGGATGCCGAAGAGTTAAAACTCCTGAGAATTTTTTGTATTTCTGAGGGACTCTATTATAAAGATCTCTGCCATTGTGTTTCTGGGACAGCACAGAAGCTATGGCCATAGGGAATCCTATTCCCTGTACTGTTTTTTTTTTTTTTATTGTTTTAGAAGCACAGGTAGTGCTAGAACATGCAAAGGTAGGGGTATACCCAGAACTTCCAGATGTACAGACACAGTTAAGGAAAATAAGCCAGGGAGATCTCACTGTTGTAAGACATGTACGAAACCATGGGTTGACTAAGCCCTCCACCGTACCACCTATAACTAAAGCCTGCCACAGACATCAAAATTCTGCTGGCTTATCTATCCATCCTTCTATGGGCAGGCTGGTTGTGTTAAAGTCGATCTATCGGTCAACTTCAGAACAACCAGCCTGTCAGGGTTTTTTCATATAAATACAGCTGCCAGCTATAGCTAGAAGCAGTAATCATTGTATTCTGACACCAGGGAAACCTTCTGCTGTCAAAATACAATAGCGCACTGACTGTCTTGATGGAGAATCTTTTCTTTTCTTAAACCTGTGCTTGAAGAAAATAAAATTTAATAATGTATGGCCAGCTTTAATACCACCTTTTAATGAAATGGCCTTTTAAAATTAATCTGCCATTAATATAAAAATATTTATTTAGGATGTTTTTGGGTTCATCGGTCTGCTAATAAGAAATTATTTTTTCTGACTGAATTAACTAAATAACTTGCATCATGAAGATTTGGTTTGATACTCTGCAACATATATAAATTATATTTGTACTGTCTTTTTTTGTCCATCCTGTTCTATTTTTATTTATTTTTTTCATAATCTTGATTGCAAGACATTATACATCAGTAAATCTATATAATTTTCTGAAATAAATAGTAATTAAAATCAACCATTACACTTTGTAATTTTGTTTACACTTTTATTTACTGTGTCGTGTGCAAAATTCCAGATCCCAGGGAATATAATTAAACTTTATAAAACCGAATTTGAATTATTGGGTTTAAAAGCGTTAGTATTTGAAGAAACTCTATAAACAACTTAAAAATTCCAGGTACAAGCATAGAAAAGTAAACAAAAGGTTAAATGCTTACTTGAAGTGTTTTCCTTTACCATAAATTACTTTTCATTCAATTGCTTTAGAACTTATCAAGTTTGACTAGTCAAGTACCTAGCAAATCCTCTTCCCTCCTGCCATGTCATAACCCTCTCCTCTTTAGGGATTGTCTACTGTCTTTGTTGACCCATCATCTCTACCTCTCCACTGACCTCTTTATATCTAACTTTATGTAACCTTATATTATATGTAGCCTTATATGTCGCATAAGTGAAGGGGAATACTATAGAGTGTACTTTGAGTGACAGCACTAATTCTGCTGGAGCTACTGACATCACATCCAAGATGTTGGCACCCAGCAGCAGTTTCAGGGCTTTTGGAGCTCTATACAAGGAAAACTATTTAAAGCGGTGTTCCAGCTGTTTTTTTATTTTTTTAACAGTCAGCAACTACAAACACTATAGCTGCTGACTTTTAATAAGGGCACTTACCTGTCCAGCGAGCCTGCGATGTTGGCCACCCAAGGCCGATCTATCCATCTGATTGGGCGCCGGCGCCACCATCCTAACTAAGGGAAACAGGCAGTGGAGCCTTGCGGCTTCACTGCCAGTTTTCTACTGCGCATGCGCAAGTCGCACGGCGCTTTGTGAATGGCCCTGTCATCTTCTGGGACACATACAGGTCCCAGAAGACAACGGGGCAGTTTGCCGAAGAGTAGGAAGTAACGGAACAGCTCCGCGGAATAGGAAGAGGCAGATTAGGAAGATTGCCTAGCAACAGGCGTTTCTGGTAAGTAAAACATTTTTTTTTTCAAATTTTTTTTTGTAGATTTTTGGAGAATGTTAATGTAATTTTTTTATTTTAGGGTGGACCTCCGCTTTAAGGTAAATCATAAGCATCAAATATGTAAATGCACATACAGAATAAGCTTATGAAAAGATTGTTGTTGACATGAATAGTCTAGTGACAGGATCTCTTTAATAATGGCCACTAAGGTCATTACTAAATTCTAAAATCAGCAAAATCAGTTATAAACAGATATATTTGGTATGCACCAACAGACCGAAAAACTGTTGTCTGCCGATGTAAGCTTAGTATTGCTCAGTAAAACAAAAGGGAAATAGGCCTAATGCAGTGATTTCCAACAATTGGAAAACTTTCTCAAAGTGTTAGTGGTTTGTTAATACCATGTAAACACTTTGTGAGATATTCCTGAAAACATGAGTTGATATTACATTCATATGTAATTAGAAACCAAGACAATTTATCTGTGGCCAAAACTGGCAGATGTGTATTTATTAGCTGGTCATTTCAGTGAGTCATATTTCTACAATTCTTAATAAACACAGGCTTACTGGGTGAAATATGTGCTAGTGATTCACTATGAGTCACAATATTCCATTTCTACAATGTGCTGGGTAACAGAGGAACGGTTAATATGAAAGTATGTCATTTCATATTTAATATACTCAAGTCCACTGAAACTCATTTGAGTCATTGACTTTTTTTTAAATGAATCATTGTTTTTACATTTACAAGTACTACCGTTAAATATTACATTACATCATCATCTTGAGTTTATGTAAATAAGAATTAACCCAAGAAATTGGCTACTAGACATAATCGGCCTTATTCAATAAAATGCTTCAATAATAAAGAGTTCTTTTGCTTAGTAAAAACTTCTAAGAGTGGTAACCCATAGTAAGAAGTCACAATTCATTCATTCATTCACAATTACCTATGCTGAAGTTATACCAGAACAATGTTGATTCTGATTGGTTGCTATGCATTACTGCATTTAAGTATTAGAACTTTAACTATCTCAATAGCAGGCACTTTCACCCGCTTCTTGCTCAGGCCATTTTTCAGTTTTCAGTGCTGTCACACTTTGAATGAATGTTACTCATGCACCACTCTACCCAAATTAAGTTTTCATATTTTTTTGAGAAAGATAGCGCTTTCTTTTGGTGGTATTTAATCACCACTATTTTTTATTTTTTCTTTGCTATATTAATTAAAAAAAAACACAAATTAAAAAAAACATATTTTTCTTAGTTTCAGTTATACAATATTGCAAATAAATAAGTTTCCTTTACAAATTTAGGCCAAAATGTAAGCTGCTACATTTCTTTGTAAAAAATAACCCAAATCAGTGTATAATAATTAGTCTGTGTCAAAGTTATGGAGTCTACAAACTATGATATATATATTTGAATAAATCCTGATGTACTGGCTGCCTATTTAACCACTTGCCGACCATTGGCAAAATGTTTCGTTCCTGCGAATCGCCGTATAGGTACATCTGTACCCTTTAAGGGCAATAGCAGGGGAACCCGATGCACACTGCCGGCGGGCAAGATCGCCGCCGGCCACCTGCGATCGCATGCACAAGAGCAGGAACAGGGATTTCTGTGTGTAAACACAGAAATCCCTGTTCTGTCAGGGGAGAGGAGACATATTGTTTGTTCCTGCTAAGTTATTAACAAAGAAATGTCTCCTCCCCCAGTCAATCCTATCCCCATACAGTTAGAAACACTAACTAGGGAACACATTTAACCCCTTGATCGCCCCTGTTGTTAACCCCTTCCCTGCCAGTGACATTTATTCAGTAATCAATGCATTTTTATAGCACTGATCGGGATATAAATGTCAAAGGTCCCAAAAATGTGTCAAAAGTGTCCGATCTGTCCGCCGCAATGTCGCAGTACTGATAAAAATCGCAGATCACTGCCATTACTATTAAAAAAAAAATCTAAAAATGCCATAAATATTTCCCATAGTTTGTAGGCGCTATAACTTTTGCTCAAACCAATCAATATACGCTTATTGCAATTTTTTACCAAAGGTATGTAGAAGAATATATATTGGACTAAACTGAGCAAGAAATTTGTTTTTTAAAAACGTTTTTGGGGATATTTATTATAGCAAAATGTAAAAAATATAGTTTTTTTTTCATAATTGTCGCTCTTTTTTTTGTTTATAGGGCAAAAAACATAAACCGCAGAAGTGATCAAATACCACCAAAAGAAAGCTCTATTTGTGTGAAAAAAAGGACATCATGTTTGGGTTCAGCATCACACGATCGCGCAATTGTCAGTTAAAGTGACGCAGCGCCGTATTGCAAAAAATGGCCTGGTCATTAAGCAGCCAAATCCTCCAGTCTGTAAGTGGTTAAAGGGGTTGTAAAGGTTTTTTGCTTTTTTTAAATAACAAACATGTCATACTTACCTCCTCTGTGCAAGGGTTTTGCACAAAGGGGCTAAATTTAGACAGGATCCCATTTACTTACCAGCATGTCTTTAGAGTGTGAGAGGAAACCCACACAGGCACAGGGAGAACATGCAAACTCCAGGCAGATGATGTTGTGGTTGAGATTCGAACCAGCTACCCATTTTGCTGCTAGGTGAAAGGGCTAACCACTACACCACCATGTTGTGTATTCATGTACACATTAATACAATAATTATAAAATTATTAAAAATTCATAAAATAAAAAAACAGTGTCCATAAACCACAAAATAAATTTGTGCAAGATGTATGGTGAATGATAAGTCAATGATTTTCTATCGTGATAAAAGACTCCACTTCTGTGATTCACTTAAATCCACACTTGTAGATAAAAAACGGTGTAGTGCACCTCCACCTCCACTTATCACCTCAGTGCTCACAGAACTCTAACCTTCATAAATACTCAAATGTTCCTTATAGTTAATCCCAGTAGATGATCTGATCACCCTCAGTTCCAAGTATACTCCTTTTCCCTTATCTTTCCAGGGACAGTATGTGTACCGGAAGGCGGAGCCCTGTGCTGATTGGAGGAAATCAGCACAGAGCTCCACCTTCCTGTACACAGACTGTTCCTAAGCTGGTTAAAGTGGGTCTCTCTAGATGATGGGGGAGGATGAAGATGCTTACCCCCCCTCATTATTCTGGAGGTGTCAGGGGTGGAGTATGTGCGATCAAGTTCACTTGGGAGGATAAGGAGAACACTTGGAACTGAGGGTGATCAGATCATCTACCGCTATAAGGCACATTTGAGTATTTATGAAGGTGATATTTCTGTGAGCACTGAGGTAATAAGTGGAGATGGAAGTACACTACATAGTATTTTTACACACTACAAGTGTGGATTTAAGTGCATCATAGAAGTGGAGTCCTTTATCACAATTGAAAATCATTGACTTATCTCTTACCATACACCTAGCACTGATTTATTTTGTGGTTTAAGGACGCTGTTGTTTTATTTTATGAATTTTGAATAATTTTATAATTTTTGTATTTATGTGTATGGTAGATTATGGATATGGTTATTTCATGTTAATTCGTAGATTGACTGCGCAACTCCAATAACATTGATATAAAATGCAGCTACCTTCTAATATTAAACACCTTTTTGTTGGTTATTACATTTATACATTTTTATTATTTATTGATAATGAGTCTTTTACCACAAGTTTTTGTACAATGCAAGAAAGAAATTTAAAATACATTTTTTTACACATACTTTAGAATTACACCCCAAAACACATTCTGTAACTCCTTCCAAGAGTGGTGAAACCACACATGTGAGACTTTTTCACAGCCTAGCCACGCAGAGGGGCCCAAAATCCAAGAAGCACCTCTAAGTTTTCTAGGGGCATAAACTACGCATTGCATGCCAATGCTGAGCCTATCATCTACTAGGACCCCCAGGTCCTTTTCCATCCTAGATTCCCCCAGAGTTTCTCCCCCCAGTGTATAGATTGCATTCATATTTTTGCCACCCAAATGCATTATTTTAAAATTTTCTACATAGAAACTCATTTGCCATGTAGTTGTAAACCCATTAATTTGTTCAGATCTTTTTGCAAGGTTTCCACATCCTGCAGAGAAGTTATTGCCCTGCTTAGCTTAGTATCATCTGTAAATACAGAGATTGAACTGTTTACCCCATCCTCCAGGTCATTTATGAACAAATTAAACAGGATTGGTCCCAGCACAGAACCCTGGGGGACCACACTACCCACCCCTGACCATTCTGAGTACTCCCCATTTATCATCACCCTCTGAACTCTCCCTTGTAGCCAGTTTTCAATCCATGTACTCATCCTATGGTCCATGCCAACAGACCCTATTTTGTACAGTAAACGTTTATGGGGAACTGTGTCAAATGCTTTTGCAAAATCCAGATGGCAACTCGCCTCCTCATGAAAGGTTAATAGATTGGTTTGGCAAGAACAATTCTTTATGAATCCATGCTGATTAGTGCTAATGATACCTTTCTCATACTAAAATCTTGTATATAGTCCCTTATTATCCCCTCCAAGAGTTTACATACTATTAATGTTAGGCTAACTGGTCTGTAATTCCCAGGTATGTATTTTGGGCCCTTTTTAAATATTGGTGCTACATTGGCTTTTCTCCAATCAGCTGGTACCATTCCAGTCAGTAGACTGTCAGTAGAAATTAGGAACAATGGTCAAGCAATTACTTGACTGAGTTCCCTAAGTACTCTCAAGTGCAAGCCATCTGGTCCTGTTGATTTATTAAGGTTAAGTTTCCCAAGTCTAGTTTTAATTCTGTCCTCTGTTAACCATGGAGTTGCTTCTTGTGATGTGTCATGAGGATAAACACTGCAGGTTTGGTTACTGAACCCCCCTGATTCCCTTGTGAAGACTGGGGAGAATAAATTCAGTACCTTCGTCATCTCCCCATCCTTTGTAACCAGATGTCCTTCCTCATTCTTTATGGGGCCAATATGGTCTGTCCTCCCTTTTTTACTTTTTACATACTTAAAGAATTTCTTAGGATTTTTTTGCTTTCCTCCGCTATGTGTCTTTCATGTACTATCTTAGCCGTCCTTTTGCATCCTTACATTTCTTGTTGCATTCTTTATAAAGTCTAAATGCTAATGATTATCCCTCAACCATGTATTTTTTGAAGCCTTCTCCTTTGCTTTTATATGCATTTTTACATTGGAGTTAAGCCATCCAGGACTTTTGTTCGCTCTTTTAAATTTATTACCCAATGGGATGCATTGGCTACTACTCTTATTTAATATGCTCTTAAAGCAAACCCATCTCTCCTCCGTGTTCTTGGTTCCTACGATTTTATCCCAATTTATGCTTTCTAACAAGGTTTGTTTGAAATTCTGTGTTTTTGTATTCCCCTTATGTTTCCTATTTGTGTGATTTATAATGAAGCCAATTGACCTGTGATCGCTGTTACCTAAAATTTCCCCGTATTTCCACATCCGTGATCAGGTCTGTATTGTTGGTAATCAGTAGATCCAGTAACGCTTTATTTCTAGTTGGTGCGTCTACCATCTGACCCATAAAATTGTCCTGCAAGACATTTAGGAACTGGCGAGCCTTAGATGAATGGGTGGTTCCCTCCGCCCAACTTGTCAATTTAATTAAATTTTTTCATACACAGCATGGGCATACTTAGAATTACTGCTTTTGAATATGGTGATACCACATGTGTGAGACTTTTTCAGTGTTTGGACTGATTATATAGCAGATATTGTATCCCGCGTAAAACCATCAAATCAATCAATTGTGTCAAACTGTACTGTAATAGTTTCCTCTATGCGAGTGGTCAGGGAATATAGTTTAGTGTAGTGTCACCTTTAGCAGTCCCAGTTCCTATAAGCCAAGCAAGCCTAGCTTACTGGTATGTGGCTGTCCCCAAGGATGCCATGTTCACTGGCCAGAAAGTACAGGAGGCTAAAGAAAGGAAGAACAAACGAGTTCCTGTGGTTCCAGGAGTGTGACTGTTAACAGAGGATGACTGGGACTGATGTCTCGAAGGAACATAGTCAGCCAGATGAACAAATGGGTCAGTTCAGGAGCAGACAGAGACATGGTCAGCAAAAAGGCAAAGGATTGGTTCAGACAATAGGAAAAATTATGGTCAATAAACAGGGCAGAGTTAGTACAGGTGGAAGGCAGAGGTAACACTAAGCTTGTAGTGGTGATCAGGAACACTGTTGCTGGCTTACACTGGTCTAGGGACACTGATGACTAGTGTGGCAGCAATCAGGAACACTTTTGCTGACTTACACTGGTCTGGTGATACTGGGACTGGTACAGTGACAATCAGAGACACCATTGCTGGCTTAAACTGGTGTGGTGACAATGCGACGGGTGTGGCGATTATAGGGAACACTGTTGCAGGCATACACTGGTCTGGTGATACAACAAAAACAAATAAATATTCTTGCGCACGGGTGTGTTGGCTAGGTAGTCCAAAGTTCAGAATGGACAATAACTTTCGGCCTTGCTGCCCTCCAGGATAGGGATATCCTAGTAGTCAAATGAAAAGACAGAAAAGAGAGGGTGCACCAGCCTTGTGCGTTATCCTTTGGTACATTTATTCAAAAAAACACATAATTAAAAACTACTCACAAAGGTAGAAAGAAAATCACGCTTATAACAGTCTTTGACATGTGGCAGTCTGTCCACTGCTAGCAGTCTCCAGGTCCTAGAGAGAGGACTTGCAAACATGCTGGCTGATGCATTTCGAAGGTATACCTTCTTCCTCAGGCACTGGTCTGGTGATACTGGGACCAGGGCCAGATTCCCCACAAGGCCACCGAGGCCAGGCCTTGGGGCGGCAGTGGTGCAGGGGCAGCGCCGCTTCTCTGCTGGTAACTCCCACCCGCTAGCCAGCCCGTTTTGTCGGCACCGCTGCTTATTTAACGGGGAATGATTGGGCTTGTGTATTCCCACTTCCTGGTGACTGGAACGCACCATAGGGCGGATGTGATGTCATCACCCGGAAATGATGGCCGCGTTGCCGCCCATGTCTTGCATAATTTCCGGCTAATGACATCACGTCCACCTTATTGTGTGTTCCACCGCTGCCAGGAAGTGAAAATAAACAAGCATGATCTGTCCCCATGAAAAAAACAGCTGTGCCGGCGAAACGGGCTTGCTAGTGGGCGGGAGTTTGCCGCCCCCCCTGAATGTGCCCCTGAATGTCCCTTCTTGGTCCAGACATGACAGCCCACAGACAGTGGGCATCAGGGCTTCTGTTAGAAATCATGGGGCCCCCTGGCAACGTGGCAAGTGACACCCTGCATCCGCTGACAAGTGACATGGCAAGTGACACCTGCATCAGATGACAAGTGACGTGGCAAGTGACACCCTGCATCCGCTGACAAGTGACGTGGCAAGTGACACCTGCATCCGCTGACAAGTGACACCTGCATCCGCTGACAAGTGACGTGGCAAGTGACACCCTGCATTCGCTGACAAGTGACGTGGCAAGTGACACCCTGCATCCGCTGACAAGTAACGTGGCAAGTGACACCCTGCATCCGCTGACAAGTGACGTGGCAAGTGACACCCTGCATCCGCTGACAAGTGACGTGGCAAATGATGTGGCAAGTGACACCCTGCATCCGCTGACAAGTGACGTGGCAAGTGACACCCTGCATCCGCTGACAAGTGACGTGGCAAATGACATGGCAAGTGACACCCTGTATCCGCTGACAAGTGACGTGGCAAGTGACACCCTGCATCTGCTGACACGTGACGTGGCAAGTGACAATCTGCAACATGTGGCAAGTGACAATCCGCATCTGAAGACAGGTGACGTTGGCAAGTGACATGCTCAGGCTCCGACTGATTCTGCTTATGGTGAGTTGAACTATTTTTTTTTTATATAACAATGTAATAATAGAAATATTGCACTTCAATAATTTTTTTTGCGATACGGCACTGCGTTGATTTAACTGACAATTGCGCAAATGTGATCTATTGTAGCAGTCATCGATAAAGGACGAGAATGGTGTGTGTGTGTGGGGGGGGGGGGGGGGGGGCGGCATTGAAGGAGGCCTTGGGGCGGCAAAGGGAGTAAATCCGGGCCTGACTGGGACTGGTGTGGTGGTGGTGAGGAAAACTGTTGCTTGATGCATTGGTCCAGTGTGGTGCCAATCACGAACATTGCTTCTAGCTACACTGGTCTGGTGAGACTGGCTGGTGTGGTGGTGATCAGAAAGCTGTGACTGGCTGCACTATTAGGGCTTGTTCACCCAAGGTGTTGAGGGGTGGTAATACGTTGCGCTTGAGACATGGTTTTATCATCCCTCAACCGCTATCCCCTTTAACTGCAGAGGCAGTGGCTGGGGGTATACACATGCCACGGTTGTGATGCCTTGCTTTACAGCTGTGGCAATAATTATACCCCCTGTACGACTATCAATCATGACCTATTCAAGGGAATGGGGTTGCTTGTGTGGGGTCTAACGGGTTAAACCAGGTGGTGAGGAGGCGACACAATTTCTACTCACTGTCTGTCAAATGCTCTCTTAAGAGTCATGCAAACATGTTATTGGTCACATCGATCACATAGTATCTGAGCCAATCCCAGGGGCCTAATACTAAGAACTGTGATCCTCTGTGTTCGGCGGACATGGCAGTCACAGATCACTCTGCTGTACACACCAAAGGCGTGCGCATGAGGTGTGCGAGTGGGAGGACATATGGGTACCTCCTCCTGCAACCACAAAGCATCTGCCTAGCTATTTATATATATTGTTCAGGCAGAAGGTGTTTAAATCCAATTGAACTCTCAGTTTAAAACAAAGAAATACATTCTAGGTGTAGTAAAACAAAAAGGTATGCAAAGTCCTACAGTACATTTTCTTTAAAATGATCCACAGCATGTAGAAAATGTAGAAAAGCATGTCCCCTTTCAACACACTGCAGAACGGGGCCCTTGCTCTCTGTGTGGAAGCAGTAATCTGTCTGCAGAGGTCTGACTTGCCCCCTTCTAAGTAAGAGATAGAACTCTCCAATCAACAAAGATTGGGAATGTTGATGATTTCAGAGATTTAGGTCAGACCTCTGCAGTGAGACCACTGCTTCCACACAGACAGTAAGCATTGTTTTCTGCAGAATGCTGGCAGGGAACAGACTTTATTACTTTCTAAAGAAAATGAACTGTAAGACTTTGAACACCTTTTCTTAAAATGCACCTGTAATGTAATATATTTAGCTGATTTTAATTGAAAATTCTATTGCACTTTAAGGAACAGAACGTTGTTGAGAACACTTGATCAGAATCATCTAAAGAAGGGCTGTTTTTTTTTAGCAGTCAATTGGATTATTCTTGTAATGCTTTTTTGTGTAGAATCAAAATTGAGGGAGAGAATCTGAGAGTTCAGAGGCTTCATACTTGGAAGCAAATAGTTGTTTCTATGTCTAGTAGTTCTTCAGCTTTAAAACAAGGCTTATAAAAGTGTATGATGAAGAGGTAACTAAACAAAGGATTGGGTTGTTTCTATGTCTAGTAGTTCTTCAGCAAATTAAAATTTTTTTAATGTAAAGGGTTCCATCGAACCATAGGGTTCCTCCAGAGGTTGCTAGGGGTTCCTTGAGCAATGAGTAATTTCTGCAAGGCTTATAAAAGTGTATGATGAACGTTGTAGATATAGTAATCTTTAGCAGGGGTTCCCTGGGATGGAAAAGTTAATTTAAGGGTTCCTCTGTGTTAAAAAGGTTGAGAAAGGCTGGTCTATGGGTTCCGGACTGCATAGGTTTCCTGGACTTGTATTAGTAGGACTTACACATAGTTCATTAGCTTCTAGTGAGCTGCCTTCAACCAAATAGCCACACTAAACTCTTACTCAAAATACTTA
Source organism: Lithobates sylvaticus (assembly GCA_028564925.1). NCBI lineage: Eukaryota > Metazoa > Chordata > Amphibia > Anura > Ranidae > Lithobates > Lithobates sylvaticus. The sequence continues at coordinate 314,492,686 of CM053029.1, read as the reverse complement.
AACAGACCAGAGTCTAATGTTGCACCATTACACCTTCTCAATATATTTCTTCTTTAACAGACAGGTTTTCAGAAAAAGAGCTCAGCCAAGACAGCCTGTAGCAGAGTTTCTCAAACAGGGTTCCATCGAACCATAGGGTTCCTCCAGAGGTTGCTAGGGGTTCCTTGAGCAATGAGTAATTTCTGCTGATACCATTGATCTTTTAATCTATTTGTAAGGTGGTCATTCTTCCTAATGTCCACAAGAATGTACACATTCTTCATCACACTAATGTATCATGAGTTGTAGATATAGTAATCTTTAGCAGGGGTTCCCTGGGATGGAAAAGTTAATTTAAGGGTTCCTCTGTGTTAAAAAGGTTGAGAAAGGCTGGTCTATGGAGTTGATTTACTAAACGCAAAGAGACTGTTCACTTTGCAAGGGATAATATACTCTGTAAGGGAATTTTCCCCAGAGCTTGGTGAATGTGGTGAAATTTTGTTTTGTAATAAAATACTAAATCCCGTGCAACGAAAAGTGAATTTAGTTACTAGAAGCGCAACTCTTATAACAGAGTAGACAGTTTTTCCTTTACAATGGTTTTGTATTGTCTACATTTCTCTTCTCAATAATACTTTTGGGTTGTCAGCACTGGAAGACCCTGACCCATAAAAAAGCATGTTTGCCCCTTTATTAACAAAATAAAAAAAAAAATCCAAATACCACAACCACTAACACTGTAATTTAACAGCTGTTTTCCTGCATACCTACATCATATTACCCTTTAGCATTTAATTTGGTTATATTTAAAGTATTAATATCACATCTCATATTTAAGTTAATCTACAACGGATTTTCTCCTGCTGATTTATAATGCTAGATGGATGTTTTCCTAGAAATTTCCTGTTTCATTTACTCGAAAGGATTTTAATGCCACCAGCATCCAGCCTGTTAATTAATGGAACACTTCCATAATATTGTATGATTAATAAATCATGAGAGGAAGTCTGTTGCTTTATAAAACTTACAGATACTTCAGGAAATCCCAGCACATCGACTGCAAGTGCTTGTTAACTAAGAGAAGGTCAGACATATAATTGTTTGCAGATCAACAATGTATGTTGTAACAAATCTCCAATTTCTTTAGCAGCCTTTTGACCTTCTCTCATAACAATGGTAGATGCATTTTATGGATTGTACAACCATGAAAGTTAAATGACCAAAGGCTGACCCACAGCAGATAAATGAAAGCATAGAAAAAGTGTCACATTCTTTTATTATGAATTAATATTTTTAAAGGGGAATTCCGGCTTTCTGTTTTCTTACATCTGATTCCTCCCTCTTTAGCTAGGACACTGAATTCAGCCAAACATGTCCAAGAGGCATACATTGAATAAAAATAAAAATTTGTTTCAAGTTTTATGAAAAATATGAAAAGAGTACCTGATATTTGGTAACCCCTCCTCAAATATTAGTTTATTTGGAATTATTAGATTGATTATCTAATCCGCCTATTGATCATGGACATGTGATGGGTGAATCATGACCCGTTGTGCCACCAGATCCTCACAATAAATGTCAATTCTCAGACTTTAGATCAGAGCAGCAATAAGAGCACAGCGTCCTGGGCACCTCCTTGACTCTAGTGTCAAAAATGTGAGGATTGTCTTCATTCTGCCAAGTGTGCTATATAAGGTCTGGTAAGGGAATTTTACAGAGAAAGGGACAAATGTGTGCTTGGGGAGTAGATGGTTGTACTGGAAGGGATATTTCTGACTGTGCTCATGGAGGAATCATTAAGTTTTTTTCCGTAATGTATGGCTTGCCTAGAAATATTTCCAGTTCCACAATATTTCTGTGTGCCTTCATTCATAGAACTCCCATTGCAGCAATGCTAGCAAGTGAAATAAATTGCAAAAAAGACACAAAAAAAAAGCTAACTTGAGGTTCTAAATATTTCAAATGATAAATATTTAACACATTAGTTAAAGTGGAAGTTGAGCCTAAATCTCTAAATCTATTTGCAGCCACAATCTAAAGCCCCATACACACGGTCGGACAATCCGCGGACCAGGTCCGTCGGACCATGTCCGTCATACTTTGTCGGATGTTGGTTTTGCGTACACACGGTCGGACAAAGTTGTCGGAAAATCCGATCATTCTGAACGTGGTGACGTTTGTTGCCTACGACGGGACTACGTAGAGGCTAGTAGCCAATAGCTTTGGTCTTGTAATGTGATCTGAGCATGCGTTGCACTTTGTCCGGTCGGACAACCGTACACACGATCGGATTTGGTGTGATCGGACCGTGTTGACGGCAAAGATTTCCAGCAGGAGATAAGACTTTGTCCGTCGGTCAAACCGACGAACATTGTCCGATGGTGCATACACACGGTCTGATTTTTCAACAACCTTGTCCGATCGGACAGAATCCATGAAAAAGTCCGACCGTGTGTATGGGGCTTAAGACTAACCTATCTAGCCCTGTAACGCAAAAGTTGCTATGGGAAGTGACATCACCCATAGAGTTACTTTGGGGCTTCCATTGTCGGCTGCCTCTTCTGCACCCACCTACATAGAGAAGTCACCGCTGATAGATAAGCATGAGACCAGACCGGAGTGGCTTCAGAAAAGGTATGTATATCGATTTTTGCTTTACAGGTACACAAGGTCGGACATTTCGACGACAAAATCCATCAGATGGCCCAAACTTGTCTTGCATACACACGGTCACACAAAGTTGTCGGAAAATCCAATCGCTCAGAACGCGGTGACGTAAAACACGTACAATGGGACTATAAAGAGGCCAGTAGCCATTAACTTTCATGGCGTAATTTATTCTGAGCATGCATAGCACTTTGTCTGTCGGAATTGTCTACACACGATCGGAAAAAGTGAGATCAGATTTTGTTGTTGGAAAATTTTAGATACAGCTCTCAAACTTTTTCTGTTGGAAATTCCGGCGGAAAAAGTCTGATAGAGCCCACACACGATCGGATTTCCCGTGTGTACCGGGCATTAGATTGTGACTGCAATTAGATTTAGAGATTTTAGCTTTAGGCTGAACTTTTACTTTAACCAGTGTATGTTCTTTTATTGAATTGACTAATTTTAATAAATAAATCCCACATAAGTTATTTTAAGGTGAAAATTGATGCAGTACTTCCAGTATCTCTTGGCCACTATGTGTCATCCTTGGATAATGGCTCCAATAATGGGATAAAACACAAGGAAGGTCTTATTTGTATGAGATCAGAATAGATAGTTCAGTTCTTTTAACACAAATGTTATTTCTGATAGTTTTACTTTTACAACCAGTCAAGCACAACACATGTAAACAACAATGCTTTCAAAACTAAAAGTCCATATATCCCAAAAAACTAAATATGCAACTAAATCCCCAGTGTCCAACACACAGTGCTCTGTGCTTCACTATAATATGCAAATCTTCTTTGTAACATGTGTTCATTAGGGATGAGCCGAACACCCCCGGGTTCGGTTCGCACCAGAACCTTCGAACGGACCGAAAGTTTGCGCGAATTTTCGAACCCTATACGTTATAATGGACGCGAACGTTCGAAATCAAAAGTGCTAATTACAACGGCCAATATGCATGTTAATGTCATAAAACAGGTTTGGGGACCCGGGTCCTGCCCCAGGGGACATATATCAATGCAAAAAGAACTTTTAAAAACTAACGTTTTTTCGGGAGCAGTCATTTTAATGATGCATAAAGTGAAAAAAAAAAAGTGAAATTTTCCTTTAAATATGGTACCTGGGGGGTGTCTAAAGTATGCCTGTGAAGTGGCATGTGTTTCCCGTGTTTAGAACTGTCCTTGCACAAAATGTCATTTGTAAAGGAAAAAAAGAAGCCATTTAAAACCACTTGCGGCTTTAGGTTTGTTCTTAAGTAGAATCTGAACAGGTACATTATGAAGTGTAGCTCCATCCCAAAAAAATCTATTTTTAAGCTTTTTGGAGAACATAGGGAGGGGTTATCACCCCTGTAACATTTGCTGTCTTTGTACATCTGTTCAGAACATGTCACCTCACTTTCCGTCCCAATGACAAATGTTTTTGGAAAAAGTGGGGTTTTAATTGAAACAAGGATTGGTGATAAAGTATCAGTAGAGAGGAGATACCTTTTTCCCAAATTAAATCTAACAGGATAGAATTTCCCTTCCTAGGGGTAGATTTCCTCTCACTTCCTGTTTTCTCTTTCCATTTGCAAGTAGGAGTCGTTTGTAAGTTGGATGTATGAAAGTAGGGGCCTGGCGTATATACTCTGCAGAAATTTGCCCTATTAGATGTTGGTGTAGCCACAAGACTGGTGGGCACAGGAATGGGCCCTGCTGTGAGTTAATAGATCAAGATTTGTAATTGCATGCACCTGTTGAACAGGGCAGAAAAATTGGGGGTGGTGGTGGTGGTGGTGGACGGTGTTGCCACAAGACTGTAAGCTCTCACAGTTACTCTTGGTGGGCGCAGGAATGGGCCCTGCTGTGAGTTATTAGATCAAGATTTGTAATTGCAAGCACCTGATGAACAGGGCAGAAAAATTGGGCCTTTGGCGGTGGTGGTGGACGGTGTTGCCACAAGACTGTAGGCCCTCATAGTTACTCTTGGTGGGCGCAGGAATGGGCCCTGCTGTGAACTATTAGATCAAGATTTGTAATTACCCGCCCCTGTTAAACAGGGGCTGAAAAATTGTGCCTTAGGCACTGGTGCTGGTGCCACAACACTGCAACCCCTCACAGATACTGTACTTGGAGCACAGCAGTCACACGTGTTGCGAAGCATTTTTTAAAAAAATTGTAAGTACACGCCCCTGTTAAACAGGGGCTGAAAAATTGTGCCTTAGGCACTGGTGCTGGTGCCACAACACTGCAACCCCTCACAGATACTGTACTTGGAGCACAGTGTTGCGAAGCATTTTTTTATAAAAATTGTATGTACACGCCCCTGTTAAACAGGGGCTGAAAAATTGTGCCTTAGGCACTGGTGTGGTGCCACAACACTGCAACCCCTCACAGATACTGTACTTGGAGCACAGCAGTCACACGTGTTGCGAAGCATTTTTTTAAAAAATTGTAAGTACACGCCCCTGTTAAACAGGGGCTGAAAAATTGTGCCTTAGGCACTGGTGCTGGTGCCACAACACTGCAACCCCTCACAGATACTGTACTTGGAGCACAGTGTTGCGAAGCATTTTTTTTATAAAAATTGTATGTACACGCCCCTGTTAAACAGGGGCTGAAAAATTGTGCCTTAGGCACTGGTGTGGTGGCATGGATCATTGAGGAGGAGGAAGAGGATAGTCAGTGAACATAAGAGGACAGTCACTCAGCATCAGCATAGGCAGTCTTGAAGGGATGTGATGTGACATTAAAAATTATTCGGTTATATCCGCCTCAGGTGCCTGGTAGCTGGTGGTGATCCAAGACTGATTCATTTTGATGAAGGTCAGTCGATCAACCGAGGCGGTGGACAGGCGCACCCTATGATCAGTCACAAATCCTCCAGCAGCACTGAATGTGCGTTCGGACAGAACGCTGGAGGCAGGACAGGCCAGTAGCTCAATTGCATACTGTGCAAGCTCTGGCCAGTGATCCATCCTCAGGACCCAGTAAGCCAGAGGATTTTCGGTGGGAAAGGTGTCCAAGTCTGACCTTGCCCCAAGGTATTCCTGCACCATGTATATCAGACGCTGGCGATGGTTGCTGGAACCGATCATACCTTGGGGCTGCGGACTAAAAAATTGTCTGAACGCATCGGTCAGACGTCCACCTTCCCCACCGCTCCTTCTGCTACTGACCGAAGCCTCAGCTACTCGTCGCCCAGGACCAGGAGTTTGTAGCCTCCCAGTTTCTGGGAACGCGTTGCACAGACCTTTCTGCAAGGCCTCCCTGAGATGTCTCATCCTCTGCTCCCTCTGCGACGGCAAGATAAGGTCCGCAACCTTACCCTTGTACCGCGGATCAAGGAGAGTGGCCAGCCAGTAATGGTCCCTCTCCTTGATCCGAAGAACACGAGGATCCTTCCGCAGGCTTTGCAGGATCAGGGAGGCCATGCAGCGTAGGTTAGCTGAGGCATTCGGTCCGGAGTCTTCTGGGTCACTGAGGATGACATGATCGCCAGCCACCTCCTCCCAGCCACGTACAAGTCCACTGGTTTGTTGGGACTGTACATCATCCCTAAAAGACTGCTGCTGCTGATGCTGAGTGCCAGGCTCCACCTCCATGCTCACACAATCCTCCTCCTCCTCCTCCTCCTCCTCCTCCTCATCCTCTTCCTGTGTGATGGGTGGGACAGGAGGAACACTGTCCGGATAAAGGGGGCCTTGAGAGGCAAGGAAGTCCTCCTCTTCCTGCCTCTGTTCTGCCTCAAGTGCCCTGTCCATTATCCCACGCAGCGTATGCTCCAACAGGTGGACAAGAGGGACAGTGTCACTGATGCATGCACTGTCACTGCTCACCATCCTCGTGGCCTCCTCAAATGGTGAGAGGACAGTGCATGCATCCCTGATCATGCTCCACTGACGTGGGGAAAAAAAACCAAGCTCCCCTGACCCTGTCCTGGTGCCGTAGTCGCAAAGGTACTAATTGATGGCCCTCTGCTGCGTGTGCAGTCGCTGCAGCATGGCCAACGTTGAGTTCCACCTGGTGGGCATGTCACATATTAGGCGGTTCTTGGGCAGGTTCAGCTCCTTTTGCAGCTCAGTCAGCCGAGCACTGGCATTATAAGATCGGCGGAAATGCACACAGACTTTCCTGGCCTGCCTCAGGACATCCTGTAAGCCTGGGAACCTGCCCAAGAACCGCTGCACCACCAGGTTGAGGACGTGAGCCATGCAGGGCACATGGGTGAGCTGCCCCTGTCGCAGGGCGGAGAGGAGGTTGGTGCCATTGTCAGAAACGACCATTCCTGGCTTAAGCTGACGTGGCGTCAACCACCTCTCGGCCTGCCCCTGCAGAGCTGCCAGAACCTCTGGCCCAGTGTGGCTCCTGTCCCCCAAACACACCAGCGCAAGCACGGCATGGCATCTTTTTGCCTGCGTACTTGCGTAGCCCCTTGTACGCCTACGGAGCACCGCTGGTTCCAAGGACAGAGCACTGGAGGAAGAAGAAGAGGAGGGGGTGGAGGAGAGAGGTGTGTCACAACCAGTAGCAGTAGTAGCGTTTTGGAGGCGTGGTGGCGGAACAACCTCCAACACTACTGCACCTTGTCCTGCATCCCTCCCAGCTGCCAATAGAGTGACCCAATGGGCCGTGAAAGAAAGGTACCGTCCCTGTCCATGCCTGCTGGACCATGAGTCAGCGGTAATATGCACCTTACCGCTGACCGCCCTGTCCAGCGAGGCATGGACATTGCCCTCCACATGCCGGTAGAGAGACGGAATCGCCTTCCGTGAGAAAAAGTGGCGTTTGGGAACCTGCCACTGAGGAACCGCACATTGAACAAACTCACGGAAGGGGGCCGAGTCTACCAACTGAAAAGGCAGCAGTTGAAGTGCTAGCAATTTAGCCAGGCTAGCATTCAACCGCTGGGCATGTGGATGGCTGGGAGTGTACTTCTTTCTACGGTCCAGCAGCTGGGGCAGGGAAATTTGCCTGCTGCAATCGGACGTCGGTGTACTGCAAGTACTTGGTTGTGACACACCTAATTCTACACCTTCAGTCCTCTCAGAGCAGCTTTCAGAGAGGACTGAAGGTGTAGTGGGGATGGAGATCCCAGCTGAGGAGGAGCAAGGAAAGGTCCGCTTAGTTCTTTGGTGTGGGTCTTTTATGTGTGCCTGCCAACGAGCTGCATGGCAGGTCGCCATATGTCTGGTCATGCTTGTGGTGCCCAAGCGGCTGATGTTTTGGCCACGCGAGATACGCTTGAGACAAATATTGCAAATAGCAGTGGTGCGATCTGCTGCACTCGTCTCAAAAAAGGCCCACACCAAAGAACTTTTCTGATAACGTGCAGAGGCAGCGCCCTGCACAGGCGGAGCTCTGCGGTGTTGTACAGTTGCTGTGCTGGCCTCTACCTGGCCTCCAGGGGGCACCCTGCCTCGTTGGACATGTGACGCCGCATCCTCCTCCTCCTCGTCCTCCTCCTCATCCTCTCTCCCTTCAGGCACCCACGTGGAGTCAGTGACCTCATCATCCCCTCCCTCTTCACCACTAGAGCAAACCTGGCAGTAAGCTGCAGCTGGTGGAACAGTACTGCCAGATTCCTCAAGCTGGGTATCATGAATGAATGAATGAATGAATGACTTGTATAGCGCAACCTATGCGAACTGAATCGCCTCAGGGCCTTCATCATCCGAGCCTTCGAATCGTTGGGCATCCTCCTGGAGCATGTACCAAACACTGTGCTCAAAGAGTTCGGGGGACTCCTCAGGAGGACATGGTGGGTCTAGGGAAGGGGTGGCTGATGATGCTCTGCCAGTACCCTGAGCCTGGGTGAGAGAGGATGAGGAGGATGAGGAGGGCTTGGTCATCCATTCTACCAAGCCTTCAGCATGATGCGGCTCCACATGTCCAGCTGCCGAAAACAAAGACGCGCGTGTCCCATGGCCACGTGCTGATGACGATGCACGACCACGTCCACGTCCACGGCCACGTCCACTAGAAACAGAGCCTGCCTGCCCTGTGTTCTTGGCTCTGCACGCTCTGCCTCCCCTTGGCGGTCTTCCAGCCATTGTAGTCGGTAGTCCTGTGGGTGCTGCTGAGAAGAATATATAGGAGCTCTGTGTGATGCCACTAACACACTAGAAGTCCTGTGGGTGCTGCTGAGAAGAAAATATAGGAGCTCTGTGTGATGCCACTAACACACTAGAAGTCCTATGGGTGCTTCTGCAAAGAAAATAGAGGAGCTCTGTGTGATGCCACTAACACACTAGAAGTCCTATGGGTGCTTCTGCAAAGAAAATAGAGGAGCTCTGTGTGATGCCACTAACACACTAGAAGTCCTGTGGGTGCTGCTGAGAAGAAAATATAGGAGCTCTGTGTGATGCCACTAACACACTAGAAGTCCTATGGGTGCTTCTGCAAAGAAAATAGAGGAGCTCTGTGTGATGCCACTAACACACTAGAAGTCCTGTGGGTGCTGCTGAGAAGAAAATAGAGGAGCTCTGTGTGATGGGACTAACACACTTCAAGTCCTATAGGTGCTTCTGGGAACAAAATATATGATCTCTGTGTGATGGGACTAACACACTTCAAGTCCTATAGGTGCCTCTGGGAAGAAAATATAGGTCTGTGTGATGGGACTAACACACTTCAAGTCCTATAGGTGCTTCTGGGAACAAAATATATGATCTCTGTGTGATTGGACTAACACACTTCAAGTCCTATAGGTGCTTCTGGGATCAAAATATATGATCTCTGTGTGATGGGACTAACACACTTCAAGTCCTATAGGTGCTTCTGGGAACAAAATATATGATCTCTGTGTGATGGGACTAACACACTTCAAGTCCTATAGGTGCCTCTGGGAAGAAAATATAGGTCTGTGTGATGGGACTAACACACTTCAAGTCCTATAGGTGCTTCTGGGAACAAAATATATGATCTCTGTGTGATTGGACTAACACACTTCAAGTCCTATAGGTGCTTCTGGGAAGAAAATATATGATCTCTGTGTGATGGGACTAACACACTTCAAGTCCTATAGGTGCTTCTGGGAAGAAAATATATGATTTCTGTGTGATGGGACTAACACACTTCAAGTCCTATAGGTGCTTCTGGGAAGAAAATATATGATCTCTGTGTGATGGGACTAACACACTTCAAGTCCTATAGGTGCTTCTGGGAAGAAAATATATGATCTCTGTGTGATGGGACTAACACACTTCAAGTCCTATAGGTGCTTCTGGGAAGAAAATATATGATCTCTGTGTGATGGGACTAACACACTTCAAGTCCTATAGGTGCTTCTGGGAACAAAATATATGATCTCTGTGTGATTGGACTAACACACTTCAAGTCCTATAGGTGCTTCTGGGAAGAAAATATATGATCTCTGTGTGATGGGACTAACACACTTCAAGTCCTATAGGTGCTTCTGGGAAGAAAATATATGATCTCTGTGTGATGGGACTAACACACTTCAAGTCCTATAGGTGCTTCTGGGAAGAAAATATATGATCTCTGTGTGATGGGACTAACACACTTCAAGTCCTATAGGTGCTTCTGGGAACAAAATATAAGATCTCTGTGTGATTGGACTAACACACTTCAAGTCCTATAGGTGCCTCTGGGAAGAAAATATATGATCTCTGTGTGATGGGACTAACACACTTCAAGTCCTATAGGTGCTTCTGGGAAGAAAATATATGATCTCTGTGTGATGGGACTAACACACTTCAAGTCCTATAGGTGCTTCTGGGAAGAAAATATATGATCTCTGTGTGATTGGACTAACACACTTCAAGTCCTATAGGTGCTTCTGGGAAGAAAATATAGGTCTGTGTGATGGGACTAACACACTTCAAGTCCTATAGGTGCTTCTGGGAACAAAATATATGATCTCTGTGTGATGGGACTAACACACTTCAAGTCCTATAGGTGCTTCTGGGAACAAAATATAAGATCTCTGTGTGATTGGACTAACACGCTTCAAGTCCTATAGGTGCTTCTGGGAAGAAAATATATGATCTCTGTGTGATGGGACTAACACACTTCAAGTCCTATAGGTGCTTCTGGAAGAAAATATATGATCTCTGTGTGATGGGACTAACACACTTCAAGTCCTATAGGTGCTTCTGGGAAGAAAATATATGATCTCTGTGTGATGGGACTAACACACTTCAAGTCCTATAGGTGCTTCTGGGAACAAAATATAAGATCTCTGTGTGATTGGACTAACACACTTCAAGTCCTATAGGTGCTTCTGGGAAGAAAATATAGGTCTGTGTGATGGGACTAACACACTTCAAGTCCTATAGGTGCTTCTGGGAACAAAATATATGATCTCTGTGTGATTGGACTAACACACTTCAAGTCCTATAGGTGCTTCTGGGAAGAAAATATATGATCTCTGTGTGATGGGACTAACACACTTCAAGTCCTATAGGTGCTTCTGGGAACAAAATATATGATCTCTGTGTGATTGGACTAACACACTTCAAGTCCTATAGGTGCTTCTGGGAAGAAAATATATGATCTCTGTGTGATGGGACTAACACACTTCAAGTCCTATAGGTGCTTCTGGGAACAAAATATATGATCTCTGTGTGATTGGACTAACACACTTCAAGTCCTATAGGTGCTTCTGGGAAGAAAATATATGATCTCTGTGTGATGGGACTAACACACTTCAAGTCCTATAGGTGCTTCTGGGAAGAAAATATATGATCTCTGTGTGATGGGACTAACACACTTCAAGTCCTATAGGTGCTTCTGGGAAGAAAATATATGATCTCTGTGTGATGGGACTAACACACTTCAAGTCCTATAGGTGCTTCTGGGAAGAAAATATATGATCTCTGTGTGATGGGACTAACACACTTCAAGTCCTATAGGTGCTTCTGGGAACAAAATATAAGATCTCTGTGTGATTGGACTAACACACTTCAAGTCCTATAGGTGCTTCTGGGAAGAAAATATAGGTCTGTGTGATGGGACTAACACACTTCAAGTCCTATAGGTGCTTCTGGGAACAAAATATATGATCTCTGTGTGATTGGACTAACACACTTCAAGTCCTATAGGTGCTTCTGGGAACAAAATATATGATCTCTGTGTGATTGGACTAACACACTTTAAGTCCTATAGGTGCTTCTGGGAACAAAATATATGATCCCTGTGTGATTGGACTAACACACTTCAAGTCCTATAGGTGCTTCTGGGAACAAAATATAGGAGCTCTGCCTGCCTGCCAGGAACACACTACAATTCCTATAGGTGCTTCTGGGAACAAAATATAGGAGCTCTGCCTGCCTGCCAGGAACACACTACAAGTCCTATAGGTGCTTCTGGGAACAAAATATAGGAGCTCTGCCTGCCTGCCACGAACACACTACAAGTCCTATAGGTGCTTCTGGGAACAAAATATAGGAGCTCTGCCTGCCTGCCAGGAACACACTACAAGTCCTATAGGTGCTTCTGGGAACAAAATATAGGAGCTCTGCCTGCCTGCCACGAACACACTACAAGTCCTATAGGTGCTTCTGGGAACAAAATATAGGAGCTCTGCCTGCCTGCCAGGAACACACTACAATTCCTATAGGTGCTTCTGGGAACAAAATATAGGAGCTCTGCCTGCCTGCCAGGAACACACTACAAGTCCTATAGGTGCTTCTGGGAACAAAATATAGGAGCTCTGCCTGCCTGCCACGAACACACTACAAGTCCTATAGGTGCTTCTGGGAACAAAATATAGGAGCTCTGCCTGCCTGCCAGGAACACACTACAAGTCCTATAGGTGCTTCTGGGAACAAAATATAGGAGCTCTGCCTGCCTGCCACGAACACACTACAAGTCCTATAGGTGCTTCTGGGAACAAAATATAGGAGCTCTGCCTGCCTGCCAGGAACACACTACAAGTCCTATAGGTGCTTCTGGGAACAAAATATAGGAGCTCTGCCTGCCTGCCACGAACACACTACAAGTCCTATAGGTGCTTCTGGGAACAAAATATAGGAGCTCTGCCTGCCTGCCACGAACACACTACAAGTCCTATAGGTGCTTCTGGGAACAAAATATAGGAGCTCTGCCTGCCTGCCACGAACACACTACAAGCCCCTCTTTCTAAATCAATCTAAATGAATGAATCAATCTAACTCAATCTCTCTAAGTAAATCTCTCTAACTAACTAAATCCAGCAGAGTGTCACAGATCTAGCCTGCTCTATCTGCGCCGGAACAGCATGTGACCGGCGCAGACGGCGTGGCGGCCTTTTATAGGGGGGGGCGTGTACTACAGCCCCTGAGCTGTAATTGGCTACAGGCGTCCTGCCTGTAGCCAATTATGGCTCTTCGAGTTTCCGGGGCTGTGATTGGCCAAGCATGCGGGGTCACAGTGCATGCTTGGCCAATCATCAGCCAGCAATGCACTGCGCCGGCCGCGCCGGCCGCAATGCATTGCGGGGCCGCTCGCATCACACGAACGTGATGCGAGCGGCCAAAATAGTTCTGGGCTCGCCGAGCGAGCGAACGCCCGGTGCTCGATGCGAACGTGGGTTCGCATCGAGCACCGGGCCCATCCCTAGTGTTCATCCAGGTAGCTCGCTCATCAAATATATCTGACTGATGTTACAGTCTCTGAGCATGGATCCATTCTATCCCTTGTTTTATTCTGAGGGTCAGATCCACCTCTTCTCACAAACTCCACCAAGTGTTATAAGAGACAAAAAGGCAACACCATATTGCTCTCCATTTGTAATAAATGTATTAATCCCCCGCTATTTAAAAACACTTACAAAATCACAATAAAAATGCGCATATAAAGGTATTGTCAGCCAGCTCACCACTATGGATACAATCGTAGCAGTGGCGTGCCATGAGGGACTTGGTAGGAGGGATAAGCAGAGTCTGTCACGTCACTCCACCAATGGGAGTAACCTGTTTGTATGAGGTAAGCAGGCATTGCTTCTGGTGGTGGATTAACACATGTTTAGGGTTAAGCGAACCCGAACTGTAAAGTTCGGGTCCGTACCGGACTTTTGGGTGTCCGGGACCCGGACCCGAACCCGAACTATTGGCTGTAAGTTCGGGTTCGGGTCCGGTGTTCGGCGCTGTATTGGCGCCTTTTTCACAGCTTTAGGCCAGCCGATGGATGATCGTTTTACTTGTGTGCCCTAGAAGCCATCACAGCCATGCCTACTAATGGCATGGCTGTGATTGGCCAGTGCAGCATGTGACCCAGCCTCTATATATAGCCCACACACAGCACACAGCGTCATTCTGTTAGACACACACTGTTAGGCAGGGTCCTGTGCTGCAGATAGATAGAAGAAGATTTTAGGAGTTAGTGTGCTAAAGTCAGTCCACATTCCTGGAATTTTATTCTAATTAGTTAGCTCAGTGAGCATTCTAGATAGCTAGAATAGGGAGGGAGTTTATTTTGCAAAAGAAATAGGCAGACATAATTCTTGAAGAGATTCCTAAATCAATTGTACCCTGGCTGGGGTGCAGTGCACAGTCAGTGCCACAGTAACAGTGCCATGAGGCCAGTGCCAGATAAAATCTAAACGTTTTACCTTCAAGCTCAGTGCAACATTACTGCACTGCATATACTAAGACATACACCACAGTCTGTGTGTATTCTGCTATTGGAAAAACATTGCATAAAAATTGAATTTTGCGTTTTATTTTTTTTTTCCCAATAGCATTTTCTGCGTGTTCCTACATACACGCTGTACATACTGCCCGTGTAGTCTGATATTGCAAAAACATTGCAAAAAAATAAAAATTTGCAGTGTTTTTTTTTTTCTTCCCAATAGCATTTTCTGCGTTTTCATACACGCTGTACATACTGCCCGTGTAGTCTGATATTGCAAAAACATTGCAAAAAAATAAAATTTTGCAGTGTTTTTTTTTTCTTCCCAATAGCATTTTCTGCGTTTTCATACACGCTGTACATACTGCCCGTGTAGTCTGATATTGCAAAAACATTGCAAAAAAATAAAATTTTGCAGTGTTTTTTTTTTCTTCCCAATAGCATTTTCTGCGTTTTCATACACGCTGTACATACTGCCCGTGTAGTCTGATATTGCAAAAACATTGCAAAAAAATAAAATTTTGCAGTGTTTTTTTTTCTTCCCAATAGCATTTTCTGCGTTTTCATACACGCTGTACATACTGCCCGTGTAGTCTGATATTGCAAAAACATTGCAAAAAAATAAAATTTTGCAGTGTTTTTTTTTCTTCCCAATAGCATTTTCTGCGTTTTCATACACGCTGTACATACTGCCCGTGTAGTCTGATATTGCAAAAACATTGCAAAAAAATAAAAATTTGCAGTGTTTTTTTTTTCTTCCCAATAGCATTTTCTGCGTTTTCATACACGCTGTACATACTGCCCGTGTAGTCTGATATTGCAAAAACATTGCAAAAAAATAAAATTTTGCAGTGTTTTTTTTTCTTCCCAATAGCATTTTCTGCGTTTTCATACACGCTGTACATACTGCCCGTGTAGTCTGATATTGCAAAAACATTGCAAAAAAATAAAATTTTGCAGTGTTTTTTTTTTCTTCCCAATAGCATTTTCTGCGTTTTCATACACGCTGTACATACTGCCCGTGTAGTCTGATATTGCAAAAACATTGCAAAAAAATAAAATTTTGCAGTGTTTTTTTTTTCTTCCCAATAGCATTTTCTGCGTTTTCATACACGCTGTACATACTGCCCGTGTAGTCTGATATTGCAAAAACATTGCAAAAAAATAAAATTTTGCAGTGTTTTTTTTTCTTCCCAATAGCATTTTCTGCGTTTTCATACACGCTGTACATACTGCCCGTGTAGTCTGATATTGCAAAAACATTGCAAAAAAATAAAATTTTGCAGTGTTTTTTTTTTTCTTCCCAATAGCATTTTCTGCGTTTTCATACACGCTGTACATACTGCCCGTGTAGTCTGATATTGCAAAAAAATAAAATTTTGCAGTGTTTTTTTTTCTTCCCAATAGCATTTTCTGCGTTTTCATACACGCTGTACATACTGCCCGTGTAGTCTGATATTGCAAAAACATTGCAAAAAAATAAAATTTTGCAGTGTTTTTTTTTTCTTCCCAATAGCATTTTCTGCGTTTTCATACACGCTGTACATACTGCCCGTGTAGTCTGATATTGCAAAAACATTGCAAAAAAATAAAATTTTGCAGTGTTTTTTTTTCTTCCCAATAGCATTTTCTGCGTTTTCATACACGCTGTACATACTGCCCGTGTAGTCTGATATTGCAAAAACATTGCAAAAAAATACAATTTTGCAGTGTTTTTTTTTTCTTCCCAATAGCATTTTCTGCGTTTTCATACACGCTGTACATACTGCCCGTGTAGTCTGATATTGCAAAAACATTGCAAAAAAATAAAATTTTGCAGTGTTTTTTTTTCTTCCCAATAGCATTTTCTGCGTTTTCATACACGCTGTACATACTGCCCGTGTAGTCTGATATTGCAAAAACATTGCAAAAAAATAAAATTTTGCAGTGTTTTCTTTTCTTCCCAATAGCATTTTCTGCGTTTTCATAAACGCTTTACATACTAGTTGCTGGCCTGCCCTGCCGCCAGTGTATTATCTGAACGTGTATTTAGCACGGCAGGGGGCGTTATCACAGACAAGCGCAGCCGCCTGTCCAGAGCCAATGTGGACAAGCTCACGTTCATTAAAATGAACCAGTTATGGATCCCACAGGACTTGGCCGTACCTTGTACAGAATAGACACATATACCGGTGTTCTGGCGAAAACTGTCTTGCCATCGGATAGTGTCCGGCCACTTACTGCGCAGATGCAGTGCTTGCGCAGTACGGAGGACAAGGAGATTCACAAAATCTCCAAAGATGAACGTCGCCTGCGCAGTAAGTGCAGGTTCAAGCCCGACCATCCAAGTGGACATACGGTAGCACATAGTAACAGGGCCCCTCACGGGCTCGCTTGGCTAGGCTTCAACCTCGGATTATGTGGCTTGAACCTGGAGTCACCACGCATCGTCTTCGGAGAGTTTCAAAATCCCCTTGTCCTACGTACTGAGCAAGCGCAGTACAGGGCGGACACTATGCGACGGGGGACAGAATTCGACACATCATTCACCACTAGCCTTACCTAGCCATTGTTGTATTTTTGAACCAGTGTTGGCTACCTCGTCCACCTCCACCGCCGCTTCCACCTACACCGCCACATCCACCGCCACCTCAACCTCCTACTCCATTTGAATTTCGTCCTCCTAGGTCAAGATTATAATTTTTTCATTTTTTTTTATTTCCAAGTATTTTATTTTCCCACTATCTTATCCATTAAATTGAATAATTTTTTTTCCAGAAAGTGCGTATTCTGGGGTATTCCCACCATATGTGCGTCATCGTGCCGTTGAGTTTCTGAGGTTCTTAATGACTTCCTGTACCTCTTCTGCTGAGAAGGGGGCCTCCAGCATTTTTTTTTTATGTTTTATTTTTTTTATGTTATTTTAAGTTATTTCCCTATCCACATTTGTTTGCAGTTCACTTGCCATGCTCTTAACAACATTTTGTTGCCATTTGCAGCCCTCTAGCCCTTTCCATGACCTTTTTACAGCCATTTTAGTGTTCAAAAGTCCGGGTCCCCATTGACTTCAATAGGGTTCAGAGTTCGGGGTCAAGTTCGGGTCAAGTTCGGTCCCGAACCCGGACCTTTTTCCGAAGTTCGGCCGAACCCGCCGAACCCGAACATCCAGGTGTCCGCTCAACTCTACACATGTTACAAAGAAGATTTGCATATATGTTATTGTGAAGCACTGGGTGTTGGACACTGTGAATATTGCATATTTCCTTTTATCTACATGAGATATATGGACTTTTAATTTTGAAAGCATTGTTTTTTATATGTGTTGCGCTTCACTGGTTGTAAAATTATTTATTTGGAAGGTGAGGTGAAAATACCTAAATAGTGTTATAGTGAGCGACACATGAGAGATTTTTTTGGGAATAATTATATTGGAGATTGTTCACATTATATTATTTGCACAATATTATTTGAACAGTATTATAGTGTTATAAACACATGGTAGAGCATATTGAATTAAGGGTATGCACTGGGGGTAATTTACTATAGCGCCGGGAAATACTGTGCACTATTACATGTAATAGCGCCCATTTTAGGCAGTTAAGATTTCAACAGGTGAACGTGCGAATGAAAAAGAGCGCTATTAGCGGCGAACATACGTTAGTAAATTCGGAAATCAGCACTAATTAGCGTTTCCGTGGATATGCAAATGACAATTTCTACTAAGTAATTATATAGCACTGCACTCCCATGATCCATGTATGTGAAAGAGACATTTTTATGTGAGAGGTGCTCTACCTCGTGTGCATCTATTGATGTGTATTGCAATTCATATTCCTAGTTTTTTTACTTCTTTTCCTAACGAATGCAGTTATGAATAAGTTATTACAGAGTAATGTCTGCTATTCTGTAAAGTTACATGTATTGAAGATTTAGGTTACCTATTTGTTGTATGTTGTTTTTTTCATGTTTTAAAATTTTTTTTTTATTTAGGTGAATATAAAGCGCAAGCCGCCTTTTAAAGGGCAATGTACAGGTACGTGATTCTGCCTGTACATGCCCTTCTGCCGCAGTATATGTGCGTGAGGCGGTCGGGAAGCAGTTAAGCAATGCCTGTGTAATCTTGGGGTCTATGGACGCAGGAGTCACAGGGAAAGTCACAAAATTTCACTGCGATTTTCCTGCGATTTTGCGGCAGCAATTTTGATTCGATTTCAGGGAATGCCTGTGTAAACTTGAGGTCTATGGACCTCAACTCGCATCAAAGTCTTACCAAAGTAGTACAGGGACTATTTTGAAGTCGGTGTGACTTGAAGTTGCACAGATATGAATGGTACTCATTGAAAATCATGTGGTATGACTTGTCATGCGACTCTGATGTCTAAAAGTCACAGGAAAAGTAGCACATGTGTGAAAGGGGCCTCAGCCCAACTTTGTGAGCAATTTAAGAGACATCAGTGCACTTTCCTGCACAGATGTCTAGTGAAATCGCATAGGTCCCAACTGTCCCTTATTTGGAACAAAGTCCCTCGGTCCCTCTTTCCTACTCATTTGTCCCTCATTGTCCCTCATTTGTCCTTCATTATTCTTACAAAGCATTCCAACATAATATTTAAAAAGGCACATATTCAAACTATTACACCCACCACCATCCTACAGTCCACACACATAGATTGGTGACCATGTTCTGCTGGAAGCTGAATTTCTGTGTACATGGTTAAGCAATGAGATCAAAGGGTAGAAGGTCAGCAGATGCTCCCAAACCATGAATGCTTGGTCAGACAGGAACAATACACACACACAACATTGACAGCATGGCCAGATAAACCCACTTTTGATGGAAAGAATGCTCAAGAATTTCAGCAAACAAACAGCTCTATTTGGGAGTTTGTCATAATGCACAATATCATTCCTTCTCCCCCACAAATCACAGCAGAAAGCCTGGCCTTCTCAGGCCAAACAAACCCTCCCTACTGCAGTCCTTTATATAAGATTGGTTGTATTGTTAGCACACTGACAAATGCCCAATAGAAGTACACGTTCCAACATGACTGAACACCAGTGCACAAAGTAAGGTCCATAAAGACATGGAAGAGGGAGTTTGGGGTGGAGGAACTTGACTGGCCTGCACAAAGTCCTGACCTCAACCCGATAGAACACATTTTGGCTGAATTAAAGCAGAGACTGCGAGCCAGGCCTTCTCATCCAACATTAGTGCCTGGCCTCACAAATGCGCTTCTGGAAGAATGGTCAAACATTCCCTTAGACATACTAAACCTTATGGACAGCCTTCCCAGAAGCTGTTATAGCTGCAAAGGGTGGGCCAAATCAAATTGTAACCCTACGGACTAAGACCGGGCTGCCGTTAAAGTTCATGTGTATGTAAAAGCGGTTACCCAATACCTTTGGCTAGACAGTGTATCTGGCAAGACTTTCAAGGGTGGTGGAACCCCCCTACACATAAAAACTACATTTAGACATAGTTTTAGGACCTAAGTAGGGATATGAGACAACTTCTTTACATGAAGCGGCATGTTTGGGATTCAAACCCAGACCCTCAGAGATACTAAGCAGAAGTTCTAACGTCGACACATAAATACACATATACTTCTTTGGACATATAGGTGGTGGAATTAAATTACTCAAGAGTTATTCTTCTTGATTTATTCTGTGATATTTGGTGGTTCTTGGTGGATGAGTGTAGAATAGTGATGTTACCCTCTAATTTTTGGGAATTACATTTTGATTTCTGATGTTGGTACACATATCACATTTTTTGGGCTCAAATTATGATTATTTGGAAATAATAAAAAACACAAAAAATTGTGACTCATTTTAAATTTGCATCAGCAATAGTATTGTTTGTGGTTTGTAAAGACACCTGTGTGAGTTTGGGTAAAGATTTTTGTGAGATGGAGAGTAACAAGTGAAAGTGACAGAGAAAAACATATTTTACCAAAACATCAAAACATTCCACTTTCTAGCATTCTTAAAAACAAAATAGTTGAAGTTGAAGCAACATTGTTGCAAAGGAAAATTTATTTCAGAGCGAGATACATTTCATCTCAACATTAAAAGTATTTATTTGGAAAAGTTACAATTGTACCATTAGAATCAATGGCTGAAACTTGCATTGGCGATTTTCACTCTCAAAAACGCATTTTAGCCAAGCGCTGATTGTCGTATTTACTATAGCGCCCCGTGAAAAAGCGAGTTAAAATGAGAGCAGTTTTCATGTCTGAGCATGCTCAGTTGTGCTGGCACCTAGTTGTACAAAAATGGGGAATTGATCTCTTCTCAGACTTTTAAAGATATTTCAGTGTAGAAATCATTATTTCACACAGTTTAAAAGCAGATTATCTTTAACCACTTCAATACCGCCCGCTGTCATATGACGCCCACAAGGTGGATCTCCCATCCTGGGTGGGCGTCATATGACGTCCTCGGATTCCCGGCCGCCTGGGGGGCGTGCGCGCGCGCCCGCGGCATCGCTCGGGACCCGGTGCGAGTGCCCGGCGGCCGCGATGTCCGCCGGGCACCCGCGATTGCCCGTTAAAACAACGGGACCGGGCGGGAACGTGGAGCTGTGTGTGTAAACACACAGCTCCACGTCCTATCAGCGGAGAGGAGACCGATCATGTGATCCCAGTACAGAGGAACACATGATCGGTCTTCTCCCCTTGAGTCCCCTCCTCCCACAGTTAGAATCACTTCTATTAGGGAACACATTAACCCCTACAGCGCCCCTAGTGTTAACCCCTTCCCTGCCAGTCACATTTACACAGTAATCAATGCAATTTTATAGCAACGATCGCTGTGTAAATGTGAATGGTTCCAAAAATGTGTCAAAAGTGTCCGAAGTGTCCGCCGCAATGTCGCAGTCACGAAAAAAAAAATCGCAGATTGCCGCCATTACTAGTAAAAAAAAAAAAAATTTCAATAAATCTATCCCCTATTTTGTAGACGCTATAACGTTTGCGCAAACCGATCAATATACGCTTATTGCGATTTTTTTAACCAAAAATATGTAGAAGAATACGTATCGGCCTAAACTGAGTAAAAAAATAGTTTTTTAAAAAAAAAAATGGGATATTTATTATAGCAAAAAGTAAAAAATATTGTGTTTTTTTTCAAAATTGTCGCTCTTCTTTTGTTTATAGCGCAAAAAATAAAAACCGCAGAGGTGATCAAATACCACCAAAAGAAAGCTCTATTTGTGGGAAAAAAAGGACGTCAATTTTGTTTGGGTGTTACGTCGCACGACCGCGCAATTGTTAGTTAAAGCGACGCAGTGCCGAATCGCAAAAAGTGCTCTGGTAAGGAAGGGTAAAAAATGGCCCGGTGCTGAAGCGGTTAAACAATATACCACATATTTCGGTAACATTTAGGGAATTATATCATGCTCTAAACATAATTTCTATGTGCACTACTAGCAGAGTATGGATTTGGGCGCTATTTGTTTTCAGGGAGCTATAGTAAATTTGAATTTGGGAGTATTTTTTCACCAGCGTTATAGTGAATACTGTTTTAGCGCTAATTAGCGAGATTACCGCTAATTAACACTAATTTGCGTCAATCAGTGATAATTAGCACCGTGGCACTATAGTAAATGCCCGCTACTGTCACATATTTCTGAGATTTTTGCCTTTTGTTAAAGTTATTTCTCCACAGACTTCCAAAGAGGGCCCTTTTTGGTTCTGACCATTTGCAAGCATACACCGACTCTGCTTTGCTTTGCACTGGCCTAAATGTTGCATGCAATATTTGGGCCATATTTCCCACTGACTTGTGATCATTACAGAGGGAAAATTGCTCTGAGTGGAAGAAAAACTTCTCATATGCAGATTTTTCTTAACCGCTTAAGGACCGCCTCCTGCACATATACATGGGCAAAATGGCACGGCTGGGCACATCAACGTACAGATACGTTGCCCTTTAAGAGCCCAGCCATGGGTCGCGTGTGCGCCGCCAGCGGTGCGCTCGTGACCCGGTCCTGAGCTCCGCTGGTGTCCCGTGATCGGGTCACAGAGCTGAAGAACGGGGAGAGGTATGTGTAAACAAACCTCTCCTGTGCTTCCTAGTGACACTGTCACTGATCGTTTGTTCCCTGTCATAGGGAAAGACGATCGGTGACGTCACACGCCAAGCTACGCCCCCAGACAGTTAGAAAACACACACAGGGCTCACGTAACCCCTCCCCGCCCCCTAGTGGTTAACTCCTTCACTGCCAGTGTCATTTACACAGGAATCAGTGCATTTAAATAGCACTGATTGCTGTATAAATGACAATGGTCCCAAAAATGTATCAAAAATGTCCGATGTGTCCGCCATAATATCACAGTCGCAATAAAAATCGCTGATCGCTGCCATTACTAGTAAAAAAAATATTAATGAAAATGCTATAAAATGATCCCCTATTTTGTAAACGCTATAACTTTAGCGCAAACCAATCAATAATCGCTAATTGCGTTTTTTTTACCAAAAATATGTAGAAGAATACGTTTCGGCCTAAACTGAGGAAATTTTTTTTTTTTATATATATTTTTGGGGGATATTTATTATAGCAAAAAGTAAAAAATATTGAATTTTTTTCAAAATTGTCACTTTATTTTTGTTTATAGCGCAAAAAATTAAAAACACAGAGGTGATCAAATACCACCAAAAGACATCTCTATTTGTGGGAAAAAAAAGGACGCCATTTTTGTTTGGGAGCCACGTCGCACGACCGTGCAATTGTCAGTTAAAGCGACGCAGTGCCGAATCGCAAAAGGGGGTCTGGTCCTTTGGCTGCAAATTGGTCCGGGGCTTAAGTGGTTAATATGCATGTCCAGCCAAACATTTTTTTGAGCAGAACGGAAAGGAGTATAACTCCTGTCTATATTATTGCTGTCTGTGTTTCCATTGGGTAGATTTATCTTGTCTTATTTTCCCAGTGACCATTTTGGAAGGATGAATGTGATGGGAAAGCCAAAATGTTACAGTTGTCATCAAAATAAAATGCGGTTGAATGTTTTTTAATAAGGAATTTTTTTTCTTACCTGCAAGGCAAAGTCCTAATGTGCAAGTATGCACATTAAACTTACCTGAAAACGAAGTCTTCCAACGATGCAATGTCATCACTGGAGGCAGCATCCATCTTCACCCATCTTGCTTCCAGGTTCATGGACTCTGGCTCAGTGACTGGCCAGAGCCGTGATGACGTCACTTCCATGCATGCGCACAGGAGCCGCTGGTCACGACACAGTGCTCTGCAGAAAGGGCACGGAAGGCCATTCCTTCAGAGCACATGCACCAGTCATGATGTCACTGGCTGCATGTACAGTAAATGTCTCCTAAACGGTGCACGTTTGTGAGATATTTACACTTCCTTAGGTAAGCCTTATTATAGGCTTACCTATAGGTAAAATTAAAAGATTTACTTCCTCTTAAAGAGGGGATTTCTCAAGTTTTTAGAGAAGTATTTTCACTACCTGTTGCACCTTTAGGACAGGAAGTAAAGGACATCTCTGCAGATACACTAACATGTCATGTTTTAAAATTGGGCATGCTCGTGGAAAAACTATAGTACTTAAAACTCCCCATAGACAATGCTTTATAAGGCTTTACAGGTTACCACTTTAGAGTTACATAGGAGGTCTGGCTCTGGAATTATTGGGCTCGCTATAATGTTCTCAGTGATAACTTACATATTTGGTGCGAACACTGTTTACGTACGTGTGCGCAGGCTATGTATGTGTTCGCCTTTGCGTGCAACCATGGTAGGGTGGGGGCGCTTTTTTGTTTATTTATTTTTTGTATTAAAAAAATACACTGTATCTTTAATTTTTTTAAATTTTTTTTATTGCTATCAGGAGGGATGAACAACATTCCTTGTGATAGCATGGGCCGAGACTGGTCCTCTTTATGGAGAGGTCTAATAGATCCCCCTAATATTCCCAAAGTGGTTCTGCCACAGAAGAAGACATTGGTGGCTCCATGGAATGAGAAATACTGTAGCAAGTTATGCTAGATGTTGATGCCTTCTTTTCAGACCATGGCAAGACTTGGTTCCATATCACTAAGGATGAGCCGGGTGTTCGATTCGAACCATTTTTCGAATCGAACACCGGGTGTTCGCTCGCTCGGCGAGCCCAGAACTATGGGGGCCGCTCGCATCAAATTTGTGTGATGCGAGCGGCCCCGCAATGCATTGCGGCCCGCGCAGTGCAATGCTGGCTGATGATTGGCCAAGCATGCACTGTGACCCCGCATGCTTGGCCAATCACAGCGCAGGCAGCGAGGAGAGCCATAATTGGCTACAGGCAGGATGCCTGTAGCCAATTATAGCTCAGGGGCTTTAGTACACGCCCCACGGTATAAGAGGCCGCCGCGCCGGCGGCCTCGCATATTATGTTTCAGTCAGTGTCAGCGTGTCAGTGTGCTGCTGACTGCTGACAACAATATGTGCTCTATTTCTGGGGATATGTGTGTGCATGCTGTTAGAACAGCATTGCAGTATCACATCTGGGGGGTGTCTATAGGTGGCCTGTGAAGGGGGCAGGTTTCCTGTGCTTAGAACTTTCCCTGCAAAAAAGTGTCATTTTTGCAGGAAAAAAGCTATTTAAAATCACTCGCGGCTAATGAATTGATGGCTCCTGTAACACAGAGAACTGTCATTCATTAATAAAAAACAAAAAAAAAAAAGCGTAGGGGTCCCCCCAAATTCAATAACCAGGCCCTTCAGGTCTGGGATGGATATTAAGGGGGATCCCAGCCAAAAAAAAAAAAAATGGCGTAGGGTCCCCCTCAAAATCCATACCAGACCCTTGAGGTCTGGTATGGATTTTAAGGGGAACCCTAGCCAAAAAAAAAATGGCGTGGGGTCCCCCTCAAAATCCATACCAGACCCTTATCCGAGCACGCAACCTGGCAGGCCGCAGGAAAAGAGGGGGGGACGAGAGCGGCCCCCCCTCTCGCCTGAACCGTACCAGGCCACATGCCCTCAACATTGGGAGGATGCTTTGGGGGTCTAAGACCCCTAAAGCACCTTGTCCCCATGTTGATGAGGACAAGGGCCTCTTCCCCACAACCGTGCTCGGTGGTTGTGGGGGTCTGCGGGCGGGGGGCTTATCGGAATCTGGAAGCCCCCTTTAACAAGGGGACCCCCAGATCCCGCCCCCCCCCCCCCTGTGTGAAATGGTAAGGGGGTACAAAAGTACCCCTACCATTTCACCAAAAAAGTGGCAAAAATGGTAAAAATGACAGGAGACAGTCTTTGACAATTCCTTTATTAAAATCTTCTTTCTTCTTTCTTCATCCTCGGTTTCTTCATCTTCTCCTTCCTTCATCTTCTTCCATCTTCTTCTTCCTTTTTCTTCTTCCTCCGATCCGCTTCTTCTTGCGCTGGTCTTCTCGTCCTTCTCGTTCGGCATCTTCTTCCGTCGGCATCGGCGTCGGCGTCGGTGTCGGTGTCTTCTTGGGCCGCTCCGCGCAATGGGAGGCTCCCGCTGTGTGAGGCTCCGCTCCATCTGACAGGTCTTTTATAATGGAGGGCACCTGGTGACCCCGCCCCCTCTGACGCACAGAGACGTCATGGGGAATTCCATGATGGCTTTCCCCATGATGTCAGAGGGGGGCGGGGTCACCAGGTGCCCTCCGTTTTAAAAGACCTGTCAGGTGGAGCGGAGCCTCACACAGCGGGAGCCTCCCATTGCGCGGAGCGGCCCAAGAAGACACCGACACCGACACCGACGCCGACGCCGACGCCGACGGAAGAAGATGCCGGACGAGAAGGACGAGAAGACCAGCGCAAGAAGAAGCGGATCGGAGGAAGAAGAAAATGGAAGAAGAAGATGGAAGAAAGGAGAAGATGAAGAAACCGAAGGATGAAGAAAGAAGAAAGACGATTTTAATAAAGGAATTGTCAAAGACTGTCTCCTGTCATTTTTACCATTTTTGCCACTTTTTTGGTGAAATGGTAGGGGTACTTTTGTACCCCCTTACCATTTCACACAGGGGGGGGGGGCCGGGATCTGGGGGTCCCCTTGTTAAAGGGGGCTTCCAGATTCCGATAAGCCCCCCGCCCGCAGACCCCCACAACCACCGGGCACGGTTATGGGGAAGAGGCCCTTGTCCTCATCAACATGGGGACAAGGTGCTTTAGGGGTCTTAGACCCCCAAAGCATCCTCCCAATGTTGAGGGCATGTGGCCTGGTACGGTTCAGGCAAGAGGGGGGGCCGCTCTCGTCCCCCCTCTTTTCCTGCGGCCTGCCAGGTTGCGTGCTCGGATAAGGGTCTGGTATGGATTTTGAGGGGGACCCCACGCCATTTTTTTTGGCTAGGGTTCCCCTTAAAATCCACACCAGACCTCAAGGGTCTGGTATGGATTTTGAGGGGGACCCTACGCCATTTTTTTTTTTTTTTTTGGCTGGGATCCCCCTTAATATCCATCCCAGACCTGAAGGGCCTGGTTATTGAATTTGGGGGGACCCCTACGCTTTTTTTTTTCATTTTTTTTATTTTTTATCAATGACTTTTTTTTATGAATGAGTTTCAATGAATCACTGTTCTCTGTGTTACGGGAGCCGTGAATTAACATTAGCCGCAAGTGATTTTAAATAGCTTTTTTACTTTCAAAAATGACACTTTGCGCAGAGACAGTTCTAAACACGGGAAACATGCGCCCCTTCACAGGCATACTATAGACACCCCCCAGGTACGAAATTTAAAGGAATATTACACTTTTATTGTTTCAATTTAAGCATTATTAAAATCACTGCTCCTGAAAAAACGGCCGTTTTTAAAAAAAAAATTTGCATTGATACATGTCCCCTGGGGCAGGACCCAGGTCCCCAAACACTTTTTATGACATTAACATGCATATTAGCCTTTAAAATTAGCACTTTTAATTTCGAACGTTCGCCTCCATTATAACTAATAGGGTTCTAAAGCTCGCACGGACTTTAGGTCCGTTTGCGGGTTCTGGTGCGAGCCGAACGGGGGGGGTGTTCGGCTCATCCCTACATATCACATGTGTAACAAGTGGAATAGCTGACTTTTCTCTAACTATCACTTGAAAGACTACTGCAAGGCACAACTGTCCCGTGCACTCCTAGAACCTTCATTTCCCTAAAACTACTGCAAGGCTGCAGATAATAATGCTACTGCAAAAGATTTTATTCTAGCAAAAAGCAAAAGCTTTTATACTATGTGTTTCACTATTGGTCTTACCTTTTGGTTTTGCTCTTTTTATTTTTAATCTACATTGGATCAAAGCTGCAGGTATTTCATTTGCATGCACTTATTCTAAGACACATGGTACAAAAAGCCTAGACAACACAGTCAAAAATTTGACTACAATTTACTGAGAATATGTGACTGTTAAAAGCTCTATAAACAAGGGCTGAACAGGAAGAGAGGCTTTAAGAAAGGATGTGAAAAAGTCACCACAGAGAAAATTTATAGACTATAAATTTGCTTGTTAATTTCATGCTATCAGAACCAATTATGGTACACTTCTTTTTTAAACTCCTGATGATGAAATGTTCCTTAGGCACAGAGGCAGATCTTCTGCTTAGGCCATTAACACAAATAAATTAGGTGATTTTTTTTATTACCGTTTACTGAAATTTGATCTTGAATTCAAGAAAATAGAAAAAAAAAATCTTAAGCACATCCAGAAACACATCCCTGTGTTGGATTTCAGTGAAAATGTGCACATAATTTTAAGCACAGCAGTAAGAAGCTGGGATTTAGAGAATGGTAAAATGTTCCATATTCCATAATGCTAAGTTAATGTCCGCTTGTCAAAAAGCCCACAGCGACATGAAGTCAGAGTTAGTTTGTGTTTTCCAAAGACGTTGCTAACTAGAAATAAAGCATTATGTGAGCTCTGTCTATTGCCATGGATTTTAGTGTTGCAGATTTGTTTCTCTCCAGTGGATAAATAGGCACATTTAAAAATAAAAAAGTTTATGCACCTTTTAGTGGCTACCATAGCTGACCTCCTTTTTAAAATACTAGCTGCCTGACTGTTTCTGGCTTCTATATTTTTCAAGTTGGTGAACTGAAACAAGCACAACGCTACTTAAGGCATGAAAATTCAGAATAACCTCTGTTTTATGGGATTTTATAGGCAACATTAAGAAAAAAGTATTTATAAAAAATATTTCATTTATTGTACAAAATCTTAATAAATACTTCTTTAGGACAATTCATAAAGAAATTTCATAGAGAAGAAATAATATACAATTTCAATTTTTTTTTTCTAAAAACAATATAATTTTGAAGAGAATGATACTTTCTGCTTGGTGCTTCCAACGCCTCCAGATGACTGGTGGTGGTGAAATGGGCGGATCATCATTTGGACAGAGGTTATTCCAAATTTTCATAATTTAGAAGGGATGATCTGAAGCTACTTAAAGAGGTGTGCCCATCAAAAAAAAAAAATTAAAAGTCAGCAGCTACAAATACTGCAGCTGCTGACTTTTAAGAACGGACACTTACCTGTCCCAGGGTCCAGCGATGCGGGGGAACGATACTCCCCTCGTTCCCCGCTCCGCTCGCGGCGCCGGCATCCTTACTGTGGGCACCCGCCTGTGGCTTCACAGCCGGGCACCCACTTCACATGCGCGAGCAGTACTGCACATCGTGATTCGCCGCACAGTCATCTGGGACCTTTCACGTGTCCCAGATGACTGACTGCCGAGCGGAAGTGACATTTCTAGCCCGGGCTGAGGAAGAGGCAGATTTCGTGGGACCACCTAGAAACAGGGAGAAATAGGTAAGTGAATTTTTTTTTTTTATCCAATTTTTTTTTTTTTTGTCAGATTTTATGTAGATACACACAATGTTGTAATTTTGGTGGAAACACCACTTTAAGGAAAAAAGTCAGTTATAGGGATGATGCTTGGGTTTGCTAATACCATGGGTTTACAGCTGGGATTCACAAAGTTATCAGATCCCAGACTTTTGTCCAACTCACAGGATCACTGCATTAAATAAAGAAAGTGCATTACCTTTACCTATAATCAGCTGAGTCACAAGATGCAATTAAATGCAACTGTTTATTTACTGTATTTTGTTTTAGCATTGGTACTTGTCCACCATAGCCTGCTTATTATTCCTACAAATAGACCACAGGATTTGCCCTCATAAGCCCCATACACACTATCAGATTTTCTGCAGATTTTTGTCTTCAGATTTACCAAAACCATATAATATGAGGTCAAACCTTAGGAGTTTCAATTTGTATGCAATCAGGCAGGCCCTTGCACTACATGGTTTTGGTAAATCTGAAGACAAAAATCAGCAGAAAATCTGATAGTGTGTATGGGGCTATAGACTTCAATAGGGTTCCCCCTTAGCAACCCAGGTTTGAAACGCACAATTTTTTTTAGGTCTCTCTTTTACAAAAGGCATGTTATCAACATTACAGCCAGGCAATTACCCTTTCTTAGAAGTAGTGATGAGCAATGGCTTCATATACTCTCACTACATGTTATGAATACAGTGTTTTTTTTTTTTTTAGAGGATTTTTTTTCTCTTTATTCCAGGTAGTGTACTGTATATATATATATATATATATATATATATATATATATATATATATGTATATATATATATATATATATATATATATATATATATATATATATAAGGAAAAAGCCTTTACTGTATCCAAGATAATATTTACTTGATACCTTACTTTCAAAGTATGAATTATATATCATTATGTACACATTCCATCTGCAATTTTTCGGTGACAACTTGACTCTGACCAAATATTTACATTTTACTGGATAACTATAGTAGATAATAATTATCTGTCTTTTTTTTTTTTTTTTTCTTTTCACTTCAGCGAACATTTAAGAGAGTATTATTCAACTTGACGTTCATTTTATATCTCTCATTGTACTTCACATCATTGTGGAATTTCCCCTATGTCTTTTATGCTTATGATTCAACAATAAATTTCTTATCTTTTGTGTTTATTATTATATCAATACTTTATTGCACAAATCTCTTCTTATAATATTAGACCCTTGTCTCCTCCCCTTATCCTCCCCTCCCCTATACCCCCTATTTTCCCAAAATATCCCAAAATACCCCGAAATACCTCTCGTCTTCTAACACGAATAAAATGAAACTGGAAAAAAACAGATAGAAAAGAGAGAAAGGAGCTTCAGCTCCAACTCTCTATTTAAATGATAATTTCAGCATATTTCCATGTCTGCTTGAATCTCTGCCAACATTCCCATCTGTTCCCTTCGCCTTCTTCTTCTCCCTCATCTCCCTCGATCCTCAGTTTTTCTAATTGGTAGATGTCATCTACTCTCCCTATAGTTGGCGCTTCCTCTTGACACCATTTCTTCGGGATAAGTCCCTTTGCAGCGTTCAACATCTGAGGGATCAGTGTTTTGACATACTGTTTTATTGAGGCTTCTGTTCTGTGGAATAGACACACCCATGGATCTTCCTGGATACTGACCCCATTAATTTCTTTTATAATTTCCAAAATCTCTTTCCAGAATTTTTTTTATTTTTGGGCAATCCCACCAAAGGTGCGCCATTGTACCCTGTATGTTACATCCTCTCCAACAGTCCCGTGGGCTCTGAGGCTGGAATTTATTAATTTTATAAGGTGTCATATACCATCTAGAGAGACATTTATAGTTCATCTCTGCAGTCGGTGTGTCAATAGCAGAATTGTGAGTTAAGTTCAAATTTTTTTTTATCTTGTGCATATAAGCGTGAGACCCTAAATCTTCCCCCCATTTTATAAAAAAAGGCGGTACCTCCATCCGGTCCTCTGCAAGTAGCACTTTGTATAGTCTAGACACTACTTTTTTTTTTTTGTAACTGTTTCCACGCATATTTTTTCTAATGTCGTGTAATTTTCTTTTGTTCTAATTGGTTGAGGTGATTTACCAACAAAATGTACCAGCTGTAGGTACCGCCACTCATAAATTTTTATTTGTGCCGTGCCTTGTTTTATCTCCGAAAGTGTTTTGATATTGCCTTTGTTCATAATATCCTTCAATTGTGTATTTTTACCTAACCACCAACCCCCTATGTGTCTCTTTCCTGGTGGAAAGTATTCACTGTCTCTTAACATCATTAAAGATGAATTATATTTCCAACCGTATCGTTTGTGCAATAAATCCCACATTTTAAATACGTGTTTTGTTATTTTTTGTGTATTTATACCTATACCCCTTAAATGTGGAGGAGTCCAAATCGCCGTTCTTAAATTGACACCGCTCGTGCTACTCTCTATATTTACCCATTGCTTATCGGATAATTCATGTGACCACTCAATAGCCCTTGACTCAACCACCGCATGGTAGTATTTTTTGAGGTCCGGGACACCTACGCCCCCTTGCTCCTTATTATATTTCAAAATATTGCATGAGATCCTGGGTTTTTTATTTTGCCATATGAATCTATTTATAATTGATTTTAAGGTTTGAAAATAATAATCTGGGAGGGGAATTGGTAGCATTTGAAATTTGTAAGTAATTTTGGGTAACATAACCATTTTTACCGTATTTATACGTCCAAACCATGACAGGGGCCTTGATGATATCTTCTTAATCTCGTTTTTTATTTCATCCAATAATGGGATATAATTCTCAGTGAACAGTTTTTCGACCGAGTTTGCAAGTTTAATCCCCAAATATTAGAACCCTTTTTTTCTCCAAGGAAATGGAAAATCCTTTTGCAGTTCATCGCCTTCCTTTTGTGGGACGTTTATGTTTAATATTTCTGTTTTGTTCATATTCATTTTTAAATTTGATATTTTGCCATATTGTTTGAGTATATTTAATAATCTAGGTAGTGTTGACTTAGGTTCAGTAACGTAAAATAACAGGTCGTCGGCAAATGCTGCGGCCTTATGAACAACATCGCCGATCTTTACTCCCTTGATATCTCTATCTGATCTAATTGTTGCCAACAAAGGTTCTAATGATAACACAAAAAGTAAAGGGGATAAGGGGCAACCCTGCCTTGTGCTGTTCTTCATCGAAAAAGGGGATGAGAATTCGCCATTCATTTTTATTACTGCAGTCGGTTCTTTATATAATACCCTTATTCTCTGTATCATTTTGGAGCCCAGGCACATGTGGCCTAATGTCTCCATCATGAGCCCCCAGTCTACTCTGTCAAATGCTTTTTCAGCATCTATAGACAAGAGCAGACCTGGGGGCCCCGATGTTTTCATTTTCTGTAATAGGAAAAGTGTTCTAATTCCGTTATCCCGTCCCTCTCGACCTGAGACAAAGCCTACCTGGTCTTGATGGACTAGACCTTTCATTCTTTCTTTTAATCTATTTGCGAGGACTTTTGCATAGAGCTTTGTATCAAAGTTTAGTAAAGAAATCGGTCTATAACTTGAACATGTCATTTCGTCTTTTCCTTCTTTTAAAATGATAGTTACTTGAGCTCTCTGTGCCTCAGCACTTAACCCATATTCAAATCCGAGTCCATTCATATATCTACAGAGCCTGGGCACCAAAAATCCTTCCAAATTTTTTTAAGTATTTAATCGAAAAACCGTCCGGTCCTGGGCTTTTACCCAGTGGGGTTTCTGATATGGCTTTAACTATTTCACTTTCTGTAATAGGGCCCTCCAAGTCTTCTCCTTCATCTGGTGTAATTCGAGGAATTCCAGAGTTATTTAAGAACTGTCTTATTTTGTTTACTTTTCCTTTATCTATATTCCCTTTCTCAACATCGTATAGTAATTTGTAATATTTTCGGAAAACTTCTGCTATTTCTTTTGTTTTGTAGACAATATCTCCCTGTTTATTTCAAATTTTTTCTATATAGTTTTTCGATTTTTCCTTCTTTAAGGTCTTTGCCAGATGTTTCCCAATTTTATTCCCCCAAGAATATTTTTCCTTTAATATTCTGTTAAAGATACTTTTTTGTGTCCTGCGTTAATAAGACCTTTAAATCTTCCCTTTTAATTATAAGTTGATGGTATATTTCTTGATGTAGTCCCCCGGCTTTCTTATGTTGTTGCTTTAGGCTCTGTATTTCATCTACTAATCTCTTAATTTTCCGTTCTCTTGCCTTTTTCTTCCCTGCACCCATAGAAATGAAAATGCCCCTGATGTAAGCCTTGTGTGTTTCCCACAATACCGAATGTTATATATCCTCTGTTTCATTAGTTTCAAAGAAATTAATTAACTCTTCGTGTATTTTTTCTATATCTTGACTTTCCGTAAGAAGAGCTTCATTTAACTGCCAGTTAAAAACTGGCTTCTGTATTTGCATCTCTTCTATAGTCATCATGACAGGAGCGTGATCCGAAAGGGAGATGATCCCTATCTCTGCCTCTGTTACCTTTGTTAATGTGTTGTGGTCTACATACAGGTAGTCTATACGCGAGTACGTCCCGTGCACTGGAGAGAAGAACGTATAGTCCCTTACTTTTGGATGGAGAGCCCTCCAAGCATCCACTAACTGATTTTAATTTATTTTTTGTTTTAATGTTTTAAGGGACCTACCCACCGCCGTCTGTGTACAGGACGTACTGTCTTCTTGGGGGTTCAAACACAGATTAAAGTCACCTGCCACTATTGTCATTCCCCTCTCAAATTGAGAGAGTTTCCCCATCATTTTTTTTAAGTATTCTGTAGGTTTTTTATTTGGGGCATAAATATTTACTAGGGTGCATACTGTATCACCAATGTGTCCTCTTAAAAACAGGTACCTCCCGTCCGGGTCTACTATCCTATCATCAACTTTAAATCATATTTCCCTTGAGAACCCTATTGCAACGCCTTTGGCTTTCTTAGTATTTGAATCGGCATAAAACCATAGAGGATGTTCCTTGGAATATAGTCTAGTATTTGTACCATGGAAAAGATGTGTCTCCTGGAGGAATATTATATCCGCTAGATATTGTTTAAGTTCTTTTAAGATCTTATGTCTCTTGGCAGTTATATTCAAGCCTCGCACATTATATGTTAAGACTCTAATTTGCTCCTATCTGTATCACTTTTGTAGTAAGACGAGAGGTATTTCATTTTTTCCCCTTGAACCCTTCCTCCCCTTCCCATCTTTCCCTCCCTCCCTCCCCCCTTTCCTTCCTCCCAGTCAAATCTGACCCCTAGACCCTTGACTGAAGTGAATCTCATCTCAGTCCTGGGTCTTCCTACCTCGAGGTGTGGCTCTGAACCCGGTCAATGCTCCGCGCCCCTCCCACGGGATAGTCCCAGGAGGGGAGTGGAGTGTATTAGACGGATAGAGCTCTCCTCATGCCGTAGTCTCCGCGCCCTCTCTCTCCCACTTCCCCCCCTACCTACAAAAGACACATCGTAGAACGATGAGAAGGGAGAATAAAGGAAAAGTGAGAGAGGGGAAAAAGGAAAAAAATTTCATTTCATTTTCCCCTCCCTCTCCCCCCCTCCACCCCCTCCCACCCACAATTCCCCGACCCCCCCCCCCCCCCCCCGGCCTCTATCCCAGACCATTCTGGAATTTCAATCTTTTGTAGATCTAATTTGTTGCAAAATTCAGATAGCTCTTCCGGATATCTAAGTTTTGCTGATATAGCCTCCTTGTAACCAATTAAACATGCTGGGAAGCCCCAGTTATACTTCAGATTTTCCGCTCTCATTTGATTTAACAATGGTCTAAGCATACGCCTCCTGGCCAGCGTCTCCGGGGCCAGGTCTAAGAAAATTTGCAGTTCGATCCCCTTAACTTTCAGTGGGGGTTTTCCTCTAAGGTTGCTCCAGATTGCCGCCTTATCTTCATAGTTCTGAAATTTTACCAGAATATCCCTTGGACTTTCCGTTGAAATATGTTGTGGTTTCCTTACTCTATGTATCCTATCTATTTTAAAGTCAGTTTCTGGGCCCTTATTCCAAACTGGATGGAGAATCGCCTTTATTTCTTTCCTAAGATCTTCTCCATTTTCTTCTGCCCATGCTCGTATCCTTAGGTTCTGTTGTCTGCTTTGATTTTCCTGTTCCTCTATTCTATAGTTAATTCTTCTCTGATTCAATTTTGTCATTCTAAGCTGTTCTTGCATCTTTGACAGCTCCTGCGCATGATTATGTGTTTTATTCTCGACTTCCTCTATGCGATTAAGCAAGTGGCTTAAGTCCGATCGAATCGCTGTTATTTCTTTTTTGATTGAATTCTCCAATTTATTTAACATCTCTGATATTTCTAATTTAGTTGGCATCTGGGGATTCATATTTTGATCTTCAGTAGTACTTCCATCTGGCTCACTTTCCAAGGTAATTTCTCCTCCCGAAGCTACAATCACTTCTTTTTTTTTACTTGTATCTTTCTTTTTCCCTTGTTTAATCATCTGTTGCTTTTCTGTGTCTGGGTTTATAGGGCTCAGACCTTTTACCATATATTGTTTGATTGTACTTGTATTAAGTTTGTCTTTTGGTGTTTTAGGTTCTCCACCTTTAATGGTCTTTCCTTTCATACTAATGTTCTTTATAATTTTACGTTTCCCCAGAATGGCCTCTTACTACTCTTGAGAAAAAGGGGGGGGAAGAAAGGGAATGGGAGCCTTTCTTTTCCCCCTCCTTTTTCTTTTAATATATAGAACAAGACTGAGACAATTGTTTCCGACCAGGAGATGGGGTCCTTGATTCAAGTCCCAAAAAGAATTTGATAGAATATGACTATACCTCTACGCATACACAATTCTATCTATGGTATATCCAATGTTTTTGCTCTGAGAAGAAAGCAACTAGAGGGAATCTGAGCTGTATAGTTATAAATTAAAGGATCTATTTTACCAGTTTACACCTTCAATTTGAAGTTTTGGAGCCTCTGTTTTTTTTGAACGTGTCTCCAACTTTCTTATCTTTTTTTGTTTGTGGCTTTCTTTCTCCCTGGGTCCCACCTGTGTTCGTTATGTAGGGTGCTTTTACATAGTACCTTTGTAATAAACCAATGATCTAACGCTCCAGTCTATATGCAAAAATGGATATCTCATCCGGAGAAATCCCATCTTTTGGAGTCGGACATTGGCCACATACTTCCCCCTTTGGGGGGTCTTACCCTTATTGTAATTGCTCCGGAGGGATAAAATATACAGTCCTGCAAAATCAAGCTTCGTTGTTTTTATGGCATTATAGTTGTTTATCTCTTAACGGCAAGTCCTTTACCCCTTGTTCTAGACCAATGATCCAAAACTCCAGTCTATATACTGGATTTGTTTATAAAAAAAGACTATGAAAGCTCTCTGTTTCCTCTTTGGAGTGTTAGGTATGCAATCCTATAGAGTAGAATCCCCCATTTTAGAGTCAAGCATTAACTACTCCCATCCCCCTTTGGGGGGTCTTTACATTTAATATAGTAACCCCAAGAGTGTAGGGTAAGCAGTCCTGCAAAGTCAGATCTTCATTGAATATTTATGATGTTTTGGTTTTTTATCTTAACAGCAAATCCTTAACCTAAGACCTCACAAAATGCATTAAAACCGGAGTTCGGCATCACTCACCCCGTCTGTAGAAATCCTCTTTTTTGGAGTCAGACATTGGCCACATACTTCCCCCTTTGGGGGGTCTTACCCTTAATGTAGTTCCTCCGAGGCACAGTTCTATAAGTGATCTTTTATATCTCTCACCTCCGCTGTGTATTTCTAACGGCGTGCACACAGGGAATGAGGGGGGGGAGCCCAGAGGCCCAGAAGAAGGGAAAGCGAGCGAGGGAACGCGAGAGAGCCAGCCGCTTACTGCCAAACAGCTTCGGTCTCCCTTGTTTGCCACTCCGGAGCTTTCATCCGCTCACTTCCTCCAAAGCCGCCGGCTGGGCGGTACATCGCGTGTCCCGTATAGCAGGGTTCATCCGCATGAGTCACGCCGCCTCTCACTCAGCGCGCCCACACAACGCTCCGTCCGTCAGCTGTTCCTCTCTCTCGGGTCAGGCCACTCCCTCCATGAGGCTCAGCGCGTCTTCACGTCCTCGCGTCCTGTCCATTCCCCCAATTATCTGGCTTTTGAAGTATTTTTTTTTCACTATTGTGTGGATATCCATTTTAACACTGTGACTAAGACCCAAGTACTGAAGGTTAATTTTGACTCTCTTATCTATTTAATAGGGATGAGGTGCCAGATTAAATAAGGTCACTCAACCTACCTTCCCAGCTACTTAGTTATTAGTAATCTTTAGTTTCTTAACTTCTAGCCTGTATAGTATTTATGAATTTGTATTTGTTTCTAAATGTAGAGGACTTGGGACTAGTTTATATTATAATTGAATTTAAGTCTGTGTATCCTCTTAGGCTAATTAATTATAATTATCAGGATAATAAGGAATTAGTAAAGTGTAGTTTTTAAATTCTAATTTGGTGTGAAACATCTTTTCCTGGCCCACCTCACGTCAGCACACAATGGGTTAACACCTCCTCTGGAGCCCCACATGACCACCTGTACCTATCTGAATAAAATATAGCCCCTCCCACAACTAGGATGTTCTTCTTTTTTGATCTGCTCCAGGCCACCTGTTGATTGCAGTTGATAAGCAATTTGTTCCCTGCACCCCCCCTGTCGAACCTACCCCTCCATGTTCAGCCTCTCATGGAATGCTGAAAGTAAATGCGTGGGCAAAATCATGCTTAAACAGCATTGATATTGTACAGGTGTGTTATTATAATAGCTCTGCAATGTCATCATTGCCTCTACCTTGACTTTTTTCCTGTCTTTATATTAGACATGTGCGATTAGTTTCGTACGAATCGGAAATTCGTACGAAATTTTCGAAATTCAATCATTCGTACGAATCCGAATTACAAATTTTTACGAATACGAATTCTGTACGAAATTTTGTTTACGAATTTCGGATCCAAATTATCCGAATCCAAACTACCAAAAAAACTAATTTCAACTAATATGAAAGAAATTATAGCGGATATAACGAATAATTCGAATGAATTCGAGATTCAGTATAACGAATATCGACACTCTACGAATATAAAACGAATTATCCGAAAACGTATTAACGTTACATAACACAAGTCTATTGTTCACCAATCACTCAGAGAAAGTACGAAATATGAAATTTCGTATTCGTAAACGAAATTTCGTATTTCGTACTTCCTCTGAGTGATTGGTGAACAATAGACAATAGACTTGTGTTATGTAATGTTAATACTATTTCGGATAATTAGGTATTATTCGTAGAGTGGCGTTATTCATTATTCGTTATCCAAATTAACGATTCGTACGAATCCGAATTAAATTTCGTACACGAATTACGATTTTTTTTTATACGAAACGGAATAAAACGAAACAAATTTTTTGACGGCTCCCATGTCTACTTTATATGCAGATCATTCAAACTGCTTTCAGACTGACAATAAAGTCAGGAGAGCAGTTTGAATGGTGACACAGGGAGATGGGCAGCATGGGATGGGAATGCAATGGTGTAAATGGTCTTGGAGGTCTGCAGTTGAGAGAGCTTCTCTCCCTCTCCCTCTGCAGTCTTACCAGGTAAAGAACTTCCCTCAGATTCTGACTGAGTCTCCTGTCTGTCTCTGGATGTGCTGTCCTGGCTCCCCTGCCATGCTGTGTATTTCTGTGGGTTTGACAGTCTGACTGTTTTTTGTCTTAGACTCTGTGTCTAATGTCTGCCTTTGGAAATGCTACCTGAAGCTCACCTGCTGATGCTTTAGGCCTCATACACACAGACGTTTTAACAGTGGCTTTTTTGAGCTTTTTTTGCTGCTTAAAGTGGTTGTATACCCTAAAAATGTACTTGCACCTACAGGTAAGCCTAGATTAAGGCTTACCTGTAGGTACAAGAAATATCTCCTAAACCTGCACGGTTTAGGAGATATTTGAAAAGAACGTTTTACAATGTTGTCTACGGCGCATGCGCATGTGCATTTACAGGGTTAATCCCCATCTTCAACTGCAGCTCACCGCAGTTGAAGTGTCCTGCGCGCATGCGCGGAGCGACGTCCTCGCCGCTCTGGCCAATCACAGCGCCGCAGCGGCGCTGTGATTGGCCGGAGCGGCGATACCCGGAAGGGTATCTGTTTTGAGATGGATGCGGCCGGAGGGGGAGAAGAACACAGCGTCGGGGGCCCCCGATCTAAGGTAAGTGATGCATAATGAGCTAGTATGCTAGTCATACTAGCTCATTATGACTTTCTCTTGCAGGTAGTTGCCAAAAAAAAAATGTTTAAGAGGGTATACAACCACTTTAACCACCTGATTACTTTGCACTTAAACCCCCCTCGTGACCAGACCAATTTTCAGCTTTTGGCGCTGATGCACTTGGAATGACAATTGCGCGGTCATAAGACACTGTACCCAAATGAAATTGTTATCATTTTTTCCCCACAAATAGAGCTTTCTTTTGGTGGTATTTGATCACCTCTGCGTTTTTTATTTTTTGCGCAATAAACAAAAGAAGAGCGACAAATTAAAAAAAAAACTATATTTTTTACTTTTTGCTATACTAAATATCCCCAAAAAATATATAAAAAAAAACATTTTTTTTCCTCAGTTTAGGCCGATACGTATTCTTCTACATATTTTTGGTAAAAAAAAAAAAAATCGCAATTAGCGATTATTGATTAGTTTGCGCAAAAGTTATAGCGTTTACAAAATAGGGGATAGTTTTATAGCATTTTTATTAATATTTTTTTTTTTACTAGTAATGGCGGTGATCAGCGATTTTTATTGTGACTGCGACATTATGGCGGACACATCGGACATTTTTGACACATTTTTGGCACCATTGTCATTTATACAGCAATCAATGCTATTTAAATGCATTGATTGCTGTATAAATGACACTGGCAGTGAAGGGGTTAACCTCTAGGGGGCGGGGAGGGGTTAATTATGTTCCCTGGGAGTGTTTCTTACTGTTGGGGGAGGGGACTCACAAGGGAGGAGACCGATCGGTGTTTCTCTGTACAGAGAACACCATCGGTTCCTCTCCTCTGACAGGACCGTTGATCTGTGTGTTTACACACACAGATCCACGGTCCCGCTGTGTTACCGGGCAATCGCGGGTGCCCAGCGGACATCGCGGCCGCTGGGCACGCGCATCGGGTGCCCAGTGACACGGCGAGAGCGCGCGCGCGCTCCCGGCGGCGCTATAGCGCGGATCTCAGCTAGTTAAGAAGGCAACTCCATGTTATTCAATGGGCTCATACACACCATGGCGTTTTTGAGCTGTAACAGGCATGGTCGTTTTTAAGCTCCAAAAAAAACCAAGGACCAGTGCCTTCAGAGGCTCCAGCGTTAGAGCTGTTTTGACGCTGACGCCGAAAAAAGCTCAAAAACGCTCAAAAACGCGCATTAACGCTATAACGACGTTTTTTTGCGTCAGCGTTTTTTAAGCTGTAAAAATGTTTATGAGGGTAATTTGAGAGTGGAAAATAGCAGAGGGATGTTCTTTTAAAAAAAAACGTGCCTTAGCCTTAACGCTTAAAAACGACGTTAAACGCGCATTGACGCCACAGCAAAACGCTAATAAAATCCAGGCATTGTTCCTAGCTTTACAGCCCGTTTTTTAAAACGTCTGTGTGTATGAGGCCTTAAAGTGAGTGGATGAAGGCAGGTGGCTCCTAAAGAGGCAGGGTTCCATGTTTTTTGGTGAGAGAGGTAATATGCTTTTCTCCATATATTTTGTGCAAATATGAGCTTGCCATACCTGTTAGTGGCACAGAAGATTAGCAAAGGTAGGAGGGGGCGACGTGGGACATGGTTCTTAAAAGAGTGCCCAAATAAATTATGCAAATTAAGGTGTTTCACATTATTTTAGGAGCAGAAACCCTGAACGCAAATGCTCCAAAAAACATAAGACCCACCAACGATCATCTTATCCTGACCAGGACAATGACACCCTAACAGATTTTCACATTCATTAAGCATGTGGTCACTCTAAAGGAGTTGTTACCACTTACCCTGTAAAGGGACAGGATCCAGGAAATTGGCACATGTGTTTATGCCAGCATGATAGAAAATGCCTTGCACAGCTCAGGGTGCATTTTGGGCCTGCATGAGTCTGCAATGGCAGAGAAATTAAATTGCATAGGTTGCCTCACAAGTATGTGGTTGTGCAAAATTCTAAGCCATATTAAGGTGGCTATAGCAGAAAGTATGCTGCAAATATTCACGCCACAAGCAACACCTATAATGATAGAGCGTAAATTTCTTGTTGATGAAGGATGGTCCTTTCCCATAATGGCAGATCGTAAATCGCTTGTTGATGAAGGATGGTCCTTTCCCATAATGGCAGATCGTAAATCGCTCGTTGATGAAGGATGGTCCTTTCTCAAAATGGCAGAGCGTAAATCGCTCGTTGATGAAGGATGGTCCTTTCCCATAATGGCAGAGCATAAATCGCTCGTTGATGAAGGATGGTCCTTTCCCATAATGGCAGAGCGTAAATCGCTCGTTGATGAAGAATGAACGAGACCTCGTCAGAAGACCATTTACAGTAACAGGTTCTCTAAGCTTTATCCAAATAGGATGGCTGATATGTTTGTATGTTTATGCACTGCACTTCCAGGGGTGGATGCTGCCCTCACAGAAAGTGGACATGTTCACACCAGATTCAGTCCAGTGCATTCTTGTTCTGCATCAAGAATGCATGGACAGTGTCTAACTTTGATTCCAATTACCTAGTTTAGACCAGTACAGTGCATTCTAATGCTGTCAACAAAAGTAGAATGTTGCATTGTTTCTGTATGGAACACATCTGGAAAGTGGCAAAACGCATTGAGAATGCATCAAAAACACTCATGCAGAAGCACATCTGGAACACAGTAATGGTGGTTATCTGGCCATCAGGCTTGCACGGAATATATACAGTGACAGATTTTGCCTGCCAATCAGCAATAGAGTTAACTTCACTATATAAACTTCAGAAATGGTATTACATTCAACCCTGGAAACTACAAGATTTAGCATAGTTTCTGGAAAGCGTGGAACCTTGCAACTGACTTTTGGTTGATGCTTTTTATAGACCTAGTACAAGCCCTGGCACACTCAGTCACTGCTATGAGACATTGCTACTGCTACATTATGGTTACGCTACTGGAGGGCAGACAGAACTTCTACACAAGCCTTCGACATTTCCTATAATGGGAGGTTATTGTTTGGCCAAATGATGAACACCGCAATTAAGCGAATTACAGGAGTAAAAGTCTGGACTGTGGCCACAGACTAGTAAGAGGAAGCTGCCATCCTTCACTCAACTGAACTTCAGAAGGTGCAAGAGGCCAAACCTTATAGGACAGGCTGCAGATTTAACAGATCTCAATGGAGGTTTCTCAAAGTTTTTTTGACATGAAATCAAGCCCAGAGCAAGCTGCTAAGATGGCTGGAAAGTCCTTTTGAAGGTGCATCCAACCAGTCTTTTTCAGTTGGGACCAGGGGGCCTGAGTAAAGTTGATGATTGTAGCTTCCTTCTGGAGGGTTTGGACGACAATCATCAAAATCTCCTCAAAGAGATGGGCAAGAAAGACATGAGCACACAGACAGTTGTTATAAAAACAAGTATCCCAATTGGAAATAAATAAAGGTGTACTCTCATGGTAGTATCAATATGTAATGCTAGTTAAACGACAATCATCAAAGACCAGTGGGTCCAGAAGACTGGTGGGAGTACAATGGAGAATTCTAAAGTTGACCACTGAATTCATTTAATTTATGTTCAACAGATCTCAGAAGAGAAAACGTTTGCAAGATTTTTATAATGCTACAAGGCCATCATGACAGTCATGCCCGGAAACATAGAATCATCTGGGGGCCTTTCTTCCCAGTTTTTCTAGTACTTAAGGCAGGAGCTTTCTGCCGTGTTTCAGTTTGAAGGAATCAAATGTGTTCATACACAACAAGAGGTTTAAGATGGAGTCCATGCAAGCAGTCACAGGGACAGTTCAGAGGGAGAACCAGTTGATATCAAACCGACTGGCCGACTCATACTTCCATGTACAGATCAATGCCGAGCACCAGAGGCGTGTGAGATTTGCCGTGGCCAGATGTCACTTCTAGTTCATGTGTCTGCCTTTTACAGAATAGGCACAGCCCCAGGAAACTTTTTGAAGATATTGTTGGCAGTGATGGTACCTTGGGCCAGGTGGCACATGAGGGTGTTTTCAAGTCACCTTCTTTAACCTATGAGCTGGGCTGTCTATGGATCAAAAAATCTTTGAGCCTATACAAATTCAACAAGAACTGGAATTTTGAACATCAGCACTGTGCTTCTTTCGGAGGCATGCCTCTCAGTCCAGGATATAGGATGATTCTGATGCTAGTCTCTGAGAGTACACAAACTGAAGATACAAGTGCAAGGCCATTGGAATGCCATGAAGCGCAGACTCCCCAAGTATCTTGAATGGAATTAAGTATTTTCTAGCATTGCAAGCTTTTCAGGATCTACAAGGGGGCTGAGTAAGGTTGACAACAAGACAGTAGTAGCCTA
Source organism: Lithobates sylvaticus (assembly GCA_028564925.1). Classification (NCBI taxonomy): domain Eukaryota; kingdom Metazoa; phylum Chordata; class Amphibia; order Anura; family Ranidae; genus Lithobates; species Lithobates sylvaticus. Next base: position 314,449,115 of record CM053029.1, on the reverse strand, counting down.
CATTGCCTGACAAGGGGACACCAAAAGTCTTTTCTTGTTACTTCTTGCAAAGAAACTATTCATGGGTCTGGAGAACCACTTAGTCAGTTAAGGTTGGTCTTCTTGCCAGGGAAGCAAAATCAAATTATTGGTTCAGTTAGGCAGAATAATTTTTCAACAAGTGCCTCATACCAATATTGGCCCTATGGGGCATACCGGATGTAGTTCTCAGGGAGACTTTACTGAACATGAAGCTTCTGATATTTGCAACAGGATACCAATGCAAAGACTCCATCATACAATTCCATTGGAATTTTCTGTTTGATCTTTGTCTCTGGTCGAATGAAATCTTTTATGGCAAGGTCAGTAACAGCACCCCAATCCAATGAGACTACTTTTATTAGCCTGGCTATGGAATAGGCTACACTAGAGCTGCAGGGATTCTCATCTGAGGTTGTTCAGACCTTGGTGACCAGAAGATCATTCATGAACGCTACATATGAGAGGGTACGAATGAAGTTTGTTTTGTTTGCTCAGCAAAAGCTTTCTCTCATGTATACCCTGGTCTAGCCAATATCATTGACATTTTACAGTCAGCGCTAGAGGTTGGTCTGGCATACAACTCCATTTAAAGTACAGATCTCTAATTTATCTTTTCACAGGCTGCATATGGGTGCAAAAGCCAGTGACCAGATGCTTCTTCCAGATGACAATGTATATATGACCTTGAGGGAAATCCTTGTTCCCTCTGTGGGACTTAGGCTTAGATCTGAGAGCACCCTTTGCTCCAATAGGTTTCATTTGCTTTAAAGTACCTCACAGTAAAACTAGTTCTCCTCACAGCAACTACTACAGACAGAAGGATGTTGAAGATTGCAACACTTTCCTCCAAGGGCCCTTTGGTGTTTTTTTTTTTCTTTCTCGTTTTTTCCAGAGAGGGGGATACCACATCTATCTCCAAAGTCCATTTTTTAAGTGGTATCCAGTTTCCAGAAAAACTGGGAAGTAGTCCCTCCAAGTTTCACATGAGAGTCACTGAGTGCACAGACTTCAGTTTTCTTACACATGGTTGAGATACTAACAGTGTACTTGTTCAAAAGAGGAAAGTGTACAATCTTTTCATTTAGCCATCAGGCCCTCAAGAGTCATGCACTGTTGGCTTACCAGTGTGATTAGATTGGCATGCGCTTTTCTGTTCTGAAACAATTGCAAGCCTATTTGACTAGAGGGGTGTCAGCCTTTGGGGCAGTTATGCCAGGATTGCTTGGAAGATATAGGTAAGGGCTAGCTTGAAAGTCTGCTGCGGCCTTTATTCAACCTCACAAACTAAATATGCAACCAGCAAGTTTGGGACAAGAGAGATCAATTCTTTCTGGCTTTAGAAGCTTTTCTTTGATTGTCAGTGTCTCTATTCATTTATTATCATATGACCGCTGACTCATGGTCCAGCAGGCATGGGAATGGAAGTTACCTTTCCTTCACGGCACACTGGGTAACTCTGCTGGCAGCTGGGAAGGATGCAGGACAGGGTTAAGTGTTTGAGCTTGTTCCACCACCATGCCTCCAAAAAGCTAATGGTGATTTTGCCACAACATCTGCATGCTTCCCTCTCTCCTCTTCTTCTTCCTCTATGGCCTCTTCTGCAGAATTGTCCACTGAAACAGCAGTGTTCCCTAAACGCTCAAGGGGCTACGCAAGCAGTCAGGCAAAAAGATGTCATGCAGTGCTTGAGTTGGTGGAGCAGAGATTCTGTCAGCTCTGCAGGGGCAGGCTTAGAGGTGGTTAATGCCATGCTAGCATTAGCCGGGAATGGTTGTATACGACAATGGCACCAACCTTCTCTCTGCCCTCCAACAGGGACACTTGACCCATGTTCAATGTTTGGCACATGTCCTGAATTTGGTGGTGCAGCATTTCTTGACCAGGTACTCAGGCTTACAAGATCTCCTGAGGCAGGCCAGAAAAGTCTGTGGTCATTTCCGCCGGTCATACAATGCCAGTGCTCGGCTGGCTGACATTTAAATGGAAAGCAACCTGCCCATCAACCGCCTCATTTGTGACATGCCCACCAGGTGGAACGTAACATTAGCAATGATGCAGCGGCTGCACACACAGCAGAGGGCCATCAATGAGTACCTGTGCGAGTATGGCACCGGGACAGGGTCAGGGGAGCTTGACTTCTTTTCGCCACACCAGTGGCTACTGATCAAGGATGCATGCACTGTCCTGTCACCATTTGAGGAGGCCACAAGGATGGTGAATGTATCAGTGACACTGTCCCTCTAGTCTTACTGCTGGAGCACACTCTTTGTGGAATCATAGACATGGCACTTGAGGCAGAACAGCGGGAGGAAGAGGTGGACATCCGTTCCTCTCAAGGCCCCTTTTATCCAGATAGCATTCCAGTCCACCAAACACACAGGAAGAAAAGGAGGAGGAGGAGGAGGAGGATTGTGTCAGCATGGATGTCGAGGATAACATGCAGCAGTCTTCAAGAGATGGTTTTCAGTCCCATGAAACCCAAGGAGTTGTACTTAGCTGGGAGGAGGTAGTTACTAATAATGTGATCCTTAGTGACCCAGAGAACTCAGAATCATATGCCTCTGCAAACTTACACTGCATGGTCTCCCTGATTCTGCAAAGCCTGCGAAAGGGCCCTAGGATTCCTGGAATTAAGGAGAGGTATCATTACTGGCTGGCAACCCTTCTTGATCCACGTTACAAGGATAAGGTTGCAGAACTCATCCTACCTTCACAGAGGGAGCAGAGGATGAAACATCTTCAGGAGGCCTTAAAGAAAAGTGTGTGCAACGCATTTCCAGACCCTTGGAGGATACCCTGGTGCTGGACAATGTGTTTCTGAGGCTTCGTTCAGTCAGAGGAAGAGCGGTGGAGAAGGTGGCCAGCTGACCGATGCCTTTAAACAATTTTTTAGTCCTCAGTGCCAAGGTCTGATAGGTTCAAGTAACCATCGATAGCGTCTGCATTATATGGTGCAGGAATATCTAGGGGCAAGTGCAGACTTGGAGACCTTTCCAACAGAGCATCCACTGAGTTACTGGGTCTTGAGGTTGGACCACTGGCCAGACTTTGCTCAATATACAGTTGAGCAACTGGCCTGTCCTGCATCCAAGGTGCTTTCTGAATGCACATTCAGTGCTGCCGAAGGGTTTGTAATGGATCAAAGAGTGCACCTGTCCACAGACTCCATTGACAGGCTCACATTTATAAAAATGATTCAGTCCTGGATCAGCAGCTATCAAGCACCTGATGCTGACGTAACAGATTTAATTTGCTATGGATGTGGGTTCCCTTGAAGCCTGTCTATGCTGCCTATCCTATTCCTCCTCAATCATGATGATGCTAGCTTCCAACATTATTTTCGGTTTAGGGCACCACCACCACCAGAGGCCCAATTTTTCTGCCCCTGTTTAACAGGGGCATGTAATTACATTTTTTTTTTTATATTTCACAGCAGGGCCCCTTTTTGCACCCAGCAAGAGTAACTGTGAGGGGTTACAGTGTTGTGCACCACCACCACCCAAGGCCCAATTTTTCTGCCCCTGTTTAACAGGGGTATGTAATTAACATTTTTGAAACAATATTTAACAGCAGGGACCATTCCTGCGCCCAAAAAGAGTAACTGTGAGGGGTTACCGTGTTCTGGCACCACCAACAACTAGAGCCCAATGTTTCTGCCCCTGTTTAACAGGGGCATGTAATTAAAAATTTTGAAACAATATTTAACAGCAGGGACTGTTCCTGCACCCAACAAGAGTAACTGTGAGGGGTTACCGTGTTCTGGCACAACCAACACCTAAGGCCCAATGTTTCTGCCCCTGTTTAACAGGGACATGTAATTACAATTTTAGAAATAATATTTAACTGCAGGGGCCGTTCCTGCGCCTAACAAGTGTAACTGTGAGGGGTTACTGTGTTCGGCCACCACCAACACCTAAGGCCCAATTTAGTATAGTGCATAGTGCAGTCCGTATAGTATATATACTGCAGTACAGAGTATTTAGTGAAGTCCGTATAATATATATACTGCAGTTCAGAGTATATAGTGCAGTCAGTGTAGTATGTATAATACAGTGAGGGTATATAGTGCAGTGTACAATATATAATATAGTGTATTGAAGTGGTTAAGGGGAGCCCTATGACAGAATTAAGAAAAAATGGCATGGGTTCCCTCGTCCATGCCAGGCCCTTTGGGTCTGGTATGGGTTTGGGGGGGGGGCCCACAAAATTGCAGTGGAGTTCCCCTTAATATCCATACCAGACCCGGAGGGCCTGGTATGGACTGGAGGGGGTACCCCACGCTGTTTTTTCAATGATTTTTTAAGTATATTGCCGGGATCTGGCAATACATTACAGCCAAGAGCAATTTTAAATGACACTTTTTCCTTTAGAAATGTCATTTTGCTGCAGTACTGTTCTAAACATGGGAAAAATGAACTACTTTACAGACAAACTAAGTTATGGCAATAACTTGCATAGAAGCCTTTAAAATGAGCATTGATTTCTCACGTTTGTGTCCCATAGACTTTACCCGTGTTCGCACAAATTTTTTGTCTGTTCGAAAGTTCTGGTGCAAACCGTACCGGGGGTGTACCGGGGGGTGTTCAGCTCATCCCTATATATATATATATATATATATATATATATATATATATATATATATATATATATATATATGTATAGCAAAGTCCACACAATCTTAGATTGTCATACAAATGTTTCAGAATTGTTAGCATCAATTTCCTGAAATGATAGGGACTAAATACCTACAAGGAAGTCAGCTTTCTTCACATTTTTTTTTAGCTCAAATTCCTTGATAGAATCAAGAAAGATGTAACAGAAAACTATGTAAACAAGGACATAAACTTTAAATAGTTTTGTTATTTAAACAATGTTTTGCATTCATTATCAGTAAATGTTTGAAAACTTAGCCTGGCCCATCATCCATCCATGATAATGTCTAGCTATCTCTCCTAAGTTTATGAGGAAGATAAAAAAATATTTTCAAAACTACTATGAATTTCTTCACGTTTCAAGTAATCAATGGAAGCAGTTTACCAGAGGGATAGTTCTTTTTGATTCTTCTGACACCTGTAATGTTTTCTTACCACCAAACTATTTTCCAGAGCAACTTGTAACCTATTAGACAAAAAATATACCATTGTTATGTGCAGATACTTACCACTGAACATAATAATGTTATGAGTTTCTGACTAAAGCCCTTTACACACGGGTCAAATGTTGGGAGACATTGTCCAGTTAAAAAAAAACAAAAAAACAGGCCGATACTCGGTGGCATTCTGTTGGACAAGCATGCTGAAAAAACAGCCATTGGCAGAGAGCGCTGGTCAGAGTGTTCTGGCAGGGGGGTCTGTCCCCCTGTCAGAACACAACAGCTCAGCAGGGAAGATCGCTGCAGTAACTTTGCACAGTTAGTACAGCGGCTCCTACCAGAACTGACAGATTTTTTTTGTTCAATCCCAGCTGCACACAAAATGGTACTAGTGACCTACAATTAAGCAGGTCTTACATGGATTGAAATGTGGCTGGTTCAGCAGGGAATGGCTGTGGTTCAATCCATCTATGGGCAGGCTGATTGTACCCAAATTGATCACCCAAGGGGGGCCCCTTTGTCAAAGGAATAGTTATCATGACTATCTGCCTCAAGAAAGGGGCCCTTTTGAAACAAAGTCACCAGTAAAAGAAATGTTTGGTGTGCTGTTGATATGCAATCAACTGGTTCAGAACTGTAATGCCCCGTACACACAGTCGGATTTTCCGACGGAAAATGTCCTATCGGACCATGTTATCGGAAATTCCGACCGTGTGTGGGCTCCATCGGACTTTTTCTTTTTTTGCTCTCAAATTTTCCGACAACAAAGTCCTATCGGACTTTTTCCGTTCGTGTGTAGCGAATTCCGACCGACAAAGTGCCACGCATGCTCAGATCACATTACAAGACCAAAGCTATTGGCTACTAGCCTCTATGTAGTCCCGTTGTACGCAACGAACGTCATCACGTTCAGGATGATCGGATTTTCCGACAACTTTGTCCGACCGTGTGTATGCAACACCAGTGTTGGACAAAATCCGACGGATTTTGTGGTCGGAATTTCCGACCGTGTGTACGGGACATTACAGGGTCTTTAACACAGAATTTTATGTAACAAGGAGGTAGACTTATAACCACATCTTATAACGTAAAATTGTCCTGTGAATGTGTCACTGTGTAAATTTAATAGTCGATAAAAAAAAAAATTGTGAGCAACCTCTTTATTGCAGAATGCAATGTCACTATTGAAATAAAATAAACTTACCTGCTGTTTTCAACCCCCTGCAGCTCAATTTACATTTTTTGGCACTGTGCCAGCATGCTGGAATGAATAACTCCTGTACATGCATGGCAGTGACACCATCTCACATTGGAAAATAAGGACAACCAACCTTGCTGGTGTCAGACCCTTGGAGGAGAGGTAAGTATTTTTGATTTTAGCCCCTCTTTACCCTTGTGCACTGAACCTATTTAATGCTATTAGCTCTGCAAAATGTGACAGATGCAGAAAGTACTGAAAGAGACACTGTAAAAGCAAGGCAGATACAGTCACATGTATTTTAACAGCAACTGTAATTTTAAATTTTTATTGGATTGAGACAAAAATAATTGTAAATGTTTGCAAAATTCACAAGGTAAAAGTGCAGAGCACTGGTAAAATGAACATTTATTTTTCTTTTGAATACTGCAAATTGACCCCAATTTTCTTTTCCATGGGATGGGAACAGATTGTAAAGCGTTACGTTATACAGAGACATGTCCGTCATGCGCCCTGTTTAAAACATTTAAACTGTGCAAATGTAGCAAACCTTTTATTTATGAGGTAAAAGTATGACAGCAAATGAAAAAATACAAAAACATGCAATGATACACTGCAATACATCAATGTACAAATGAAAATAAATGCTTCTCTGGAACTGCATGCAACTTCAAGTTATAAAGCGTGGCCAAGGTCAAACATATACAGTAGCTAGATACAATATTTGCAAAGTTTTTAATTCTGACACTACTAGAACCAACTTTTCAGAAGCATAAAATTGACGTTGTTTAGATGTGGTCAGCATGCTACTATGCTTAAAAGACTACATATAACATTGTCCCAGTATTATTTGTTTGATAACAGACAATAAAGTCTGTATGTACAATAAAATCAAGCTTTGAAGGATGAGTAGGTAACATATTCTTTAAATGCTAACAAGCAGATCATGAAAGAAATTTGTCACAGTGTGTGAACACTCAGTGTTAACAGATTACAATTGTCATGTTGTAGAACAGGTTTGATAAGTGGAAAGAGAGAGTTTAATCCCTGCTCTGTATCTCTAGACTCTCAAAGGACTGATCAGTTACCCTTTGAGAAAGTATTTCAGAACATGTTCTAATAAGCTTTTCTGATCTCAGAAAATAAAGGAAAATACTACATGTAATAAAGGACAATAATAAATGTAAAACATATTATAACCTACAGTATACTATGCATATATATATATATATATATATATATATATATATATATATATATATATATATACACACTATATACTATACTATATATGTTGTGGCAGCAGATTAAGCATAAGCCTATTATAATTTCTAATACACTAATCGGCCAGCAAAAGACCGATGAGAGCTTTTCATCAGAAAATGCGACCGTGTGTATGTTCCATCGGAATTTTGTTGGCCGAATTTCCGCCAGCAAAAGTTTGAGAGAATGTTCTCAATTTTACAGACCTCGCGCATGCTCAGAAACACGTTGTGTTCCCTGCACCTCTGATGTCACACACTGTCTCCACGAGCCGCTCTGCAGCTCATTCAGACGCTCGACATAGCCGGGTTTTCCCCCATCGTCTTGCGGCCACAACCGCAGACCTCTATGGTACTCTTGGACACACTCGTGACAATAGCAGCAACAGCAGCAACTTTTGCTTACACACAGTTCCCTGCATTTATATGTAAGTGATACTTATCAGTCTTATTTTTGATTAAAGAACCTTTTACTGAGTGGCGCTCTTCTATTTGTTTTTTTTTGTTTTTTTATTTTTTTGACTCTTGCTAGTCTGCTGATTGATTCCACAGGTTAGGAAACCTATCCGAATCAATATTCTTCCTCATTAGATAAGCACCACCACCCAGGGCTGAAACTAGGGGGGGAAAGGGGGGACACATGCCCCGGGCACCAGCATAAAAGGGATGCCAAATTGCTATGTAAACTACTCCTAATACACCAACCTATATCTCCCCCCTGATAATTATATATAATGTTGAGTGCTGCACAATAAACTCTTTTTTTGGGGAACAATACAGCACTGTGCATGGAACTGTAAAGCACTATATAACACAACTGTCTTTCTCTGCTATGACCTTTAGCTCTACCTATCTATTCCAACACATACTGACAAAAGACTGCTAGGAACCCTATCTTTTATAGTGGGAGCTGACACATAAGAAAATCTTAAACACTCTCCACCAAACCACAGTTCAAAGGCCAAGAAGTTCATTATTGGTGCGAATCTATGCTTGACCCAAACCTGACACTCATCTATAATATGTGATATACAGGACACTTGGGTGGTGACCGGATGGAGGAGGGTGTGTGTGTGAGCGGGTAGGTGTAGGTGCCTCTCCCTCCCTCTCTGCCTCCTTCGTTTTTCCCCTGAGAACTGAGGATTCCTTATTATCGTATACGTGTCTTATTTAGACCAGGATGAACGAAATCAGACCCCTCCTATTGGCTTACTACATGCCTTACCCATGCCATGTGATGAATCTGTGAGGGCGCGAGGCATGAAAGACGCTGAACTGAAAACAAAACCCGAAAACCGCCGATAGCCGCCAGCTGAGAGCAAACGAGAGGGAGCCTCTGAATCGTGATTGCCTGCTTCCCCCCTCCGTCACTCTCACACACCGGACAGCTGATGCCGGGCACGTGAGGAGAGAGGGAAGCCGGGAAAACCCCTGTCAGCGTAAGAGAGCTGCGAACCTGTGTGGTGAGCGGAGCGGAGGTGAGGGGGGGTCAAAAAGTGATACCTAGCTGGAGTGACGGCCCCTTGAAGAGCCTAAAGGGGACGTAAAGGAGCTGTTTGGCTGGCCCTGGCGGGGTGAAATTGTGGACGTTCCCCTACAGCCTGGCTTTCTCCCCTTCCTCCTTCTTCACTGTTGGCACCCCTGGCACCCTTGAAGGTCCTGCAATAACAACCAAAGGGGTGGAAAGTGAGAGGTTCTCCCCTTCTTTGATGACACTGGAGGGGTAAGTGAATTTGCACTTGTTAAAAGACTTTCATTATATCCTACCAATTCGTCAATTATCAGTCAGATTGAAGGACAATTGGACACTGAACCAGGAGAGAAGGATAAGCCTAGCTGGGGTAAATCTTAAAGAGCAAAGGACACTGTTTATTTTTTCTTTGTATTCTTCCTACCTCCAGATTTGCACCCCCACAGATAGTTGTCTAAAAAATAAAACTCTTAAGTTAAAGCAGAAGGGCGGGACATTCTGGATGGGTGTGAGCCAATCAACGTGTTATATAAATCCCCCTAGTAATTTTTTTGAGTAAAGGATTGGGACATATTTTCTTTGCCCCCCCCCCCAAAAAAATACCCTTCTTTTTCAAGTACTCAGGGTTGAAGCCCTTTATCCCTGCTTAATATCTCTGGGTGGTTTGCCGATAACAATTGGCTATATACGTTGCAACCCGCTACATCGGAGTAGCGTAGACAAGGTTGACCTGGCCATTTGAAAATTTTAAATTGTCCAGAATTTGAACTAAGCGGCATACAATATATTGCAATATACAATAAATGAGTCAACGTGGTAATATGCCGTCACAACGCACTATTAAAGCAAGCCAAGCGGCAAGTCAAACGGCTGCAAAGCTTGAGAAATACGCCCACAACCCAGAACAGACCCCCCCTAAAAACACCCAGCAAGGTCAACAGGGACAAACTAACAAACAATCTGGGGCTGCAGGTACAAGGAAAAGCCAAGGTCAGAGCCACCCCCCAATGTTACTGGAGGGGGGATTCTACTGGGAGACTCCAGGACCAAACGCTAGAGGTAACCCTGGAGACACTACCAGAGGGTGGGGCCCCAGTAAATCCCGAGCCTTCTCTAAAAGAGGTACTGCGGGCAGTGAATTCCTGTAGAGACTCTCTGAGTGAAATGACTGCTCAACTCAAAACAATCCAGGAAGAGCTTTCCCATATGAGACACGACATACAAAAAGTTCGGGAGAGAACCACAGCTTTGGAGGGGAGAGTAGGACTGATTGAGGATGCCCTGCCCCCCCTAAGCGAGAGATGAAAACTATGAAAGACCAGCTCATTAAACAAGAGAACAAAATTGACGAAATGGAAAATAGGATGAGGAGAAAGAACATACACCTAGTGGGACTACCTGAGCATAGTGAGGGCCCAGACCCTGTTGCGTTTCTTGAGAAATGGTTTACCAGAGTGTTTTGGTCAGGAGTCTTTCTCACCACTTTTTGCAATTGAGAGAGCGCATAGAGTTCCCACTAGGCTGTCCCAGTCTGGAGCCCCCCCAAGACCTCTTTTGGTCAAAATTCTATACTATAAAGATAAAGTGTCCATTACCCGCAAAGCCAGGGAAATGGGCAATATTCTATATAAAGGCTCCAGGATATCACTTTATCCAGATTTTTCCCCAGACCCTCAAAAGAAGAGAGCTAAATTTGGAGAGGTGAAACGTAAGGTGATGGAAGGAGGAGAATAATGAGCAAGGTGTCCCCGAATTTCAAGGGACACAGCCCATGGTTCTCCTGGGGTATAGGTTGTTTTGTTTTGTTCATTTTTGTTGTTAGTGATGCTAATTTTTCTGTACATGGGGATGTTGGGGGAGGGGGGGATAAGTAGATTTACACTAAATGATTTACCAATGTTGTGTGTATGGTTAGATCACAGTAGGAAGCCCCTGGCTACGCCAATAAGGCAATGAGAGGTGTATATAGGGAATGTGGATGATGTGATTGGAGGAAGTCGTATGAGATGAGTGCAATGAGTGACAAGGAATGTAGGAATGTAAGGTGGAGGGATGTTTGGAACATGCTCACTCAAGAGAATACAATTTTTCACGTAACATCGTTTTTCACTAACACGCTACAGGAAGTAAGCACATGCAAAAGACGGGAAGCCGTATTAAGCAATTCAAGGAAATATATAGACCCACAGTTTCAAATAAAAAACTTTGTTGTACATTAATGACTGAAAACACACAGATAACACGGAAGAAAATCACACTATGTTCATGGAACGTTAGAGGATTAGGGGATAAGGGAAAAGCAGTCCTGGCAACAGCAAATATTCAAGGGGCTACGCTTTTATGTTTACAGGAAACGCACCTCACTAACATCTCTATATCCCAGTTGGGGTGGGGAGAGTTCAGGCCCCAGTTTCACTCGGTTCATACTACCTATTCCAGAGGGGTTAGTATCCTGATTAAAACGGGGGTCCCTTTTAACTGTTTACAGAACAGAATAGATGAACAAGGACGGTATATTTTATGCATTGTAGAATAGAGAACAGGACTTTGGTTTTGGTCAATATATATATCCCACCTCCTTTTAATACGGATATTCTATATGAATTGATGGAGTTTGTGCTGGATAAACCAGGAGTCCCACTGTTAATAGTGGGTGACCTTAATATGGTCATTGACCAGAAACTAGACAGGTTCCCACACGGGATACAACAGGGGGGGGGGGGGGGGGGGGGGCGACTGATGACCGCCTATCCCAGGTAATGGGCGAGGTAGGCTGGAAAGATATCTGGAGAATACATAATCCAAAAATTCGGAGGTACTCTTGCTTTTTCAGCACACATTCCCCCTTGTCAAGAATTGATTTGATACTAGGAAACGATGAGGCGACTATAATGGTGAATAACTTAAAGTACTTGCCTAGAGGTTTCTCAGACCATTCACCAATGATAGTATCCCTCGATATAGGGGAGGGTAACTCCCTGCGGGAGTGGAAAATTAGCCCCTCATGGTTGGAACTCATCAGAGATCCACAAGAAGTATCAGAAGCTCTAATAGAATACATTGATTTGAACACAGGTACGGCCCCACAAGGGGTAGTTTGGGACACACTTAAGGCCTACCTTCGTGGCTTATTGATCCAACAGATTTCAAAATTTTAAAAAAATGTAACGAAAGTGAGGCAAGGGCATCAGAAAGAGTTATACTCCTAGAAGAACAATATATAAACGATCCATCAATTGAGAACTTAGGGGCCTGGACAGAAGCCCAGCGGGTATACCATCTTATAACGCTGAGAAAAGCAGAGAATAAATATATTTTTCATAAACAAATTGCGTTTGGGGAGGGGGAATGTATAGGCCGGATGCTGTCACACCTAGCAAGAACAAACTCACCATCATCTGTAGTGCCAATAATCACTATAACTGAAGATAGGACATCCATGTATTCGCCCGAGATTGTAGACAGGCTTAGAAACTACTATGAGGAATTGTACAGTTCCAATCAGGAGGGAGGGGGGGAATCAATGGACAACTTCTTTAATAACCTGACGGTCCCCTGTCTCTCGGAGGAAGATAGGGCCATGCTCGATGGCCCTATAACACTGGAAGAGATACAGCGGACCGTACGGGAAATGGCGGGACAGAAATCCCCAGGCCCAGACGGCCTACCAGTTGAGATTTATTGTTATTTCGGAAGGGTAATACTCCCAGAACTACTGAAAACCCTCAACTGGTCGGCAACAAAAAATTAACTTCCCCTATCCATGACGCAATCTACCATTTTAGTGATACCCAAAGAGAACAAGGATCCACTCAGGCCCTCCTCATATAGACCCATTTCTTTGCTTAATTCAGATGCAAAAATCTTGGCAAAAGTCTTGGCGGCTAGACTAAATGGAGTGATAGATGGGCTCGTCCATCCTGATCAGTCAGGATTCATCCCGGGAAGATCCACTGGTATAAACATTAGACGAGTCTATCTAAATCTCCAAATACCCTCCGATGAAGAGGGCCAGAGAGCCACTCTCTCTTTGGATGCGGCCAAGGCTTTTGACACCCTGGAATGGGGATATCTATGGAGAGTACTGAGTGAGTTCCAGATAGGACCAACATTTATAAACTTGGTAAAACTGCTGTATAAATCACCAGAGGCGAGGGTTAGAATTAACAATGAACACTCTACCAGGTTTTGATTGCTGAGGGGGACGAGGCAGGAGTGCCCTTTGTCACCCCTCCTCTTCGCCCTCGCGATCGAACCTTTGGCTATCTCGCTCAGATCCTGTCCAGTGATAAAAGGCTATAAAAGAGGGATAGAGAAGGAAAAGGTAATTCTTTTTGCGGACGATCTCTTACTATTACTTGGAGATGTCCAAGAATCACTAAAAGAAACAATGTTTAAATTGGGAAGCTTTGGTAGTTTCTCTGGTTTGAGGATCAATTGGGAAAAATCTAGCCTATTACCGGTAGACCAGATAGTTAGCCCCCTACCCCAGGAAGCCTCAAGACTACAAATAATAAATCAAATGAAATACCTTGGTATATACATCACTAAGGATCCCAAACAGTATATAGCAAATAACCTAATCCCACTCCTAACTACATTTAAAGAGAAAATAAAGACTTGGAAAAAACTTCCTCTATCTGCAGCGGGTCGCTGCAACCTACTGTATTTATCAGCGTATAACACGCACCGGCGTATAACACGCACCCCAAGTTTAGGAGGGAATTTTAAGGAAAAAAAGTTTTAGGAGAGGAGTTTAGGGAAAAAAAAAACTTACATTTAAGCGTCATTTGCAGCTTGCCCAGCATCATTTGCAGCCTGCCCAGCGTCATTTGCAGCTTGCCCAGCGTCATTTGCAGCTTGCCCAGCGTCATTTGCAGCCTTGCCCAGCGTTATTTGCAGCCTTGCCCAGCGTCATTTGCAGCTTGCCCAGTGTCATTTGCAGCTTGCCCAGTGTCATTTGCAACTTGCCCAGTGTCATTTGTAACTTGCCCAGGGTCTTTTGTAGCTTTCCCAGTGTCATTTGCAGCTTGCCAGCATCATTTGTAGCTTGCCCAGTGTCATTTGCAGTTTGCCAGCGTCATTTTCAGCCTTGCCGACGTTAACATTTCCTGCCGCCGAGACAGACCGCGCATGCGCCGCCGAAAAAGACCGAACCGCGGCCGAAAAAGGCCGAAGCGCGGCCGAAAAAGGCTTAAGAGCGGCCGAAAAAGACCAAGCCGACTGTTCGGCTCCGCTCGGAGTCCCGCCTCCCTGCTGTTTCGGGAGCGAGCGTAGGGAGGCGGGACTACGAGCGCAGCTGAACAGTCGGCTTCGGTCTTTTTCGGCGCCGCAACCAATTTTTGTAATTTTTTTGGGGGTATCGGCGTATAACACGCACCCACGACTTTCCCCCAATTTTAAGGGGGAAAAAGTGTGTGTTATACGCCGATAAATACGGTAATTAAAATGATTTTTTAACGCAACTTTTATATGTTTTGCATAACTCCCCAGTCTGGATTTACAAAAATGGTTTTCTAAGATTGACACTATATTCAGGGAACTGATCTGAAAGGGGGGGGGGGGGTCGGTCAGCACGCATAAGCATAAAACTTTACAGCTTCCAAATGGGGAAGGGGGATTTGCACTCCCACACTCCTTTAGTTATTTTATAGCGGCCCAGCTCCAACTAGACATGTGCAATTCGTTTCATTTTTTTTCGTTATTTTCGTTCATTCGTTTTCGTACAAATGAACGAACGATTCGCTAAAAATTTTAACGAATAACGAATCGTTTGAATCGAACGAATCCGAAAATAACGAAAATCCGAAAAAAACTAATTAGAAACAACGAATGTACGAATGAAGAAAATCCGAAAAACTAAAACAGGAACAATGAAAATGAAAATGAATGGAAATTTTTTTTTTTGTTGAATTGGTAATTTTCCGTGTCCCTTACAATGGTGCTGCTTAACGCGCTTTGAATAGATTGGACGAAAAAATTCGTACATTCGTAACTTTTTTTATTTTTTTTTCGATTTGTAATTTTCGGTGTCTCTTACAATGGCGCTGCTTAACGTGCTTCGAATGGATTGAACGAAAAAATTTGTACATTCGTAACTTTTTTTTTTCGATTCGTAATTTTCCATGTCTCTTGAAATGTAATAATAGCATACACATTACATAAAATTATGAATTATGCTCCGATTACGAATCTACGAATGTTACGAATGTACGAATAAATACGAATGCGTCCGAATTTTCAAATAAACGAAAATTAAACTAACGGAAAAACGAATCAACGAAAAAATAACTCTTACGAATGTACGAATCGTTACGAATACGAACACCGACGACTTACGAATGTACGAATCGTTACGAATACGAACACCGACGACTTACGGATATACGAATCGTTACGAATCAATGGAAACGGAAAAAACAAAACGAAAATAAACACATTTTTTTGTTGTGCACATGTCTAGCTCCAACACGTGGGAGGAGGTGTCCTAGGGAAGACTCCTTTGCGGAATTTTTTACACATGTCGTGGTGGAGGCTCTAGAGGCAGGGATGGCTCTGCGCGGAGTCCCCACTCTCAAACTAATGAGTAAAACATGGAAAACGGCCAAGGGAATTTTGGGATATAGAGGCTTCACAAAATATTCACCATTATGGGACAATAGCAAGCTGGGCAAATTACAGAAAATAGGGCCAATTAAGGAATGGGAAAGACGAGGCATAAAGTTTATCCATCAACTCTATCAAGGTGGAAAATTAAAGTCTTTTCAGGAGCTGAAAGAGCAATTTGCAATCCCGAGGAACTCCTTTTTTAGATACCTCCAGGTTAGACACGCAATGACAGCGCAATTTGGTGAAAGAGCAATAGAATGGTGTGATATTCCGGTATTACAGGAAATAATTCAAGCAAGGTCAACAAAAGGTCTAATATCAAAAACCTACCTAAGCCTAAATAAAAAAAATAGGGAAAAACAACAACAACACAACTCTAGAAGGAAATGGGAAAGAGACGTGGGAAATATAACAGCAACCCAATGGGAAAGGATCCTGGAGCTGGCCCCGTGGGTCTCTTTGTCGCCGCCCCAGAAGATGTCACATTTAGTTCTACTTTATAGGGCGTATTACACCCCGCAAAAGCTCTTTCTGTTCGGACGTAGACAGGATGCTTCCTGCCCAAGGTGTGGAAGGCTAGAGGGGGACATGATTCATATGTTCTGGAGATGCCCCAAACTATTCCGCTGCTGGATGGAGGTGGTGGAAATAATTGCCCATGTCTTTGAAGTACCCATAGAGGTAGAGCCCAGGACATGTGTACTTGGGTGGTTAGACGGAAAGGGCAGGCCAAAAGGCACCAGGCTGGCAATTCTGAGATGTCTTTTCCAAGCCAGGAAACTCATTGCCCAGAAGTGGCAGTCTCCCACCCCTCCATCAAGTAGGGAATGGGAACAGAATATGAGCACGGTGATGCTCAAGGAAAAAACATTGTAAATTAGGCAGGGATGTGTTAATAAATTTGATGAAATTTGGAAAAAGTTGTGCGAGAAAAAAGAAAATGGATGTATGAATGTATATAAGAGATAGAGCCCTAGGAAGAGTTAGGGAGGACCAGCTAGAGAGGAAGGCTTATGGATATGCAACCGAGGAGTATAACAGGGAGAGCTCAGGATGAATGGAAGGTTGAGTAAGGAGAAGGATGGAAGAGATATTGGACTGAAAACACTAAGCAGAGACTAACATTGTAAGCTAGAAAGGGGGGGGGCTCCCAAAAATTCCTGGGGGTCACCCTGTTATTTCTCTTCTTTGTTTCCTTTCTGTTTCTTGCTTTAGATCAGGGGTCTCAAACTGGTGGCCCTCCAGCTGTTGCAGAACTACAAGTCCCATCATGCCTCTGCCAATGAGAGTCATGTTTGTAACGGTCAGCCTTGCAATGCCTCATGGGAATTGTAGTTCTGCAACAGCTGGAGGGCCACCAGTTTGAGACCCCTGCTTTAGATGTATTGCTTTTTAATGATTAAATGTATGGGAGAAATGTGGGTTTTGTAACATATAAAAAACTCAATAAAGATATAAAGTTAAAAAAAATAATAATATGTGATATACAGTATATAGTACATATGTAAAATCAAGATGCATTCTCTTTAATTATTACTGTAAGGTCAACAATGATGTATGAGGTAAAGGTTCTCTAGATGAAAAGCAAAACTGTATAAACATGGCAAGTGTGTCATTCTGCAAATTGCCATCTCCAAATTAGCAGACTTATTAGCAAGGATGACAATATGTAAAATGCCAATAGAAGCCAATAAATTAACAGTTTACTAAAGTCAAATCTTTGAAGGGATAGTTATTAGTCGTTTTTGACCAGTCCTGCTGTGCTCTGCCACTGCAAATGTATGTTTAAGCTATTGGAATCTGAGCACAGGTGGTATATCTTATTTCTGTTGTATTGCAGGTCAGTGGCCAGACCTAAACCTTGTAGCTCTCCCCCATTTTGTGTCTGTTTGCCCCATGTTGGCATTGTGTCCACAGTAGCATTTACAGTGGCAGAGTAGAGTGGGACAGGCTAAAGAGGGGTTACTTTGAAGCAGTTGGACATTGCAATATGTGTGAACTAAATAACCCAATTTGTATTGTAAAGTTTGCTAGAAAGGGTATAGCAGTGTGCAGAGGGTTCATCCACTATTTTCATTGCTCTTTGGGCCTATGTCAACGGTTTTCAAAGGGGAAATGCAGAATGCTTTGTTCATTAGTTTAAGATCATTCTGAGATCATTCAGAGTTAATTGTAGGTGCAGTTGACCTCTATTTGACTTGTAGATGATCTGTCTCAGCTGCTTTTTCATTTCCATAGACTTGTATAGAGGGAAGCAGATCTGAAGTGAACAAAAGCCCAAGAACATAGCTTCGTATGTGGTGTGTCTACTGACATTTACAATGTAACAAGAACACGAGAGTGCTTCACTGCACAGAAAGTACACTAGCATGATACACAGTTCATAATGAAAAATTTAAACAAGATTAGGTCTTATGTTTTCTTTCTTAAGTAAGTGAGCATGCATGTTATTTTTTTTATGGTTGTTCTATTTAGATCAGGTAAAACTGGAATCCCATATTCAAGAGAGTTCATTGTTGTACATAGCTAAACTCACACACACATCACTTGAAACCCTTATGAGGCAACACAGGAACCCACAGCTCACAAATATGTCACATTCTAACCTGTCATATTTATACATATTTATCATCACTCACTATAAATTTGCTGCATTTATTTGAGAAATGCAAAGATCTTGCTTAGAAAATGTATGAATATTTTTTCAAGTAAATGGCAACTGTAAACTAGCAGATATTCATGAATTTCATGTTTGTTTGATGTTATAAGGTGCTGAATAGGGATGAGCCGAACATCCCCCGGTTCGGTTCGCAGCAGAACATGCAAACAGGCAAAAGATTTATGCGAACATGCGAACACTGTTAAAGTCTATGGGACGCGAACGTGAAAAATCAAAAGTGTTCATTTTAAAGGTTTATATGCAAGTTATTGCCATAAAAAGTGTTTGGGGACCCGGGTCCTGCCCCAGGGGACATGTATCAATGCAAAAAAAAGTTTTAAAAACAAACAGATGTTTTTTCGGGAGCAGTGATTTTATTAATGCTTAAAGTGGTTGTAAACCCTTACAGACCCCTTTATCCTACAGGTAAGCCTTAATCTAGGTCTACAACACGGTCTAGGCGATATTTGCAGATCACCGCGTGGCAATTTCTTCTGAGCATGCACCGGAGTTAGAAAGGGCACACTGTGCCATTTCTAGCTCGGGTCATGCCGTGATTGGCGGCTCCTGTGTGCATGCGCGGGAGTAATGTCACGCCACTCCAGCCAGTCACATAGCCGGTGGTCATGGCCCCAGAAGGAAGAGGGGTGAAGAATGGACGCTCGCTGCTAGCGAGGAAGATGGGGACATCGTGGGCTTCTCCTGCAGGTAAGTGTCACATAATGGGCTACTATGCGATGCATAGTAGCCCATTATGCTTTACCTTTGCAGGGAAACAAAGAAGAAGTAAAGGGTTTACTTCCTCTTTTAAGTGAAAAAATAAAAATGAACTTAAACCCCCCTCCTGCCCAGACCAATTTTCAGCTTTCGGCGCTGACGCACTTTGAATGACAATTGCGCGGTCATACAACACTGTACCCAAATGAAATTTTTATCATTTTTTTCCCACAAATAGTGCTTACTTTCGATGGTATTTTTGCTAAACAAAAAAAGATGGAAAATGAAAAAAAAAATTAAAATCATGTTTAATAGTTTGTTATAAAATTTAATAGATGTAGTCCCGGCAAGTTAGATCCGCGCTGTAGCCGTCATTCGGCTATAGCGCAGATCTCAGGTGGTTAAATATCGCGCCTGGGCGGTGTCCTTGGTATGCCTGTAAAAATAGCAAACCTTTCCCATGTCTAAATGAAACAATGTCATTTAAAATTGCTCCCGGCTGTAATGTATTGTCGGATCCAGGCAATATAGATAAAAATACAACAAAAAATGGCATGGATGTCCCCCCAAAATCCATACTAGGCCCTTCAGGTCTGGTATGGATATTTAGGGGAACCCTGCACCAATTTGTTTTTTTAAAATGGTGTGTCGGTCCCCCAGACCCCCAGGCACTATATACTCTGAACAGAATTATATATATACTATAAGGCCTGTCCTATGTATAGTCTGCAGAAAATAGAACCTTAGGTGTTGGTGGTACTAGAACACTGTAAGCCCTCACAGCTACTCTTGTTGGGCGCAGGAACGGGCCCTGATGTGAAATATTATATCAAGAATTGTAATTACATGCCCCCTGTTAAACAGGGGCAGAAAAATTGGGCCTTTGGTTTTGAGGGTGCCAGAACACTGTAAACCCTCACAGCTACTCTTGTTGGGCGCAGGAACGGGCCCTGCTGTGAAATATTATATTAAAAATTGTAATTACATGCCCCTGTTAAACAGGGGCAGAAAAATTAGGCCTTTGGTTTTGGTGGCGCCAAAACACTGTAATGCCGCGTACACACGATCAGATTTTTTCAGACGGGAAATGTTGGATGTGAGCTTGTTGGCGGTAAGTCCGATTGTGTGTATGCTCCATCGAACATTTGTTGTCGGACTTCCGGACAACAAATGTTGGCTAGCAGGTTCTCAAATTTTCTGCCAACAAATGTTTGTTGTTGGACTTGCCGATCGTGTGTACACAAGTCCGTCGCACAAAAGTCCACACATGCTTGGAATCAAGTACGAGCCGGAAGAGCTTGGTCTTGGAAAACTAGCGTTCGTAATGGAGATGTCACATCGGCTCGCCGTACGTCTTGTACATAACTAAGTTTGTAATTGTTGGCCAACATTTGTGTGACGGTGTGTATGCAAGACAAGTTGGAGCCAACACCATTCGAACAAAAATCCACGGGTTTGTTGTTGGAAAGTCCGATCATGTGTACAGGGCATAAGCCCTCACAGTTACTCTTGTTGGGTGCAGGAAAGGGCCCTGCTGTGAAATATTATATCAAAAATTTTAATTACATGTCCCTGTTAAACAGGAGCAGAAAAAATGGGCCTTGGGTGGTGGTGGTGGTGGTGCCACAACACTGTAACCCCTCACAGATACTTTTGTTGGGTGCAGGAATGGGCCCTGCTTTGAAATATTACATCAAAAAATTGTAATTACATGCCCCTGTTAAACGGGGGTAGAAAATTTGGGCCTTGGGTGGTGGGGGTGGTGCCCTAAACCAAAAACATTGTTGGAAGCTACAGTCAGGTCCATAAATATTGGGACATCGACACAATTCTAATCTGTTTGGCTCTATACACCACCACAATGGATTTGAAATGAAACAAACAAGATGTGCTTTAACTGCAGACTTTCAGCTTTAATTTGAGGGTATTTACATCCAAATCAGGTGAACGGTGTAGGAATTACAACAGTTTGTATATGTGCCTCACACTTTTTAAGGGACCAAAAGTAATGGGACAATTGGCTGCTCAGCTGCTCCATGGCCAGGTATGTGTTATTCCCTCATTATCCCATTTACAAGGAGCAGATAAAAGGTCCAGAGTTAATTTCAAGTGTGCTATTTGCATTTGGAATCTGTTGTTGTCAACTCTCAATATGAGATCCAAAGAGCTGTCACTATCAGTGAAGCAAGCCATCATTAGGTTAAAAAACAAAACAAACCCATCAGAGAGATAGCAAAAACATTAGGTGTGGCCAAACCAACTGTTTGGAACATCCTTAAAAAGAAAGAACGCACCGGTGAGCTCAGCAATACCAAAAGACCAGGAAGACCACAGAAAAACAACAAAGAATTCTTTCCCTGGTAAAGAAAACACCCTTCACAGTTGGCCAGATCAAGAACACTCTCCAGGAGGTAGGTATATGTGTGTGTGTCAAAGTCAACAATCAAGAGAAGACTTCACCAGAGTGAATACAGAGGGTTCACCACAAGATGTAAACCATTGGTGACCCTCAAATCAGGAAGGCCAGATTAGAGTTTGCCAAACAACATCTAAAAAAGCCTTCACAGTTCTAGAACAACATCCTATGGACAGATGAGACCAAGATCAAGAGTGATGGGAAGAGAATAGTAGGGAGAAGGAAAGGAACTGATCATGATCCAAAGCATACCACCTCATCAGTGAAGCATGGTGGTGGTAGTGTATGTATGGCTACCAATGGAACTGGTTCTCTTGTATTTATTGATGATGTGACTCCTGACAAAAGCAGCAGGATGAATTCTAAAGGGCTCTGGGCAATGTTATCTGCTCATATTTAGCAAAATGCTTCAGAACTCATTGGACGGCGCTTCACAGTGCAGATGGACAATGACCCGAAGCATACTGCGAAAGCAACCCAAGAGTTTTTTAAGGGAAAGAAGTGGAATGTTATGCAATGGCCATATCAATCACCTGACCTGAATCCAATTGAGCATGCATTTCACTTGCTGAAGACAAAACTGAAGGGGAAATGCTCTAAAGAACAAGCAGGAACTGAAGACATTTGCAGTAGAGGCCTGGCAGAGCATCACCAGGGATGAAACCCAGCGTCTGGTGATGTCTATGTGTTCCACACTTCAGGCTGTAATTGACTGCAAAGGATTTGCAACCAAGTATTAAAAAGCGAAAGTTTGATGGATGATTGTTAATCTGTCCCATTACTTTTTGTCCCTTAAAAAGTGGGAGACACATATACAAACTGTTGTAATTCCTACACCATTCACCTGATTTGGATGTAAATACTCTCAAATTAAAGCTGAAAATCTGCAGTGAAAGCACATCTTGTTTGTTTCATTTCAAATCCATTTTGGTGGTGTATAGAGCCAAAAAGAATAGAATTGTGTCTATGTCCCAAAATTTATGGACCTGACTGTATCATCATCAAGATTGAGGAGGAATAGGATCCATTTTTATGAATGTGAGCCTATTAACGGGGTCTGTGGACAGGCACACTCTTTGATCCATTAAAAACTCTCCAGCAGCACTGAATGTGCATTCAGAAAGCACGCTGGATGCAGGACAGGCCAGTAGCTCAATTGCATATTTAGCAAGTTCTAGCCAGTGGTCCATCTTCAAGACCCAGTAACCCAGTGGATGCTCTGTTGGAAAGGTCTCCAAGTCTGCTCTTGCCCCTAGATATTCCTGCACCATATAATACAGGCACTGGCAATGGTTGCTTGAACCAACCTTGAGGACTGAAAAATTGTTTAAAGGCATCGGTCAGACGGCCACTTTCTCCACCGCTCTTCCTCTGACTGAACGAAGCCTCAGCAACATGTTGTCCAGCACCAGGAAATGGTAACCTCCCAGGGTCTGGAAATGTGTTGCACAAACCTTTCTTCAAGGCCTCCCAAAGATATTTCATCCTCTGCTCCCTCTGCAAAGGCAGGATAAGTTCTGCAACCTTACCCTTGTAACGTCGATCAAGAAGGGTTGCCAGCCAGTAATGATCCCTCTCCTTGATACCACCAATTCTAGGGTCCTTTTGCAGGCTTTGCAGAATCAGGGAGGACATGCAGCGTAAGTGTGCAGAGGTATTCGATTCTGAGTCCTCTGGGTCACTAAGGATCACATGATCTGTAACTACCTCCTCCCATTCACGTGCAATTCCTTGGGTTTCATGGGACTGAAAACCATCCCTTGAAGACTGCTGCTGAGTGTTATCCTCTACATCCATGCTGACACAATCCTCCTTTTCTTCCTGTGTGTTTGGTGGGCCTGTAGGAATGATATCTGGATAAAGGGGGCCTTGAGAGGAAAGGAAGTCCTCCTCTTCCTCCCGTTGTTCTGCCTCAAGTGCCCTGTCCATGAGTCCATGAAGTGTGTGTTCCAGCAGGAAGACTAGAGGGACAGCGTCACTGATGCATGCATTGTTACTGCTCACCATCCTTGTGGCCTCCTTAAATGATAACAGGACAGTGCATGCATCCTTGATCAGTAGCCACTGGTGTCGTGAAAAGAAGCCAAGCTCCCCTAACCCTGTCCTGGTGCCATACTCACACAGGTACACATTGATGGCCCTCTGTGTGCTGCAGCATTGCCAACGTTGAGTTCCACCTGGTGGGCATGTCACAAATGAGGCAGTTGGTGGGCAGGTTGCATTCCCTTTGAATGTCAGCCAGTCAAGCACTAGCAGTGTATGAACAGCGGAAATGACCACAGACTTTTCTGGCCTGCCTCAGCAGATCCTGTAAGCCTGGGTACCTGCTAAAGAACCGCTGCACCACCAAATTCAAGACGTGTGCCAAGCATGGAACATGGATCAAGTGTCCCTGTCGGAGGGCGGAGAGAAGGTTGGTGCCATTGTCACATACAACCATTCCTGGCTGAAGCTGGCATGACGTCAACTACCTCTGAGCCTGGATGACATACAATATAGAAATATCTATATATAAACTGTGCTAGCGGATATAGTGCTTTCTAAGTGCTTGATAAAATAGCAAAAGTGACAAGTGCAATTGATGAGACAAAAGTAATCAGTCATAATATCTCATAAAGTGGCAAGTGGAAAATGTGAGGCAAAATAATTAATTATCTATCATAAATCGCATAAGGTGCTGAATAAATGGATTAATCGCTAGAAAGTGATGCAAATAAATGAATACATCGCATAAATAAATCACATAAAGTGCTGAAGAACATATAAATGTATGACAAGTAGGTGCTCAATGCATGAGAGAAGCAGGATCCCTGTAACGAAAATCCCCTCCGGTAACCCCACTCACCAAAATTGATGGACCCACGGCTTTTCAGTCCTGGGGTCAAGTAAAGCTTTGTGAGGGGATTAGATGATAAGTGAAAGAATTCCTTTCATAGATGCTCCCAAAATATTTTCAGAGGATGAACATTTCCAGGGGGTAAATAAACCGAAAATGGAAGAGAGAAAAAAACATGTGAAGTACTGCTATTAGAAGCTGTCACACCGCTGTTACTTGGATCACTCACAAATAGCAAACAGGTATTAGCATGTTTCCGGGTACAGCCCCAGGAGGAAGTCAGCACAGCACAGGGATGGTGGGATCCCCTCATAATGAGCATAATGAGTCGATGACTGCCATATTGAGAAAGGTATTTTTTGCTTTTTAAATCCATCATAACGAACATTCGTAATTGTTATGAAAAGTTAATGAACCTAGCGAAAATTCGTATTTCGTACGAATCCAAATTTAATTTCGGACACGAATTACAAAATAATAATTAATGGCTAATGTGAAACGGAATGAATTTATTGACGGCGCACATGTTTCCTTCAGACATAGGTTGCAAACAGCAATGGTGCGATCTTCTGCACACGTGTTGAAAAGGGCCCACACCAAGTAACTTTTAAAATTCAGCTTGGAATCAGCAGCACCTTGCACCTGCTGAGCTCTGTGGTGTGATGCAATAGGGTGACTGCCCTAAAGCTTCCCCCTAGAGGACATCCTGCCTCGCTGGAGTTGTGCCTCCTCCTCTCTTCTCTCAGGCACCCAAGTACAGTCAGTGACCTCATCATGCCCTCCCTCCTTGTCACTGGAGCAAACTTGGCAGTATGCTGCAGCTGGGGGAACATGACTGCCAGTTTCTGGTCCTTCTGTGGCACTCTTCTCACTTGGCTTCCTTCCTCAACCTGGAGCTTTAAAGGAGTGACTGTGGTAAAGGAGCCGATGGAATAGGCAAAATTGGAAGCTGCATTGGAAGGCAAACTACTCTCTAGCCTGGGTGAAAGAGGATGAGAACGATGATGATGGCTTTGTTATCCACTCCACCAACTCTTCTGCATGTTGTGGCTCAATAACATGGCCAGCAGCAGAAAAAAAGGACACGGCCACATGCAGAGGATACACCATGTCCACGACCACCACTATTGACTGTAGACAAAGAGGCTGCTTTCCCTCCTTTACTGGCCTGTTAGAGTCTGCCTCTCCTTGGTAGCCTTCCGGACATGATGTATTTTTTGTTTTGCAACACCACACTACACTATATTAGATACTTTGTACACCGCCTGAAGTATATTGGAAACTGTACACACTGTATTACTGTGTACACCACCTGCACTGTATTATAAACTGTACAATGGCTTAAATGTATTTTATACTGTGTACACCACCAGAAGTGTAGTAGAAACTGTACACACTGTACTAGATACTGTATACACCGCCTGCACTGTATTAGAAACTGTACTATGGCTGCACTTTATTGTATACTGTGTACACCACCAGAAGTGTATTAGAAACTGTACACACTGTATTAGATACTGTGTACCCACCAGAAAGGTAGTAGAAACTGTACACACTGTATTAGATACTGTGTACACCGCCTGCACTGTATTAGAAACTGTACAACGGCGGCACTGTATTGCATACTGTGTGCACCACCAGAAGTGTAGTAGAAACTGTACACACTCTATTAGATACTGTGTACACTGTCTGAAGTGTATTAGAAACAGTACACCACCAAATGCACTGTAGATATAGGCTACACTGGATGCAGAGTATATATATTATAGGCTCTGTCCCTATAAAATGGGGTTAAAGTGGACACAGAGTCCGCATATCAGCTGAGTGCAGAACTACAGAGCGTAGATTTGAAACAGAGAAAATGCTCTGGCAGTTTTCTCCAGATCTTGCTATTTCTGGAAGGGGTTCTGTAGTTTGGAGATCCTTCAGAGTCTTGGGTGGGACGGGATCTCCAACCCTGTGTCCGGGTCTTGTGGACAGACAGCAGGGTGTGTGCCCAGGTGCACGCAACCTACAGTGGTGTGAAAAAGTGTTTGCCCCCTCCTCATTTCCTGTTCCATTGCATGTTTGTCACACTTAAGTGTTTCGGAACATCAAACCAATTTAAACAATAGTCAAGGACAACACAAGTAAACACAGAATGCAATTTGTAAATGAAGGTGTTTATTATTAAAGGTGAAAAAAAATCCAAACCATCATGGCCCTGTGTGAAAAAGTGATTGCCCCCTAAACCTAATAACTGGTTGGGCCACCCTTAGCAGCAACAACTGCAACCAAGCGTTTGCGATAACGTGCAATGAGGCTTTTACAGCGTCCTGGAGGAATTTTGGCCCACTCATCTTTGCAGAATTGTCCTAATTCAGTTACATTAGAGGGTTTTCGAGCATGAACGGCCTTTTTAAGGTCATACCACAACATCTCAATAGGATTCAGGTCAGGACTTTGGCTAGGCCACTCCAAAGTCTTCATTTTGTTTTTCTTCAGCAATTCGGTGGTGGACTTGCTGGTGTGTTTAGGATCATTGTCCTGCTGCAGAACCCAAGTTCGTTTCAGCTTGAGTACACGAACAGATGGTCGGACATTCTCCTTCAGGACCTCTTGGTAGACAGCAGAATTCATAGTTCCTTTTATCACGGCAAGTCTTCCAGGTCCTGAAGCAGCAAAACAGCCCCAGACCATCACACTACCACCACCATATTTTACTGTTGGTATAATGTTCTTTTTCTGAAATGCAGTGTTCCTTCTACGCCAGATATACTTGGACACACACCTTCCAAAGAGTTCCACTTTTGTCTCATCGGTCCACAGAATGTTGTCCCAAAAGTCTTGGGGATCATCAAGATGTGTTGTGGAGAAATTGAGACGAGCTTTGATGTTCTTTTTGCTCAGCAGTGGTTTTCTCCTTGGAACTCTGCCATGCAGGCCATTTTTGCCCAGTCTTTTCCTGATGGTGGAGGCATGAACGCTGACCTTAACTGAGGCAAGTGAGGCCTGCAGTTCCTTGGACGTTGTTGTGGGGTCTTTTGTGACCTCTTGGATGAGTCGTCGCTGCGCTCTTGGGGTAATTTTGGGCGGCCGGCCACTCCTGGGAAGGTTCACCACTGTTCCATGTCTTCGCCATTTGTGGATAATGGCTCTCACTGTGGTTCGCTGGATTCCCAAAGCTTTGGAAATGGCTTTATAACCCTTTCCAGACTGATAGATCTCAATTACTTTCTTTCTCAATTGTTCCTGAATTTCTTTGGGTCTCGGCATGATGTGTAGCTTTTAAGGATCTTCTGGTGGACCTTACTGTGTCAAGCAGCTCCTATTTAAGTGATGCCTTGATTGTGAACAGGTGTGGCAATAATCAGGCCTGGGTGTGGCTAGAGAAATTGAACTCAGGTGTGGACAACCACAGTTATAGTATGTTTTAACAAGGGGGGCAATCACTTTTTCACACAGGGCCACGATGGTTTGGATTTTTTTTCACCTTTAATAATAAACACCTTCATTTACAAATTGCATTTTGTGTTTACTTGTGTTGTCCTTGACTATTGTTTAAATTGGTTTGATGTTCCGAAACACTTAAGTGTGACAAACATGCAAAGGAACAGGAAATGAGGAAGGGGGCAAACACTTTTTCACACCACTGTATATAACGAGGGGCTGGTGAGAGCAGAAGGGGGAAAGAAGGTGGAGCAGTGGCTGCTACTGAGTGTCTCTGTGTCAGGGTACATGCTGTGTGCGTCTAAGAAGCTCAAAGCTGTGTGCATTGAAGGGCTTCAAAGCTGTGTGTGTGTCCAAGGGCTTCAAAGCTGTGTGCGTCCAAGGAGCCT
This sequence comes from Lithobates sylvaticus, assembly GCA_028564925.1. Lineage (NCBI taxonomy): Eukaryota > Metazoa > Chordata > Amphibia > Anura > Ranidae > Lithobates > Lithobates sylvaticus. The sequence goes on along the minus strand of CM053029.1, from coordinate 314,421,016 downwards.
AAGACAGTGTGCATCCAAGCAAGTACCTATAGCAGCAGTGCTGTTGAAGAGTAGCCAGGTGGGCTAGCATTTTCATTTGCATTTTATATATTTAACTGAAGCTTTGACCCCTGCGTGGGATTCCTGGATGGACTTTTGTTTTGTTTTTCACTTTAATAAACGTGGGCTACCAGGTCCTTAAATATATATGCCTGTCTGATGTGGACTCACTGCACCAAAAACGCATCTGTCCACTTGAGCTAAACACCCCAATGTCACAATATACACACACACGCACACACACACACACACACACAGAAGACTGTATGTCTGCACTGACTGAATATCAAGTAAACACTGAATATATTGTCGATGCTAAATGCAGAGTTTATAAATATATATACATATATATTATCTCACAAAGGTGAGTACACCCCTCACATTTTTGTAAATATTTTATTATACCTTTTCATGTGACAGCACTGAAGAAACGACACTTTGCTACAATGTAAAGTAGTGAGTGTACAGCTTGTATAACAGTCCATGTTTTCTTTCCCCTCAAAATAACACAACACACAGCCATTAATGTCTAAACCGTTGGCAACAAAAGTGAGTACACCCCTAAGTGAAAATGTCCAAAATTGGGCCCAAAGTGTCAATATTTTGTGTGGCCACCATTATTTTCCAGCACTGCCTTAACCCTCTTGGGCATGGAGTTCACCAGAGCTTCACAGGTTACCACTAGAGTCCTCTCCTACTCCTCCATGACGACATCACAGAGCTGATGGATGTTCGAGACCTTGTGCTCCTCCACCTTCCATTTGAGGATGCCCCACTGATGCTCAATAGGGTTTAGGTCTGGAGACATGCTTGGCCAGTCCATCACCTTTACCCTCAGCTTCTTTAGCAAGGCAGTGGTTGTCTTGGAGGTGTATTTGGGGTCGTTATCATGTTGGAATACTGCCCTGTGGTCCAGTCTTTGAAGGGAGGGGGTCATGCTCTGCTTCAGGAGGTCACAGTACATGTTGTCATTCATGGTTCCCTCAATGAACTGTAGCTCCCCAGCACTCATGCAGCCCCAGACCATGACACTCCCACCACCATGCTTGACTGTAGGCAAGACACACTTGTCTTTGTACTGCTCATCTGTTTGCCACGACATATGCTTGATACCATCTGAACCAAGTTAGTTTATCTTGGTCTCATCAGACCACAGGACATGGTTCCAGTAATCCATTTGCTTAGTCTGCTTGTCTTCAGCAAACAGTTTGCAGGCTTTTTTGTGCATCATCTTTAGAAGTGGCTTCCATGCCATGCAGACCAATTTGATGCAGTGTGCAGCGTATGGTCTGAGCACTGGCGGGCTGACCCTGCACCCCTTCAATCTCTGCAGAAATGCTGGCAGCACTCGTACGTCAATTTCCCAAAGACAACCTCTGGATATGACGCTGAGCATGTGCACTCAACTTCTTTAGTCGACCATGGCGAGGCCTGTTCTGAGTGGAACCTGTCCTGTTAAACCAATGTATGGTCTTGGCCACCGTGCTGCAGCTCAGTTTCAGGGTCTTGGCAATCTTCTTATAGCCTAGCCCATCTTTATGTAGAGAAAAAAATTATTTTTTTAAGATCCTCAGAGAATTCTTTGCCCTGAGGTACCATGTTGAACTTCCAGTGACCAGTATGAGAGAGTGAGAGCGGTAACACCAAATTTAACACACCTGCTCCCCATTCACACCTGAGACCTTGTAACAATAACGAGTCACATGACACCGGGGAGGGAAAATGGCTAATTGGGCCCAATTTGGACATTTTCACTTAGGGGTGTACTCACTTTTGTTGCCAGAAGTTTAGACATTAATGGCTTTGTGTTGAGTTATTTATGAGGGGGACAGAACATTTACATGGTTATACTGGCTGTACACTCACTACTTTACATTGTAGCAAAGTTTCATTTCTTCAGTGTTGTCACATGAAAAGATATAATAAAATATTTACAAAAATGTGAGGGGTGTACTCACTTTTGTGAGATACTGTGTGTGTATATATATATATATATATATATATATATATATATATATATATATATATATATATCAAATATACTGCCACTAACTGAATAACCTGCCTGCTTAATCTAACTCAAGCTATCTCTCTGTCCACACCAACAACACTACACACGCCCGCCGTGTAAGCAGCCTTAAATAGTATGGGGCATGGACTTAGTCCCCCTGAGCCATAATTGGCCAAAGGCACCCTGCCTTTGGCCAATTATAGCTTTCTCAGCAGAGTGCGCTGTGATTGGCCAAGGCATGCAGATCAGGTGCATGCTTTTGCCAATCATCATACAGCAATGCACTACGAGATCGCAGTGCATTATGGGGCGTTCCGTGGCGCTTAAATTTCCCGCAAATGCCCCATAATGTTTGCTGTTCTATGAACGGGTGAACACGCGATGTTCAGATCAAAGTTATGTTTGACCCAAACATCGAGCTCATCCCTAGTGCTGAATGCTTTCTATGAGTCATGTAGAAAACAAAAGGAGGCAATTCATTCCACTTGACTATTGTCTGTACGTGTAAGAAAAAAATGCATGCCATATGTATTAAGCAAAATTAAATATGTAATACATATGTAAACCCAAGAACAAATTTATTGGTTCCCCCCGTCCTTATTTTCGTCTGGTGATCCTACCAGTAGGGATGGGCCCGGTGTTCGATTCAAACCCATGTTCGAATCGAACATCGGCTGTTCGTCCGCTCGTCGAGTTCAGAACTCTGAGGGCCGTTCGCATCAAATTTGTGTGATGCGAACGGTCCACAACGGTCCACAATGCACTGCGTCAGTCGCAGTGCATTGCTGGCTGATGATTGGCCAAGCATGCACTGTGACCCCACATGCTTGGCCAATCATAGAGCCAGCAGCGAGGAGAGCAATAATTGGCCACAAAGTGTAGGGAAAGAGGAAAAATAGGCAGGGATAGTGTGTTCTTCTCAGGCATTTCCGTGTGAGGAAAATGTAGGGAAAGAGGAATAATAGGCAGGGATGGTGTGTTCTTCTCAGGCATTTGCGTGTGGGGAAAGTGCTGTTCTCTACCAATACAGCCATCTGCAGGAGTTAGTGTGTGTGTGCTGTGTGAGTCTAGCACAGCACAGTACAGGCATACCCCACTTTTAAGTACACAATTAGTTTTATTTACTAAAGATAAAAAGTGCAAAACCAGGCTCACTTCTGCATAGAAACCAATGAGCTTCTAACTGCAGCTTGTTCAATTAAGCTTTGTTAAAGTGGAAGTAAACCCCCCTATCGTTTTCAGCCAAGGATGCCGCCATCTTTGCCTCTGCTTAACCTTAAACTGCCATGGTGCTGCACATGTGATCCGTTATAACACCAGCCATTGGATGGTTTGACTGTCTGGTTGAGAGCACAGCCAATGTGCAGTTTGCATTCCTGGCATGCCTTTTTTTTTTAAACTGTTAAATCGATGGGTTTACTTCCGCTTTAATATAACCTAGAAGCTCATTGGTTTCTATGCAGAAGGGAGCCTGATAAACCCCATTGTGTACTTAAAAGTGGGGTATGCCCAGGGGCGGACGGACAACTCATGGGGCCCCTGGGCAATAAGAGAATATGGGGCCACACAGTATACACACACAAACACACACAGTATACACAGACATGTTTCTATTGGCTGAGAAGTTACTTAAGAGGTGGGGCAGCTATAATCTAATAATCTAAACACGGGAAACACATGCCACTTCACAGGCATACTTTAGACACCCCCCAGGTAGGATATTTAAAGGAATATTTCACTTTTTTTTTCACTTTATGCATCATTAAAATGACTGCTCCAGAAAAAACGTCCGTTTTTAAAACTTCTTTTTGCATTGATACATGTCCCCTGGGGCAGGACCCAGGTCCCCAAACCTTTTTTATGACAATAACATGCATATTGACCGTTATAATTAGCACTTTAGATTTCGAACGTTCGCATCCATTGTAACTAATAGGGTTCTAACGTTTGTGCAAACTTTCGGTCCGTTCGCAGGTTCTGGTGCGAACCAAACCCGGGGGAGTTCGGCTCATCCCTACCTACCAGTAACACACTTCCTTTAATAGGGAGACAATGCTCACTTCCTGTACTGTATCTATAGAGGAGCAAGGTTGTGACGATAGGCTCATTTGGATTAGGAACCCCTCCTTCACGAAAGAGAACTGGGAAGGTTTTTACTTGTGATTTGTGTGAGATTTAGAACAAGGAATGTTACCAGCACACCATGGGTCTCCAAAAAATGGGTCCAAAGGTTTATTCAGCGATCACATCATTACAGCAAACAGCTGTAACACAGTTACCTACACAGTTGTGTAAGATTTAGGCTCAGTGCAAATGAAGTTACAATGACTCTGGATTCCTGGCACTATCAGAAGTTATTTTTCTGTACTTGCAGAAAATGTACTTAGCCTGTTAGCTTGAAACTTTCTATATAAATTAACTTATGCTTAGCACAATATATTTAAAGCCTAACTTCAGGATCCTACTAAGTGTATAATTGTGGATGCTCTCCTCTGGCTCTATTAAAAAACTGACAAACTGCAAATCAGAATGGCTTTCTTTCCTGGTAATTCTGAATTTTCAAATCCCATCAAAATCATCATGTCCCTCTGAAAAATGCCTACTTCCCTGCGCCAGAAGTAGGGCTTTTTGTCTTCTCCCACATTACATCCATGTGGGCAAACAGCACTACATTTCCCATGATGCAAAAGGAAATGCAGGAAGTGATGACCCATGTGTGTGGGTGGAGCTTTTTGGGGCTTCAATGAGAGCTGGGAGTAGAGCTGTATCTGATAACACATGTGTAAAAGGGCAGAGCAGACCTGGAGTCTGAGACTCCTAGGTCTGTCCAGAAAGTGGTGACTAGGGATGAGCCGAACACCCTCCGGTTCGGTTCGCACCGGAACCTGCGATCAGACCTAAACTTCGCGTGAACTTTAGAACCCTATTAAAGTCTATGGGACTCGAACGTTCAAAATCAAAAGTGCTAAATTTAAAGGCTAATATGCAAGTTGTAGTAAGGTATTCCTGCGCTACCGTGGAGAAGGGAGGGGAAGGGAGAGGGGTAGAGACGGAATGTGGGGGGACTGCTGTAAGCACCGAATGTAGGTCAAACTGTACCTACCGAGAGGAATATGTGAGTGGGGGTGGTGCTGCGTTGTTCCCCAGGGGAGTGGGTGTAGCTACTGCTAACTAGCAGTATCGGGGTAAATGGAAACCCCCTATACTGAAATGGTAGTATAGAAGACAGCTGTGTGTGGGCTATCTTAGGAGACAATGTCCTTATTAGGTTGGGTACCTCCCAAAAAATATAAAATAAAAGATATAAAGACCAGTAAATCCTCAATTATAGCACTAATAAATATCAATAATATAAGGTGATAAGGTACGAGAGTGTTGTAAAAATAGCAATAACAGCATAAAATCACCATGGGCAGGTACATCAAATATATAAAACTAGACACACATAAAAAATATATATATATAGGTGAACATATATAAATAAATAAATGTGAGCAAAAATATCCAAGAGTGCATGTAAAGTGCATATAAGTAATATCCTAAGCGTGCTTGTGCAAGTGTGCACAGCGTATAAATAAAGCTGCGTGATAAGTGAAGAAATAAACGATTGTTACAATCACATTACAAGATGTGTGATAAGTGATAGGCGGAAATATGTGCAAATAATGCAATATGGTGAGAGAAAAAATATATAATAAATAAGGAATTCCTAAATATAGAAATCAATATTAGATGCAAGAATGCAGACATCAGCAATAAATGCAAAAATGCAGGAAAAAGCTGGATGAAACTAGTCTGTGTGACTAGAGAAAGCAACCGTATATAAATAAAATAAATACAAAGTGCAAATGCAAAGTGCACAAGAATAGGCTAAATGCAGTAAAGCACAATAATAATAAAAAATTGCCAAATGAATAGTCATAAGTGACTATGCCGCATGCATGCAAGTCCGTGGCCACCAAAAGTAATCAGCATTCTATAATGTTATTTTCTTTTGGTGAAAATGGGCATAGGGTGTGCTATCCCTGGACAAAAAGGAAATCTGTGTGGTGAGGTGTCCTTAGCAGTGGGGGTAGATCCTCTTTGTGTAAGTACACTAAAGTAAGTAATGGACCCTTACCTTGCGGCAAAGGGTTAACCGCATAAAAAGTAATGGAATATTGGTGTCAGCTTCCTTCTCCCTCTGTCACAGCGCCTGCCTGGGTGGATGGGTTTCCTATCCCTGGATCCAGGTGTAGGTTCCCTTGTCCTCACGGCCAGTGCCGGAGTATATGCAAGAAATGAGGGGTAGCCGTATAGTGTAGTATGTTCAACAATAAGTATCAAGTTTATTCACAAACAATAAGAGCGGTACTCACAAACATAGTTTCAAAAAAATCCTTATCTGATATGAGCACCGAGCTCGTTGCCTCCATCAGTATGAGTGCCTTTCCTTGTTCCTACGCGTGACTTTACACCATGTGACTTGATCAGGGGATGCTAGGAGGGCACTATAATGATCTTTAAATAGTCTTCTCTTGTGTAACCAATCGGCGGCCATTTTCCTGTAGTTCATACATAAAGTAACATGGCGACCATTTTCCCGGCTATCGCGGGGGCGAGGCCAATTTTTCTGGTTATCTGTAGTGTTGTAATACATTAAGTGGCTCTGCCATAGGCGCGCCCATGTTTAGGGTTATATTCAGGATGCGATAGTCGGCCATCGATGTTTACAATACTCGGACGGGAACTTTTACGTGTATGGGGGGTATTATATGTCTAGGAAATAACAAATACTATAGGTGACAGTATATTGTTAAAGAAAAAGTATATAAGTATACCCGGAAGGACAGGGTAAGGCTATCACACCAATGTATGCATTCTGCACAAATTACAAACTTTTTTCTGGAGGATTAAGATAAATAAAACTATAATAATTGCATGTATGCCTAATAGGATCTCTGTGATACTACCAAATTAGGCATATTAGGACTTAAAACAGACAGGTATGGCAAGTTAAAACATAAGACAATATTATATATAGTCCCAAAATTATAGGTAAATATATATATATATACAGACATCTAAAATGCTAGTTAAGAGGAGGCAAGGTCATCTGCTAAAATATTAAAATAAATAAAACTGCGATAAGAACAGAAACAATTGTTAAAAATATGGGCAGAAAAATAAAGCCAGAATGAGTTGGTGGAATATAAAAGGAATAAATATATTTAAATAAATATATTAAATCATGTGTATATTAAAAGTCACTTAAAAAGCAGTTGAGGTCCAATTCTATATTCATACCTCTGGGCGAGAATGTGTCTAGTGTGAATATCCATTTAGATTCTATTTGACTGAGGGTCCTTACTTTGTGCCCTCCTCGCCAGTGTTTGACATAGGGTTCTATACCCCAGAATTTTAGATCAGTGGGGTCTTTGTTGTGGCATAATAGAAAATGTTTAGATATGCTGTGTTTGTCGTAACCCTTTAGTATATTTTGAACATGTTCTTTAACCACTTCAGCCCCGGACCAATTGTCAGCTTAAGGACCAGAGGTCTTTTTTCAATTTCGCACTGCACTGATTTAACTGGTAATTGCGCGGTCATGCAATGTTGTAAGCAAACGAAATTTGCGTCCTTTTCTTCCCACAAATAGAGCTTTCTTTTGATGGTATTTGATTGCCTCTGTGATTTTTATTTTTTGCGATATAAACGGAAAAAGACCGAAAATTTTGAAAAAAAAAAGATATTTTCTACTTTTTGTTATAAGAAAAATCTAATAAACTCAATTTTAGTCAAACATTTGGGCCAAAATGTATTCAGCCACATGTCTTTAGTAAAAAAAAATGCCAATAAGCGTAAATTTATTGAGAAGCAAAAAAAAATGTAAATATTTAATGGGCTTAACATTGCTATCAGCAAATAGCTTGGGGTGTCTACTTTCCAAAATGGGGTCATTTGGGGGGGGGTTGAACTTTCCTGGCATTTTATGCACAACATTTAGAAGCTTATGTCACACATCACCCACTCTTCTAACCACTTGAAGACAAAGCCCTTTCTGATACTTTTTGTTTACATGAAAACATATTTTTTTTTTGCAAGAAAATTACGTTGAACCCCCAAACACTATATATATTGTTAAAGCAAAGGCCCTACAGATTAAAATCGTGGGTGTTGCATTTTTTTTCCACACAGTATTTGCGCAGCGATTTTTCAAACGCATTTTTTGTGGAAAAAGTACACTTTTTTTTTATTTTAATGAACTAAAACACACTATATTGCTCAAATTTTTGCTGAAATAAAAAATATGATCTTAGGCCAAGTACATGGATACCAAACATGACATGCTTTAAAATTACGCACAAACACGCAGTGGCGACAAACTACATACATTTTTAAAAGCCTTTACAGGTTACCACATTAGATTCACGGAGGAGGTCTACTGCTAAAATTACTGCCCTCGATCTGACCTTCGCGGTGATACCTCACATGCATGGTGCAATTGCTGTTTACATATGACGCCAGACCAACGCTTGTGTTCACCTTTGCGCAAGAGAAGGGGGGGCAGGGGTGCTTTTTTTTTTTTTTTATTTATTTTTTTTTTATTTAGCTTTTTTATTTTGTTTTTAAACTGTTCCTTCCATTTTTTTTCTTTGTTATCATTTTTATTGTTATCTCAGGGAATGTAAATATCCCCTATGACAGCAATAGGCAGTGACAGGTACTCTTTTTTAAAAAAAAATTGGGGTTTATTAGACCCTAGATCTTGCCTCTGCCCTCAAAGCATCTGACCACACCAAGATCGTTGTGATAAAACGCTTTCCCAATTTTCCAATGGCGCGGTTTATATCCGGGAGGGGGGACATTCCCTCCCACTGCTTGTAAAAGCAGTCTAGAGGCTAATTACCCACTAGAATTGCTTTTACATGAAAGCCGATCACTGGCTGAAAAGAATGATACCAAGATGATACCTAAACCTGCAGGCATCATTCTGGTATAACCATTCAAAGTCCAGCAACATACTGGACATATATTGTAATCTTTTTTTTTCATGCAGCCTCTTGGCTAAACGAAAAAAAGATTGATTGGTGGGTATGCCCACCATTAGAATACCTCCCTTCATCCACCCACTTCTAATGATGGGCATACATGCACCACTTATATATGCCGAAGCATTGGGGCATCCTCCCGCAAAAGTTATGCCGTGTACACGCGGTCAGACTTTTCCACGGGGCAAGCCTCCGTCGGAATTTCGACCGTATGTATGCGGCATTATGAGCCAATCGCTCCTCCCCCCCTGCTGCCCCCATGCTTCGGCATATATGCTCTATTTTGTTAACTGTGGTAGTGAAATCACATCCTACAGTGTTGGAGTCACGGCTTTATGTATCGTGGGAGCAAACGCTGTTGCTGTCAAGATAAATAAATCCGCGCTGCAACTGAATGGCGTACCTGCTAAGCAAATTATGGTTAACATTAAAACAAAGTAACATTACAGTATAACAGTAAGACCTTACCATACCATACCTGCAAAGCAAATACCAAAAAAAACATAGTAAAAAATAAAATAAAAATTTAACGCAACAAGTGCCTAAAATATATATATGCCAAAGCATGGTTGCATCCTCCCGCAAAAAAGTTATGCCAAGTACACATGGTCGGACTTTTCCACGGGCAAGCCTCCATCGGAATTTCGACTGTATGTACGTGGCATTAGGAGCAAATCGCACCTCCGCCCCTGCTGCCCCCATGCTTCGGCATATATGCTCTTTTTTTTTAACTGAGGTGGTGAAATCACCTCCTACAGCGTTGGAGTCGTGGCTTTATGTATCGTGGGAGCAAACGCTGTTGCTGTCAAGATAAATAAATCCGCGCTGCAACTGAATGGCGCACCTGAAAACAAAAAAAATGGTTAACAATAAAACACAGTAAACTAAATTACATACCTGAAAAGCAAGCATGATAAAACATAATAAAACATTGCAGAATAGAATGGAGTAAAAAAGAGCAACAATAGAGAGAGAATAGAGAGAGAGACACAGAGAACAATAAAACGACAACTATTTTTGTTTTTTTTTATTTTATATTTTTTTTGGGGTTTTTTTTTTTTTTTTACTTTTTTTTTATTTTTATTTTTTTACACTTTTTTTTTTAAACTATAACTATAATTTTAACTGTAACGGTCGGGTCTCAAAATGCGATGGCATTCTTGAGACCCTGTAACTATAATTTTAACTGTAACGGTCGGGTCTCAAAATGCGATGGCATTCTTGAGACCCTGTGAAAGTGTATCATAGCCTGTGATATGCTGTACCCTATGCTAATACCTCACTAGTGAGTGGTAGCGTTCAAAACATTCACCAATGCAGAGACCAGGATTGTCAGGACAGCGTGGACAATAATAAACGGGTGTCACGCCTAAATCCGCACTTGCTACAGACACGATATCTTTTTGGGGGGCTCGATTGGTAGGGGTACTCGGGAGGACATAAGAATAATGCCTCTCAAGCAGGCGGCTTACTGCATTTGGTAGGGGATGGTGAGGTGCAGAACCGCCTGGATACAGAAGTTCTGTGACAACCTCTTCCTGGAATTCAAGGAAGGGTAAAGTCCCGCCTGAAGCTCCGTATAGCACATGAGCATTCAGCAAAGCCAATTAGAACAAATAAATAGACACCAGCGTCTAGCCTTACGGGCAACTAGATACGGCGCCAACAACTGGTAGTTGAGAGCCACCCCTCCCATATTTTGGTTATATTCGTGGACACAGAGGGGTTTCTCCACAACACCAGCCACCGTACGAATTTGGACTGTCGTGTCTGCATGAAGGGAGGTAAGAACGAAAACATTCTTATTATCCCTCCACTTCACAGCGAGCAAATTATTACACTGAAAGCAGGCTCTCTCCCCCAGCCTAAGAGGGGACTCTACAAGCCGCTGGGGAAAGCCCCTGCGATTAGGTCGCACAGTGCCACATGCTCCAATCTGATGATCAAACAAGTGACTGAACAGTGGCACGCTCGTGTAATAATTGTCCACGTACAAGTGGTACCCCTTTCCGAATAAGGGTGACACCAAGTTCCACACTATCTTGCCAGCGCTCCCTATGTAATCTGGACAGTTCTCCGGCTCTACGTAACTATCTTTTCCCTCATAAACCGAAAAGCTCCACGTATAGCCTGTTGACCTGTCACAGAGCTTGTAGAGCTTGACCCCGTATCTGGCACGCTTGCTGGGAAGGTACTGTTTGAAAGACAAGCGGACAGAAAACTTAATCAGGGACTCGTCAATGCAGACAACTTGATTGGGAGTAAACAAGGCTGAAAAACATTGGTTGAAGTGGTTTATGAGGGGCCGAATTTTGTAGAGCCGATCAAATTCAGGGTCTCCACGAGGACGACAAAGTTCATTGTCACTGAAGTGCATGAACCGCAAGATCTGTTCGTATCGTGCCCTGGACATGGAGGCAGAGAACACGGGCATTTGGTGGACTGGTGAGGTGGACCAATAAGTCCTCAGAGTCGGGAATTTATGTATGCCCATGTTGAGGGAAAGGCCCAGAAAGGACTTAAATTTGGAAACCCGTAATTGGTTTCCAATCTTTGGCAAGGGAAGGCAACTGGGGATTAGCGGTGATGTATTGACCAGCATATATATTACTTTGGTCCACAATAGATCTATAGAGATCTTCCGTGAAAAACAGCGAATAAAAATCGGATGGCTTAAAATCAGCTGTTTCCACCTGAATACCGGGTTGGCCAGTAAATGGGGGAAGTACAGGTTCTGCAGAAGTGGTGGGCACCCAATCAGGATTGGCGAATTCTGCAGGAAGGGCACTATGGGCACGACGGGCCTGCCTTTGTCTTCTTCTTGGTGGCAGCGGGACACTACTTGTGCTTGCCACCTCGCCAGCTTGAACTGCACTTATGGGACTCGCCACGTCACCACGTGTTACTGCAGTGCTGGATGTACGTCCAGGGTGTACTAGGCCGCTGGTGCTTGCCAGTTCACCAGAAGGAATAGCGGCGCTAGTACTTCTCTGCTCCATACGAGAGACCTGCGGTTCTTGCACCTCAACAACAGCAGAAGATCGGGATTGTGTACGCCTGACCTTAGCAGGGACCACACCTCTGTCGCCAGAGCTATCTGTCATGGAGCCGCTGTTGTCTACTGGATCGTATTCTGAGCCTGATTCTGACAGATGAGTGACCTCCACTATCTGTCATACTCAGAAACACTAGGAAACTAGTGTACTTTTGATTTGCCATTTTGGGCTCTAAATTTAGTAGTACACTAGTGAGATTCACAGGTAAAAAAGCTCGCAGGTATCTGGGCTGATCCTGCTAACAATGCGTTTTTCGGTACCCCAAACTGCTGGGACGCTAGTATAGATCTGATCAGATCAGATATTGATTTGTTCAGATACTATACCACTAAGGGAGGTGTATGCTTTGAGCGTGGGTGTTTGCGGTACTGGCACTAACCTGTGGCGACGCAGACCTTATTTGACTCTAAAACCTAATTGATATCACCCGCCGGCGATCAGGGGGTTAAACCGTTATTGGGTAATAAATGGCGGGTGCCCTGACAGTATACAAAACAAACTAACTAACCAGCGTCACCCGTAACAGTTATACAGTGATCACTGGTGAAAGGGTTAACTAGGGGCAATCAGGGGGTTAAAACCTTTATTAGGTAATATATGGGGGTACCTGACGCTATATAAAAACCTGACGAACCTAAATAACTAACTGGCTAACTGGCTAACCAGCGTCACCAGTGACACTTATACAGTGATCACTGGTGAAAGAGTTAACTCTAGGGGCAATCAGGGGGTTCAAACCTTTATTTAGGTTGTAATATGGGGGTACCTAACCTATAGACCCTTTTATGAACCTATATAAACCTGGCGGTTAACCTAAAAAAAAAACTGGCTACCTAGCGACACTAATGCAGCGATCAGAAAAACTATTGCTTAGTGACACTGGCAAAAGGGGGTGAAAGGGTTACCTGGGGGGCAATCAAGGGGTTAAACCTTTATTAGGGGGGGTGTAGGGGGCTACCTTAGACCTAAAGGGGCCTAAAACTAACTGCCCTGAAAGTTATTACAGTCACAACTGACCCTAAATGCAGTGATCAATAAATAAATGATCACTGCAATCAGTGACACTGTGACTGGGGGGGCAGGGGGTGATCTGGGGGTGACAGGGGGGTGGAATGTGTACCTATGTGTCCTGGTGTCAGTGTACTGTTGGTGCACTAACCTTGATGTCTTCACTCCTCGGCGTCCCGGTCAGAAAGACTGACACGAGGAGCATGACATCACTTCCGCCTGCCTGTGTTTACAATTACACAGGCAGGGGAAGCATCTCATTCGCCAGGAGAGATCGCGAGGGGGTGGCCAGAAACCACTGGCCGTCCCCTCATCTCGGATCGATCCTGAATCGATGCCGACCGTCTCAGCCGGCGGGGGGGTCCGATCAGACCCCCCATCCGCCGGAAGAATATCACGTACAGGTACGGGATTTTGCCTGTACATGCCATTCTGCTGACGTATATCTACATGAGGCGGTCGGCAAGTGGTTAATGCATACTCTTAGTGGTCGCTTGGTACGTCCCACATATTGCAAACCGCAACTGCATTCCAGGGCGTACACTGCTCCTTCTGTGTTGCAGCAAATAAAATCTTTTACCTCGTACGTATCTCCTGTACTTGTGGATGTAAATTAAAATTTATTTTCGTTCGGGCACTTAGTTCTTGTAATGCAAAACATCTTTTACAAGGGTAAAAACCTGTTGCCGTGAAGAAGGTAAATGGTTTCTTTGGTGGATCCAGTACACTTTTTACTACTTTATCTCTAATGGTGGGTGCTCTTTTGTATATAAATTTTGGATGGGTAGGTAAGGTCACTACTAGTTGTTTATCCGCTAGTAGTATATGCCAATGTCGTTTTACGATGTTTTCAATCTTTCTATGCTGTATATTGTAGTTCAAGATTATGGGTACTTTCATTGGTGTAATTTCCTGTTTATTTTTATCTTGAATTAATTTGCTCCAGTCCATTTCTCTTACTTCTTCTATTTTATTTTTAATGAACAAACCGTCATATCCTTTTTTGGTAAACCTTAGTCCCATAGTTTCTGCTTGGTCTAGGAAGTTTTCTATTTTGGTACAATTGCGTCTGAGTCGCATGAATTGTCCTTTTGGTACATTAAAAAGCCAATTTTTGTGGCGACAGCTTTCAATCGGGAGGTAGCTGTTCCTATCTTTGTTTTTAAAATGTGTTTGTGACCTCACGTTTGACTCTTCTTGGATAATCTCTAGATCTAGGAACGTAACCATCTTGTCGCTGATTTCCCACAATAGTTTTATATTTCTGTCATTCTCATTGAGTTTTTCTAGAAAGTCTTTCAGTTGCTCAGGGTCTCCTTTCCAGGGGATGAAGACGTCATCAATATATCTTCTGTATATCACTAGTTGGTCAGGTTTGTCATTAAAAACATAACTTCCTACTGGGCCATGAACAGCCCAGCTACACTCGGGGCAAATTTCGCTCCCATCGCGACTCCGGTCAGTGGTAAAATTTCTTGTTGTACCAGAAGTAATTATTTTTTTAAGCAAAAATCCAAACATTTTATAATAAAATTTCTTTGCATACAGGGTAGTTTTGTGTATGTTCTCAGGCCCCACTTTGTGGCTTCACATGCTTGGTAATGTAGTATTATGGTATATAGGGATGATATGTCGGCAGTGACCAGGATCCAAGGTCCACCCTCTTTAGGAATGTTTTCTAAAATCTGTAACATCTGTTTCGTGTCCCTTAAATATGCTTTGGTGTGTTGGACGACTGGTTGTAAAAAATTGTCTATGTACTGGCCCACTCTAGAGGTTAATGAGTCGATCCCATTGACTATTGGTCTAAATGGCGGGTTATTTTTATCTTTATGTACTTTAGGTAGTGCATAGATGATTGGAGTGCGGCAGGAATCTGGTATTAGGAATCTAGCTTCTTTCTTGTTGAGTATATCTTTTTTCACTCCTAGATGTACGACTTGCTCAAGCGCATTACATTTAAAAATTGGATTTCCGAGTAACCCATTGTACGTATTTTCATCTTCTAGCATGTTCTTCATGCCATTATGGTATTGTTCCTTTGAGAGGACAACAATTGTTCCTCCCTTATCCGCTGGTCGGATGACCAGGTCCTTTCTTTTGATGAGTTTATTGATTCCACTTTTAATAAAACTCGGTTCTTCTTTTTTATTTTTAAATCCTTAATTTCTTCTAAAATCACTTTTTTAAAAACCTCAATATATTTATTATCTTTTACCGGGGGGTTAAAAACAGATTTATTCCTAAGAGTACTATGTAAAA
Source organism: Lithobates sylvaticus (assembly GCA_028564925.1). Lineage (NCBI taxonomy): Eukaryota > Metazoa > Chordata > Amphibia > Anura > Ranidae > Lithobates > Lithobates sylvaticus. Next base: position 314,405,609 of record CM053029.1, on the reverse strand, counting down.
TTCCACCATTCTTATGTTCCTGAAGTTTATGTCTAAAAGGGTTGCTCACAATGTATTTCTGGATATTTAATTTTCTAACAAATTTGAGGATGCCTTCTTCCTTCATTCTCTTTTTCTTTTGTTCTCTCTTTCTGGCTCATTGTCCTCTCTTCTTTCCTGGCTTCTTCTTGGTCCCCTTGAGTCTTCTTGATTTCTCGGTGGGTAATTTTCCCTGCCCCTGTTTAAAAAAAAACCTGTTATAATCTTGGCCTCCATAGTGTGCCGGATACTGTCTGTCATCTCTGTCGTCTTCTCCTGGTTGTTCATTTGTATATTGTGGATGGACTCTAACAGTTTTTTCTGGTGTGGAATATGTAGAGATCGCTCTGGAAATCGCTCATGTCTCTGATATATTTTTTACTTTTTCTCTGCTGCACTTCTCTATCTTTTTTGTTAGATCCTTGTTCAGCTGTGTTTTTAGTGTTTTAAACTCCACAGTTTCTTTGTGTATTTCCAGCTCTTCTTTAATTTCTGTAATATTTTCTTAATTTTTTTAATTTTTCTTTTGTTTCCTTTTTAATAGGAAGGCCAGCAAGTCTAGGCCTTTCTCATTAAAAAATTTAAACCATTCATCATCGGAATCTTGGTCTATCAGGCCATCATTTGGCGGTATATCCCATCTTAATCTCCTTGGAACAATTTTATCTTTCAGATAGTTTCAATGGTGCTAATATCCCACCATATCAGAATCTGGAAGCCCCCTTTAACAAGGGTACACCCAGATCCCGCCCCCCCCTGTTTGAAATGGTAAGGGGGTACAAAAGTACCCCTACCATTTCACAAATAAAGTGTAAAAAATGGTTAAAAAACACACAGACACCTTTGGGAAAAGTACTTTATTAAAAATAAAAAATAAAAGATTCCAGCGGTGGTAATCTATGAAAACGGATATTAACGGAACGGAAGACGGATGAAAACAGAGATTAGCGGAACAGAAGACAGATGAAGACGGATGAAGCAACGGATAAGAACTGATACATTTTTAACTTGGCTAAACTGATGGTGCCCCCCATGTGAAAGGGGCCTTAGAGTGATGACTATCCTCTGTTCCATTGCAGGTAAGATATATTTTTCTCTGAACCAAAACTTTTGCTCAGGTAGATTACAATGATTTAGTTTATGTCCCTGTGACAAGTAAACCAACCGTAGAGTGATTGGAGAACCAGCTGTACGATTGTCGATGTATGTTTACAGGAAGGTGTTCCTATTACATTTTTGTACTTTGTCCTTTGGATGAATGTCCTCTGTTCCATTGCAGATACCATTTATTAAAGCACCCTCATTTCATCCACTCCGTTTCTGCACTTTGGAGTTTATTAACTATATGTACAGCACATACAGAAGATTAGTACTCTACTTCCAACATTTAATTTTTGCATACAAAAATTTGAAGTCTGTAGCATGCATAAGGGGACCCCATAGGTCTGAAGGCATCCTAAATGTCCCAGGCATTCTGTTGTTGGAAATAGTTATGAAAATACAGTCCTATTTCATAGAAAAGGGTTTGCATTGTTGGTTCTGTAAATACAATGAAGTTTATACACAATACCTGGCCAAAGTCTAAGCATCCAACTGCTGAAATTTCCCAATGCATGAAAAAAAGCACAAGCAACTAACTAAATGCTAGTTGAGACAGGTTATCATCAAATCACTGGATGTTCTGCTCTGCCCAGCTCTGACTACATACATGTCCCCTAAATCACTTGTCTGTCTATAGTCTGCTGACTGTTCACTGCATCCCATGATGAGAAACATCCAGTCAAAACACAGTAAAGCTGGGAGAGCTGGAGGGGAGGGGATGTGAACTTTTTACACAGGATGTGCCTGTCTCAGGCTAGTGCATGAGATATGTAAATCACCTGTCACTCACAGCAAGGGGGCGTTTTTGACAAAGTTTTCAAGACTTTGTCAAGATTTCTCTAACTAAACAATAAAAGAGGATTGCTCAGGCCTCGAGTAAATCTGTGTGGCAAGACTGGGCTCAAATGAAAGGAAATCGTATTCTCTACATTTTGACATAAAAAAATATATATTTTTGGTGTTTACATCCACTTTACGTAACACTGATTAAAAATATGACCATAAAAGCTCTGCACTAAAAAATAGTAACATACAATTTAAAAAATGACTTTATATAGTTGATAATGATTATTTACTAACCTAAGATAGCACAAGGCTTCCTTTGAAAAAAGAAATTGTGCAAGTAATCTCAGATAATATATACAAGGCAGAAGTATAGAGTGAACTACTGATTTTATCATTTGTAAGTTTGATCTTGAACATTCAAAACTGATATCAGAGTTCACCCGAGTCACTTTGCCCTTCAGTGATTGTTCCTTCTCACTCTGCATGTCATTTTACAGTACACTGTGGCTCAACACTTCAGTTCACATTGTATGTGATCATGTTTGACAGGGATCTGACTGCATACACAATGCACTGATAACATAGCAAGCAGCATAATCACTGTTTGTCTTTTGGCCTCTTCAGTTCACATTGTTATTTTTGTTAAATGACCATCACCCTGAGAGAGCCGGATTACAGGACATTGGTCTCATGTGTGAGTTGCCTGAAGCATAAAAAAACAAAACTGTTGCCACTGAACTTGAATATGAGTCAATGTAATATTGTAGAGTATTCTTTTAACAAAGTAATTATTGTGAAGATAAATCAAAAGTGGCCTGGGATATACACAGATGTATTGTTAAGGCCCCGTTTGACATTGGTTGATTGATGCTATATCCTCCTGATTTGGGCAAGATTGATTATCTGGTCGTTTTAAGGTACATTTAAAAACTCAAAGAATAAATCATCAGAGATGTCTATCAATGTGTCTAGATTATACTGGCTGATAAACTGTTGTTTCCCCAAGGAAAAGCTGGAGCCAAGGGCTTCTGTGTGCGCATAAACAAATTATAGTCTAGTGTCTAACTGGTATGACTGCAACTGTTAATGCAAAATTCCAAGTAGAGCAAAAAATAATACTATTAATAGTCATGATAAAATGCACACATACACTCCTGAAATTATATTTGACTACAAACTGCTTTTTCTATTACCCAGAAAGTCAGACATTTTGAAGATGCCTAACTGTTCTGCAAACTTAGTTCTAACAGCAATATACAACTATGGTGATACCTGTTAAACAACCAGTGTAAGTGTTGTAAGAGCTTCACAAAATTGATATTATAGGTACGGAAATTGCCAGTTGTTTCCGAACCTTCAATCCGCTAAGCCATATATGTCAAACACTAGGGATGAGCCAAACATCCTCTTGTTCGGTTCGCACCAGAACACGTGAACAAGTAAAAACGAACATGCAAACCCTATTAAAGTCTATGGGACATGAACATGAAACATTAAAAGTGCTCATTTTAAAGGCTTTTATGCATGTTATTGCCATAAAAAGTGTTTGGGGGCCCAGGTACTGCCCTAGGAGATATGTATCAATGCAAAAAAAAGATTTTAAAATTAGAGTTTTTTTAAGGAGCAGTGATTTTAATAATGCTTAACCACTTCTCGCCTGGCCTATTGTAGAGTGACAGCCGGGCGGTGGTTCAGTTATCCTGACTGGGTGTCATATCACGCCCAGCAGGATAACATGCTGGCGCGTGCCTGCGGGGGGTGTGCAGCGCGGCGATCAGTGGTGCTGTGTGTCTCTCTAACACACTGTATTTCTGATCGTAGTAAGGAGCCTCTGATGGAGGCTCCTTACCACGTGATCAGCTGTGACCAATCACAGCTGATCACAGTGTGAACCAGGAAGTGCCGGTAAACGGCTTTCCTCGGTTCGCGTTGACAGGTAGAGCCGTTCGGTGGCTCTCCCTGTCAGACGGGGGGGGGGTATGTGCTGCTAATCGGCACATTGATTATCAACACAGCCCCATCAGATGTGCCACCAACAGTGCCCAACAGAAACGCCTGTCAGTGCCCACAACAGTGCCAATCAGTACCTCATCATCAGTGCTGCCCATCAGTGCCATCTATTAGTGTCCATCAGTGCCGCCTATTAGTGCCCATCAGTTCAGCCTGTCAATGCCCATCAGTGCCACCTATAAGTGCCATCAGTGCTGTATATCAGTGCCGCCTATCGGTGCCCATCAGTGCTGCATATCAGTGCCCATCAGTGCCATCTTATCAGTGCCAACTCATTAGTGCCCATCAGTGCCGCCTCATCAGTGCCCGTCAGTGAAGGAGAAAACTAAAATTTTATAACAGAAACAAAGAAAAGGTAAATTTTTTCAAAAATGTCTGTGCTTTTGTTTAGCAAAAAAAAACCTAGTGGTGATCAAATACCACCATAAGAAAGCTCTATTTGTGGGAAGAAAATTATAAAAATGTAGTTTGGGTACAGTGTTGCATGCCCGCACAATTGTTATTCAAAATGTGACAGTGCTGAAACCTGAAAATTGTCCTGGGCAGGAAGGGGGGAAAGTGGTCAGTATTGAAGTGTTTAAAGTGAAACAATAAAAATGAAATATGCCTTTAAATATCGTGCCTGGGAGGTCCCCCTTAGTCTACCTGTAAAGTGGTGCATCTGTGCGATGTATAGAACAGTGTCACAGCAATAATGACATTTCTTAAGGAAAAAATAAAATTTACCCACTTCAGCCCCGGAAGTATTTACCCCCTTCCTGACCAGAGCACTTTTTGCGATTCGGCCCTGTGTCGCTTTAACTGACAATTGCGCAGTCATGCGACGTGGCTCCCAAACAAAATTTCTTTTGGTGGTATTTGATCACCCCTGCAGTTTTTATTTTTTGCGCTATAAACAAAAAAAGAGCGACAATTTTGAAATAAAAAACATATTATTTATTTACCTTTTTCTATACACATTATCCCCCAAAAATATATATAAAAAAAAAACATTATTTTTCCTAAGTTTAGGCCGATACATATTCTTCTACATATTTTTGATAAAAAAATTGCAATAAGTGATTATTGATTGGTCTGCGCAAAAGTTATAGCGTTTACAAAATAGGGGATAGTTTTATGGCATTTTTATTAATATATATATATTTTTTTAACGGCGATGATCAGCGTAATTTTTATCATGACTGCGATATTATGGCGGACACATCGGACATTGACACATTTTAGGGACCATTGTCATTTATACAGCAATCAGTGCTATACAAATGTACTGATTCCTGTGTAAATGACACTGACAGTGAAGGGGTTAACCACTAGGTGGCAGTGTAGGGGTTAAGTGTGTCCTAGGGGTGTGTTTCTAACTGTGGGGGCATGGCTGTGTGTGCCACATCACTGATCTCTGCTCTGATTACAGGTAGAAGAGATCAGTGACACTGTCACTAGGCAGAATGTGGAAATGCTTGTTTACATTAGCATTTCCCCGTTCTTCCTCCACGTCAGGCGATCGCAGGTATCCCCGCAGCAATAGTCCGCGGGACCCGCGACCCGACTCATGGTGCTTGCCCCGCGCGCGCCTGCTGGCTGCCTCTTAAAGGGCCACGTTCAGGTACTTGATTCTGCCTGTACGAGCCCTTCTGCCGACGTATATCGGCACGAGGCGGTCGGCAATCGGTTAAACTTGCTCACAGCTGTAATGTATTGCCGGCTCCCAGCAATATAGATTAAAAAATCAAGGAGGAAAAAAGGTATGCAGTCCCCCTCAGTCCATACTAGGCCCTTTGGGTCTGGTATGGATATTAAGGGGAACTTCACACCAAAATGTAAAAAAAAGATTGGCATGGAGGTCCCCCCCAAAATCCATGACAAACCCTTATCCGATCATGTAGCCTGGAGGTCAGGATAGGGGGGGACGAGGGAATGCCCCCCTCCTGAACCATACCCAGTCACATGCCCTAGGCAAGCAGCCTAGTATGGTCCAGGAGGGGGTGCTCGCTTGTCCCGCCCTTTCCTGGCCTGCTAGGCTGTTTGCTCGGATAAGGGTCTGGTATGGATTTTTGGGGGGCCTCAGGCCAATTTTTTTTTCCATTTTGGTGTGGAGTTCCCCTTAGAATCTATACCAGACCCAAAGGGCCTGGTATGAATTTTGTGGGGGCCCCATGCCGTTTTTTTCTTAATTCTGTTATAGGGTTTCCCTTAACCACTTCAATACACTGTATTATATACTCTGCTCTGCACTATATACCCTGCACTGATATATATATATATATATATATATATACTGTCAGGTCCATAAATATTGGGACATCGACACAATTCTAATATTTTTGGCTCCATACACCACCACAATTTGAAATGAAACAAACAAGATGTGCTTTAACTGCAGACTTTCAGTTTTAATTTGAGGGTTTTTACATCCAAATCAGGTGAACGGTGTAGGAATTACAACAGTTTGTATATGTGCCTCCCACCTTTTAAGGGACCAGAAGTAATGGCACAGATTAACAATCATCCATCAAACTTTCACTTTTTAGTACTTGGTTGCAAATCCTTTGCAGTCAATTAAAGCCTGAAGTGTGGAATGCATAGACATCACCAGACGCTGGGTTTCATCCCTGGTAATGCTTTGCCAGACCTCTACTGCAACTGTCTTCAGTTCCTGCTTGTTCTTGGGGCATTTTCCCTTCAGGTTTGTCTTCAGCAAGTGAAATGCATGCTCAATTGGATTCAGGTCAAGCGATTGACATAATTTGCCATTGCATAACATTCCACTTCTTTCCCTTAAAAAACTCTTTGGTTGCTGTCGCAGTATGCTTCGGGTCATTGTCCATCTGCACTGTGAAGCGCCGTCCAATGAGTTCTGAAGGATTTTGCTGAATATAAGCAGATAATATTGCCCGAAACACTTCAGAATTCATCCTGCTGCTTTTGTCAGCAGTCACATCATCAATAAATAGAAGAGAACCAGTTCCATTGGCAGCCATACATGCCCATGACATGACACTACCACCACCATGCTTCACTGATGAGGTGGTATGCTTTGGATCATGAGCAGTTCATTTCCTTCTCCATACTCTTCTCTTCCCGTCACTCTGGCACAAGTTGATCTTGGTCTCATCTGTCCATAGGATGTTGTTCCAGAACTGTGAAGGCTTTTTTAGATGTTGTTTGGCAAACTCTAATCTGGCATTCCTGTTTTTGAGGCTCACTAATGATTTACATCTTGTGGTGAACCCTGTATTCACTCTGGTGAAGTCTTCTCTTGATTGTTGACTTTCACACACATACACCTACCTCCTGGAGGGTGTTCTTGATCTGGCCAACTGTTGTGAAGGGTGTTTTCTTCACCAGGGAAATAATTATTTGGTCATCCACCACAGTTGTTTTCCATGGTCTTCTGGGTCTTTTGGTATCACTGAGCTCACCGGTGCGTTCTTTCTTTTTAAGGATGTTCCAAACAGTTGATTTGGCCACACCTAATGTTTTTGCTATCTCTCTGATGGGTTTGTTTTGTTTTTTCAGCCTAATGATGGCTTGCTTCACTGATAGTGACAGCTCTTTGGATCTCATATTGAGAGTTGACAGCAACAGATTCCAAATGCAAATAGCACACTTGAAATGAACTCTGGACCTTTTATCTGCTCCTTGTAAATGGGATAATGAGGGAATAACACATACCTGGCCATGGAACAGCTGAGCAGCCAATTGTCCCATTACTTTTGGTCCTTATAAAAAGTGGGAGGCACATATACAAACTGTTGTAATTCCTACACCGTTCATCTGATTTGGATGTAAATACCCTCAAATTAAAGCATAAAGTCTGCAGTTAAAGCACATCCCGTTTGTTTCATGTCAAATTCATTGTGGTGGTGCATAGAGCCAAAAAGATTAGAATTGTGTCAATGTCCCAATATTTATGGACCTGACTGCATATACATACTACACTGTGTGTATATTATATATATTAATGCACTGACTGCACTGTATATATAATCTACACTATGTGTGTGTGTGTGTGTGTATGTGTGTGTGTATATATATATATATATATATATATATTAGTAAATTTTGGGGATAATAGCTCCACGGGATTAAGTGCATAAACCGTTTAAACTTGAAACAAAAGACATTTATTTATAAGAAAATCAAAAATAAGGCTTTCTTCAGCACACAGGTCAAAAATACAAAACAAAGTCCGCTTATCTTCAGCATAAAATAAAGTCTGCTTATCTTCAGCACAAAACAAAATCAAGGAAAAAGCACATACAGTTTTTGTAGTTGGGTCTTCACCCCAGAGTTTAAAGTCCTTGCTGAATCTTTAGCAGCCTCCAAACAGCAACACAGCTCCTCAGACAGGTGTAATCACCTACTCCTCCTCACCACCAACTCTTCACTACTTCCTGTCTTATGAGCTGTTTCCTGGAGGCCCTTAACCCCCTGTGTGCTGAATCCCTGGGGTCAGGGAGGGAGGCTCTTTCCCACCCGAATATCACTTCAGAGCCTCCCAAATTCCGGGTCCCGAATAACTCTCTATTAATATAGAGGAGAGGACTGCGAGTCAGTCCTCTCCTTCTTGACTAATACCGGTATCCCTCACCCATTTTGGGTGACCCCCTAAACACTACTGCGATTCTCTCAAAGGGACCACAACCCAAATACTGGTGCTATATAGCACCCGTCCAGGACCCAACCTTGGCGTTCTGTACAATATATATATATATATATATATACACACTAAACTGCCTGCATGTCACTAACTAACCTGCCTAATCTAGCTCAAGTTCTCTCAATCTCCACGTTATCACACTACATACGGCCACTGTGTAAGCAGCCTTATATAGTGTGGAGAGTGGCATTAGCCCCCTGAGCCATGATTGGCCAGGGGGCTCTCACACAGACAATGCTGTAATTGGCCAAAGCATGCAGGTAAGGTGCATGTTTTGGCAAATCAGCAGCCGGCAATGCACTCCGATCTTGCAGTGCATTATGGGGTGCTCCGCAGGGCTAAAATTTGCTGTGAATGCCCCATATGTTCGGTTCATCTGCGAACAAACATCTGATGTTCAAGTCGAACTTGCGTTCGATCCGGACCATCCCTATAAAAACACAAGGCCCGCTGGCTGAATCCGGCCCTCCAGGCCTGGTCATGTGACCCTCAAACCCAGTTTTTCTGAACTCTGTATATAGCACACCCCTGAACTCGGCACTCTGTACATAGCACACACCTGAACTCAGCACTCTGTACATATCGCACTCCTGAGCTTTGCACTCTTTAAGTAGCGTAATCCTGACCTTTGATACAACCAGCCTTTTCAGGTCAACCATACTGCTGATGCGGCCCGTGATGAAATTAAGTTTTACACCCCTGTCCAGGCGGTCTGCAATCCATGCCAAAGCACCAGTCTCCAGCCATGGATGTTTAATAAAGAGGTAGTAGTGCTGAAAATTTTGCCTATGATAGAGAATATAGGCCACAACCTGATGTACATCAGACAGGGATCTCTTAGGTACATATGTACAATGCATGTCATTCCATTAGACAAAGCACCTAGCGGAGAAGTTCAATGTGAAGAAAAAAATAATATACACTTTAAAAAAAAAAAAAAGTAGACCTGTAATAAAAAAGTATTTTCTTTTATTTTTGGGTCTTTCCATTATGTCTATTCCTATTAGAGAAAACTATTAGTTGGCATGAACATTATTTAAAGAGCTTGTAGCCGTTCACATCACTCTTTTTCCTAAAGAAGCACATCACAACCACACGTACAAAGACCAGACCCAATTTAGGTGAATGCCAGTTATCTACTAGTATGGTACCCAAGGCTAACGATCTCAGAACCAATGTGTATTACTTTTCTTCTAGATTTACAGCTGTCATTCTTCAGCTACTGTAGCCAAGGATTCTGCGTATCAAGAATGTCCAATGCTATCAAATGTGGGGGGGGGGGGGGGGGCTTGTTAGAAATAAAGTAAAATAATAAAATGTAAAAAAATAAATAATAAAAAAAAAAACATTTTAAAGCATCACTGTACACACACCAATTCAAAATCGAAGTATACGGCAAGTATGTGTATGTAAACATAAATTGTGCCACACATGTGAGATATCACCATGAATGTTGGAGTGTGAGTAATAATTCCAGGACCAAAATGTGAAGCTTATAATACATAAAAGCTTTTAAAATGTTGCCTATGAACAATTTTAAGCAATTTTTGCAATTTCACAGGTAGGTGCAATTTTAAAGATTGACATTTTTGGTATCTACAGCATTTACTCAATACAACCCCATCTTTTCTGTTTTACTAAAAAATTGGGTACAGTATTGTGTTTGTTTTCACTGAAATGTAATTTTGTGTATTTTATTCTAATAATATAAATCTGATCAATAACTGTGCAAATATCATGCAACATATAAAATTGCAACTACGACCAGGGTCTCTGCTATCAGAAAATATATAATTGTTCAGGGGTTTAATGTAATTTTTTGCAAAAAATGGTCATGTGTGCGAAAAATTCAAAAACTGCCCCAGTAGACAATTGGTTAAATTATAAAATGATGTTGCCTTATAGATCTAAATGGGGGTAATTGGTGTTATACACTAAAAGGAGACAAAGCTATCAAAAACAATACAGATTATTTCCAGTTTGCATGCAGCTCTTTCAAACTTTTAAAATCTTATCAGTGCTATATACAAAGTTTTGCAGACCTGCATGTCTCTGACCACAGTGAGGAATGCAGTTTTCACTATTTAGAATTTCTAGATACTACCATTTTTTTAAATGGGGTATGCGAATACCCTCTGTTATGAGAATGTAGCTGCTGAAATATACTGTTAGGATAAAGACTACTTGGGGGCTTGGTATAACCTGGTTAGCTAACACAGGAAACCAAAACAGCCTTTCAAGTTAAATTTCCTTTTGGGGACTTGAAGAAATGGCTTGTAATTAGTTTAATTGTTTGTAATTAGCCTCTACATGCAGTTTTGCAAGCAGGTAGGGAACTCAGTCTTCAAGCTTAATAACAGTCAGAGCTCTTACGAATATCAAGGGAGGTTACTACCCTAATTAGAACCATTCTTGCAGAGCTAGGAATTACCATTCAAATCTGCAAATGACGCCCTTGGTGTGAAGTTTCCTTTTAAGCAAGTGTATACTGATGATACCTTGTCTTGTTTGGTCTCCTCTACTTACTGCAATATGCACTGGGTGCAGCAGTTATGATGTGCTAAAAATGGGTGGACATATACTTCTTTTTTTCACAGTGATGAATGTTCTGCCAACATTTAAATTAGAGCTGCTGGACTAGCTGTCATAGTATAGCACTTTACCGGAGTCCCAGAACTAGAACAACATCAAAGGCAGTGCTGGCATGTAATTAATAAACTGAAGAATTCATTTGCTGCTGCCTTAGAGGCAACTTGACTATTTATTGTCACTGACTAATTTACACTTTGTGAGTAATTGCGCTTAGTAGTTGCTCTGTCTAGAAGGTGGAGTAAACTATGACTAATAGCAACTAAGAAACAAAATGGGACTAGTTGGTTCATATAGTCGTCAACAGTTTAAAGGTTGAAGTATTTTACATTCCAAATCACTATCCTAATATAGTGCTAATACAATTGCATTCTTTTTCTGTTGTTCAACACAGGGGTATATTTATAAAGCAGTGGATGTGACATTTACCAAAACATTCACTTCAGGTGAATCTTTATGATCAATTTGTTCTTAATAACATGATTGATTCACCTGCAGTGAATGATTGGTAAATGTCACATTCACTGATTTATAAATATGTCATTGCATGCCAACATGCATGCGAGGATGCCAACATTGTATCAATAGATGCCTCCCAATATTCTACATATTATCGATTGCTAACAACATCAACAGTACAATTGTCCTTGATCGATTATATGATCAGCGGAAATGATGTAACAAAGATTCGACCTTTGAGAATCCTCCCACGGAAACCCGTCAGATATCATTGCCGTGCACGACACATCTGTCGTTGGAGGTGTCGTTATAGTAGTCTCGGCATAGTCGTGGATTGTGGTCCAGCTATGGATGCTCAGAGGAAGAGAAAGCTAGCAATTGCTATGCTGGCAATAATGGCATTGGATAAGGTGGCACCAAAAAAGAAGCAAAGAAAAGCAAGATATTGGAGTAAGGATTGGCTTCTGAGGAGAGAAGAATTATCCCATATGCCCTTGCTAACCAACTTGTGTGAAAGTTATCCTGACGACTACCGTAACTATCTAAGAATGTCGAAAGAAGCTTTCAACATACTATTTGAACAAGTTGGTCCTCACATACAGAAGACAGATTCCTTAATGAGGAAAGCGATCAGCCTAGAACAGAGACTTATATCAACCCTGCGCTTCTTAGCAACAGGAAGAAAGCTTGAAGATTTTAAGTTCACAACAGGGATATCGGCTCAGGCACTGGGCCGGATTATTCCAGAAACATGCGAGGCTATCACTAATGTCTTAAAAAGAGAGTATTTGAAGGTAGGTTAATTTGTCAAAACTATTTTATTTTTTAAATTGTAAACATAAACCTTACAGAAAAGATAACCTCAAATGGTTGTTTATTGTGCATACTATAATGAACAAACAAGCAGACACAAAACTATAGGTTTGTGAAACTTGGATCCTGTGTCATGGAACTATTTTCTTGTTCCTGTCCTGGCATTCTTCTTTGCAATGTGTTGTCTGTCTGTAAGTGGGAGGGTATGTTAACATTGCGTTGCCATGTGGGTTGTGGTTGTGATTGGGAGTACGTGGTACATTGCCATGTCGGTTCAGGCTGAATTTGGGAGGGCATATTCATATTCGTTTGCCAAATGCTTTCAGGTGGTGAAGGGGTGTGCACATGTCGTTGCCATGTTGGTTCCGCCAACGATCTGTTTTGATTTTGCACTGGCCAGTTAATTACATGGTGAGATGCAGGAGAATTAATACTTGCAATATGGGTGTTAAATGTAGCTTGCTTCATCTGTCCAATGCTTAGTAGTTGGTACATTAAAGGCTCAATAATTTGTAATTGCTGGGGAGACATCATGCAAAGTCTTGTAGCAAACATATTTCCAAAGATATCGCAGTCATCTGCTTCTTTACCAAGTGCTTTAGATGCTTCCCTGAGAAACCTTTTGGTATCATACTCAACTGCTTTTCTCTTTTTGCCACGTTGGGGTGGTCTGGCCTCTTGTGTTTGGGATGTTTCAGTAGTATTATGTTCCTAGGGGAATAGAAAATCATGATGAATGCATAAACGACACATGAATAATTATATAACTTAACCGTAAATAATTTAAGTTTAAGTTTAAGTTTCCAACTTGCCCTGTGGATTGGCATGGAATAGCAAAAGATTTTATGGATATGTAGAACTTTCCTAATCGTAGGGAAACCATTGACGGTAAACATATCCGGATTATGCTGCCAGCACACTCGGGTTCATATTATTATAATTATAAAGACTACTTCAGCATCATACTCCTGGCAATTTGCAATGCCAAATATGAGTTTATCTATTTGGACATTGGGAGGAATGGCCGGAATTCCGATGGTGGAGTTTTTGACAAAACAGAATTCCGAAGACGTCTTGCAAGTGGAGAATTACATTTACCACCTGAAGAAGAGAATGTGGATGGTCTAAAATTAGTTTTTGTGGCGGATGAAGCATTCCCGCTGCTGGATAATATTCTAAAGCCATACCCTATGCGGAAACCTAACCCAAGAACAAAAAAATATGTAACTACCGAGTCTCAAGAGCCAGGCGTGTGGTGGAAAATGCCTTCGGCATAATGTCAAATAGGTTCCGCATATTTCATACACCCATCAATTTGAGTTTGCCCAAGATTGATGCGATAGTGGAATGCTGTTGTGTGCTGCACAGCTTCCTGCGTCGGCAAACCAACAACTACATGCCTTCATCTTCCACTGACAGAGAGGACCTATTGACAGGAACCCTAATCCCTGGAGAATGGAGATCAGAGAGCGGTGCACTGGCAAACCTAGCACCTGAACGGCCCCGTTTGCCAACAGCTTCAGCTTGCCAAAATAGGGTGGGTTAAATGGATTTTTTTTTGGGAAGAGGGACTGTTTCATGGCAAAACAATGTATAGTGGTCTGTTTCCTGATCAATATATTCTGCCAATTAATTATAATTATCATAAATTTATTTGCGCACATGACACGTGTATCCTTGCTAAAGATATATTTTAATAAACTGTTTTACCTGTGCATCAATGTTTTCTTCATGGTCAAATATTTCAGGTGATATGGGTGACTCAGGGGAACTAGGGTCCAAGGATCAGCGATTATTTCTTGGGGTCTCCAGACACGAGAGAAAATGTAGGCTTTCAAAATACCACAATCGAGGTACATAGACATCATCTGCTCCAGCACCAGATTTTTTGGATTCTTCTATTTTTTTTTATATTCCTTTTTAAAGACAGTGCGAAGATTTGCAATCTTGCCTTTGGCCTCTAACACAGTAGCATGTGGCTTTATGGTTTTCAATAAGTCAGCTAACTTTTGGTATGCCTCATCTCGCAACTGTCTATTGGAATAGTCCTTTGATGTCACATTCCAGAGGCATGAATTTTCCCGGTACAGATCAATAAATTGTGGGAGGAAATTTGGGGAGGTAAATTTGGTTGCCATTGCTGTAGGTAAATGTAAAAACATGACATTAGTCATGAAATATAACAGCATAACACCAAAATACTATATGACAGAATGCAAAGTCAAAAAATATGTATATTCAGGCAACACAACTGTACAGCAGGTGGTAAATAGTGTTTAATCTTGTTTGTGTATTCACAGATGACAGATGGCACTGATATGTGGCACTGATGACAGATGGCACTGGGGACAGATGGCACTGATATGTGACACTGATGACAGATGGCACTGGGGACAGATGGCACTGATATGTGGCACTGGGGACAGATGGCACTGATATGTGGCATTGGGGACAGATGGCACTGACAGGAGGCACTGACAAATACTGTGGGCACTTTATTTTCGTTTTTCTTTTTTTAACACTCACCAATGCAGCTGTTCGCTCTCCCTCCTCACACGCTGTCTCTGTGTGAGGAGGGAGAGCCGGCGATGAGAGATGAGATCATCTCTCATTGGACACTCAGATCGAGTGCTAAATAGCCGCTGTGATTGACCATTTAGCACGATCTGTGATTGGCTGTGTCCAAGGGACACGGCCAACACAGAACTTTTGCGGAAGTAAACAGGAGGACATCCAGGGACACCCTCCCGGCAATTGTTGTCCGCGCTGTAGCCGTCTTTCGGCTATAGCGCGGATGCCTATTGGTTAAAATTAGCACAATTCTTGCACAATATTTACCAACTAATCCAAGAAGTCCAATACCGCCACGAACATTACCAATGTCAAGAACGTTCCTGTGAAATTACAGTTTCTTCATAATGCAGGGGCAGGACTGTTTTACATCTGCGATCTATGACCCACCCCTTCTCTCTTCTGACGTGTGCAGAAGGAAGATGGCAGAGATGGATGAGGACAGGCATGTGCTCGTCTGCAGCAGCAGCAGCAGCAGCAGCAGCAGAAGCTCCGACAGGGAGGAAAGGCAGCCTACCAGTCCTAGTAAGCCTAAACAGGCAAAAAACATGTCCTTTGATGAGATGGTGGAGATGGCAGACATCCTGATCTGCAAGGATTATGATGGGAGAAAGGGATCCTACCTGAGGCCTAATGTCAGAAAAGATCAGATTATGGAGAAGGTGGTCCGTGTCCTGCAAACAAAGTTTGGGGTGAGGAGGACAAAGGAACAACTCCACAAACGTTGGTCAGATCTAAAACTGCGAGAGGGGCATCAGTTGGCAAAAATCAAGAAAGTGATAAAGAAAAATGAATATATATATATATATATATACAATGTTTCCATGTCCCTTTCTTATTGTGCCACTGTATGTTCTTAGAATTATGTGCTGTACGTTCTGCCTACTTTCTGTGTCATGTGGCACAGAAAGAAGGCCCTGCTCTGTGCAGACATCCCTGCAATGATGTTTAAAAACAGTGACAACGTGTTTGCAAAAAGCTTTACCAACATATATACATGTAGTTATTAGGCACTTGATTGCATTTCATTCCATACCCTGGGTGCTAAGATATTTCTTATTGATTTTGGAACAGGAGAAAAAAGAAGAGCTGCTCAGCAAGTGACTGAGACGAATGTCACAGCAACCAATGACACACAGAGCAGTCAGGACTGAGAATCCTCAAGAACAGGAGGCGATTTTGAAGTTTGTGGAAAATGTCACAACCACTGGTAAGTTGGTAATACCAGCAATGTTTTGAACTCATGCATGCCTGGATCACTAATGTATGTTTTTGTGTTTGTAGGAGGAATGGAGATCTATGGATGAGACCATTCTACCAGTGCCAGCGCACAATTGCTCATCAATGAGCTTATAGCCTGCAAGGCTGAGCTTCAGAAAATTACCAACCAATGCCAAGTCGTACAGACCAGGATCAATGGTGTTATTGATATGTTGGGGAAGGTGTAATTTTTTGGGAAATATGTTAAATTATACATGTTAAACAAATAATGCTGCCGATGTGCACTTTTTTCTAGATAATCCCAAACATAGTTTATTTTTTCTATTTTGAACACTGCTGGATACACTGCTGGATAAGAGACCTGTTAGGCTCCCACGGTGTCTCCGGTGGAGACATGATGCACTGCGCTGGACATCATCGTTGGACTCTGGACCTGGAGAGGAGAGATCAATGACTGTTCTCTGTATTACCGGGAGCCGACAATTCATTATAGCCGCAAGTGCTTTTAAATTACCTTTTTTCCTTCAGAAATTACACTTTGTGCAGGGACAGTTCTAAGCATGGGAAACATGCGTCCCTTTACAGGCATACTATACACACCCCCTAGGTACGAAATTTAAAGGAATATTACACTTTTATTGTTTCACTTTAAGCATTATTAAAATCACTGCTCACAAAAAAACGGTTGTTTTTAAAACTTTTTTTTGCATTGATACATGTCCCCTGGGGCAGGACCCAGGTCCCCAAACACTTTTTATGACAATAACTTGCATATAGGCCTTTAAAATTAGCACTTTAGATTTCTCCCATAGAGTTTTACAGGGTGTTCCACGGCTTTTTGAATGTGCCGTGAACACCCCAAATTGTTCGCTGTTCGCCGAACGGGCGAATAGGCAATGTTCGAGTCGAAAATTTGTTTGACTCGAACTCGAAGCTCATCCCTAGCCAGGACCTGTTCAGCAGGAGGTCTGTACAGAAGTCACTTGAGCTTCAGGATTGACCTAAGGGACTGAGCGAGTAACTTCAACTACATCACCCCAGAACCTGATAGAGGACAAGCAGCCAGGTGCAATATCCAGCTTGCTTGCTGCTGAGGGACAGCTTAGAGCCACTTAAAGCCAGTACAGCTATCCCACACCTCTTGCTTGGGCAATACAGAAAAGAGCATCTGCATTCAGCGTTTGGAATATTTTTGCTATCAGTTTAGCTGACCAATTATCCCATGAGGAGGACTGCATATTAAATTTTAGCAGCCAGAAAGTTAGCAAGTCCTCAGTGTGCATTCAAGTTACAGTTCTGGGCATCCCATAATTTCCCATCCCTACCCCAATAAACTAAAAACAAAACAAAGCACCACAGACAGGTTCTTGACTACTGAGTGATTTCTGGAAAATTCCTGTTGCCTAGCTGTGCTGTCCAGCCATACATACATAATCTAACCACTGAATAATCCTGCTAGTTGAAAATGTTATAGTGTATGCTTTGCTGCTCCTACAGTAAAGTGTCTAGAAGTATTCAGCATATGGGATAGCACATAGAGTGCAGAGGTCAGGAGTACGAAATGCACAACATAAAGTATAGATGCCAGGAGTCAGACGTTTGGTTCATAAAACATTGCTTATAGAGTGCGGTAGTCAAGAGAATGTAATGTAATAAAAAATATATTGAGTGATATCATATTGATTTAGGGATCAGGAATTGGTAACATAGAAAATAGCATAAAGATTTAGACATTATGAGAATGTAATGTAGAACATAGTGTATAGAGTGCAGGGGTCATGAGTAGAAATGAGTGATGCATTTTGGTGTGCTACAGTGAATTTTGCATGAACTCTACTTCTGCTAAGGAGGAGCTTTTACAGTCCCTGTTCTACATATAATGTAAGACATAGATAAAACCCAAACATTGTGATCACCAGATTTTAGGTAATTGAAGAGTATGTTAACCCAACATTTTTTAATTCCTGATATGTGCCTGCTGTACCAAGTACATACATGAAAAAGTATTCTGTTCTCTTTGTATTGTTTCCTTTGTGTGAAATCTATGGTGTTCCTGCCAGTCCCTCTGCTTTGCTCTTAAAAACTGACCACACTAAGCAGGATAACAGACCGCAATCAGTTCTCTAGCTATTTTGGAAACTCAGCTTGCTCTCCTACAATGAACGGACTTGTCCTGATGCACCTTTCAACAAAGTTTGTAGAGGCTTTTTTTATACTGTCTCAATTTTCTTTTGAAGGCTCGCTGAACTGGGTGGGAGGATGGAGAAAGGGAGGAAGGAGGACAGGGTAAAGAAGAAGAAAAGAAGCCAGGCTTACAGCATCCAACAGACCACCCCATTAATATGATTAATATACATATATATATATATATATATATATATATATATATATAGTATAGTTTGGCATTATCTTAGGATACTCAACGCATTTAAAGGAAGAATCTCCAGGTATTCTGTAGTAAATGTAAATTAATTCCAGTAGAACCACTTCTTTCGCAAAGACTCTTCTTTACTATTAAGAGTAATGGATAGATTTTCCATAAATTTGATATAATTTATTCGTGAACACCACTGATTTAAGGATGGGAGCTCTTGCCTACACCAATTTGCCAGAATACAGGATCTGTTTACCAGGGTGCTAACAAGAGAGTCTTTGTATGTTTTTTTTTAGGTATAATATTGTGATGAAGTAAAAAAGTGGTGGGATCATGTGGTTTAGTATATTCTGTATATTGTTGTGCTATTTCCCTTGCTTGCTTCCAAAATGTTTCTAATTTAGAACATGGCCAAAATGTATGAAGAAGAGTACCCACCTTTATTGCACATTGCCACATTGATACTGTTAGAGAGTGCAGTGTATTAGGGTCTCTGTACCATCTTGCAAAGATTTATACCCATTTGTGTGGTTGTAGATGTTCACTGCCATTTTTTGAGTAAAATATTGTATCCTGCCTTATTATATTAACAACCATTTACCACAAATTAAAGATCAACCTTGTTTGGTGGAAGTCACGTATACAGATTTATAAAAATATCTCCATTTTGACAAGAAACTTTAATAAAGTGCTTTATATCTGAATATCATCAATGTCTTACCTGCAGTGCATCCGCAACATGCGCATTTGGTTAATTTTTTTCCTCAGGAATGCTATCCACCCTGTGCTTCAATGGGCATCGGCATATGTCCTGATCAGTCAGTCCCCATGGCAGCAACTCTTTGTAATACTTATAATTATTCATTTGTCTCACCCTTTGCCAGGAACTACTTGTATCTGTTTTTGATTAGGGATGAGAGTCGAGTTTTTGTGGAGCATGTGTTTCAGGCTAACCAAACTCATTCACAGACCCCTAAAACTAACACATGATTTCCCTGATATGTCCACTATTACCACAAATTTTCACTTTTTACAAGGTCTCAGGTGTGAATGGGGAGCAGGCGTGTTAAATTTGGTGTTATCGCTCTCACTCTCTCATACTGGTCACTGGAAGTTCAAGGTGGCACCTCATGGCAAAGAACTCTCTGAGGATCTGAAAAAGAATTGTTGCTCTACATAAAGATGGCCTAGGCCAGTGATGGCGAACCTTGGCACCCCAGATTTTTTGGAACTACATTTCCCATGATGCTCAACTACACTGCAGAGTGCAGGAGCATCATGGGAAATTTAGTTCCAAAACATCTGGGGTGCCAAGGTTCGCCATCACTGGCCTAGGCTATAAGAAGATTGCCAAGACCCTGAAACTGAGCTGCAGCACGGTGGCCAAGACCATACAGCGATTTAACAGGACAGGTTCCATTTAAAACAGGCCTCGCCATGGTCAACCAAAGGAGTTAAGTGCACATGCTCAGCGTCATATCCAGACGCTGGATATAGGAAATAGGCGTATGAGTGTTGTCAGCATTGTTGCAGACATTGAAGGGGTGGGGGGTCAGCCTGTCAGTGCTCAGAACAAACCCTGCACACTGTATCAAATTGGTCTAGATGGCTGTTGTCCCAGAAAGAAGCCTCTTCTAAAGATGTTGCACAAGAAAGCCTGCAATTAGTTTGCTGAAGACAAGTAGACTAAGAAAATGGATTACTGGAACCATGTCCTGTAGTCTGATGAGACAAAGATAAACTTATTTGGTTCAGATGGTGTTAAGCGTGTGTTGCGGCAACCAGGTGAGGAGTAAAAAGACAAGTGTGTCTTGCCCACCATCAAGCATGGTGGTGGGAGTGTCATGGTCTGGGGCTGCATGAGTCCTGCAGTCACTGGGTAGCTACAGTTCATTGAGGGAACCATGAATGCCAACATGTACTGTGACATACTGAAGCAGAGCATGATCTCCTCCCTTCGGAGACTGGGATGCAGGACAGTATTTCAACATGATAGCAACTCCAAACACACCTCCAAGATGATCACTGCCTTGCTAAAGAAGCTTAGGGTAAAGATTATGGACTGGCCAAGCCTGTCTCCAGACCTAAACCCTATTGAGCATCTGTTGGGCATCCTCAAATGGAAGGTGGAGGAGCGCAAGGTCGCTAACATCCACCAGTTCCATGATGTCGTCATGGAGGAGTGGAAGATGTCTCCAGTGGCAACCTGTGAAGCTCTGGTAAACTCAATGCCCAAGAGGGTTAAGGCAGTGCTGGAAATACATGGTGGCCACACAAAATATTGACATTTTGGGCCCAATTTGGACATTTTCACTTAGGGGTGTACTCACTTTTGTTGCCAGCGGTTTAGACATTAATGGTTGTGTGTTGAGTTATTTTGAGGGGACAGAAAATTTACACTGTTATACAAGCTGTACAGTCACTACTTTACATTGTAGCAAAGTGTAATTTCTTCAGTGTTGTCCCATGAAAAGAATTTGATGGGTGTACTCACTATTGTGAGATGCTGTGTGTGTGTGTGTGTGTGTGTGTGTGTGTGTGTGTATATATATATATATATATATATATATATATATATATATAAATAAACCATTTATGTTTTTGCACAGAGACAAGGTGGTTGAGGCCTGAGACTTCCTCCTTTCCTAAGGTGGTGCCCAGTTGTTGCATTGCAGTTGCCTGTGTTTGCTTTTCTAGGGCAGAGATGGACTTACATAAAAATAAAAAATAAAAGATAAAATAGTAATCTCCATATATTGTCAAAAACATAAACAAACTACTACTTACATGTGCAAAATATCTGATTATCACTTCAGGCTTGGCTGACCTATGTTATTTATCTTTTTATTGAACATCAAATAGCAACAAATCTCAAATTGGAGTTTAATTAATTGCCAATAAACTGTCAAGCTATGTAGTTTTATGCAGCTTCAAATACTTCTGTAGACATAAAGGTTACAAAATACCAGTGAAGTAAGGCAGACATTTCATGGCTATTTGAATGGTTATTATTATGTATACTTATTTGTGGAAAGGTGGGCAGCCTATGGCCATATGATTTCCACCTGGCATGCCTCCAGTGCTCTGAATATAAGTCTACAATCTGGGGAGGAGGAAAATACCACTGTCAAAATGGTGGGATTGCAGACATGCTTGGCTTCTGCTGTGCACTGTCTGACTACAGCATCAATACCAAAAAATAAAGAAAGAATTAAAAACAACTAAAAACAAAAATAAAATAAATATAAATATGTATGAAAATATTATTTTAAAAAAGCAACACGTAAAAACAAAACAAAAATGGCGGCTGGGAATCCCCCACTCTGGCTGTACCCAAACTAGGAAGTTTCCAGCTAGATTATATGGGAGAGCTTGGACAAAATTGGACTCAGACAACTGCTACTTGGAGATGGTTATAGTGTAGCATTCTTTTTTCAGCTCCAGCTGGCAGCTGATGTCTACTGTCATCTGGAGCTGCACTGTATAGCTACTGTACAATATATGTTGCTATTGTCTCTCAAACAATTTTTTAATGTTTATTTCAAGATAAAACCTGTCTAGTCTCTCCATCTTACATTGCTGCCTAATCAAGCTGATTTCTTACTGTCAACCCACTGAACAATATTAGTGGCTCATGTCTCTCAGAAATTAAACTTTTTTCAAGATAAAACCTGCATTGTCTCTCTCTTTCTATGTGCCATCTGTTTAAGTGTGTGTGTACTAATTTATGGGATATGATGATGGGTGGGGTTTTTTACAGTTTATTCAACTTGTACCAAATGTTTCGTACTGTGAAAAAAAGCTCACAAAGTTTATGATTAAACTGCTGTTTCAGTTGGGGTCTTTAGCTTTAATTTTATTAGAGTACACTTCCCTAAAGCTTTTAGATCTGCTGTGGCTGCTACTTTCATCATTCAATTTAGGACTATTACCACTGGATAAATAATTAGGTGTCATGGCTAAAACTACCTAATTTTTTTTTAATTTTTAATTGTAATGAATTAGACGGAGGGGCCAAGCTAGAAGCAAAAGCTAAAAAATCAATTACACATCACAAAATATGTAATGCCAGAATATCAACGACATCATCCATGAAAAATCCAGGAGCAGTGATTTTAATAATGCTTAAAGTGAAACAATAAAAATTTAATATTCCTTTAACAGCTTCCCGACCGCCTCACTGATATACGTCGGCAGAATGGCACGGCTGGGCAAAACCACGTACCTGTAAGTGGTCTTTTAAGAGCCCAGCCTTGGGTCGCGCGCGCGCCGCCGGCGGCGCGCTCGCGACCCGGTCGAGAGCTCCATGACCACGGCCACGGGACCAGCAGACCCGATCACCGATGGTGTCCCGCGATCCGGTCCCCGTGCTTCCTACACTGCCTGTCATTGATCGGCTGTTCCCTGTCATCGGGAAAGCCCGATCAATGACGTCAGACGTACAGCCACGCCCCCTTACTGTAAAAAAAAAACAACACGTCACACTTAGCCCCTCCCCGCCCCCTAGTGTTTAACTCCTTCACTGCAAGTGCCATTTACATAGGAATCAGTGCATTTAAATAGCACTGATTTCTATATAAATGACAATGGTCCCAAAAATGTGTCAAAAATGGCCGATGTGTCCGCCATAATGTCGCAGTCACAATTAAAATCGCTGATCGCCGCCATAACTAGTAAAAAAAAAATATTCATAAAAATGCTATTAAACTATCCCCTATTTTGTAAACGCTATAACTTTTGCGCAAACAAATCAATATTCGCTAATTGCGTTTTTTTTACCAAAAATATGTAGAAGAATACGTATCGGCCTAAACTGAGGAAAAAACATTTTTTTTTATATTTTTTTTGGGGATATTTATTATAGCAAAAAGTAAAAAATATTGCATTTTTTTCAAAATGGTCGCTCTATTTTTGTTTATAGCGCCAAAAAAAAAAACCGCAGGGGCGATCAAATACCACCAAAAGAAAGCTCTATTTGTGGGAAAAAAAGGACGCCAATTTTGTTTGGGAGCCACGTCGCACGACCGCGCAATTGTCAATTAAAGCGACGCAGTGCCGAATCGCAAAAAGGGGCCTGGTCCTTTGGCTGCAAATTGGTCCGGGGCTGAAGTGGTTAAGTATCATGCCTGGGGGGTGTCCTTAGTATGCCTGTAAAGTAGCGCATATTTCCTGTGTTTAGAACAATACCACAGCAAAATGAATACCTTTCTAAATGAAAAAAAATCGAATTTAAAACTGCTCGTGGCTGTAATGAATTGTCAACACTCTGCAATATTGATATAAATCATTGAAAAAAATGGCATGGGGACCTAGGTCCTGCCCAAAGGGACATGTATCAATGCAAAAAAAAGTTTTAAAAACTACCTTTTTTTCGGGAGAAGTGATTTTAATAATGCTTAAAGTGAAAAAATAAAAATGAAATATTCTTTTAAATATCGTGCCTGGGGGGTGAGTAGTTTTAAATTACCTTTTTTCCTTTTGAAATGTCATTTTGTTGTGGTATTGTGCTAAACACGGCAACTTTACAGGCATACTGAGGACACCCAGGCGCGATTTTTAAAGGAATATTGCATTTTTATTGTTTCACTTTAAGCATTATTAAAATCACTGCTCCTGAAAAAACTTCAGTTTTTAAAACTTTTTTTTTGCATTGATACATGTTCCCTGGGGCAGGACCCGGGTCCCCATATGCTTTTTATGGCAATAACTTGCATAAATGCGTTTAAAATTAGCACTTTTGATTTTTCATGTTCATGCCCCTTAGACTTTAACGGTGTTCGCTCGTACGTACAGATTTTTTGCCTGTTCGCATGTTCTGGTGTGAACCGCTTATCCCTAAACACCACATAAACTTTAAAGGCATATTCCAATCATATAATTGAAAGAATGATATAGTTTGGATGGATGGATGAAAGTCCTTGGTATTTTTCCATGTCACCCTCAAAGCTGTAATAAAAGGAAGACCCTCTACCCACTGTACAGTATTTTGGGGATTCCTTCGTTTGCCACTGGCATGTGGGACATTTACCAAAACAAACATACAAACAAAAACATCCCAAAAACATCCCATATGGTACAATACTGTACAGTGGGTAGAGGTTCAATGTGCAGGGGGTTTGTCGTATTGTATGTGAAGTCTGAAACATCCAAACTTAAAACTAAATCCTCACTGAAGTCTGGGAAGGTAAATCGTTAAAACCAATCCTGGTCATTTTCAAGGCTAAGAGGCAAAGGATTGTAAAAAAAAAAAAAAAGACATAGGGAGATTGGAACTGGCATGTGGGACATTTACCAAAACAATCTCCCTATGCCCCCTTTTTTTTACAATTCTTTTGCCTCTTAGCCTTGAAAATGACCAGAATTGGTTATCAAGATTTACCTTCACAGACTTCAGTGAGGATTTAGTTTTAAGTTTGGATGTTTCAGACTTCACATACAATACGAGAAACCCCCTGCACATCGAATCTCTACCCACTGTATAGTATTTTGGGGATTTTTTTGTTTGTTTGTTTTGGTAAATGTCCCACATGCAAGTGCCAATATCCCTATGCCCTTTTTTTTATAATCCTTTGCCTCTTGGCCTTGAAAATGACCAGAATTGGTTATCAAGATTTACCTTCCGAGACTTAAGTGAGAATTTAGTTTTAAGTTTGGATGTTTCAGAATTTACATACAATACTTGTCGTATTGTATGTAAATTCTGAAACATCCAAACATCCAAAACAAATCGAACCGGGACACATTTAATCATACCTATGTAAACAAACCTGCTTCTGCGATAGCAGCAGATGGATTTTTTTATATTTTTCCTGAAGTTTGCCGGCTTTCCTGTAGAAGTGATTCAGGTGACTTCTGTTTGCTGATCCCCACTGCACTGTATGATCTAGGAAGTTCTTATCTCTGAGCACTTCTGGATTATTAGCAACTCCTGACTGGGGAAGGAGTAGATTGAGCACAATCTGTTGTTGCAAAAATTACATTAGGGGTCTAAGGCCCCTTTCACACTGAGGCGGGAGCGGCGGCGACGGTAAAGCAGCGCTATATTTAGCGCTGCTTTACCGTCAATTTAGCTGCCGTATTCGGCCGCTAGCGGTGCAGTTTTAACCCCCGCTAGCGGCCGAAAAAGGGTTAAAACCGCGGTGTCGCAGTGTCCCATTGATTTCAATGGGTAGGAGCGGTATAGGATCGGTGAATACAACGCTCCTTCACCGCTCCAAAGATGCTGCTAGCAGGACTTTTTTGACCGTCCTGCTAGCGCACCGTCCTGCTAGCGCACCGCTCCAGTGTGAAAGCCCTCCAGCTTTCACACTGGAGTAAATGGGGCCGGATTTTTTCAGGCTCTGTACAGGCACTATTTTTAGCGCTGTAGCACCTGAAAAACGCCCCAGTGTGAAAGGGGCCTTGCAGACCCTTCACTTCACCTCAAGGTGAACCTATTATTTGCATTATGCTAACATGCAGGGGGCATGTCAGTTCCCTTGTGATAGCAAAAAAAGTGAAGATTAAGGTTTTACAAGTTCTGTTTTCCCCCTGTAGTACTACCTGCTTCTTTCCTTTCCATGGGGGGGGGGGGGGGGGGGGTGTTTCAGGATGGTGAGCAGGAGAAGAGGCTGGTAAATATGTCATTTACTGATCCCTTTCTTTTCTGAATGAACACAGTGAGTAATTGGTACCGACCACTCAATGTGTTCAATTGAAGAATAGTAAACTGAGTTTGTGATTGAACAGGAAGCACAGAGATAGATTGTAGAGTGTAGATGAGGAACTGGGGAATCTGTCCTTTGTCCCTTTCTCTGCCCCAAAAGTGAGACATCAGGAGTCTGTTTAGACCCCTGATATTTCAATAAAGCCCCCCAAACGGGCTCCTAAAAATGTAGAAAAAAAAACATTTATATTAAAAAAAAAATTTAAAAATAAAATTGTATACAATAATAAAAAAAAAATAATAATAATAATACAAATACAAAAAACTACTGACACCATCCACTGTCCTACTAACACCAACCACTGCTCTACTGACTTGCTTCATTCACTGCTCTATTGACTGGCATCATTCACTGCTCTACTGACACCAACCTCTGCAATACTGACATATCCACTGTTCTGTTGAAACCATCCACTGCTCTATTGACACCGTCCACTACCTTGCTGACACTGCCCATGCTTTAATACATTTTAAAATGATTGTTTACATTTACATATAAGAGTGAGTGTCTCTGTGTGTGTTTGAACTTTGGGGTGCACACCCTAATGCAATAGGCTGCGCACACCTATGAATAAAAGGTACTTCTTTATACAAGATACGTTCAAATAAATATAGCAAACACAATTAGAAGTGTTTCAAGGCCCAGGCAGTATTTTTATGTAGAACGGTTCTTAAAGAAACCTGTAAATGAATATGTCTTGCAGCAGCATTTCCTTTTTTTTTTTTTTATATTTATTCATTTTCAACAATTTTCATACACCCTAGTAAAACAAATATTATCTTCCAACAATCATTTTATACTAATCCCATCCCACCCTCCCCACCCTCCTCACTATTTCCCTCTTTTTCACAGGAAGTCTTTCTTCTATTATAAGGAACCCATTTCCTCCTGGTCCATCATTTTCGTGTATTTTCTTGTTCTTTTTAACCACTTCAGCCCCAGAAGGATTTACCCCCTTAATGACCAGGCCATTTTTTGCAATACGGCACTGCGTTGCTTTAACTGACAATTGTGCGAGCATGCGGCGCTGCACCCAAACATAATTGATGTCCTTTTTTACCCACAAATAGAGCTGTCTTTTGGTGGCATTTGATCACTTCTGGGGTTTTTATTTTTTTCTCTATAAACAAAAAAAGATTTTGAAAAAAAAATAAAACATTTTTACATTCTGCTTTAATACACATCCCCAAAAATGTAAAAAATATAATTTCTTCATCAGTTTAGGCCAATATGTATTCTGCTACATATTTTTGGTAAACAAAATCTCAATAAGCGTATATTGATTGGTTTGCACAAATGTTATATCATCTACAAAATAGGAGATAGATTTAGGGACTTTTGATATTTTTCTTTTGTTTTTACTGGAAATGCCGGCGATCTGCGTTTTTTTTGCGGGACTGCAACATTTCGGCGGACAAATCTGACCCTAAGTGACAATTTTTGGGGACCAGTGACACCAATACAGTGATCAGTGTTAAAAAAAATGCACTGATCACTGTATAAATGACACTGGCAGGGAAGGGGTTAACACTAGCTAAGGATCACGTCAAAAAAGCCCCTGAAGGATCCAAGCCCCCAATGTGGCTTCCCAGGAGGTCCCCTGTAAGTTTGGGATCCCAAGGGGGTAAGATAGCCTATAATCATAGTATTTTGACGTGATCCTTAGCTCACCCCTTATATTATTAGGGGTAAGTATAGTAGCCATCTTTATTATTTTTGCTCCTTTGCTTTTTTACATGCTGAGAGCTATCTTTTAACTATTCAAGTAGCAATAGCTTTCTGCTGTTGGAATGCTGTACCCTTTTTAACAGTCGATCTCTCTGGGATATGGTTATATACTGCTATCCATGTGTTCATCCCACCTGTAAATGTTTTTCTACACCCGGTGGTGTTATCCTTGGGGACTTCTTCATTGGGGGTGTTTAATATGGTGTTTAAATATTTACAGTCTCTTTTGCTTGATATCCACAAGGCTATATCTGTTCTTTGACAAGCATTCAAAAATATTTGGCACTTTCTATGGAGAGTTGTGCCAATTTATTTGCTCTTTAATGAAGCTTCAGTGTTAAGGTCCAGCTGCACCCATGACTAACTGTCATTTTCACCTCGTATTGAGTATTGGCTCCAGCACGTTATGTAGGACTTACATATATATAGGGGAGTTTCCCCTTTTGAAGGGGTTTTCTCTTCTTCCCCCCCCTCCCTTTCTGGGCAATGTGGGACCTGACATCAACTATGGTTTATGATGGATGTTTCACTTCTCTGACATGTCTGTTTTCCATTTTTAGAGTGATTACTATATTATATCTCAACTTACTGGTCTTCTCATTCCAACATTACTCTGAGCTTCTCTTACACAATGGCAGTATACACAATGGCAGTATCAAGGCAGGTATCCTTTTAAATATAAAGCACATGAAATAACTATAGGCCAAAGGCTAGTAGGACACAACTTCTCCAGAAAACACAGCTACTCCAGGAATCCCATTCCCAATTGCTACCAGAGTATTCCAGTTCCATTGGGGTGGTCCCCTCGGCCTTGGGTCTTGGATTTCTATAGCTGTTTGCCTGTGTTACCAGAGCTTCTCTGGACTTCACTGTGAGGGACAGTGTTTATGAGGATAAGTGCAAGTAGTTTTTTGTGTTCTGAACTTCCCAGCTAGATTCTGTTGCAAGGTTGGAAATCAGGAAGAACTCCGGACAGCCGCACACCAGGAAAAGATAAAATTCAAATACATTTATTTAAAAAGCTGGAATCACATCAGTCCAAAACACGGCAAAGCAGAATGGGGGGGGGTACAAACCTGACTCGTTTCGCACTATGCTTAGTGCTTACTCATAGCTGATTCTGTTGCAATAGAGCCTTTTAGAGTCTATGCTATTTAGCTAAATATTATTCCTATCGAGACACAGAACCATTGTGTAAAGAGCCCATATTTGAGCAGCTTTCATGATATGTTTTGTATTATTATGCAGTGTATGCATGCTCTTTGCCATTCTGACCCTGCTTTGCATTAATTATTCAAACTCAGCATTTGTTTCATATACTGCAATTTACTGTTACTCCCGGTTTTATCATTCAGCTATTTACCTATTCTGTTAAAAGTGAATCTAAATCCAAAACCTTTTTCTAGCTTTGAATAAAGTAATAAAAGGTTTAAACTCTTTTTTTGCTGTCTTTGTGATACTGGGAAGATTTACCTGTCCTTTCTGTTTTATAGACAAAACAGAAACAGAGGGGAAATATCTCCAAAGTGAGGGGAATCCCCTCTTAGGCAGTTGTCCCTGTTGGAATATTTAGCTAATATTGTCTTTGAGACAACTTAAAGTGTTATATTTTACTTCATTTTCAGTCATAGTGACAGTGGTCCCCAGGATAAACAAAGAAGGTACCGTACATTTTAAAGCTAAACTCCAACTTTCTTTTCACTAGAATAGAATAGAATGATCAGTCCTGGCATATATCCTACCTCTGTACCATGTTGCTCTGTTGTCTGCAGATCTCCTGATATTCTAGGTTTTAGTTGTGGCTTTGTACCATGTGACAGTCTGTATAGTCTGATGTAGACAGAATGTGTTCCATAGTCACTTCCTGCTGCATCTCTAGCCTAGAACACACCCTCTGTAGTCCGAGGCTGTGCAAATTATGTAACTTCATTCACAGCTCTGATGATGGGTGGGATTAAATACATCATAATTAGCATTCAGTTACACCCAGCCACACCTGACTAACTATGTAACTATAAGGGGGCACTCTTTACGTCTAGTGGAAAAAAGATTTCATCACCGAATACGGAAAGGTTTCTTCATCATAATCAGTAGATTGTTTTTAAAAAGGCCTGGATTCTTTCCTAAATGTAGAGAATATAACTGGGTACTAACATTTATAGGTAAACTTGATCCAGGGAAAATATGATTGCCTCTTGGGGGATCAGGAAGGATTTTTTCCCCCTGCAGTAGCAAATTGGAGCATGCATTGCTGGCGTTTTTTGCCTTCCTCTGGATCAACTGTGGGTATAGGTTTGTGTATATGGGATTGTATTACTTTTTTTTTGGTTGAACTAGGTGGACTTTTTTCAACCTAACTAACTATGTGATTACTATGTAACTCCTACAGGAAGAGTCCAAACCTCCCAAGTGCCACCTCACAGCTCTAATGTGGGTGGGATGGAATACATCCTAATTAGCGTTCAGTCCCACCCAGGTATGCCTACAGGAAGAGTCAAAACCTCCCAAGTCCCACCTCACAGCTCTGATGTGGGTGGGATGAAATACATCCTAATTAGCATTCAGTTTTACCCAGTCACACCTACAGGAAGAGTACAAACCTCCCAAGTCCCACCTCATAGTTCTGATGGTGGGACGGAATACATCCTAATTAGCATTCAGTTCCACCAAGTCATACCTACAGGAAGAGTCCAAACCTCCCAAGTCCCACCTCACAGCTCTGATGGTGGGTGGGATGGAATACATCCTAATTAGCATTCAGTTCTGCCCAGTCACACCTACAGGAAGAGTCCAAACCTCCCAAGTCCCACTTCACAGATCACAGCTTTATTCCAAATCAAATAGCACACATGTCTTCATACACAGCCTGTTCTGAAATCTAGCTGTGCTGCTGCTGGGAGGGATGAATAGACAGCCCTGGTAAACACAGCACCACATGAAAGTCACGTGACTTCCAGCGCCACTATCACAGACTATTATTATCACACAGAAGATGCATGCTTTTTCTTGCAGATTGCCCTGCATTCAAAAATTAGCAGATGCGAACAAGCAGTAACCCAATCTCGACCTGTGTTTCCATGGGTTTTTTGAAATGCACAGCAAAGCACACGTTTTCTGTGCAGGTTTATTTTGGGGTTGCCATGCATTTTGCAACAGGCAGATGCGAATGAATGGTAGCGCATACGTGATTTTGTTTTTGAAACACACGGCAAAGTGTGCGTTTTCTTCCAGGTTGTCATGCGCTCGGAAATGTGCAGATGAGAATGCAGCCTAATGAAAGTTCAATGTGCATTTTAG
Organism: Lithobates sylvaticus; assembly: GCA_028564925.1. Classification (NCBI taxonomy): domain Eukaryota; kingdom Metazoa; phylum Chordata; class Amphibia; order Anura; family Ranidae; genus Lithobates; species Lithobates sylvaticus. The sequence continues at coordinate 314,374,276 of CM053029.1, read as the reverse complement.
AAACACACATTAAAGCATGTGTTTTCTGTGCCGGTTGCAATGCTTTCAGAAACACACAGATGCAAACCCAGCCCAAATGACACTGTGAGAGTGACACGTGTTTGGTGGGCGTAGCAATGCGTTTTCTGTATGGGTTGCGTGCATAAGTGCCCTCTTAGCAAGTGGCAGTGGGGAAAGAGGAAGATCAGGGTTGTTCTCTGCAAAACCATTACGCACAGCAGGGAAGTACAACAAACCATTACACACAGCAGGGAAGTATGACACTTTATTTTCTTTTTTAATTGCCTTTAGAATCACTTTAATTTTCTGACTAAAGTTCCACTTCCTGTTTGTTCCCTATTTAATGCACATAGGAAGGGAGTGTGGGCAGGGATAACACAAATCCATTCCTTTCCTAATCACCGCCCAGAAACACCCACAATAGTCCTTAAGTGGGGTACACACTATAAGAAAATTGGGCGAATAATCGTCCAACTTCCCTCGTTGTTTCACCACAAATCGAAACCGATGAACAAAGTTTTGTACGAAAATTCTCATACCACAAAAGCTTTTTTTGTTGTTTATTGTTTCTGATCATGTGCAGTCTTACTTTTCTTATTGTTCTTGTATGAAAATCGTACAAAAACAGTACAAATTAAACGGAAATGGTTCATTCTGTTCCCATACAAGAAACATTTTTGAGTTTGTCCCTTTGGGAATTTTCATACGAAAATTCTGAATCAGCTGTCGTCGAAAGCTATGTACACACTATACGAAAATCAAAACGTAAATACTTTGGACGAAAATGTTCACCCGATTTTCTTATAGTGTGTACGAGCCTTTAGACCTGCCCACATCAACTTCCACAGCTGCTTCAAGTGACTCCCATAGCCTGCCCTGAAACTACTGGGGCTCAAAGCATGATGGGACATGTAGTATCAGCTTTGGCATAGCAAGGAAACAGGAAGTAAGGGAACTTAGAAATTCAGCCAGGAGGAAGAGTGACATCACAGACACAGAAACCTGCTGTATACAGCTAATGAGGTAAGATATAGATAAAATGACACAGGGATTGTGATTCATTTACATAAACAATGTATCCTTTGTTTTGGGGAGGAAAAGTTGGAGTTCTGCTTTAAATCTCAAACAAAATCTGACTGTACATGGCTGGTTTTGTATTAGACCAACAAATCCATTTTACTCTTATCAGTTAAGTAGAAATTTAAAAAAAATAAAAATTGGGTCTTTGAAATTAAGTTTATCGATCTAGGAATGTGCATCTTTTTTATTGGTCTTTACATAGATAAAACTCTTAAAATAATTTTTAGATGTAACGGCTGCTGACAATAAGCTGACATTAACCGCCCCTGGCACAGAAATGTGCTCACTGTGCTGTAAAAATGTTCTTAAGTTGATTAGGTATACCATTTTGAACGAGTGAAAATATTTACCTCTAAAATGAGTTTTCTAGGGCGGTTATTAAAGTGGATTCCATAACAGAGTGACACCATAGTAGGGGGGTCTCTGCTTTTTCATTTCTACTCTAGCCCGTCAGACAGTGGCTAAATGTTTGCTAAGCTCCTTAGCCTTGGGCTGTGAGCAGAGAAAGTAAATCTGAAGACCTAATCACATCTGGAATATATCAGCTCTTCTCTTGGCTAGTATTACAGTAACCAATTATCTGTAGATCAGCAGACAGCAGAGACTTTAAAGTCCAAATTACTGAACGAGGGAGAGGGAAAAGCGAAGAGAATACAGGAGATGAAAAGGAAGGCTGTGAGTCTTATCGTGCTAATGAAATCAACCTGACAACCCTGCCAAGCTGCTGGGGTTTTGCAGCATCTAGTGAGGAAAGAGCACTCACAACAAAGGCTCCCAAGTCAAACAGTCAATAGGCATGCAGATATGAAAACTGCAAGTGGTCTCCTCAATGGTGATTTATAGACGTGAAGGCTGCTGGTCACTGTTAACATGAATCTCTTAGCCTTTCAGGATAATGACATGTTGAAGTGTTTTGATCGGCATGTCAAGATTTCCAGAATGCTCTTAGATGTGTGCGTATGGAGGACCGCAAGTGCTCTTTAACATAAAATTAACAAGGCGAAAGTCCAACTTATTTATATCTCAGGCAATTGTTCTTTCTTAGTTTTTCATCCTGTAAAACATCTCGTGCCAAGTAGCCCTGATAACACATAAACCAGAGCTTCATTGTTTAAGACTGGAGCAAATACAATTGCTTAGTGTTGCTAAAATAATCATGCGTGACATTATAATTTATTTTCAAAGTTTAAATCCTGAGAGACAAACATTGGGGCACAAGTGGAAGATGTTTACATTTCCCACTGATTTCTTTGTATTAAAGCTCTGAGGAAAATAATTTGCACTACTAAGTTTTCTCTTCTTTTTTTTTTTTTCAACCCATGTGAAGGAAAGAGCATGGGTCTGGTTCATATTCACCATTAGGCAAAGTAGGCATGGTCTATGGGTAGCAGAGACAAACAGAGACATTATCAGTTGAAATGATTGCCCTATGTTTTTTCCATTATCAGTAAAAAATCACAAGGTTATGTACACTTTATAACAAATTTCTGAGCCAAGTTACAACCTGGAAAACAAGAAAATGCACTGGGTAAAATAGATCATTCTAGCTGAGGGGTGTTACCTCGGGGGTCCAAAACTTATGTGAATTTCCTTTCTAAGGCCAGTCCAGGTCTTGGATTTAGCTGACTTGCATAGTAGATAATAGTTGCATAAATGTCTCCTAGGAAGTATCCCAATCTGGATAGAAGAGGATGGGTAGAACTAGGCTATGCAGGCCTTGTGATGGTGATGGCAGCCCTGTTAGTACACAGCTTATACACTCACCGGCCACTTTATTAGGTACACCTGTTCAATTGCTTGGTAACACAAATTGCTAATCAGCCAATCACATGGCAGCAACTCAATGCATTTAGGCACTTTACGACATGGTGAAGATGACTTGCTGAAGTTCAAACTGAGTATCAATATGTCAAAATGGGGAAGAAAGGGGATTTAAGTGACTTTGAACGTGGAATGGTTGTTGGTGCCAGATGGGCTGGTCTGAGTATTTCAAAAACTGCTGATCTACTGGTATTTTCATGCACAACCATTTCTAGGGTTTACAGAGAACAGTACAAAAAAGAGAAAATATGCAGAGAGCAGAAGTTGTGTGGACGAAAGTGCCTTGTTAGTGTCAGGAGTCACAGGAAAATGGGCAGACTGGTTTGAGATGATAGGCAACAGTAAAGCCCCATACACACGGTCGGACTTTTTCATGGATTCTGTCCGATCGGACAAGGTTGTTGAAAAATCAGACCGTGTGTATGCACCATCGGACAGTGTTCGTCGGTTTGACCGACGGACAAAGTCTTATCTCCTGCTGGAAATCTTTGCCGTCAACACGGTCCGATCACACCAAATCCGATCGTGTGTACGGTTGTCCGACCGGACAAAGTGCCACGCATGCTCAGATCACATTACAAGACCAAAGCTATTGGCTACTAGCCTCTACGTAGTCCCGTCGTAGGCAACAAACGTCACCACGTTCAGAATGATCGGATTTTCCGACAACTTTGTCCGACCGTGTGTACGCAAAACCAACATCGGACAAAGTATGACGGACATGGTCCGACGGACCTGGTCCGCGGATTGTCCGACCGTGTGTATGGGGCTTAACTCAAACAACCACTCATTACAACCAAGGTATGCAGAATACCATATCTGAATGCACAACACATTGAACCTTGAAGCAAATAGGCTGCAGCAGCAGAAGACCACACTGGGTGCCATCTGTCAGCTAAGAACAGGAAACTGAAGCTACATTCCGCACAGGCTCATCAAAAATTGGACAATATAAGATTGGAAAAACATTGCCTGGTCTGATGAGTCTTGATTTCAGATGGCAGAGTCAGAATTTGGTGTAAACATGAAAGCATGGATCCATCCTCCTACCTTGTATCAACGGTTCAGGGTGGTGGTGGTGTAATGGTGTGGGGGATATTTTCTTGGCGCACTTTGGGCCCCTTAGTAGCAATTAAGCATTGTTTAAATAGTACGGCCTACCTGGGTATTGTTGCTAACCATGTCCATCCCTTTATAAATACAGTGTACCCATCTTATGATGGCTACTACTAGAAGGAAGATGTCACAAAGGTCAAATCAAAAGCTCAAACTGGTTTCTTGAACATGACAATGGGGGTTATTTACGAAAGGCAAATCCACTTTGCACTGCAAGTGCACTTGGAAGTGCAGTCACTCTAAATCTAAGGGGTAGATCTGAAATGAGTGGAAGCGCTGCTGATTTTATCATCCAATCATGTGCAAGCTAAAATACTGTTTTTTATTTTCCTTGCATGTCCCCCTCGGATCTACAGCGACTTTACTTCCAAGTGCATTTTCCTTTAGTAAATAACCCCCAATGAGTTCACTGTAGTCCAATGGCCTCCGCAGTCACCAGATCTCAACTCAGTAGAGCACCTTTGGGATGTGGTGGAACAGGAGATTTACATCATGGATGTGCAACCGACAAATCTGCAGCAACTGCCTGATGCTATCATGTCAATATGGATCAAAATCTCTGAGGAATGTTTCCAACGCCTTGTTGAATCTATGCCATGGAGAATTAGGGATGTTCTGAAAGCAAAAGGGGGTCCAATGTGGTACTAGCAAGTTATACCTAATAAAGTGGCTGATGAGTGTATTTTGTAGATCTGACCACAAGGTCCACTGCCCTACTAAAGAGTGGCTTAAACTGTATAAGTCCTAAGAAGCTAAGGTTTTACTCGTATTTCATATTTCACGGCATTACTACCTATTGTATCTTTGCTTGAAGCTGCAAACATAATAAATCTGACTGGCCAAATAGAAAGCACAGCTGTTGTGTGGAACTTCACTGCCTGTGCAACCCTTCCCCTTCCATTTGGTTGTTTGCCCCATTAGACAGCAAAATCTTGGTTTTCTTTTAAGACCCTTGAGGGGTTGAGTGAATTACCAAGATGATGCTTTGGTTATCAATAGCCTTGAGAAAATACATTTTTTTTGCATGTATAGTGCACTGTCTCAAATTCACAGAAAAGCCAAGGCTGGCCTACTGGCGTCATCCAGAGGGCATGTTGGCTTCTTCTATAGGGCTTGACAGGGAAAGATTGCACTGTGTATATGTCAGGCTTTGAATAATGCTACTCGCTCCTGTGATGCTGAGGGTGCATGAACAACTGCTAGCCTGTCCTGGCAATAAGGCAGGACACAGAATGTGAGTTTTTCAGCTAGAGGTGTACATGAAAGGGGGGTTGGCTACAAGTATGACACTTACGTTAAACAAAATTTTAAAAAACTGCACAATGTATTTTAGCCCACAGGAAGCACCTGCCTACGTAGACAAATTTTTCCAAAAAATTTACTTCACAATATAAACAATATTCAATAAAGTTTTTATTGAAGATACGAAAGACATAACAGATGAGAGCAAAAACACGGGCTCAGCCACTGTGGTAAGCCTACGGATGGAACAATATAACCGTTTCAGACAGTATACATATGGAGTAATACAACATTGATCACTTGGTAATAGGCATATGGTCAAGTAAGATTCAGTGTTTCTTTATTCTTTCAAAGATCCTCATAAGGTAAAAAAAGAGAAAAGGAAAACAAAAAAATATAATCGTTTTTATAGTAGATCTTGTATCTAGCTTTTGGTGTTGGGATCTGAGACATTAGGATAGAGGGTTAGGATCAGGGGTGTGGCGGGGGTTAGAAGGGGGGATTGTCAGAGGGGTGACTAAAAAGTATTCAATTGTTTTATGGGATTATTTTGAAGAGATCGGTGGAAGAGGAAATCCGAATTGTTACCCCTTTTCCTGCCTCCCTTTCACAGCCCCTTGAGGCCATTTTATGGTCAGAGCCTGTTTGTATTCATCCGTTGTGATGAAGTGTAACCAGCAAGACCATATTTTGCTAAACTTGGAGGGGGTGTATTTTGTTTGACGTATCAATTCTTCCATTTCCACGTTTGTTTGTATGCGCATAAACCATTGTTCTACAGACGGCGGTTCTGGAGAGCGCCATTTAGCAGGGATACACATCTTCGCCGTATTTGCCATATGCATAACAAGTGAGCGAATGTAAGTTTTTTTGGGGATCGAAGAGTGGTGTAACAAAAATTGCGCTGGTAAGTATTCGAGCGTGTATGTGGTTATCTGGTTTGTTAGTCGGTGGACTTCTTTCCAGAAAGGTTGCAATTTTGGACATTCCCACCAGATATGTAAAAGCGATCCCAGCTCCTCCTCGCATCTCTGACATTTTGAGGAGAGTGAAGGATAGATTTTGTGTAGCCTAAGGGGGGTTCTATACCATCTAGAGTAAATTTTGAATGCATTCTCTTGTGTATACACATTAACTGTTACTTTGTGTATACATGTATATATATTTTTCCAGTCTTCGTCTGATAGATCAATTGTTCGTTTTAGTTTCCATTTACGGCTGGCCCAATTTGATTTGGGGTTTTGGTCTGTGAATAGCATAGGATATGTATAGGAAATCAAGTGACATTGGGGTTCAGTTTTCAAGCAGAGGGATTCAAAGAGGGTAAGTTGTCTTGACCAGTCAGGTCTTGGTTTGGGTTTGTCAAGAAAGTGTCTGATTTGTATGTATGTCCAAAAAGGCCATTTGTCATCAGTGTAGCTAGTTTGGATTGAGTTATGAGGTGGCCTTTATCGAAGAAATGTTCTGCGCTGATGGTGTGGTGTTTCCATGATTCTGTTAGCAAGGATGTGGAGGTTCCTGGCAAAGTCTGGGTTGTGGTGTAGTGGAGTCATGGGGGCTAGTAGCGAGGATATTTTATGTTTGTGGGAAGTTTCACGGAAGGAGATTAACGTCGGATGAATAAGTGGGTGATTTTTGCAGCTCATAGGGGTGTGCTTTCGGGCTATCCACGGGGCTTGGAACAGCGAAGAGAGTACATGTAGTGTTCCTGCTGAGCCCAAACTTTGACCTTGCAGTGAATGTTCCAGTTGATAATTCTGGATAGATGGCAAGCTTGGTGATATTTTCGTAGGTCTGGGAGACCTATGTCTCCTTTGAGTTTAGGGACGGTAAGTCTAGAATAGCTTAATCTTGGGATTGATGTGTTCCAGATGAAGTCTGTGCATGCTTTTTTTGGTATGTTGAAAAGAATATGGTTGGTAGTTTTATCGGGATATTGTTTGGTAGGTATAGGATTCTGGGTTGAATGTTCATTTTAATGATAGCGGCTCTGCCAAAACAAGAGAACAGTCCAGTGGACCATGTCTTCAGGTCCCCTATTATGTTGCGTATTAGCGGTAGGTAGTTAGTGGTGTAAAGGGAGGATGGTAGCTGGATACCTAGGTACGTGATCGCATGTTTATTCCACTTAAACTGGAAATTTGATTGGCAATGTCGGCAGGTGTCTAAGGGCAGAGTGACATTTAAGGCATTGGATTTTGTAAAGTTGATTTGTAGGTTAGTGTGAGCTTTGAAGGTGTTAAAGTCTTTATATAAGTTTTGGATTGTCGTAAGCAGTGCAATAAGGAAGAGAAGGACGCCATCCGCAAAGGCAGCTAGTTTGTAGGTATGTTGACCTATCTCGATTCCCTTGATATCTGTGTTTGCTCTAATTCGTCTTATTAGAGGTTCAAGGGTTAGGACAAAGATCAGTGGGGATAGGGGGCATCCCTGGCATGTTCCATTCAAAATTGAGAAGGCATTCGATAGGTGGCTGTTTGTGCGGACTGTAGCTGTGGGATTAGAGTAGAGTGTGAGTATACGGTCTAGCATTCGGAAGGTGAGACCGATGGATTTTAGTGCTTCTGTCAGGTAGTCCCAGGCCACTCAATCAAATGCCTTCTCTGCGTTGAGGGGAAGAAGAAACCCCTGGCGGTGATTAGTTGTGAGCCAGTGATGGATATTAATGGCCTTGAGTATGTTGTCTCTTGCTTCCCTACCTAGAATGAAACCAACTTGGTCAAGACCGACCAGCTGGGGAAGCAAGGGGAGAAGTCGATTGGCTAGCAATTTGGCAAACCACTTAAGGTCCACGTTCATTGTCTGCAGTTGGTGACCAGGGATGGATCTTTCCCTAGTTTCAGAATCACTGCTCTGTGTTTGCTGTCAGCAGGTCTCGTAGGTGTTCGGTCGGTGATGCGAAACGAGTTAAAAGCTGAGATATAGAAGGGGTGAGGAGTTCTGAGTAGGCCTTGTAGTATCCCACAGTTAGTCCATTCAGACCCGGGCTTTTGCCCGGCTTCATTTGTTTCAGTGCTAGTTCAGCTTCTTTTCCTGTCAGAGGGCAGGTGTTTGATATTGGGGCAGGACAATATTGTTTTAAAAACTCAGTAATTGAACCTCCACAATGGGGGTACAGACAGCAATAAAAACCTGACAGGTGTTCTAATCCCCCTCCACTATATCCAAATCTGAAAAAAAGTTTTGCTTTTAGTTATACTTTAAAGACCCTGTAATCTATTTTTCATTTTGTTTCTTACTGTGTTTTTTTGTTTTTGTCCATCCTCTGTGAACTCCAGAATCTCTCATTTTCCCACTCATTTTTTTTTGTTTGGAATAGGCAGTGCACATTAGTCCATAGTCCTATAATGCTAAAGTCCATAGTCCACAGTCTCTAGTCGATCATTTTGCTGGCTTAAGACCAGACAACTTTTTGCGATTCGGCACTGCGTCGCTTTAACTGACAATTGCGCGGTCGTGCAACGTGGCTCCCAAACAAAATTGACGTCCTTTTTTTCCCACAAATAGAGCTTTCTTTTGGTGGTATTTGATCGCCCCTGCGGTTTTTTTTTTTGGCGATATAAACAAAAAAAGAGCAACAATTTTGAAAAAAACACATTATTTTTTACTTTTTGCTATAATAAATATCCCCCAAAAATATATAAAAAAAAAATATTTTTTCCTCAGTTTAGGCCGATACGTATTCTTCTACATATTTTTGGTAAAAAAAATCGCAATAAGCGATTATTGATTGGTTTGCGCAGAAGTTATAGCGTTTACAAAATAGGGGATAGTTTTATAGCATTTTTATTAATATTTTTTTTTTATTAGTAATGGCGGCGATCATCGATTTTTATTGTGACTGCGACATTATGGTGGACACATCGGACATTTTTGACACATTTTTGGAACCATTGTCATTTATACACTGGCAGTGAAGGGGTTAACCACTAGGTGGCAGTGTAGGGGTGTAGGGGTTATGTGTTCCTAGAGGCGTGTTTCTAACTGTGGGGGGCGTGGCTGTGAGCTAGTGAATGCTGATCTCTGCTGCAATCACAGGGAGCAGAGATCGGCGTCACTAGTTGCTAGGCAGAACGGGGAGATGCTGTTTATTTGCGCATCTCCCCGTTCAGCCTTCCCATGAGACGATCGCGGGTATCCCCACGGCGATCGAATCCGGGGACCCGCGACCGGACTCACGGGGGTCCCGACCGGCGCAAGCGCGCGCCACTCGCTGGCGCTCGCTCGATGCCATGGCAGCATCTTAAAGGGGACGTACCTGTACACCCTTATGCCTGTCCGTGCCATTTTGTCAACGTATAACCGTCGGTCGGGAAGCGATTAAGAATGCTTTCAGAAATATAGAAGTGTTAATAGTTTTTTTGTTTATCAATTAATAAAATTGAAAGTAAATGAACAAAAAGAGAAATCCGAATCAAATTAATATTTGGTATGACCACCCTTTGCTTTGAAAACAGAAACAATTGTTCTAGGTATACTTGCACGCGTTATTTGAAGGAACTCGGAAGGTAGGTTGCTCCAAACATCTTGGAGAACTAACCACAGATCTTCTGTGGATGTAGGCTTCCTCAAATCCTTCTGTCTCTTTATGTAATCCCAGACAGATTCCATGATGTTGAGATCAGGGCTTTGTGGGGGCCAAACCATCACTACCTCCAGGACTCTTTGCTCTTCTTTACACTGAATAGAGTTCTTATTGACATTGGCTGTATGTTTGGAGTCATTGTGCTTCTTCAGAATACATTTGGGGCCAATCACATGCCTCCCTGAGGGTATGGCATGATGGATAAGTATCTGTCTGTATTTCTCAGCATTGAGGACACTATTGATCCTAACCAAATCTCCAACTCCATTTGCAGAAATGTAGCAGCAAACTTACAAGGAACCTCTACCATGCTTCACAGTGCACATTAGTCCATAGTCCTATAATGCTAAAGTCCATAGTCCACAGTCTCTAGTCGATCTTGGGAGTGACCATGAGAGGATCATGTTGTAAAAAAAAAATTGTAAATTAACCACTTTAAGACTGGACCATTTTGCTGGCTTAAGACCAGATCACTTTTTGCGATTCGGCACTGCGTCGCTTTAACTGACAATTGCGCGGTCGTGCAACGTGGCTCCCAAACAAAAATGAGTGCCTGCAGACACTCATTATTGTACCGCTCTCCAGCCCTTTGGGGACAAACTGCCTCCTGCTATAACCAGATATTTCAAATTTTGACTCATCAGTCCAGAGCACCTGCTGCCATTTTTCTTCATCCCAGTTTCTATGTTTTCATGCATAGTTGAGTTGCCTAGCCTTGTTTCCACATTGGAGGTATGGTCTTTTTTGACTGCAATTCTTCCATGAAGACCACTTCTAGCCAGACTTCTCTATATAGGAGATGGGTGTACCTGGGTTCCACTGGTTTCTGCCAGCTCTGTGCTGATGGCACTGCTGGACATCTTCCTGTGTTGAAGGGAAGGAAGCATGATGTATATTTCATCTGTTTATTAATTTTCCTTGGCCAACCACTTTGTCTACAGTCCTCAACATTGCCCACAACATTTGTGCTTCTTCAAAAGAGCTTGAACAGCACATCTTGAAACCCCAATCTGCTTTGAAATCTTTGCTTGGGAGAGACCTTGCTGATGTAGTATAACTACCTTGTGTCTTATTGCTGAGCTCAGTCTTGCCATGGTGATGACCTGTGACACAAAACTGTCTCCCATAATCTCAATTTAGTAGCAGAATTTGGCTGTTCCTCACCCAATTTTAAGCCTCCTACACAGCTGTTTCTATTAGTGACTATCCAGCTCAGTAGACTGCTTTTAAAAAGGCATGGATTCTTTCCTAAATGTACATAATATAACTGGATACTAACATTTATAGGTAATGTTGATGCAGGGTATATCCGATTTGCCTCTTGGGGATCTGGAATTTTTTCCCCTGCTGGAGCAAATTGGATCATGCTTTTGCTGTTTTTTTTTTTTTTTTTGCCTTCCTCTGGATCTACTGTAGGTGACGGATTGTGTATATAGGATTGTATAGTTTTCCTTTTATTGGATAAACTAGATTGAATTGTGTCTTTTTTCAACCAGACTTCTTCAGTGTTGTCACATGAAAAGATATAATAAAATATTTACAAAAATGTGAGGGGTGTACTCACTTTTGTGAGATACTGTTTTATATATATATATATATATATATATATATATATATATAAAAATACCTTTTCTTATAAGTGATCATATGACCTCTGTTCTCAGCTGCAAAAGGGGTATAGAGAGGTGGGGATGGAGACTTCAAGGGGGGGGGGGGGGGGGGTGTCAACAGGGAAACAGCAGTATACTGATCTTCCTAGTGAAGAGCTGTGCAGGTGTGCAGACTGAGCTCATAAGTAGAATGCAAAGAAGAGAACTGACCACACTGGAATTAATGTGTTTCCAAGCCTAGTGTGGTCAACCTGAAATATGATGGCAGGGGACTGGCAGAATCACCAGGTATTTCACACAAAGGAAGCAATAAAAAACATAACTGGATACTTTTTATTACAAGTACATGGTACAACCAACACATGTCAGGAATAGGAAATGGAGGAACATGAACACTTTAAGAATGCTCACTTGAATAGAATAGTTTTTTATACCAGAGTTTAGTAGCACTTAGTGTACATATATGGTCAGGCAGGACAAGCATTGTTCTGGGAGAATATAAGGACACTCTCTCCCAGAAGTGCACCTCATGCACAGACCGGGATACAGGATTGCTGTGATTGGCCCTGGTACGATGTGATCGCTGTGACCAATCAGTAGTAAACAAGGCTGTCATTCATGACTCCATTGTTTACTACTGTGATCTCTGTAATTGGCCACAGTGATCATATGGTACAGGACGAGTCACAGTGCTGAACAGTGTCAAAAGTATTTGCTTATACAATATTCATGACTTTATAAGCAATTAGTGTAAAAGAAACAAATCCCAATCACCCAACCAGAACAGTAATGCTGCGTACACATGGTCTGACTTTTCAGCAGAAAAAGTCAGACGGAATCTTTTCATCGGATATTCCGATCGTGTGTGGGCCTCATCTGACTTTTTTTTTTTGGAAAATTCTGACGGACCTAGAAATAGAACATGTTTTAAATATTTCCGACGGAACCAATTCCTATTAGGAAAACCGCTCGTCTGTATGCTGTTCCGACGGACCAACATATGCTGTTCTGACGCTCTGAAGCAAGTACAAGATGGCAGCTATTGGCTACTGGCTATTGAACTTCCTTTTTCTAGTCATGTCGCATGTGTTGTACATCACCGCTTTCTAGGCAGTTGGACTTTGGTGTGATCGCGTGTCAGCAAAATTGTTTCAACGGAACTCCGTCAAAACTCCGTCGGAAAAACCTTCAGAGTTTATTCCGACGGGAAAACTGTTGTGTGTATGCGGCATAAGTGACACTACACTGTTCTGATGACAGTATGTAAAAAAAAATTTTTGACATACTGTCACCAGAGCAAATGAGGTATCATTATGGTAAAACTGTATTGCTTTGGCGGTGAACATGTAAAATGGCTGGCTGCTCTGATATCACTGTTTTTCAGTGCCGCCAGCCATTGTCTGTGATCACTACCACAGCAGTGCAATGTCAGGAGACCAGTGCTGCCAGTCAGAGTATCTAATCATAGTCTCCCACTCACAATGACCCTGATCAGCGTCACACCAGTCATATTATCTTTAATCACTGCCACACCAGTCACAATGTTGTTGCTCATCATCACACCAGTTAGTGTCCCTGATTACCTCCACACCAGTCTCAATGTTCCTGATCACTGCCACACCAGCCATAGTGTCCCTATAAGGACTTGTTCAAACATGCAATGCTCTCTGAAGAGACATCCATGTTTGGATGGCTCTTAAGAGATCATCTCACAGACAGTGAGAAGGAGTTGTATTACCTCTTCACCACCTGCTTCAACCCTTTGGATCCCTCACAAACAGCCCCTTTCGCTTGAATGGTTCACAATTGGAGGGGATATAATTTCTGCCACAGGTGGAAATCAAAGCAGTGCAGCCTCAGCATGAGTACACCTCAAGCCAATGCCGTTGCAGGTAAAGGGGGGTAGCAGTTGAGGGGTAGTACAGTTTTGCGGTTGCGGTTCACCTCAAATGTGAACCAGCAATAACAGTGCATCCAGTCACAGTTCTCGAGTCACCACCACACCAGCCACAGCATCACCTGATCAGTGTAGCTAGAATCAGAGATTGCCACCACACCAGACCAGTGCAGTAAGTTAGCAGCAGTGTTCCTGATCATGCCACAATGGTCCCCAGTGTCACCAAACCAGTTCAAGCCAGCAACAGTGTTCCTGATTGCCACTACAAAAGTCAGACTTTTACCAGACCAGTGCAGCCAGCAACATTGTATCTGATCATGATCACACCTGTGCAGTGCCGCCACCTTTTGACTATACTAAACCTGGTCTGTTTATTGACCATATTTCTGCCTGCTGCCTGGACCAATCCTTTGCCTGTTTGCTGACCATGTCTCTGGCTTCTGCCTGAAATGGTTTATCTGCATGTCCTACTGACTATTTTCCTTTAAGACACCAGTCCCAGCCACAACCTGTGAACAACTGCACTCTTGGAACCACAGTAACTGTTTTGTTCTTACTTTCTTCACCCTCCTCTACTTCCTAACCAGTAAACATGGCATTCCTGGAGGCAGTCATGTATCAGTAGGCTACGTTTGATTGGCTTATAGAAATGGGGACTGCTATAGGTCATGCTACACTAAGCTATATTCCCTAACCACTCATACTTGTGTGAGACACAAGATACTATGTGCAGTACATAATCAGTCCAGACACTGAAAAAAGTATCACACACGTGGTATCACCATACTCAGGAAAAGTAGTAGAATATGTTTTGGATTGTAATTTTAAGTATGCCCCTGCTGCATGTGATAAATATCTCATTAAATTGACAACTTTGTGTAAAAGTTTTCTTTCCAAACTTTCCACAAGTTTGTGGCAAAAAAATTAAGTTTTCATAAGACTCATCGTTCCTCTTAAAAAATACACTGGGGTGCTTTCTTTCCAAAATGTGTTCATTTTGTGGGTGTTTCCATTGTCCTGGTGCTTCAGAGCCTCAAATTTTTGATAGTTAGGTAATTATACTTCTGATTTATGTCTCTGGAGTGCCTCAAGGTGCTCCTTGGACTTTGAACCCCTTTATGTGGCTAGACTGTTAAAGTCTCAAACATGTTGTATCACCATACGCAGGAGGAGTAGCAGAATGTATTTTGGGGTGTAAATCTAAGTATGCCTATGATATGTGTTAGAAATATCCTATTAATTGACAATTTTGTGTACAAATATTACATTTTCATTTTCTTCCCTGCATTTTCCAAAAACTTGTGGCAAAAAAGTGAAATTTTCAAAAGACTCATTATGCCTTTCAGAAAATACATTGGAGTGTTTCCTTTTTAAAATGGGGTCATTTTGTGAGTGTTTGTACTGTCCTGGTGCTCCAGGGCCTCTGAACTGTGATAGGTAATAAGGAAATTAGACGTGTAATTTATGCCCCTGGAATGACTGAAGGTGCTCCTTGTATTTTGAGCCTCTCTCTGCATCTACACTATGAAAAAATCTGACACATATGGTATCCCTGTACACAATAGAAGGGGAGCCCCTTGAAGGAACATATCCCTCTAAAGATTCCTATTTGGAAACAGAGAAAGAAAATCAAGTACCCTGTGTGAGGGAACGCCAAAGCACATATAGACCTTAGTTTTAAGTCTAATTCTTAAGGTGACCATCAATTTCACTTATAGGTGGAGCACTGTTGTAAAGTGGAGGATCAAGTGTTGCACTTATCTCTGGGTTGGGCACTTATACAAGCAGGGCTGTTTTTGCATGACTTGGACTTTTGGATTGACAGCACTAGGATTGTGGACTTACTCACTAATATTGACAATGTATGTCTTAAAATGATAAACTTAATTTATTCTACATGTGGAAATATTTTTTTTCTTTAGCACTGGTATTTTAGATTTAAACTGGGTAGTAATGATTGATCATTTATTCTTATTTGTTTCTAACCTATTGTTTAATGAATGATGATTGAATTTATAAGTGTTGGCTAGTTGGTATTTAGGGGTAGCGCTACACTGTTCATTTAAAATATTCTTTGTGTATGTGGTAACACGTGTGTTTAGCAGAACTCCAAATTATATTATTTTATAATATTCTCTTGATTATTTAACAACAGAGATTGAATTCACATTACACCTTTGCATAACACCTTCTTCACTTGTTTTTCATGATATTGAGTTATTGGTAGGTTGGCAGTGCAGAAGTTGTTTTCAAACACTATCTTGTAAAAGAAAACACTGACTGTACAATTTTTTTATAGTATGTTTTGCAGCAAAAGAATCATGTGTGTGACGGGATTGTTGGGGGTGGTAATGTGGAAAGTGAAGAATGAGCAGGATAAGGAGTGTGGGTCTTTTGCTGCCTCTTTGCCTCTCGAGGAGCTACCCTCACTGAGCTCTGTGGTGCAGACATGTTTCCTCATACATGTGCTGCACAATTGGTTGGTATTTTTACTATAGCTAATAAAATGTAGGCAGAGACTGCAGCCCACAACAGTGATGTTAGCAGCAGATACATTAAAAAGGCCCGCTCTACAGATCCCTATTTGCTGCCTAATCAAGTACTCTCATACTGTCCTGTCACTATCCGAATTCCTACCAAACAAAAACCCTAAACCTATATTTTAAATATTTTGTAAATAATTGGGGATACAGCAGTGGCAGGAGGTTTGGGTGAATTTGTGGTTGTGGTTTTAAAGTGTTTTTGTGCACTCTTTTTTTTTTTATAAATCAAACTTCTAAGTCAATGCAGCATCATACTGCAAAAAAGAGACTCACAAACTACACCTTTAAACTGCTTTGCCACTGGCAAATCTTGTAGAAAGTTGAGGGCTTTAGCTTCATATTTTTTAAGCGTAAACTTTCCTTTTTTAACTTTTAGATCTGTTGTGGCTACTACTTCCACTGTTCAATGTATGCCTATTGAATGTTGGAAATAATACCACAATAGAACTAAAATCTGGATAAAAAAAAAATCAGGTTTCACAGCCAAAGCTACCTAAAAATAGTTATTTTTTTAAAGTTGAAATTAATCAGTTAATCAAATCGGGGTGTTTCTGGGGTATTTAAGCAGAGCTAAATTAAAACTTAAAAAATCAATTACGCATTGAAAATGTGGAGAGCCAGAATTGAGTCACTAATACTACATGGGGTATTTGTGAAAATCATAAAGCTTAAAAATATCTCCCAAGCATATAATTTAAAGGAGTGATGTTTTTTCCATGTTACCATATAAGTTAGATTACTAAGGAAGACCCTCTTCCCTGTTCCACTGTATTTTATTACATTTTTGCATTGAAATGTGTCCCCAGTGGCAGTACCCAGCTCCCCATGGCCTTATTTGACAATCCCTTGCCTATTAACCATAAAAATGGCCAGAATTGATTATCAGTATTCACCTCCTATAAGCTTCAATAAGGTTCCAATTTATGTTCAGAATTTTCAGACTTTATGCAGGATTTGACAAACCCTTCCATGGATTGAACCCAGGCACATTCGCTAATCCATATTTTTTATGTAATGAATCAATCTTGGTACTCCTTTCTTTTCATTCTTTAAATTCTCATCAATGGTCTCCTAGCAGGTAGAGGGCTTAAAATGTGATGTCTACAGTACTGTGGCTTAAGAGCAATGATAACCATTTAAAATTAGATGTGCCAGTGGTGACTATGATAATAACTATGATAATAGCAAAAAAAATTCAGTAGACAGAATAAGATGGTTCTATTATTCCAGATTTGCTAGAAATAAAGTATACTACACTACATGTTTTCTTGTTTCCAGGAACACAAGTGTATCATGCATGTAGGCCTTCAGTATTAAAGCACAATTCTGGAAAAAACTGTATGTAACACCACTTACTATACTGTTATTGCTTTTATAATGAATGTTTAACATTTTTGCTTCTAATTTTTTACGCTATATTTCCTAGCCATTCCTACATACAGGCGTTCCCCTACTTACAAACATCCGACTTACAAATGACTCCTACTTAAAAACGGAGGGAGACAACAGGAAGTGAGGGGAAATCTACCCCTAGGAAGGGAAATTCACTCCTGTAAGAGTTACTATGGGAAAAAGGTACCTCCACTAATGCTTTATTACCATGGCTTATTTCCACAACAACCCAAAATTTTTAAAATCCAATTGTCATTGGGACAGTAAGTGAGGTGAAATCTTCTGAACAGGGGCAGAGACAGCAAAACAAATGTTACAGGGCTGTTAACCCTTCCCTATGCTATCCAAAAAGCTTACATTTTTTTTCTTGGCTGGAGCCACACTTAAAAAATTTACCTGTTCCGACTTACAAACAGATTCAACTTAAGAACAATCCTACAGACCCTATCTTGTTTGTAACCCGGGGACCGCCTGTATTTCTTTGAAACAGGTTAAGAAAAAGAATGCTCTGCATTGAGAGCACTATCATTATTTCATACTCAGTGCTTGCAATAGTTTCACATCAAAACACGTCAAAATGTTTCATTATATTGTTGAAAGGACTGTAACTATCTTGTTGACTACAGTAATGAAGACAGTAATCCTATAATTGTTGTGCACACATTGGCACTTTAAAAGTCTAAAACAGCTGAACATTGTCCAACAAATGCAAAGAAAATATTGAGACTGCGTATCTTCTGATTCCATGTGCTCTGCATTCAAAAGAAAAATAACAAAGTGAAAGTATTAAATCTGAGGAGTTGAATGTGCTATGATTGACTGAGACTGATCAGTTCTTTAAATTTAGAATTTTATTGAATCAAAATGTAAAAGCGTTAACATCTTGTACAAATATATTTCCTCATAACAGAAAAAGGAACACACAATATAGACACATTTAAACTTCCTACCATTTTATGATGTCTAGTGTATGTTATACTTATAGATTATAAATTTGACTTTAACCCCTTCCTGCCCAGGCCAATTTTCAGCTTTCAACGCTGTCACACTTTGAATGACAGTTGCGTGGTCATGCAACACTGTACACATATGTATATGAATATATGAATTGTTACCATTTTATTTCACACAAATAGAGCTTTCTTTTGGTGGTATTTAATGAAATCCTGTGGTCACAGCCAGTGATAGATCGCGCCGCAGGTTGGCCCGTGGGGCGTGTGCGAGATGCATTTCAGGAGGACATCATATGATGTCCACTCAGAATGACAAATTTCCGACCCAGCTGTCCTTTGACAATAGGTTTGGCAGGAAACGGTTAATCATTATCAGCACATATATGCGTGACCATAGTAAAGTTCATATATAATAAAGGAAAAATATAATCACTTGCCTAGATATGGTATAAATACCAAATTTTCAAAAATGAATAAATATCAATGGGAACTTATACCTTTGTGGGAAAACTCTTAATAAAAAACATGAGTATAAATTGCCCACCACAATCTCTACCTTGGTTAAATATCTAAGTTTCTAGCATAGAAAGACATATGTATTGGAGTCTGAGAAAGCTGCAGACAATACACAAATTGAAAAAGATTCAGAGAAATCCCCATGGGGTTTTTTTAGCAGCAATTGAGAGACAAAATCTTAGTAAAAAGTTGTTGATTTTATTATCAAAAAGGTTTAAACATCATTGAAATACAAGAATTTAAAATATGAGCTATGGTGTACATAAAGCGAAACAAAAATGGACTAGGAAAACACTTATTCATATATAATAATTTCCATTCTATAATAAAGATATAAAAAATGAATTCCTATGATACTTGATTTGAGCACCATTTGGTGTATGGAAATGTCCCAATGCATTTTGACCTTGGAAACTATTGTTTTCTTCAGGGTGTTCTTACATTTCTGTTAACACAACAAATGGACAATTTAAATGTTTGATTATAATTAGTATAAAATACGGGTATCTTTTATAACATGCATTTTTAGCAAATATTTACCCTTTCCACCAAGCAAGTTCGCTTAAACCAGAGACTTTCTTTAAAAGCCACAAATTTCCTCAGAGATGATCCTGGAGTCCGCTGCCGAAGTGTCCACACCTACCCCATTTAGGGGCGACCCCAAAACCGTGAGGCTTACAAGTGGTCACGGAGTCATGCAGCCCCCACAGATGGAGCGCGTGGGCTGATGCACCTGGAAGTTACAATGATATACTATTATATATTATTAATGTGTTGAGAAGGGCAAATAAAGAGAGGGAGGTGAGAAAAACTCAAGGGGGAACAGACGTTTGAGAGGACACTTGGACGCAAAAAAGAGGGAAAAAGGGAAGCGAGAATCCCCTTCTAATTCCTATAAATGATAATTGGTAAATTATATATTTTAAACTCCAAGGGCAGTTTTTATTGTTAAGGCTATATCATAAACTCAATTTGTTAGGCTATAAATTGCTGTTTTAAATATAATTTTGATTTACATTTTATATTTTTTTTAAATGACCATCTAGGTCACTAATTTCATTCCAAGTAATAAAACAGTTTTATTTTTATTTTATTAAATTTTTATCTTTCTCTTTATTTTCCCTTCCTTTTCTTTTTCCATTTCTTTTTTTCTCTTTTCTTTCCTTCCTTTTCGTTTCGTCTTTTCTTCTTCTTTTTTTTGTTTTTTTCCCCTCTTTTCTCTTCTTTATCTTTCTCTCCCCTTTTTCTCCCACCTTTCAATGTTAGTGCTCACTACGTTGGAGCATCCCCATTGTTTCCTACACAGTCTCACTATCACAGATTCCTATCACTTTGTCATCACATATTTCCAAATTTTTTTTTTTTTCATATTTTCTAATTTTTTCACTGATTGCAATTTTTCACAGGGCCTGCTTCCCTGCTTTGCTGCATGTGCTGCCTCAGCTCCCGTGCCAGATCCTGTCCCCGGCTGCCCACGCAACCACTGCCACACCCTTTCCATTGCCTCACCTGTGAGTATGGGTGGCTGATTCAAGCTAATTTTGTCTATCTCTATTTTTACTTTTTATATACAAGACTTACTCATTGTCTGATATAATACTCTCGTTTTATAGACATCCAATTTCCATCAGCTCCTGATCAGTGGCAAGTTAGCCACGAAACGCGTCGAGATTCAGATGCCATACATTTTTAATTGATGCAGTTTTGTAACATATTCTGTATATACTGTTTCATCTAATTTACTTGAATATCATCGTCAATGTGCAATATGCCAATGTGTGAATCAATTGATCATGGTGGAGGATGCAATATGTACCACTGCTTTTGATGTATTTTACTGTGTAATATTTAATAAATGCAACATTATCAGTCCTATACAGCTAATTGTTTGCTTCCAAATCCACATGCTTCATGCAAAGTCCCAACTTCTTCTCTTGCTTCCTTTTGACAGGGATGGAGGCAATTGTGACGTAACTGTCCTATGCCTCATACAAAGTCCCAACCCTTTTTCCTTTACAAGTAATAAAACAGTAAAGAGAAATGTAATGAAAAAAGATCACCTTATCATCTACTTATCTGTATCCTCCGTATTCTCAATTTCTCTAACTCTCAGTAGTACAGGTTAGTGTCATATACATGATTTTAGCACACAACTTTGATCCCCTTCTGCTTATCATCACACATCATTTACACAGTGCACCATTCACAATTTAAACTTTCATATTTTTGTTTTGTATCAATTAATTCATCATTTCTTTAATTAATAATCTCCAGTCAGCACTTTGTTTTTGGTTCCTTATTTTTAGTTTTTTTATTGTTTTACTCATTATAGCAACATGCACATGCGTTTACACGCTTTCACTGGCCCTTCACTCCCCAAATTCAGGACACCTATGGTCCCCAATAGCATAATAATACACTTATGAGTTTTCTCTTTTTTCATTACATTTCTCTTTACTGTTTTATTACTTGGAATGAAATTAGTGACCATCTAGTGGGGGTTAACAAACCTAGATGGTCGTTTTAAAAAATATATAATTCAAAATTATATTTAAAACAGCAATTTATAGCCTAACAAATTGAGTTTATGATATAGCCTTAACAATAAAAACTGCTCTTGGAGTTTAAAATATATAATTTACCAATTATCATTGATAGGAATTAGAGGGGGATTCTCGCTTCCCTTTTTCCCTCTTTCTTTTCCCCCAGGTGTCCTCTCCAACGTCTGTGACCCCTTGAGTTTTTCTCGCCTCCCTCTCTTTATTTGCCCTTCTCGACACATTAATAATATATAATAGTTTATCATTGTAATTTCCAGGTTCATCCGCCAATGCGCTCCCTCTGTGGGGGCTGCATGACTCCGTGACCACTTGTAAGCCTCATGGTTTTGGGGTTGCCCCTAAAGGGGGTAAGTGTGGACACTTCGGCAGCGGACTCCAGGATCATCTCTGAGAAAATTTGTGGCTTTTAAAGAAAGTCTCTGGTTTAAGCAAACTTGCTTGGTGGAAAAGGTAAATATTTGTTAAAAATGCATGTTATAAAAAATACCCATATTGTATACTAATTATAATCTAACATTGAGATTGTTCATTTGTTCATAAACTTAAATAAATTAATAATACAAATAAATTTAAGTGCCCCCGTCCTCCTGTGCTTGCTCGCAAAGGCGAACGCCCATGGTCCCACGATCCACACATATGAGGTATCACTGCAAACGTCAGATCATGAGCATTGATTCTAGCACCAAATCTCCTGTAAATCTAAAGTGGTAACCTGTAAGCCTAAAGGCTTTTAAAGCCTCACCCATGGATAGTAAAATTTACATTGTTTGTTGCCGTTGTACAGTTGTGCGCAATTTTAAAGCATAATATGTTTGGTATCTTTTAACTTGGCGTAACTTCATCTTTTATATTTTACAAAAAAGAAATAGGTTAAGTAGTGTGTTTTTTTTTTGCATTAAAAGTGTATTTTTTCCCCAAAAATTGCATTTGAAAAAAAAAAATTTTTTGGGGTAATTTTCTAGCAAAAAAAATACTGATTGTTACATGTGAACAAAAAGTGCCAGAAAAGGCCCAGACTTGAAGTAGTTAAAAAGCGTTATTTGGAGTTAGGCTCAAATTTGTTGGTCAATCTAAATATACTAGTGCAGTGATAGTGAACCTTGACACCCAAGATGTTTTGAAAGTACATTTCCCATTATGCTCAACTACACTGCAGAGTGCATGAGCATCATGGGAAACGTAGTTCCAAAACATCTGTGGTACCAAGGTTCGCCATCACTGTACTAGTGCATATGACACTACCCTCTACCCACTTGATAATGCTGCTGTCCAAAGATGGCTTCATAGCTCCTCAGGTGGAGTATAGGCACCTTAAGACAGAAAGTGTGTTACTGACAAATCTAATACATTTAACACAGGCAGATTTACTATTTCTCCATTTCTTGTGAGATCGGCACTGTTGTGGGATTAGATCAGTAGTTAGGACAGGTTAATGTTAAGGTAAGTAGTTAGAAGGTTAAGTTTAACATGTGAGGAAGTATGATTCAAGTAAAATGTTAATGTTTAAACTTTTCCTGACCTATTTTTATATTGACATTGCATTCACATTGACGTTGACAAAAGCCCCGTGCCAATGGTACGATGATATAGGTTCTTTTTTATGACAGCCAGTAGCCAATACTTCATATAACTACTGTTTCTCAGTCCTGGCAGAGTTCCCACTGATGGCTGGGAACCAATCAGAGTGTTTTCTGATCATGTGATCACTATGTCAGCGATAACATAGTGATCCCATGTGGGCTAAAGGCTCTATTCATAAAAATGACAGCTTTCAGCCTGCAGATGAACATTGTCTTCTTCAGACAGTATCTAATTGCCTTGCCAATTATTTAGTATTTCAAATGTCAGATACAGTTGCATTAATAAAAATAATACTAAACTTTAAAATGTGAACACTTTGTATAATAGCCTTCAAAAACAGGGTCACCCAGGTGATGATACACACCACAAATTGTGGATAGGGTGTGAAGCTACACTAAAGTCTGGCAGGCTTGAATTGATAAGCACCTGCCCCCAGGCTTAGACAATACCCTCTTGGAACCATGACCTCACCAGTAATTCTATCTTTAACTAGCCCTCTCCGGGCTGCCACTGTAATGACTTCTGGAAAGTGCCTATTTGGATACATATGCACAGCCTAAATCCAACATCTAAAAGATTGAATTCCAAAATGTGACATTTCTAACTACTCATAGGAGTCTCTTTAGCTATTGGTGCTGTTTCTTTGCTGCAGATTATCCCATATTCTCTGTCTCATAAAAAGTTGTTCTAGGCACAGAAAGGAAGGGGAGATCTTTCCAGTGAAGCAGCAGAACCTGACAGGGGTTTCTAAACATTTTTCATTCTATCGAAATATAAAGGATTGCATATCGATGCAAGGGTGTACTTTAATGTTAGGAATAGGAATAGAACAGCGGTTTTGAACATTTAGGGGTATTCTTTATTGTTTTTTTTTTATTAAATCTCCAAAAATGAATGTACTGCATTCTCTGGGTCAGTTTAATTTAAAATGATTTTAGTGAAAGTTCCTCCAGATTACAATTTGATCCTGTTCTTGTTATAGAGACAGGCTATTGCACAACGTTTCTCAAACAGACTAATAAATAGGATGGTCTGCCTGCTATAATCACCCAATAAATCCCTGTGTTGTAAAATTAAAAATTCTGCAAAATTCTGCAAATTGGAAATGTAGCTTTTATCTCACCAAAGGTGAAAAGCTTGCTGCTGTAATACTACACATGGAGCCTAGCATCCTTCTACATGTGTTTTCTTCTGACTTATCCCTGCAGGAGAATGAGCACAAATGATTTTATCAGCAGTTGGTCAGGTAAGAAAAATCAGTGAAATTTCCAGTGCAGTGGACAGAAGAATAAGGGAATATGATTATAAACACGCTTGATTTACTTGGATATTAAAGGTTTTTACGGTGTTATGCTATTGTATGTGTTCTTCTTTTATGACAACCATATTTACAAAATTGTACAACATTAAAATATTATCATGTTTTCCATCTGCTGACATCTACAGTAACGACCAGTCAAGTGCAAATGTACATTTAGGGTCCTTGCACACTGGGTTAAAGAACGCTGATTATACAGGAGTTTTGTGTTTTGTCTGTAGAAGCAGCTCAATGTCATCCTATGCGTCCATGCACATTAGAATGTTTAAAGGCATATTTTAAGCTCAGCGTTTATAGGCAGGAAAAAAAATCGGGTTTTCATTTCTGTTTGGAGCTTTCTGGCAGAAAAACACGAAACACTCCTAAGCTCTACTAAACTTCTGCTAAACTTTTAAGCCCAGTAGGCACGGAGCCTTACATTTTTAACCAGAAATACCCTTTTCAGACACACTGTACATGATATATTATTATTTTATAATCTCTACAGTTCATACAATTATGGTGATGGTACATTTTTGTTTATCTAGGACAGTTTCTTAATGTGAAATGACCACATCAAACACTAAACAACAGTTTTATATGTAGATTAAAAATTGGAACCTATGCAAACGTCTATCCAAATGTAAGAGTGAGGATGACATTTTTGGAAGGCTCAGAGTTTCGTGTTGTATTGAGAGGATTTGAGGATAGATAGATCCATCATACCAGCCTACATTCCTGGAAAAATTGGAAAGACAGTTTTCTACAATAGGGTAATAGTGAAGATGTACTTTGCCTGCCAACCACCACAACTTTTATGCTGTTTGATGGTATATTCTGTAGGTCTTAAGAGAATTGGGAGAATTTTTAAAACAAGTGCCCTACAAAAAGAGGAAAAATTGACAAGTATGCACCATTATTTTGAAGCATTTTTTCATTCGGCCATGTGCATTTATAACCACACAATAAAAATAGATACATGATTTTCAGAACCCAAAAATTGTACATGCTGCTTTATACTTGTGAAATAACAATGTACGTTCTTTAGAGCAAAGTTACAGGGTGCGCTCTCACTTAAAAAGTTTATAAGCTACTTTACTTCTTAAAAGTCAAGAACAAAAAAGCAAGAAGAATACATTGTCAAGCAGAATTATTCAAAACAAAATCTGCTTAGTGCAACATGTTTAAAGAGTGACAACACCCATGAAAATATGTTAATCTTAATTACCCTTAAAATGTGTATAATATATCCTGCCATCATTCTTTTTGAAGTTCATACTTACAGTCATATGACAGGTATTCCCAAACTCGCAGGCATAACGACGAAGAAACTAAGCGTTTTGAATGATTGCATGTCTCATTAATCTAAAAGTGCTGTTCAGAGGAAGTCATCAGCAAAGTTGTACAGCATTTACTTAGGCTTAGGATGGTGCAGCTATTATTGTTAGACTAAAGAGCACATTTATGAATGTTTGAATTTGTAGTTAAAGTGTATCTAAACCAAAGAAGGAAAATATAATATACTACCAGTCCTTAGATGTGGTGGCTGCACTAGTTTTATTTATTGAGCATGTTTCTCATTTATATTTACCTGTTAATCCTGCCAGTAACACACTTTCTATTTCAATGTGCAAACACTTATTCATAATACTGTGTCTGTGGAGGTGTAGTGTTATACTGTTAGGACAGAAAGTGTTTTGGGAATACAGAATACCTCTCCCTCTCCTTGTTTTCATAATATAAGGGGAGTTATTCTGTAGTCCACAGAGATAGCTGGGAACAATGTTAACTGATAAGAAGAGTGTAGCACAGGCAGAGCCCACAGGAAGTAATCAGTTCATAATAATTCTGGCAGGATGAACAGGTTTTTGTTTTGCACTTATTAAACAGATATAACAAAACACATTTAATGGTAACAACAGGGGAGCAAAATCAGGGGTCCACAAACTTTTAAAGAAAGGGCCATTTCACCAGCCTTGGGACCTTAGGGGGCTTGACTGTGGTCAATGGTAGTACAAAATGACCTGGTTTCAGTTGTCAGTGGGAATAAACAATCCCCCAAGCTCAGTGGTCAGTAGGAATAAAAAATGCCTATTGGTTGTTGGTGGGTGTTGCCTATAGTATGAAGGAGAATGATATAATGTCCCGTTGTTGGTGTCAATGGGAATATTAAAGGCTACATCATTGGTGGGAGCAGTGTCAAGTTATTGGTATCAGTAGAAGGCATAGTGCCCCTTCATGGGTTATAATGGAAGAAATAGTAGCCCATCCTTGGAGTCAATGGGAGGAATAGTGGCTCATCTTTGGTATCAATATGATTAAAGAGCTGGTAAAAGGCAAGCAAAGGACTGCAGTGTACGAACCACTGGTTTACATACACTTTTATTTACCAGTCTTCTTATAACTCTGTATTCACAGTAGGAAGTTAGAGATGTCCTCACAGTAATTAATTTTTTTTTATTACAATACAGATAATTCTTTGGAGATCATGGCACTGTAATTTTGCTTTCTAATGGCCATATCAGCTTGATATACCTGGGAATGTCAGCTGATAATCACAAACACATTCCATATCTGTGTAATACCAAGGTTTGTCTTCTGGGAGTGAGGCCTCTACCTACTGAATGGGGCTTTGTTGCAAAGCTCAAATGTTTGATGACTTCAAGAATGACGATATAATTTTCCAATTTGGCCAATGTATGCAGTTTTTGAGGATATGATTGAACATTTCTTTTTGTGGTGCTAGAGGCAGAGGGGATAGAAGAAATCTACTTTCTGAGGTAAATAGTCCATACGACAAAAGCACATCTGTCAGATAGACTGTGGTCTCAACGGTTACTGGCTTCCTCGCTTTAACCCACTCACGTAACTTTGCAGGCATTTACTTTTATAATTGTCCTTTAAAAAATCTGGACTATATCATCAACCATAAAAGCCTGCTCTCTTATGCCAGGCCAGTATCATTTTGTGGACATACATTTTGAATGGACTGCTCTCATTGTACTGTATGCCTCTATACTAGTAGGACTTTGGCATGGCTGGATATTATGAAAGTATTATTTCATGCTCCCTTGTGTGGGAGAATAGAAATCTTTAGGCCACACACGCCCATCCTCCAGCCAGGTAGCAAACTATAGATAGCAAAAGCATCTCAAAAACTGCAATGGCTTTGACAATATTTTACAAACACAATACAAAATCATTCATAAAAATCGTGCTCTTTGACAGCTGTGATACATTTTAATGCCAAACCTAGTGAATTCCATTTAATTTTAAATAGGAGAATTTTGCTTGTCTCAGGAAATTTGTGCTTTAAATCCATTGTTATTAACCTTAGGAAGCTAGTGAATGATGCAATTATCAATATGGAAAACGTCCTTGCATTCCCACACTTTCAATGCTCTGAAACACCTCTGGTCATTGCCACTAACTAATAGAGGCTGCTTCTACTGAAGGTATTTGAGATATACAATGCACTAATTGATGCAGCTCTGTATTTATTAATACATCATTTAAGGCATTTTTAATGCAAGCAGTATACAAACATGAATTTGACTCCTGCGATACCTTGTACACCTGAGCTCAGAAGAAACACGATAATGGAAGGAGAGAACAGAGTGACAGAGACATAAAGTCATCAGTCTTCTGCTTCTCCTTCCACTCTCCAGTCACAGGCTGGGGAGAGACAAAGCATTTCAGGCTCAGTTCACACTGCGGCTACCTGAAAATCACAGGACTTTTCCAGGAGACTTCCTGGAGACTTGAGTACTACTTTGAGGCACAAGTCTGATAGAAGTCGCCTTGAAGTAGTACAGGAACCTTCAGTAGAGACTTCAGTAGTGCTAAGTAAGACAGCTCTCATTGACTAACATGGGAATTCACACGACTTGGTGTCTAACAAGTCAGATCCCAAGTCACAGCAATGTGAACTGAGCCTTAAAGTGATATTAAATTCTCATTCTTTAAGCACTTTCAGCAGTTTATTTAATCACTTACTGGGCATCTTTATCTTTAAGTCATTGCATATGGTCCAATTACATTTTGTGCCATGATCACTGCCCCAAATTTTCTGTTTTAGGGTTGCTACTTTCTCTTGCAGCATCCCATGGATCCACTCATGCTCACAGTGCCTCCCTGCACTGTGTGCATCAATAGAAACACAATCCCATAGCCTAGGATGGCAGGGTACTCTCTTGCTCCTCCCCCTCCTCCTCCACCTCACCTATTTCTTCTTCATTCTATCTGACTGCATCTACTGTTAACTTCTTCCTGTGAATGCTTCCAGGCTTCCTGTTCAGGGTAGCAGAACTGAGAGAGCAGAAGCTAGCAGCATAGTTATAAGGTGCTAGATATTAGCGAGTGTGCAGGGGGTGTGCCAGGTGTGCCTGGGCACACCCTAATCACCTTGTGTGGAGCTGATTCCCCCTGCTACCTGGGCCCCCCATGTCCCACCCCCTGCATTTCTAATGGCTTTCCTTCTCCCCTCTCTTGCTGGCTGCTGTGGGGAATGTGTCAGGATGGAGAGTGGGGGAAGGGGCTGGTAAATATGTAATTTACCAGCCCCTTCATTTTCTGAACGAATACAGTTTGTGATCAGTACTGCGTCCATTCATAACTGCTAGGGTAGGTATTTTAACAAATAGTTTACTGGGGGAATGGTTATTTTCTTGTGCTCAATGTGTTAGGCTGTAAACACTGAGAGTTAAATACTACTTTAACTGTACCAGAGAAAAACAACATCTCCTAACCTGCCAAACAGGTATGTGCTGTGTAACAGAGCTGTGTAAATCTCAGATCTAGATGGACAGAAATACAACCCTATGGCAGGTAAAACAGCTCGCATATATGCATTTCAGCTGTGTATTTACTGTTTGATTAAAGGGTACCCTAAAGGCTTACTGTCATATGAAAATAAGAAAAAAAGTTAGTTCACAATCTGGGCTACCAAACTCAGTAAAAATGCGTAGAGTGAGGGGGAATCCCTGCTGCAGAAGGAGGACTGGTGAGAATATAAACTTTCCTTTCTACTGCTATTTATTCTAGGATGTCGTGGGAGATGTAGTCTACAGTGGTAACCTCTCTACATACTTAACCAGATTACATTAATTATTTGTTCACTATTAAATACATAAACAACAAGAATAGTTGTATTTTGTGTTGAAAAACCCGGAGCCTTTGCCCCAATTAAATTTGCCTTTTCTGCTAAAACACGTGTTATGGTAGCTTCTTAAATGAGTTTTACTGTATTTAATTGGCATACTTGACTGGGAACTGTTACTAATTGGGGCTCATTAAGATCAGAGTCTGTCTAGAATGTCAAGAAATAGAAAAACAAACTAATCACAAACATACACCACAAAACAGTAATAAAGTATAAATACAGCACATTTGAGACACTGGAAAGTATAGTCTAAACTGTGCCGAGCATTCACTGTTAGGTAAACTCAGGACATCTGTATGGACCGGAAAGTAAATAAGGAGAGTCTTTTGGAAGGAAGGTGATATGCTGCAATTTATTCCCTGGCAGTAATCATTTGTTATTCCATGAAAAGAACTTCACACTTTAGCAGTAAGTAAAATCTGATACAGGCTGTAAGTGCTAATAAAATAGATCAAAGGTTTACTAAAGATGTATTTTTTTAATCCCTACTTTGTTTTCCAACAGAATACAAGTATTTGTAGCCTACAAAATAACGCTGTGATACATTCTTCAACTTTAATGTATCTAGTAGTATAGTAATCCTGTAGTATACAGGCATACCCCACTTTTAAGTACACAATGGGGTTTATTTACTAAAGCTGGAAAGTGCAAAATCAGGCTCTCTTCTGCATAAAAAACAATGAGCTTCTAACCCCAACTTGTTCAATTGAGCTTTGGTAATAAAACCTGGAAGCTCATTGGTTTCTATGCAGAAGTGAGCCTGATTTTGCACTTTCCAGCTTTAGTAAATAAACCCCATTGTGTACTTAAAAGTGGGGTATGCCTGTACAGTATATGTGTTGACTGTAACTACATTTCTCTGGTTGTTAATTTACAGTTATATTTCATAATCCCTTTATTAGATAAAACTGCAGGGAAAATACAGAAAATAGATACTGTTTTTTATTTATTGTGTTTTATATATTTTTAGCAATAAACCAAATAAGAAATGTGCCTTAAACTGTTGCATCAAATCAAATTTTAAAATGTATCTAAATCCAAGAACAATAAAGAAATACATTAGCTTACTAGACCTTAGATAGGTGGCTGAATTGTTTTTCTTTTAATGTTTTCCCCTTATTTTTACCTGATTATCCTGCAAATAATACATTTCCTGTGCTAGGAAGACACACCTCACTCCCTGTACTGTATTTTTGGAGAAGCAGCATTGTCACCATAGGACAGGACTGCACGAGATGTCCCCATCTCTTTTACTTTTATATAACATAGGTGGAGGGGTTCTCCATCTATGGGCTGCCTTACTGCCATTACAGCGTCTCTCAACAACAACATAGATTTTTTATAATTTATTTTCACACAAATAGAGCTTTCTTTTGTTGGACTTTGTTGACTTTGTTGGACTTTGATCACCACTGGGTTTTTTATTTTTTTTTGCACTATAATTGAAAAAATAAGTAAAAATAAATAAAAGATATGTTCTACTTTCTGTTATAAAACATATCCAATAATATCGGATTTCTTCATAAATTTAGGTCAAAATGTATTCTTCTACATATCTGTGGTATAAAAAAAAATCCCAATAAGTGTATATTAAATAGTTTGTGTAAAATGTGTAATGTCTACAAACTATGGTGTGTATATATATTTACTGTATGTATATTCATATACTCTACAGTCCCTTGAAAAATTAGTCATACCCCTTGACATGTTCCACATTTTGTCATGTTACAAAAACCAAACAACCAAAAACGTAAATGTATTTTATTGGAATATTATGTGATAGAACAGCACAAAGTGGCACATAATTGTGAAGTGGAAGCAAAATTATAAGTGATGTTAAAAATTGTTTACAAATAAATATGTGAAAAGTGTGGCGTGCATTTGTATTCAGCCTCCCTGAGTCAATACTTTGAAGAACCACCTTTCACTGCAATTACAGCTGCAAGTCTTTTTGGAGATGTCTTTACCAGATATGCACATCTAGAGAGTGACATTTTTGCCCACTCTTCTTTGCAAAATAGCAAAATAGAAAATGTTCTGTGAACAGCAATTTTCAAGTCTTCCCACAGATTCTCAGTTGGATTTAGGTCTGGACTTTGATTGGGCCATTCTAACACATGAATATGCTTTGATCTAAACCATTCCATTGTAGCTCTGGCTGTGTGTTTAGGGTCGTTGTCCTGCTGGAAGGTGAACCTCCACCCCAGTCTCAAGTCTTTTGCAGACTCTAATGCCGTGTACACACGATCAGACTGAACGGAAAAGTCCGTTCATGTGTGGACAAGTCCGCTCATTCGGAAAGTCCGGCGGACCTCTGCTGGAAAGTCCGGCGGATTGTCCGCCGGACTTTCCAGCGGAGGTCCGCCAGACTTTCCGAAAGAGCGGACTTGTCCACACATGAACGGACTTTTCCGGTGGACAATCTGCCCAGACTTTTGGCGGAGGTCCGCCAGACTTTCTAAATGAACGGACTTGCCCACACACAAGTAAAGTCCGTTCATAATGAACGTGACTTCAGGTACGACGGGACTAGCGAAGGAAGTCAATGTCGCCACTTCCATCGGCGAGATTGACACCTTGCTAGCCCCGTCACCTGGTATGGGTTTTAAGTGGAACCCCCTACGCCGAAAAAACGGTGTGGGGGTCCCCCCAAAGTCCATACCAGACCCTTATCCGAGCACACAGCCTGGCCGGTCAGGAAAGGGGGTGGGGACGAGCGAGCGCCCCCCCCTTGAACCGCACCAGGCTGCGTGTGAGCCCCCCCAACCCCAAAGCACGTTGTCCCCATGTTGATGAGGATAAGGGCCTTTTCCCGACAACCCTGGCCACTGGTTGTTGGGGTCTGCGGGCGGGGGGCTAATTGGAATCCGGGAGCCTCCTTTAATAAGGGGCCCCCAGATCCCAGCCCCCCACCCTATGTGAATGAGTATGGGGTACATGGTACCCCTACCCATTCACCTGAGGGAAAAAGTGTCACTAAAAAAAACACAGTACACAGGTTTTTAAAATAGTTTATTAGACAGTTCCGGGGGTCTTCTTCTGACTTCGGGGGTCTTCTCGCCGGGCTAATCCGCTATCTTCTGCTCTTTTACCACTATTTTACTAGTGGAGGAGCCCGGCTTTCTCTTTCGTCATCCGGGGGTCTTCTTCCGACTTCTCCGCGCTTTCCGGCCTCTTCTCCCGCTCTTCGGTTCCTCTGCCGGGCTCCTCCGCTATCTTCTTCCAGCTCTTTTACTAGCATTGGCACGGTCTTCTCATTCGTTGCCGTCGCTGTCGTCGTCGCTGCCGCCATCTTCTTCTTCCTTCTTTTTCTCTTCTTCCGATGTTGACACGACGCTGTCTCCAGCTGTAATGCCGGGGGCGCGTTGCGCAATGACTTATATAGGCATTAGGGACGGGGTCACCGGGTGATGTCACATGGTGACCCTGCCCCTTATGATGTCACAGTCCCAGGGGATGTCCCGGAATTACAGCAGGAGAGCATTGTGTCAACATCGGAAG
The DNA here is from genome assembly GCA_028564925.1 of Lithobates sylvaticus. Lineage (NCBI taxonomy): Eukaryota > Metazoa > Chordata > Amphibia > Anura > Ranidae > Lithobates > Lithobates sylvaticus. The sequence continues at coordinate 314,341,420 of CM053029.1, read as the reverse complement.
AAGAGAAGAAGAAGGAAGAAAAAGAAGAAGATGGCAGCGGTGATGACGACAGTGGCGGCGACGAACGAGAAGACCTGTCCTTTTAAAAAAAATAATTTGAGTCACTTCTATTCCTATTACAAGGAATGTAAACATCCCTTGTAATAGAAAAAAAAGCATGACAGGACCTCTTAAATGTGAGATCTGGGGTCAAAAAGACCTCAGATCTCCCATTTACACTTAAAGGGGTTTTAAAGGTTCAGGGGTTGTTTTTTTTTTTAAACAAACATGTCATACTCCGCTGTGCAGTTGGTTTTGCACAGAGTGGCCCAGACTCTTCTCTTCTGGGGTCCCTCAGCGGCATTTCTGGCTCCTCCTATTTTCGAGTGCCCCGTCTGAGAAGCGCTCCCCTTCGGAATACCCCCACCCCCCCCCCCGGCGCCCGCATCATTGGATTTGATAGGCAGCAGCGTGATCCAATGGCTACGCTGCTATCAATTTATCCAATCAGGACCCGAGACACCGGCCGGAGCTGGTGTGCTCATTCCCGTCTGGGAAACACAGGGCTCAGGGGGGCTGCTGAGTGACAGAAGGTTTTTCACCTTAATGCATAAGAATGAAAAACCTTGAGCGTTTACAACCCCTTTAAATGCAATTAAAAAAAATAATGAAATGTCTTTAAGACCATGGGGCGGATGTGAGGTTTGACTTTGCTTCCGTCATCCAATGTTATGGAGCCGAGTGGGGGCCATATTTCCTTCACTCGACTTCAAGCCTGTCAGGGGAGAGGACCTGATCGTCTCTGCAGCTACCAACGCCCCGATAAAAGTGATCTTGCGGCGAATCTGCTGCAGAGACCACTTTTATCTTAAAGGGGACCGCCCACTATTTCTGAAAATATCGGGGTTATGGCAGCTAGCTGCTGGCATAACAACAGTATTTAGCATCGAAGTACCGACGTACAGCTACGGCGGTTTTCGTTAAGTGGTTAACAACCGATGAGTCATCAGGGTTGAGTCAACCAATGAGTCAATGGGCTTGTTTGGTGACAGATTTTGGGAGGGACCCCAAGCCAGTTTTCTTTTCTTCATTTTTTTTAAATAGCCGGGTGCCAGCAATTGCAACTGCAAGTCAATTTAAATGTGATTTGACTTTTTCATGTTTGACTCCCAGAGACTTCAATGGAGTTTGCGGTTCGGGGTAGACGTATGACTCATCAGCTGTTTGGTCTGGTTTGGATTTTAAAGGGAACCCTACACCAAAATATAAAAAATTACGTGGAGGCCCCACCAATCCATATCAGACCCTTATCTAAGCATGCAGCCCGGCAGGCCAGGAAAAGGTGGGAACAAGCGAGCGCACCCCCCTCCTGAACTATACTAGGCCACATGTCCTCAACATGGGGAGCAGCTTTGGGGCAAGGGGGGCTGCTTCCCAAAGCACCTTGTCCCCATTTTGATGGAGACAAGGGCCTCTTCCCCACAACCCTGGCTGGTGGTTGTGGGAGTCTGAGGGCGGGGGGCTTATCAGAAGCTTGAAAAAGCCCTCAGATTCCCATGTGAATGAGTATGAGGTACATAGTACCCCTAGTCATTTACTAAAAAAGTGGTAAAAGTAAGTATAAATGGAGAGCCAGTTTTTGACCAGTCCTTTATTAAAAAGTCCTCTGGTGTAGATGCAACATTAATCACGATAAATGTCGGCCACCAACACAAAAAATAAAATGTTACAAGGGGGCCAGGGAGTGGATGGCGGGAGTCAGCATTGGGTGCAGACCTTTTTTTTCTGCCATTTTTCTGAACCCCAGTAACTATGTTTTTGTGCATAGTTGAATCTCTTAGCCTTGTTTCCATGTACTTGAGATCAGAACATCTGACATAGGAAAGTCTTCCAGCCCCAACATCCTTTACATGTCCTATGAATGAATACTGGGAGCCAATAAGGAAGCTGATGCTGGAAGATGTCATAAGATGTAAAAAATTCTAATAAAAAAAATGTTCTTTAGCAACACCTACATTTAACTATGCCCATCAATCAATAAGGTCCCATAGCACACTATAAATAGAACATAGACATACCATAAAAAGGTTTAATTGGTTCTGTTTTCCCCCCAGTCCAATGGTCCATTTTTGGCACCCCAGTGTTAAGGAAACCTCCTCTAACTGCTTTTTCACATGGCCATGCCCCTAAATTGGCAATGTCCCTAAATACCATTCAACATACTTGAAATTATTAATTTTTTGTCACCCTAATAATAAATTCATCCTATTATTTATTGATTATGTGGTGCTCTCTTTTTTATGCAGGTTGCTGAAATGAGGGCAAAGTTAATCGCCTGTTTACATAACATAGTTGAATAAAATAATGTAAATAGAGTATTTAGGGTGGGAAGCCAAATTAACTAACAATTAGCATTTTTATCAGATGTTGTGTGTACTTTTAAATACTTCTCTGGCAAGCTTTTTTCTCTATTTGATCCACACTAAACCGAGTTAGCTTACATAAATTATCTAGTAGTAAAACAAAACAATTAATTTCATCAGGACCAATTCATATTCATACATGCAATTACACACACCCGTGTATACGAAGTGGAAACAAGGCTAAGCAACTCAACTATGCATGAAAACATAGCAACTGGGGTACAGAAAAATGGCAGCAGGTACTCAGGACTGATGAATCAAAATCTGAAATATTTGGCTGTAGCAGGATGAAGTTTGTTCTTTGGAGAGCGGTACAATAATGAGTGTCTGCAGGCAACAGTGAAGCATGGTGGAGGTTACTTGCAAGTTTTGGCCCGCATTTCTGAAAAATGGAGTTGGAGATTTGGTCAGGATCAATGGTGTACTCAAAGCCGAGAAATACAGGCAGATATTTATGCATCATGCAATACCATCAGGGAAGTGTGTGATCGGCCACAAATTTATTCTACAGCAGGATAATGGCCCCATATATACAGACATGTCATTAACAACTATCTTCAGTGTAAATAAGAACAAGGAGTTCTGGAAGTGATGGTTTGGCCCCCACAGAGCCCTGATCTCAACATTATCAAGTCTGTCTGGGATTACATGAAGATACAGAAGGATTTGGGGCAATCTACATCTACAGGAGATCTGTGGTTAGTTCTCCAATATGATTGGAACAACTTATTAGCCAAGTTCTTTCAAAAACGGTGTGCAAGTATACCTAGAAGGATTAAAGAATTGATGCGGTTTTGAAGACAATGGGTCGCCACACCAAATATTGATTTAAATTTCTCTTCTGTTCATTTACTTTCCATTTTGTTAATTGATAACATTTTCTTAAAGCATTCTTAATTTACAGTATTTTCTCACATCTGCCTAAAAAAATTCCACAGTACTGTACCTTTTTGATATGAGCCTGTATGCTCATGCCATACCCATGCACTTTCTAGGCACCCAACATTTTTTTCAGATATTTCCTATTCCTGCAATCATCCTGTTGCCTCCAAAGGCCAGGGTTCCATTTAAATCTAAAAAATTAAATCCCCAAACTGCTTCCCAACTAAACCAAAATCTGCCGATACTAGAGCAGCTAACACTTATGTTAATTCACCAAAACAATATTTATGTTGTGATATTTAATGCTGCATATTTATAATATATCTTAATGAAAAGTTCAAGAGCCCATTCTGATCTAAAATGTGCCTTTTAAAATGCAATTGTCACAACATATGCATCAACACATCTGCATAAAGACATTCATTGTCAATGGCACTCCAAATCGCTGTACAATGGCAGCCAACATACAACACTGCATTATGAAAAAAAATTGTCATGTGCTTATTTTGTCTGTAAAGCTGGCCATCAACGGTTCAAATCGTGGCCGGTTCAACAGGAACTGGCCAAGATTCAAACCATGTATGTGCAGGCTGAATGTCCTCAAGTTGATCGATCAATCAACTTGGGTACAACCAGCCTGTTGGACTTTACATGTGATTATTGCATGCAACTAGTGTCAGGAAAGAAATTTGCTCAGTCTTTAGCATTAGGGTTAGGATTGGTAGTTCATTCATAATGAATGGGTTGCCTTAATGTAAAGCACTTTGAGGCATGTGTTAACAAGCTGCAACAGAATATATAGGTGTAAATCCAGCCTAAGTGAATTTAATGCTGCATAGCTTATTTTGAGGCTTTTAAATATGTCAATACAATTAGCTAAAGTGATATTACATGGCAAAGGTGGCGTGCTGGCTATTATTATCACAACGCTAAAAAAAAAAACAAAAAAAAAAAACAGGCTAACACTGGTTTCCTTTAAATATTCCTTTCCTGAAAAGCCTTTAATAGAAATAATTGACATTGAAAGTAAAAGATTGCATCTCCGTTTCATTTTTATGGGACATTACAACCTTTCTTACACAAAATAATTTCAAATACATATTTACTTCACCGCTGTTTGTTGAACTTCCATAGCTATTAGAATGCTGGAAATTTTACTTTTGGTACTTAATATATACCAATTAGAGAGCTCATATGGTTTAGGAGCTAAATATATTTTGTGCAAAACCTGTTTCATATGAAGAATTTATTAATATGCATTATGCTATGCTCTTTGTGAACTCATGGGAAATACTTTATGCTGTGACACAGCATAGACACATACACAATATTGGCAAAAGTATTGAGACGCCTGCCTTTATACACATGTGAACTTTATTGGCATCCCAGTCTTAGTCCATAGGGTTCAATATTCAATTGGCCCACCCTTTGCAGCTATAACAGCTTTAACTCTTCTGGGAAGGCTGTCCACAAGGTTTAGGAGTGTGTCTATGGCAATGTTTGACCATTCTTCCAGAAGTGCATTTGTGAGGTCAGGCATGATGTTGGACAAGCAGGCCTGGCTCGCAGTCTTTGCTCCAATTCATCCCAAAGGTGTTCTATCAGGTTGAGGTCCGGACTCTGCCCTGGCCAGTCAAGTTCCTCCACCCCAAACTCAATCATCCATGTCTTTATGGACCTTGCTTTGTGCACTGGTGCACAGTCATGTTGGAACAGGAAAGGGCCCTCCCCAAACTGTTCCCACAAAGTTGGGACCATGAAATTGTCCAAAATGTCTTGGTATGCTGACGCCTTAAGAATTTCCTTCACTTTAACTAAGAAGCCAAGCCCGACCCCCGAATAACAACCCCACACCATAATCCCTCCCTCCACCAAATGATTAGGACCAATGCACAAAGCAAGGTCCATAAAGACATGGATGAGCGAGTTTGGGGTGGAGGACCATGACTGTCCTGACCTCAACCCGATAGAAAAACCTTTGGGATGAATTAGAGTGAAGACTGCGAGCCAGGCCTTCTCGTTCAACATCATTGTCTGACCTCACAAATGCACTTCTGGAAGAATGCTCAAACATTCCCATAGACACACTTCTAAACATTGTGGACAGCCTTCCCATAAGAGTTAAAGTTGTTATAGCTGCAAAGGGTGAGGCAACACATTATTGAACCCTACAGACTTATGCCCCGTACACACGATCGGATTTTATGACAACAAAACCGTGGATTTTTTTCCGAAGGATGTTGGCTCAAACTTGTCTTGCATATACATGGTCACACAAATGTTGGCCAAAAATTCTGAACGTGAGAACGTTCTGAACGTGAGAAGAGAGGCATCCCCCTGATGAAAATACAATATTTCCCTTGTATCGACACACATATGGGAGGGGACTGGATGGCACAGGAGGCAGCTGGTCTGTCATATAGAGTAGGAGAACACAATCTCATCCATGGCTTGGCGTCATTAAGGCATGCTATAGAGCGGTGCACTAACGCACCAGACCCATGTGATTACCCTATAATAGGGCTTTTAAAACGTTATTACACTATGGTCTCTTTTTGATATTTATATATGAGGATGCCACATCTTTGAACAGTATTTGGACCTTGCAACCTGACCTGGAATCCGTTTTGGTGATTCAAAAGCGTGTACTGACCAAACTTAATTGCGAGGTCACACGCTCTAAGGTGAGCAGCCATTACCTTGGGGTGGCGAGCACCTGAGTGTAATCACTGCTGAAGATCACTATATTCACAGTCACCTATAAGGTCACGTTTATTATCTTTAGATTATGGATGGTCAGAGTATCACGGACCTATATGCACCTGAGCACTTTATGGATCACTTTTGTGTCATTATTTATATTTTATGAAATGTATATTCATGCTATATGATGTTGTAAGCTGTATGACGACAACAGTCGCTTATATATATATTTTTTTATTCTTCAAATTTATAGGCACATCACTTTAGTTAACAATTTAGTTTTTTAGTTTTTTTGCTGCAGGTTCAGCAGATCACTAAGGGGATAGCACAGCACGTGATTTATTTATCTGTGATTCTCACACGTTAGTATGGGACGTGATTAGTGCTAGCAGCTGTCATCATGCTATTATAAGATAGGGGATCTTTGATTTGGTAGCTCGCAAGACCTTTACTACTATTTTGACGTACAACGAGAAAAAGGAAATTCAATAGCCAGTGCGGCTCCTTCTGCTTGATTCCGAGCATGCATGAACTTTTGTGCGATGGACTTGTGTACACACGATCGGACTCTCCGACAACAAGTTTTGTTGTCGGAAAATTTGAGAGGCTTCTCTCAGACATTTGTGTGCAGGAATTCCGACAGCAAATGTTCTATGGAGCACACACACGGTCGGACTTTCCGACAACAAGCTCACATCGAATATTTCCCATCAGAAAATCCGATCATGTGTACGCGGCATAAGACTGGGATGCTATTAAAGTTCATGTGCGTGTAAAGGCGGGCTTCCCAATACTTTTGGCAATATAGTGTATTTTGAGCAATAAGCCAAATAAGAAATGTGCCTTAAACTGTTGCATCAAATCAGATTTTAAAATGTATCTAAATCCAAGATCAATAATGAAATACATTACAGCTTACTAGACCTTAGATATGGTGGCTGAATTTTATACATTTTTTTATGTTCTTCCCCTTATTTTTATCCGGTTATCCAGCAAATGTCAAATACAGACAGGACATTCTATTTGGTAAGACGTAGAGAGAAGACATTGCAGGATCTGGCGGCAGAGGAGCGCGGTTCACAGACCAGACTCTCCATTTCCAACCAAGGACATGACAGAGGATTTCTGCTGCGTTTGGAGTGCTTCAGGAGGACGGAGGCTTGTCAGGCCCTGCAGAGGGCTAAATCTGCTGGCGCATTAGACCTTGCTCTTTAGGGGGTTCACCAGTTCTGGTAAGGGTCCCCACATACCGAGTGGTGTCTGGTTTTCTGATCCCAGGATCTCCCTCCCTTTCCTCTTGTCTCATCCTCTTTCTCTTCTTGGGTGAAGATATTTGGATTTTGTACCACATTTTTGGAATCTGTTTTTTCGTTTTTCTGCTACGGACTCAATTATTATTATTTTCACTGTTGATGAAGAGTTTCTTCATATGGACTTTCATACACAGATTCTGCACGTTTTGTTCACTTTTTTTTTTAGTTTTTTGGTTGTAATTGTGCATTTGTGTTTTTTTCATTTGTCACTTACGATCACTTTTGTTATAGATCACTTTTGTTATAAGCACAACATATTTGTATACACATATCCAGCAAATAATACACTTTTGGCAAATTAGTGCATTTGTGTGCATTCAGCAAATTCAAAAACCTCACTCTGTTGAAAACAATACTAGAGCAATCCATAGAGGATCTCTAATTTACTTAAACCCCATGTGTTTATTGTCACCATTTTTTACAAACGTACACAGTGCATTTAGTATTGGAAATGCAGAGAAAGGACTTAGATTAACTGTATACTATTCTATAATTTTAACATAATTTATAGTTTTCTTACCCATTGCTGAAAACACATTTGAGTTTAACCACTCGCTTACTGGGCACTTAAACACCCTGCCCAGACCAATTTTCAGCTTTCGGTGCTCTCACACTTTGAATGACAATTACTCAGTCATGCAACACTGTACCCAAATGAATTTTTTGTCCTTTTTTTCATACAAATAGAGCTTTCTTTTGGTGGTATTTGATCACCTCTGGGTTTTTTATTTTTTGCGCTATAAATGAAAAAAGACAGAAAATTTTGAAAAAAAACTAATTTTTCTTAGTTTATGTGATAAAATTTAGCAAAGTATTAATTTTTCTTCATAAATTTTGGCCACAATTTATACTGCTACATATCTTTGGTAAAAATAACCCAAATTAGTGGATATTATTTGGTCTTTGTGAAATTTATAGAGTCTACAAGCGGTGGTGCGAATCATAAAAAATTGATCACACCTGATGTACTGGTGGCCTATCTCATTTCTTGCGACCCAAACAAGCCAGGAAAGTACAAATACCCCCCAAATGACCCCTTTTTTGAAAGTAGACATTCCAAGGTATTTAGTAAGAGGCATGGTGAGCTTTTTGATGTTGTCATTTTTTTCCCACAATTCTTTGCAAAATGAAGATTTTTTTTTTTTCACAAAATGTTCATTGTAATAGGTAATTTCTCTCACATGGCATGTGTATACCACAAATGACACCCCAAAATACATTCTGCTACTTCTTCTGAGTATTACGATACCACATGTGTGGGACTTTTACACAGCCTGGCCACTTACAGAGGCCCAATATTGAAATAGCACCATCAGGCGTTCTACAAGCATAAATGACACATCTCATTTCTCAACCACCTATTACACTTTTGAAGGCCCTGGAGCACCAGGACAATGGAAATGCCCACAAAGTGACCCCATTTTGGAAAGCTAACACCCCAACCTATAATCTATGAGGCATAATGAGTCTTTTGAACGGTTCATTTTTTTCCAGAAGTTTTGGGAAAATGTGGAAAAAAAATGAAAATGCATTTTTTTTTACGCTAAGTTGTTCATTTATAAGATATTTCCAACACATAGTATGTACATAGCAAAAATTACACCTCAAAATACATTCTGCTACTCCTCCTGAGTATGGCGATACCAAATGTGTGAGACTTTTACACAGCCTGGCCACATACAGAGACCCAATATTGAAATAGCACCATCAGGCGTTTTACAAGCATAAATGACACATCTTATTTCTCAACCACCTATTACACTTTTGAAGGCCCTGGAGCACCAGGACAATGGAGACGCCCACAAAGTGACCCCATTTTGGAAAGCTAACGCCCCAACGTATAATCTATGAGGCATAATGAGTCTTTTGAACGGTTCATTTTTTTCCATAAGTTTTGTGAAAATGTGGAAAAAAAATGAAAACGCATTTTTTTAAGGCTAAGTTGTTCATTTATAAGATATTTCCAACACATAGCATGTACATAGCAAAAAATACACCCCAAAATACATTCTGCTACTCCTCCTGAGTATGGCGATACCAAATGTGTGAGACTTTTGCACAGCCTGGCCACATACAGAGACCCAATATTGAAATAGCACCATCAGGCGTTTTACAAGCATAAATGACACATCTTATTTCTCAACCACCTATTACACTTTTGAAGGCCCTGGAGCACCAGGACAATGGAAACGCCCACAAAGTGATCCCATTTTGGAAAGCTAACGCCCCAACGTATAATCTATGAAGCATAATGAGTCTTTTGAACGGTTCATTTTTTTTTTTTTTTTGGGAAAATGTGGAAAAAAAAATGAAAACGCATTTTTTTAAGGCTAAGTTGTTCATTTATAAGATATTTCCAACACATAGCATGTACATAGCAAAAATTACACCCCAAAATACATTCTGCTACTCCTCCTGAGTATGGCAATACCAAATGTGTGAGACTTTTACACAGCTTGGCCACATACAGAGGCCCAACATGCAAGGAACACCATGAGGTGTAGCATGCACATACCAAGAATTACACCCCAAAATACATTCTGCCTAGCAAAGAGTAAACAAAAGATTACCTGTGGTTTTAGTAGCGCAGTTGTCCACAGGAGGATAGCACTGGTCCAGGCAGCAGGTAGGAACTTGGTCAGCAAAAGCGAACACAATTTTCCAGGCAACAGGCAGGAATACTGTCCATAGTCAATACAGGCAGCAGGCAGGGATACTGTCCATATACAGTCCAGGGTCAGTGCAGGGAGAGATTGTCAGCAGTGCCAAAATATTGGTCCTGGTAGTAGGCAGGAACATGGTCCATCCACGTGGTGTGGTCAGTTCATGCGACAAGCAGAGGCATGATGGCATAGGTCCTACAGGCAGAGCAGGCAGAAGTAGGGCCTCGTTCAGGACAGAATGGGGACAGGGGTAGAGGCTTCTCCCACCCAAATCTCTTTGAAGCCTCCGAGCCTCCAGACCCTAATCTAGGAATGAGAAAACAAATGAAAGTTTTCTTCATCCAGAAAAACAACTCTGGAGCCCCTCACATATGTGAGACCCCTGTGTTATGAACCCCACTAGTCCACTGGCAGGGTACAAGATCAGTCCAAGAGGCAGGCAAAAGGCATGGTCAAACAGTCCAGGGTCAGTTCCAGACCAGGCAGAGGTATGTACAGAATCGGTAGGCAGAAGCATGGTCAAATAACAAGCCAGGGTCAATTACAGAGCAAGCAGAGGCATAAGGGGTGTGATGGTAAATGGCAGGAAGTGAGGGTTATGTTTACCATACTTCACTAATAATTCAGTGAAGTATGGTAACGGCGGAAACAGTTAACTACGCAGAGGCCTGGTTGGGAAGGACAATCTACACAATGATAAGTGGTGTCTCTTCTCAATCCTCGTTTGGAGCACACCCGGCATCTTTTCTGACGTTTTTGGCCTGTTGGAGTGGGAGGGATTTTATCGGGAAAGTGGCGTTCAGAGAGTCTGCTTATGACATCGGATTGAATATTTTGTGGTGGGCCGTTCGGGAATATAAGGGCAGTGGTGATTATCTCCTGGTAGCCAAGGAAGGGTCTGGGTCTTTCAGTGGAGTTTTGGTAGATAATATAGCTGTTGTATGTGGCCAAATTAAATAAATAAATAACAACTTTTTTATACCACTGGTATGTTCTTCTTGTGGCAAGATAAGGTTCGAGCATCTGGTCGTTGAAGTCGACACCCCCCATGAACTTGTTGTATTCATGGATACACAGTGGCTTTTGTACGACTGGGCCAGTCCTCCTGGTGATCTCAACAAATGTGTTGTTGTGGATCGACGAAAGCATGTACACATCCCTTCTGTCCCTCCACTTCACAGCCAGAATTTCCTCATTGCGTAAGCTCGCCGTCTCCCCTCTTCTCAGCTTCTTGTTGACGAGGCTTTGAGGAAAGCCCTTCCGGTTCGTCCTTATGGTGCCGCATGCTGGCGTGTTCTTCCTGTGAAGGTTTCAGAACAGGGGCAAACTTGTATAAAAGTTATCCACATAGAGATGGTAACCTTTCTCCAGGAGTGGGTTTATGAGTTGCCAAACCACTTTCCCACTTGATCCGATATAGTCTGGGCAATTAGGGGGATGTAGCTGGGTGTCCTTCCCTTCATACACCATGAAGGAATATGTATAACCTGTGGCTCGGTCTTATACTTATACATTTTCACTCCATAGCGGGCCCTTTTGGAGGGAATAAATAGTTTTCAGCCCAGCCTGCCAGAAAATTTGATCAGGGACTCATCCACACATACGTGCTGGTCTGGGGTAAACAACTGGGGGAAGATCTCAGAAAAATAATTTATTAGCGGCCGAATTTTATAGAGTTTATCAAAATTTGGGTCATTTCGGGGAGGGCACTGGGTGTTATCATTGAAGTGTAAGAATCTCAAAATCATCAGATATCTGGTCCTGGGCATTACATAAGAAAAGATGGGCATGTGGTAGATGTGGAGGGTTGACCAATAAGCACGGATTTCGTTTTTGTTGTTTAGTCCCATACAGAACGTGAGGCCCAAAAAAATTCTGAACTCCTCCACTGTCAGGGCTCTCCACTGGTAGGGATGGGCATAAGAGGACGTTGGATTACTTGCGATAAATTGTTGTGCATATAGTTTGCACTGAGCCACAATCGATGCAAGCATGTCATTGGTAAAAATTAAATTGAAAAAATCCATTGGGGAAAAATTTTCTGTGTCCACCTGGACTCCTGGGTGGGCAGTGAAAGGGGGGACGTTAGCTTCTCCTGAATTAGGAGGAAGCCCCAAGGGGTTCTGAAGGGCATAGGGAAGGCTTGCATGGGACCTAACCCTTTGGGGCCGAGGTGACACCCCACTGGAACTTGGCCTTTGCCGAGGTACTGCAGTGCTGGTGGATGGCACTGCAGTGCTGGTGGATGGCACTGCGGTACTGGTGGATGGCACTGCCTCATCAGTACGCCTTCGTCTGGCGGGCGGACTCTCATCTTCCTCCTCTGAGGCTGTCATTGTCCCACTACTTATGACAGGCTCGTAGTCCATGTCAGAATCGGAACCTGCATAGGAGGAGGAATCTGAAGCGGAGAGCTCCCCGTTGCTCTCGTCAGCTGCAAGAATGTCGTAAGCCTCCTCGGCTGAATATAACCTTTGTGACATGCTGATCACAAATGTGGCAGGTGACACTGATGTGGCAGGTGACACTGACAGGTGACACTGATGTGGCAGGTGACACTGACAGGTGACACTGATGTGGCAGGTGACACTGGCAGGTGGCACTGATGTGGCAGGTGACAATGGCAGGTGGCACTGATGTGGCACTGACGACTGGTGGCACTGAAAGATGGCACTGATACGTGGCACTGACGACTGGTGGCACTGACGGATGGCACTGATACGTGGCACTGACGACTGGTGGCACTGACAGATGGCACTGATACGTGGCACTGACGACTGGTGGCACTGACAGATGGCACTGATACGTGGCACTGACGACTGGTGGCACTGACAGATGGCACTGGGACGTGGCACTGGTGACAGGTGGCACTGACAGATTGCACTGATACGTGGCAATGGTGACAGGTGGCACTGGCAGATGGCACTGGCAGATGGCACTGGCACTGGCAGATGGTACTGGCAGATGGTACTGGCAGATGGTACTGGCAGATAGTACTGGCAGATTCCTCTGGCAGATGGTAATGTCAGATTCTTCTGGCAGATTGGGCTGGCAGATGGGGCTGGCAAATGGCACTTTATGGGGACTGATGGCAGTGTAAAGTGTTTTTTTACTCACAGTATACAATGCTGGCACAGAACGCTCTCTCTCTCCTCACACGCTGTCTCTGTGTGAGGAGAGAGGAAGCCGTCAATGAGAGATGATCTCATATGTTTACATTTGAGATCATCTCTCATTGGCTGCTGAGATCGCGCTGTAAACGGCCGCTGTGATTGGCCGTTTACAGCGATCTGTGATTGGCCGTGTCCGACGGACACGGCCAACACAGATTTTCCCCGCTGCGCGCCCTCGAGGGTGCGCGGGGAGGACTTAAACAGGAGGACGTCCAGGGACGTCCTCCCAGCAGAGAGCGTCCGCGCTGCAGCTGTCTTTCGGCTATAGCGCGGGCGCGAACTGGTTAAACAGCTCAATAGCTCAAGTTTACATTTTCACACATAAGTGAATGAAGAGTGGTGGCTCATCGCAGTGATCCATACTTTAGATATCTATATATCTAACAGCTTTTTTACCTGCTGGTACAACGGCCCATGTACACACGCCATAAGCAATCATACTGTATATCAGGTGGAACTCGAGTCCTCACATGCCTCCGACCTTCATAAATTAAGCCTAATACACCATTTTTTTTCATAAAAATTTTGTCATCATCTTCCTATTTTATAAAAATAAAACTATTCTCAATTATTAATTGTTTTTGGGTTAAGGGAGGGACTATGCTTTAATGACTATGTTTTATGTTGTGAACATAAGGGTGACCACTGCAAGTCAGTGTCAGTGTTATAGTTTGTTCCAACCTGTATGAATCCTACTTTTCCCAATCAGCTTGGTCTGCATGTTAACATGGATATACATATACTGTACATAATGGCATGTTAAATAAAAATGAATAAATTGATTAATAGACTTGTGCACAATGGAAAGTTTCGTTTAAGCTACTTTCACACTGGGGTGGGCGGGCGTCAGCGGCATTTTTAGCATTGCTTTACCGTTTTAACCCCCGCTAGCAGCCAAAAAAGGGTTAAAACCACCCGCAAAGCATAAAGAATGGGCACTCGGGTTTTCACACTGTAGAGACAGGAGAGGCTCTTTACATGCGCTATGCAGGCGCTAGTTTTAGCACTGTAGCGCCTGTAAAACGCCTCAGTGTGAAAGTAGCCTTAGTTTTGTTTAGTTTTCATTCGTAAAATACATAATTTTGTTCTGTTATATTCGTTATGTTATGTTAATTTGTTTTCAGATTATTCGTTATTTCTGTAGTGTCGATATTTGTTATTTTTTAAATTCGTTTTGTATGTATATCATTTCGATATTTATGTATGTATATTAGGGACGGGCCGAATACCCCCTGCCTCTTATATAGGATCCCGCCCCTTCTGACGTCATGTGCCAAAAAGACAGCAGTCGGCAGGAGCCCTCCCATGGAAGCGGAGTATTTTTTTTCTGTTTTTCAGGTCCGTCGGGCAGTGTGATTGATGATGGATATACATCGCGGGACACTTTTTTTTTTGTTTTTCTTTTTTAAGGAATTGTCAAAAACTGTGTATTGTGGCTTTTACTTTTTGACACTTTTTTTGCTGAATGAGTAGGGGTACGATGTACCCCTACCCATTCACATGGGGGGGCGGGATCTGGGGGCCCCCTTATTCGATAAGCCCCCCACCCACAGACCCCCACGACCACCGGGCCAGGGGTGTGGGGACGAGGCCCTTGTCCCAATCAGCAAAATTACATTTCTAAAGGAAAATATGTCATTTAAAATTGCTTGTGGCTGTGTTGCCGCAGTAATATAGATACAAATCAAGGAAAAATCTGGGTTCCACCAGTCCATACCCGGCCCTACGAGTCTGGTTTGGATATTAAGTTTGGATATTAAGGGGAACTCCACGCCAAAATAAAAAAAAATTGCGTTGTGTCCCCCCTTAAAATCTATACCAGACCCCTATCCGAGCAAGCAGCCTGGCAGGCCAGGGAAGGGGGGAGGGACGAGCAAGCGCCCCCCCCCCCCCTCCTGAACTATACTAGGCCACTTGTCCTCAACATGGGGAGGGTGCTTTGGGGTCCCCCAAAACACATGGTCCCCCAAAACACATTGTCCCCATGTTGATGGGGACAAGGGCCTCCTCCCCACACCCCTGGCCCGGTGGTCATGGGGGGTCTGTGGGTGGGGGGTTTATCGGAATCTGGAAGCCCCTTTTAATAAAGGGGCCGCCAGATCCCGCCCCCCATGTGAATGGGTAGCGGTACATCGTACGCCTACTCATTCACCAAAAAAAGTGTCAAAAAGTAAAAGCCACAATCGGCACATGACGTCAGAATGGGTGGGATCCTATATAAGAGGCTTATATAAGAGCTGTCACAGACAAGAGTCAGCAGTCGTCGGGACACCTCCCATCGAGGCAGAGCATTTTTTTTTCTATTTTTCGGGTCCGTCGGGCAGCGTGATTGAAGATGGGGGGACATTGCAGGAAACTTTTTTTTTTTTTTTAATAAAGGAATTGTCAAAAATTGTCTATTGTGGTTTTTACTTTTTTTACACTTTTTTGGTGAATGGGTAGGGGTTCAATGTACCCCAAACCCATTCACATAGGGGGCCAGGATATGGGGGCCCTCTTGTTAAAGGGGGCTTCCAGATTCTGATAAGCCCCCCCCACCCGCAAACCCCCACAACCACTGGGCCAGGGTTGTGGGGACGAGGCCCTTGTCCCCATCAACATGGGAACAAAGTGCTTTGGGGGGACCCGAAAGCACCCTCTCCATGTTAAGGGCAAGTGGCCTGGTAAGGTTTGGGGGGATGCGCTCTTCCCCTCCCCCATCCTGGCCTGCCAGCTTGCTTGCTCGGATAAGGTATGGATTTTGAAAAAAATAAAAAATAAAGATTGCCGTGGAGTTCCCCTTAACCACTTGCTTACTGGGCACTTAAACCACCCTCCTGCCCAGACCAATTTTCAGCTTTCGGCGCTGTCGCACTTTGAATGACAATTGCGCGGTCATACAACACTGTACTCAAATGACATTTTTATCATTTTTTTCACACAAATAGAGCTTTCTTTTGGTGGTATTTAATCACCATTTGGGTTTCATAGTATAGGGTTTCATAGTTTGTTATAAAATTTTGCAAACACGTAATTTTTCTCCTTCATTGATATTCGCTGGTGAGGCTGCACTGATGGACACTGATGGGCTGTACTGATGGGCACAGATAAGGCGACACTGATAGGTACAGATAAGGCAACACTGATACATGCAGGTCAGATGCATGCTTTGGCCAGTCATCAGACATCAATGCACTATGATCTCGCAGTTCAATATGGGGTATTCCGCGATTCTCGAATTTGCCGCGAACATCCCATAGTGTTCTGTATTCGCCGAATGGGCGAACACCTGATGTTCGAGTTGCTTATGTTTGACTCGAACATCGGGACCATCCCTAATGTATATATATTTGTGATAACGATTTGTAGTTTGGAAAGTCGTGTGTTTATTGAATCCATTAACCACTTCAGCCCCGGACCAATTGGCAGCCAAAGGACCAGGCCCCTTTTTGCAATTCGGCACTGCGTCGCTTTAACTAACAATTGCGCGGTCATGCGACGTGGCTCCAAAACAAAATTGGCGTCCTTTTTTTCCCACAAATAGAGCTTTCTTTTGGTGGTATTTGATCGCCCCTGCGGTTTTTATTTTTTGCGCTATAAACAAAAATAGAGCGACAATTTTGAAAAAAAATGCAATATTTTTTACTTTTTGCTATAATAAATATCCCCAAAAAATATATAAAAAAAAACATTTTTTTTCCTCAGTTTAGGCCGATACGTATTCTTCTACATATTTTTGGTAAAAAAAATCGCAATTAGCGATTATTGATTAGTTTGCGCAAAAGTTATAGCGTTTACAAAATAGGGGATAGTTTTATAGCATTTTTATTAATATTTTTTTTTTATTAGTAATGGCGGCGATCAGCGATTTTTATTGTGACTGCGACATTTTGGCGGACACATCGGACATTTTTGACACATTTTTGGGACATTTGTCATTTATACAGAAATCAGTGCTATTTAAATAGCACTGATTCCTATGTAAATGACAGTTGTAGTTAGGGGGTTAACCACAAGGGGGCGGGGAGGAGTCAGTGTGACGTGATGTGTTTACTGTAGGGGGGCGTGGCTGTACGTCTGACGTCATTGATCGGCGTTCCCGATGACAGGGAACCGCCGATCACTGACAGTCAGTGTAGGAAGCGCGGGGAGAGGTTTGTTTACATAGACCTCTCCCCGTTCTTCCGCTCCGTAACCCGATCGCGGGATACCAGCGGCGATCGGGTCCGCTGGTCCCGCGGCCGGGGTCACGGAGCTCCCGACCGGGTCGCGAGCGCGCCGCTAGCGGCGCGCGCGACCCACGGGCAGGCACATGCACGATCACGTACAGGTACGTGATTCTGCCTGCCCGTGCCATTCTGCTGACGTATATATGCAGTGGCCGGTCGGGAAGCGGTTAACACACACAATGACGAATATCTCTTCTCCTCTGCTCAAATACAATACAACACCCTTCTCATCCAGTTCTCAGGAATGCACTTTGCCAGTAATCCAAACTCCAGCACAAAATTAATAAGCTGATTGGACTGTAAGATTTACTTTGAGTTGACCTTTTGTTTCATTAGATCTTTAACGAATGAACGAATCATGTCAAATTAATTAGTTATTTTTGCTATAATTTCAATTGTATTCATTGTAATTCGTTATTTTTTCATTATTCTGCCAGATTTCGATTTGTTACGAAAGAAATTGCACATGTTTACTGATTAACTATATTTTAGGCATTAACCGTATTAATAACAGCATGCAGTTAACCAAATACCATATACAATATTTTTAATTTTAATGACCTTTGCCAAAGTTAGCATAATAAAATGTGCACCTTTGTGGAGAAAAATAGAGGGCTGACAAAATAAATTTCTTTTTAGTTGCAGGAACAGATCATTTATTTCCAAGCTTAATAAAAGTTGCAATTTTTTAAAAATGTTTATGACAATTTTTTTCCAGTCTCAGTCTAAGAATAAAAGGAACTGACATTCTATTTTTCAAACTCAGTGCAATTAAAGCTGCCTGTCTGAGAAAAAAGAGACCTGTTTTGACAATACATTATTTTTCCATGTTAAAGTGCTGCCAATCTCTACAATCTATAGTCTATATAATCTATTGATCAACTACTGGAGCAGAGTACAGTATGCTCACTAGGGGTGAGCCGAACACCCCTGGGTTCGGTTCGCATCAGAACCCGCGAACGGACCTAAAGTCCGTGCGAGCATAAGAACCCTATTAGTTACAATGGATGCGAACGTTCTAAATCAAAAGTGCTAATTTTAAAGGCTAATATGCATGTTAATGTCATAAAAATTGTTTGGGGACCTGGGTCCTGCCCCAGGGGACATGTATCAATGCAAAAACATTTTTTAAAAACTGCAGTTTTTTCAGGAGCAGTGATTTTAATAATGCTTAAAGTGAAACAATAAAAGTGTAATATTCCTTTAAATTTTGTACCTGGGGGGTGTCTATAGTATGCCTGTGAAGGGGCGCATGTTTCCTGTGCTTAGAACTGTCTCTGCAAAAAGTGTCATTTTTGCAGGAAAAAAAGCTATTTAAAATCACTCGCGGCGAATGAATTGACGGCTCCCGTAACACAGAGAACAGTCATTCATTGAAAGCCATTGATAAAAAAAAAGTCGTTGTTAAAAAAAAAAAAATGCAAAAAAAAAGCGTGGGGGTCCCCCCAAATTCAATAACCAGGCCCTTCAGGTCTGCTATGGATATTAAGGGGGACTCCAGCCAAAAAAAAATGGCGCGGGGTCCCCCTCAAAGCCCATACCAGACCCTTGAGGTATGGGATGGATTTTAAGGGGAACCCCGGCCGGAAAAAAAAATGGCGTGGGGTCCCCCTCAAAATCCATACCAGACCCTTATCCGAGCACGCAACCTGGCAGGCCGCAGGAAAAGAGGGGGGGACGAGAGCGCCCCCCCTCCCTCCTGAACCGTACCCGGCCACATGCCTTCAACATTGGGAGGGTGCTTTGGGGGTCTGAGACCCCCAAAGCACCTTGTCCCCATGTTGATGAGGACAAGGGCCTCATCCCCACAACCCTGGCCATTGGTTCTGGGGGTCTGCGGGCGGGGGGCTTATCGGAATCTGGAAGCCCCCTTTAACAAGGAGACCCCCAGATCCCGCCCCCCCCCTGTGTGAAATGGTAAGGGGTACAAAAGTTCCCCTACCATTTCACCAAAAAAGTGTCAAAAATGGTAAAAATTACAGGAGACGGTCTTTGACAATTCCTTTATTAAAATCTTCTTTATTCTGGTATTCCTTCTTCCTCTCTTCATCCTTCGGTTTCTTCATCTTCTCCTTCCGTCATCTTCTTCCATCTTCTTCTTCCATCATCTTCTTCCTCCGATCCTCTTCTTCTTGCTCTGGTCTTCTCGTCCGGCATCTTCTTCCACGGCGTCCGGGTCTCTTCTTGGGCTGCTCCGCGCAATGGGAGGCTCCCGCTGTGTGAGGCTTCGCTGCGTCTGACAGGTCTTTTATAACGGAGGGCGGGGCCACCTGGTGACCCCGCCCCCTCTGACCTCATGGGGAAAGCCATAGGGAATTCCCCATGACATCCCTGTGCGTCAGAGGGGGGCGGGGGTTACCAGGTGGCCCCGCCCTCCGTTATAAAAGACCTGTCAGACGCAGCGAAGCCTCACACTGCGGGAGCCTCCCATTGCGCAGAGCGGCCCAGAAGAGACGCCGACGCCATGGAAGAAGATGCCGGACGAGAAGACCAGAGCAAGAAGAAGCGGATCGGAGGAAGAAGATGATGGAAGAAGAAGATGGAATAAGATGCCGGAAGGAGAAGATGAAGAAACCGAAGGATGAAGAGAGGAAGAAGGAATACCATTTTTACCATTTTTGACACTTTTTTGGTGAAATGGTAGGGGTGCTTTTGTACCCCTTACCATTTCACACAGGGGGGGTGGGATCTGGGGGTCCCCTTGTTAAAGGGGGCTTCCAGATTCCGATAAGCCCCCTGCCCGCAAACCCCCACAACCAATGGCCAGGGATTTGGGGATGAGTCCCTTGTCCTCATCAACATGGGGACAAGGTGCTTTGGGGGTCTCAGACCCCCAAAGCACCCTCCCAATGTTGAGGGCATGTGGCCTGGTACGGTTCAGGAGGGAGGGGGGCCGCTCTCGTCCCCCCCTCTTTTCCTGCGGCCTGCCAAGTTGCGTGCTCGGATAAGGGTCTGGTATGGATTTTGAGGGGGACCCCACGCCATTTTTTTTTTTTCGGCCGGGGTTCCCCTTAAAATCCATCCCAGACCTCAAGGGTCTGGAATAGATTTTGAGGGGGACCCCACGCCATTTTTTTTGGCTGGGGTCCCCCTTAATATCCATAGCAGACCTGAAGGGCCTGGTTATTGAATTTGGGGGAACCCCCACGCTTTTTTTTTACATTTTTTTTAATTTTTTATCAATGACTTTTTTTTATCAATGGCTTTCAATGAATGACTGTTCTCTGTGTTACAAGAGCCGTCAATTCATTAGCCGCGAGTGATTTTAACTAGTTTTTTTTTCCTGCAAAAATTACACTTTTTGCAGGGACAGTTCTAAGCACAGGAAACATGCGCCCCTTAACAGGCATACTATAGACACCCCCCAGATGTGATACTGCAATTCTGTACTAACAGCACGCACACACTAATCCCCAGAATCACAGCACATAATGTCAGCTGTCAGCAGCACATAACACTGACACGCTGACACTGACAACACAATATGCGAGGCCGCCGGCGCGGTGGCCTTTTATACTGTGTGGCGTGTACTAAACCCCCTGAGCTATAATTGCCCACAGGCATCCTGCCTGTGGCCAATTATGACTCTCCTCGCTGCTGGCTCTTTGATTGGCCAAGCATGCGGGTCACAGTGCATGCTTGGCCAATCATCAGCCAGCAATGCACTGCGACTGGCGCAGTGCATTGCGGGCTGCTAGCATCACACGAATTTGATGTGAGCGGCCCAAATAGTTCTGAGCTCGCCGAGCGGGCGAACGCCCGATGTTCGATTCGAACATGGGTTCGAATCGAACACCAGGCTCATCCCTAATGCTCACTAAGGCTGCTGCGATCACAGACATTGTGTGCACATCACATGCGATGTCTGTGCGATGCAAATTCAGCCATACAAACTGTATGGCTGAAATTGGATCGGATTCGCACCAAAATGGTGCAGGACCCTTTTTTTGGTCCACACTGGAATCGGATCGCATGGGTGTGAACAATTCTTGCACCATTTCACAGTTCACACTGTGAATCTGCGAACCGATTTGGGGGTGTCATTAACTATACATTGACACCTGCAGCGGTCCGCAGATGTCAACGATGCAGGAAACCGCACAGGAACCGCAGGGTTACCTTCATTACACCAGTGTGAGCTGAGCCTAAAGCTGGCCATAGATGGATCATTTTTTTTATTCAGCCAGCCACCCGCATGAGTGGGGTTGGATTTACTAAAACCGGAGAATGCTAAAATGCTCTGCATAAAAACCAAGCAGTTTACAGTTTTTTCTTTTTTTTCTTGTGTCAAAGCTCAATTGAACAAGCTGAAGGTAGAGGCTTCTGAACCTGTTGAATTTTAATCCATCTATGGCCAGCTTTAGCGTAGTAAATAAGGTGAAGCAGTCATCTGAAAAAGGAAATGGGGAAAAATAATAGATTTTTGCTTGCATAAGAATAACTAATTGAAATAAATGCAGATTTACCGGATTCACTAAGCTAACTGAAATTATATGTTACAAAGTGTTACAAAGTGAACATCCTTTATTTGTTAAATCAGCCCCAGTGTAACAAAAGCTATGTTCTTTTTGGGGGAGATTGATTTTGATACAGGTTGTTTGAGTTCCAAGAGCTTACACTCTATTTCTATAAACAGCAAAGTCTATTTTCATACTCAGAGTTACAATACAATGGTTTCATCAGCTGGCAATCTATTACCCTGTCATACAGAATAAACTGCTCAGTATTCCTTGAGTTAAAAACTGGAACTCGTGTGTATAATGCTTCCTGGAGAAGGTTGAATTTTCATTTTCGGACTGATTGTTGCTACTCGAAATGGCACAAGAAAAAAGGATTGGACGTGGATGTGGAGAGGTAATGCCATACAGAATCACAATATTCAAGGGGGTGAGAAAGTGACAGAAACAGTAAGCAGGCTGGTATCTGAAGCACATGGCAGCTGTTTTCTTATTATTCCACAAGAGATTGTCAAGTACATGACTCAGTCCTGAAACCTTACCAGACGTGTTTTTGTATAACAGAAAAATATATAATACTTTTATAATTTCTTGTAACTGTGTTCTTCTCTCATTTACCATCACACAAAAAGTAAAAAAAAAAAAACATTCTAACCCTCAGTTCTAGGGTACTGCTTCATTAGAGTTTCCAATTTCCAACAAAACCATTAAAATGTCTCAAGACATGTTGTAGATCAGTAAATTCATAGGGCAGAGTAAGACATCAGAGGGAATCTTGTATGTAAAGACACAAATTGCTAGTGTAGCAAATTAAGATTGTAGGCTCACTTATGGCAGTATACTTTTTCTCCCTTGCAATATTATTAAATTAGATCCATTGCAAAAAATGGTATATGATAGCTATGGCTGTTGTTCTTTAAATCCAAAGCTGGAAGACATATTTTGCTGAACTCAAGGAAAGTGCTAACTTGGGGGCAGATTTGTCAAGCTGCAAAGTTTGGTCCTGATTGAAATCTAGCACCAATTCTGAAGGTTAAGCAATGGAAGCCACCAGACACTGAAAAAAATAAGTCAAAATACTGGGACACTCTAAGATGGAATGAGAAATAGAAGGGGAAAAGAGGAAAACAATGGATGAAAAAAGTTGAAGTACCAATGTAAATGATCCAAATAAGTAAGTAATGTGGCAGAGGTAGTCTGATTGCCTAAATACAGATCACCTCATAGCAACCTAGAATAGTGGAGTCAACTCAAGCAGGAGAGGAGTGGGAGCTCCAGAAAATAGCTTTTAAATAAAACATGATGAGATAAGTACAAAACACCACCATAGTGTAGTCATTTACTGACCACAAAAACACCCACAAACAACATTATTTTAGGGACATTATTTAGGCAGATGCCACAGCAGGAAACACTGCCATGTCCCAAAATGCACCTGATAACTTTAGTGTCACCATCCTTCCTTATTGTGACTCCATATTGTTTTATTTCTTTAGTTATGAGTACCAGTGTTCACACAGGGACATTACATGCAGATGCCTAGCTGTCATGGCTGTCCCAATATGTATTATAACATCTTTGGAGTCAGTATAACACATTTTCTGACACATACCTACCGTCTGTAACCTCGGCATTTAATCTCTTTTTCTTTTTAGGAGGTTGAGGTATGGATGGATTTTATCCCCTAGAGATTTTTCTTCTTAGGCACTTCATACTTTCATTTTGGGGGCCTTTGATGATCAGCTGCTATATGCTTTATTTCACATGCCTGTGGTGCAACCAATAATTTTTTTTGATTTTTTTGTCACACTTTACATACAATGAGGTTGATAGTTTCAGAAAATAGCACGCTTTATTTTTTTGTACTGTTACTCTGGTGGAGTTTTATATATATATATATAGCGGCCATAACCCCTAGGGGCGACCTTGAATTTTCTGGGCTTACCAATTACCTCCTCGTAGCTCGTCGTTCGTTGTCTAGGGGTTCCCAGGGTTAGTACCCAGTAACTTCAGATGCTGACACACAAAAGTCCTTTTGAGGATTTTTATTTTGCAGGGGTAACATCCAACTATATCACAGTCTCATTTGGGAATAGAGAGCATGGGTGATAAAACTCAGGCCCTTAGAACTGCTGACATTAATTGAATGTCTCTTACGTAGCCCAGAGAGTAGCCACTCGCAACTGGGTGCTTCACTGCTGGATAAACCTCTAACCATAGATTTAGCAGCCAACATGTGACTCAGAAAATTTGCACAGTCTCTGCCACAGACTAGATTGTAACTGAAGATAAGTTAGGAACCTTTCCCACAGTACCTGGATCTTTTAGCCTTCTTCGCGATACTGTGAGAAGTGTGGATTCTTTAGTGTCCATACAACTTCAGCTCCCAGGCTCTTACTGAGTAGCCAGCTTCTTGGCCCTCCTCTGAAGAGTCCTCCCCTGGTCGCTTGTACGAGTTGCCGTGTCTCTCCAATGTTGAGAGCACACCGGGACACCTCCAAATCCTCCTTTAGTTACTGGGCCTCGAACTAGCCAGTTCCGAGGCTTGTGAATGGACGGATCCCCACCCCAGACCATGAGGGCCTCTGGGGCTGGTCAGGGTGACCATGCTTACGGGGACGGCAGACACTCCTGGGTCCGGGACCCCTCAGGGGGTTGGTCAGGACCGGAACCAGGAATCAAAGCAGCAGCCGAACCCTGAACACGTGACTTCAGCATCTTAAATACCCCTTCCCAGACTACACAGCGGGGCCAGACGCGCCCACTGATTGGCTCCGGGAAAGATTGGTACCTAACACGTCCAACCAGGCTTTGTTCTCAGCCTGTCACAGGTGCCTCACTACACCTATGACCAGGCAGAACTCCAGTACAACCCAGCCAAACTAATGCCAAAGTAAAAGGCCTATATAATTAACCCCCAGAACTCTGTTACAGTTCTGGAAAACTAAATTTACATATATAGCGCACACTTTAGTAAAGTGTCGGCGCTACATATATATATATATATATATATATATATAAATGATATGGGGGATGGCCATATAAGTGATATGGAATATTTTAACGTAGACAGTGTTTTTTTAATGTGTCTTTGACTAAATGTGCTTCATTGTTAAACTTGTGTTATTATTTGATAGTCTTGTGATTTGTGAATTTTTCCAATACATATAAACCGTATTTGCTAATATAATCATTGTGTCCATAATCCAGGTTTTGTTCTTTGATATAGTCACCAACAAATGCCCAACGAGTGACTTGGTACAGATGGTAATATTGACAAAAGAATCCCTTGTTGCTGGAAGAGAACTGCGCTGACTGCAAGCAGAGGGCTGCTAGCCTGGTTCAGCATGGAAAGCACTGCAGGTGTCTGCAGAGTAATGCGTTGGTTCGAATCCCAACCCCACACTACCTGTTTGGAGTTTGCGTGTTCTCCCTGTGCCTGCGTGGGTTTCCTCCTGGTGCTCCGGTTTCCTCCCACAATGTAAAGACATGCTGGTAGGTTAATTGGCTCCTGTCTAAACTGGCCCTAGTATGTATAAACGTGCGTTAGGGACCTTAAAGTGTGGGCCCCTTGAGGGTAAGGGGCTGATGTAAATGTACAATATAAACATATATGTGTAAAGCACTGCGTAAATTGATGGTGCTATATACAGTATTTCACAAAAGTGAATACACCCCTCACATTTTTGTAAATATTTTATTATATCTTTTCATGTGACAACACTGAAGAAATTACACTTTGCTTCAATGTAAAGTAGTGAGTGTACAGCTTCTATAACAGTGTAAATTTGCTGTCCCCTCAAAATAACTCAACTCACAGCCATTAATGTCTAAACCGTTGGCAACAAAAGTGAGTACACCCCTTAGTGAAAATGTCCAAATTGGGCCCAATTAACCATTTTCCTTCCCTGGTGTCATCTTGCCAGTTTCTGCCCTCCCCCTTGTAAACTGATCACGGTGTATCATGGCTGCTGAGCCCTGACACTGTGGTAAGTTTACGTGCCTCTGTCATCCGCAGCCTACTCTCCTGTGTCTGTGTCCTCCTCTGTCCTCTTCCCCCTCCCCTCCCTGCCTGTCAGCTCCCCAATCCTCCCCTCCTGCTCTAAAAATAACAGTGTTTTCCTTCTATAGGTCTGTCTGTTATATAACAGTAAGCTCTGCAGTGGATGTCATTCATAAAAAATATGCTGTATAATAATATAATATAATATAATGCTTATTTCAGAGCGCCATACGGCGCGCACATAACTGCCCGCCGGTCTCCTCTTCATCACCGCTGACATCAAGTGGAGGTTTCCCAGCACCTCCCCCTGCAGCTATCACATCAGAAGAGGAGACCAGCGGGCAATCAGCTGAGCGCCAAATGGCAGTTTTTAAAAATGACAGACACTGCGGAGCTTACTGTTATATAACAGACTGAATTAGAATAGGAAAAAAATTCACTTAACAAACACGTTAAGCTTTGACAAGGAAACCAATTGGTTTCTATGCAGCGCTGCCCCAGATTTAGCATTCTCCAGCTTTAGCAAATCAACCCATATGTTGAGAGAGCAGTATGGGACTGCAGGACAGATTAGTGGCGGAATTATTTTTCTTTACAGAGAGCCCCACTAGAATATTAGGGGATTTAAGGAATAATTTACAGCCAGCCACGGATCACCAATACTGGTATATTTTTTACAGTCTTTGACCACCATGCTGTGAGGATGGTTATGTTTCCCTCTAGATCATCAATGCTGGGGGGGGTTATTGCTCCAGCCTGGCACTGACCACCAATATTGGGAGTGTAATTGTTTCAGCGAGTCACTGACCATCAATGCTGGGAGGGCTTATTGCTCCAGCCAACAAAAGACCAATAATGCTGGGGGTGTAGCTTTTACAGCCAGACACTGACCACCAATGCAGGGAGGTAGGGTTTATTCCAGCCAACCACTGACAACCAATGCTGAGGGGGGAATATTTAGAGCCAGTCATTTACCACCAATGCTGAGCAGGGAATATTTAGAGCCAGCCACTGACCGTCAATACTATGGAGGATTATTGTCCCAACAGTTGCTGATTCTAAGTGAATCTTTAAGATAGAGTGAAAGTCATATGTGATAGAAGAGATTTATTTTTATTTTTTGTAATTTTTGTGCTGAGTGCTGAACGTGTCTATTAGTTGGGCCATATTTCTTTAAGCCCCTCTCATTGTTGGAGCAACCTGGGCCATACCCACCATTCAGTGTGGCACAATGTGCATCCTGCATCTTTTCTGAAAATTGTGTAGGTGGCTAGAGTGTAGCACGGTTCTCCCTTGCTGCGGACTCACAGGGGGCCTAACTTTCTTGCACACAAGCCCACTACATTCAGAAAATGCATATGCTGCATAATAATACAAAACAGATTATGAAAGCTGCACAAACACAAAATCTTTACAGCAATGTCTCTGTGACTCAGTTTGGGTAGGCTGCATAGCATAGTCTCTATAACTTTATAACAACAGATAGTCTAGGCGGGAATTACTATCTTAGTAAATCAGTTTAGAACACAAACAGCTGGAGGGATCCAAGGCCCATGTACTGTATACAGGGCCATCCCACTTGAACTGGAGTACAGGCGGTCCCCTAGTTACAAACATTCGACTTACAAACGACTCCTACTTACAAATGGAGGGAGACAACAGGAAGTGAGAGGAAATCTACCCCTAGGAAGGGAAATTCACTACTGTAAGAGTTATTATGGGAAAAATGATGCTTTATCACCAAGACTTGTTTCCTCAACAACCCACAATTTTCAAAATCCAATTGTCATTGGGACAGAAAGTGAGGTGAAATCTTCTGCACAGGGGCACAGACAGCAAAACAAAAGTTACAGGGCTTTTAACCCTTCACTATGCTATCCAAAAAAATTTAAAATAGATTTTTGGGCTGGAGCTACACTTAAAAAATTTACCTGTTCCGACTTACAAACAGATTCAACCTAAGAACAAACCTACAGTCCCTATCTTGTTTGTAGTTGGGGAGATGTTCCCTACAGTAGCTGGGTCTTCCTGAGAATATGAATGCCTTTTAGACTCCTGCTCTCTGCATGCTAGTTCTGACTGGGAAGGTCAGCTCATCTGGCTAGAGACAACTTGCCCAGATACCCAGAGAGTTGTAGGAAATAGAGTTAAAAGGTCCTGCATCTGAGCATAGTGAGTGAATGAACATTCTTCTATAACACTGCTAAGTGATGGAAAGTTTTGCAGCTGTTTTGGGTATCCTGTACACCTAACTCTCGATGCATTTTGCATTTGAGCTAATACATTTAGCAAAAAAAAGCTCATAAGGCATGAAGTCTGAACACCACTGCAGGGTCAGTGAGCAGAGGGCAGGTCGCCAGTAGGAAGACTAGAGGGCCCATAAACAAAACAGCAGCACCTTCAGGGGTCATTGCTGCATCTTCCTTATTTTATCCAAAACTAAATAGAAAAGTTAGAGTTAAAGATAAAGGTTGCATTAGCTGGTATGTGTGAATAGCTTATCTAGTTGTACCAACAGCAATGTCTGCTCCTTAGTCTCTGCTAGATCTTGTAAAGTATGACATCAGTATAGTATATAGTAAAAGCTGTATAGTAACTGTGGCTCTAGCATTCCAATAAAAGGACATAGTACAACAAAAATGCTAATAAAGGTCGGAATCAACTGTAATGTGGTTGAATTACAATGCAATTTTCTTGAAGAAGCCTTTATGCTTTACAATCTCTTTACAAGATAATTGCTTTAAAGTTTTACAGAGCTTAGTTTTTATGAGTTGTTTTTTACTTGATGTGTAGAGTTGACTCACATGGCTGGAAGGGCAGGCTGAGATGCATTAAAAGCTGGTCTTAAATCACTTAGCTGTTAGGAAGTTGCAGTAATCAAAGCTCATTTGGTTTTACTTAATCTATGACACAGCGGCTACTGTTGCTTGTTTGAGGCTGTCCCTGTACGTTCTGCATTCAGTACTCTAGTAAGAAACAGTTAAAATGTCAGTTAATCTGCAATTTGTTATATAAATCCAATAAGAAAAGCAGAACTGTCTAGAAAAGGGAAATATTAACAGTAATACCATATTAAAATGTAAATCTAAGCAAGGAATACAATTAAGCAATCCAGTAATGCCGTTTTTATGTTAAAATCAGAAGTTCATTAAAGCGGACCTTCAGTCATTTCTTTCAACATCCCATCTATTAAATCTTCTGCCCTTGTTGTTTTAACTTTGGATAGTAAAAAAAAAATTTCTGCCAATAAATCCCTTATACACACCACTTACTGTTTCTTGTCTGGTCATTAGCCTAGGCTTAGGACATTATGCACAGCCCTCTCTCTCACTCTGGTGAGAGTTTGCCAGGAAGGGAGGGGTGAGTCATAAGAGGACCAATGAGAGCTGCAGGGTTGCAGAGCTGGAGGTGTGCCTCTGTGTGTCTGTATACATCCAGGAAGTGAACAGGCAGCAGCTTCAGCTGCCCACAGTTAAAATGGTTGCAGCCAAACTTAATAGAGGGAAATTTCTGCATTATATTTGGCAAGTACAGAATCACAGTATATATGAAATAAAATGCAAAGTGGTTGGAGGGAAGATTCAGAAGGGCAAAGATGTTTTTATTACAAATTATGTGAGCAGACTGAAGTTCCTCTTTAATTTGATCTTTATTTTAAACTTGTAGAATCTCCTTGTGATCTCTTGCAGTCAGACTGGAAAGGCATCCTTTTGGACTGGACTATAGCTTCTGTCCATGTCATTGTCAGGCATGTACTGGCCATCGGGACTACAGGGAGTTTCCCGGTGGGCCGATGGCTCCGTGGGCCGGTTTCAGTGACAGCCTGTCAAAGTAATAGCTGCGCGGCTCACACTCAACTTCACACAGTGATGTGAGCAGGATGAGAAAAATACAGAGGAGAATAAGTGAAATAAAAAAAGAGGTTACTGAGGACTCATGTTATGCTACTTATGTTTTTTTGCACAATTGCATATTGTTTATATACTGTTTGTGTGCTTGTTTGCAAAATTAAAGTGGGCCAGTCTGGATGAAGTCCAGGGCCAAATTTTTGTCCCAGTCCAGCCTTGGTCATTGTTAGCTGTTTAACTTCATTTGGAACTACGTGCCTCTTTTCCTTGTAGTAGGATTAGAAAAGTGAATATTTTCAGAATGATCAAGGTGTTCATATTGAAAAAGAGGGCTGTCCCCATTAATATAACATCTTCAGAGAGCGGATATACTGTAGGTGGACGTAGACATTTCTAGTCTTCTTTGTCACTTTATTGCCGACATTGACATTCATTGTTGTGAATGGGTAGGCTTATAGAACTACTCTGAAATATGTTTGCCATTTTATAGGTATTTCTTTTAAATCCATCCAGGAACAAGAAGGATGACAGTTGCAGCAATGACACTTACTCTGAGTTGGAATAATGTAAGTAATGAAAAAATAACCAATTTTATGATCATTGCTTGAGCTGTCAATCTGGCTGTAGCATTTCTACTCTGTATATCTGATGGATATACTCACCGCTTCCTTAACAGCCTTTACAGCGGAAGAAGGAAGCTGACATATCTACAGGAAGGAGAAAAATGTGCTACTATATATGATGTCCACCTCCTGCCGAGCAGACTGAAAGTCTGGTGTTCAGACAAATGCTCCAACAAGTGAAGTTCAGACCGAACCGGGAGCTCAAACCTAATAACCTTATGGGGAAGCCAATAATGTTAAAGACTGTCTTTGCCCGTTGGGGAGATTCATGCTCACTATTGGTTCTGATGACCATTGTCTCTTCTGGGAAATCCCAAATGTTTGGTTAGTCACAGGAACTGGAGGTGAGGAACAATCTTCCCATAGGAGGTACCTGTTTTGGTGACAACCAGAAGAGAATACTCTCAGTCTTAGTACTCTCATCTCTTAGTAGAGATCTTCTTTTACTTTCTGCTGTGTCTCTAGGACAGGATGTAGAGAAAAATCTCCCTAACAAGGCACAGACTTCCTACTTTTTGAAGACTAAAAAAATGTGTTGAAAGTTGTGTTGTGATTTAAAATAAATCAAAAATAACAAACAATTTCTACTTACCTCCTCTGTGCAATGGTTTCACACAGAGCATCCCCGATCCTCCTCTTTTTGGGTCCCCAGCCGGCGGTCCTGGCTCCTCCCCCCTGTCAAGTACCTCAATAGCAAGCATTGCTTCTGTGAACGGATATTGTCATTGTCAGACACCCAGGAGAGCCACTGCTCTCTTTCACATTGCTGGATCACTGGGACTCAGGTAAATATAAGGGGGGGCTGGGGGGGGGGGGTTGCACTCATAATTCCCCTCCACCAAATGCTTTGAACCAGTGCACAAAGCAAGGTTCATAAAGACATGGGGGGGATTTTGGGGTGGAGGAACTTGACTGGCCTGCACAAAGTCCTGACCTCAATCCTATAGAACACCTTTGGGATTAATTAAAGAGGAGACTGCAAGCCAGGCCTTCTCATCCGAATGTACATATATGTACACAAGCCAGGCCTTCTCATCCAGTATCAGTGCCTGACCTCCCAAATGCGCTTCTGAAAGAATGGTTGAAGCTGTTATAACTGCAAAAGGTGGGCCAACTCAATTTTGAACCCTACGGACTAAGACTGGGATGCCACTAAAGTTCATGTGCATGTAAAGGCAAGTGTCCCAATATGTTTGGCAATCTAGGGTATATGAAACAGTGTACACTATTGGATGTCTGTGATTCCCTTTTTTGGTTTACCTGCATCTGCTCCTGAGGGATTGCTATTAGAAGTTCAGCATATGGAGAGAAGGAGCAACTAAGCTATTGTTTAAAGCGTGCATGAGATCCCATTTACTCTATTGGGGTCCACAGTACCAGGTGAGAGTGAGATACCCACAAGGGGTGGTGAAGGGCAATGCAGTGTTTTTTTTTCCATATGTGAAGAGATTACATGGATTTAAGGACGTTTCTCGGATACCATGCATTGATTGCACAGTGATTGGATGGTGTATGGGACTATTCTTTGGACTACACATATATTTTTGTACTTTTTTTGTGATACACATTATGTATGATTTGATACACATTTTTATATGATCAATAGATTATATTTTGTAGTATAATGATTGATGTAATTCATATTTTTACTATTTATTGCACATGTCCCGTTTCACTATTATTTGCTTTATATTATATCACAGTGTAGTGATAACTCAGATAGGTGGTAGCTGATTTCTGTTGATTGGGGGATTTTCTCATTTTGTTTCATTTGGTAGCACAGGGTTATTATTTATTTATTCTGTCTTTTAATACTGCACTTACTGGCGCCCCCTGTGTTGTTCTACTGTCTTTCAGAGATCCATTCCTGTCTCTGGGTGGAGCTGTCAGCTTACTGTCATGCCTTTTATTATGGACTTTATGGACTATTAGCCCCCCTATTATACAGAACTTATTGGGGAATTAACTGCTAATACACCTGGGATTGCACCGTATGTTTTTTTTTCATTCATGCCACAGATGTAATGCTTTGCTATGTACCCGCGTTAGGATTCATACCCCCACCACTTTCAGCATGCACTTTCAGCATCTACTAAACGCAACACATTCAAGTGAATTGGGCCACGCTGAAACTACCCACCAATGCATGCATTTGCAGTGCAGTAGTGCAGCATTAAGGGGGTTAAAAAAGGTGGCGTGTGTAGGCGACATATTGACTCCTTACTGTTTGTCAAACACCTCTGAAAAGCAATCTAAACATGGATCACTTTTCAGAAGAGCGGCAGTCCTTACCACAAGTGGAAACAAGCCCTTACTGTTGATTCAGTTGCACTTGACTATATGGTACTACCTTTTAGTAATAATGATGTCCGTTAACATACAGTGTATATATACACAGTAAAATCACTATGCAATAAAATGAAATAACATAGTGACATGCACTTATGTGTAATGAAAGCTGTGGTGTGGGATGTTGTTTCCAAGAGGTGCATCTTCCATAGTGCTGAGCAAGCAAGGATTTAATATTATTGCACAGTGATTTTATATGTATGTGTAGCGGGGTCGTACCCCTTTTACTGGAAGAGACTACATCCCCCATAATCCCCCAGGCTCCCGGGCTGCTTGTTTCCGCCTGAGAGGCTGCTGGGGGAGGTTATAAAAAGGAAGAGCGGAGACCGCCTCTTCCTCTTGGGACACTTCCTCTTCTGAGGCCTGACAGGACTGGCCTGCCTCTGCTGACGGAGCTTGTGACGCAGAGAATACAGCCAGCGGAGACACCTGTGCGGACCGGAGCTGAAGGCCTGAAGCCTGGGCCTTGCAGCAGATGGAGTGAGACTCTCATACCTCAGAGTCAGCAGCAGCGGTGCGGAGACTCTTCCCTACAGACGGTCGGTCGGAGCTGAGGACCGGAGCGCAGGGGCTGTGACTGAGGAGACCAGAGCCGCCATTAGAGGGACCGGAG
The DNA here is from genome assembly GCA_028564925.1 of Lithobates sylvaticus. Classification (NCBI taxonomy): domain Eukaryota; kingdom Metazoa; phylum Chordata; class Amphibia; order Anura; family Ranidae; genus Lithobates; species Lithobates sylvaticus. The sequence continues at coordinate 314,308,183 of CM053029.1, read as the reverse complement.
CGGAGGACGGTACCCCAGGATTGGTGAGAGAGCCGGAAGGCTCATCCTGCATTGATACACACGTTTTATGCCTATTGAACTGCCTAGGCGCAATTTACCTCAGAGCAGCAATGTTACTTTCTGTGGATTACAAAGACACCATTTAAAGCTACATGTGCACCACCTCTACAGATTCATTGCCGGTGAAGAACACTGTACTAGTACAAGGACTGAGCTCTATTACTAGGGATCAGGCCTGGTCCGTTAGGTAGGCGCAGATAGATTTATTGTACCTCAGGGGTGCATAGCAGACGGTCGCCACACTTGGCGCTCCGTTTCCCCACTGCTAGTAAATACATATGTGTGTACATGTTAAAGTGCATATTGCAGGGACCTGCTAAGTCATATGTTTAAATGCATGTTGCTATTCCTTTTCCTTATTGCCAAAGTAAAGCCAGTTATTCTTATTTCAGCAGTCTGCTTGTGAGTTCATACCCATTACACTTAGAGTATAAGAGATATTTTTATGTGCATAGATACATACCCCTTGACTAACTGTGCCAGAGCGGGTCGAGCCAAATTGCCGGGGGTTGGTGGAGCTGTACTCAGGGACCCAAAACAAACCAGCGGCTCTCTTAACTGGGGGTAGCGCTACACGTGGGGGCTCGTAATCCGGGATCCTGAGTCAGCGGGAAAAGCCGCCAGAAGGTACCGGCATGGACCCAATAGAAGTGGGACGGTGGTCCGCAACATGGGCCGCTGACCCAGCCGCAGCAGCAGTCATTGAACTGCCAGGGATGTGGCAGAGAGAGGCAGTCAAGCAGCTCATAATGTCATTATCCCCATGCCAGAAGTCATGGATAATGGACATGAGAAATGATGCTGGGTACACATACGCCTTAATAGAATGGAAGGAAGAGACTCCAGAGCAGTTCAGGAGCCAAAGCATACAGGCACCGAATGGTCAGGCCTACCAATTGCTGCATGCGCTGCCGCGCAAGGGAGAAGGTTCTCCTATGAAAGCCATTCTATCCCCTAAAAAGGAAGAGCAGAAGGGCGCGGAAAGTCCCGCACAGACTACCCTTAGTGCAGAACTGTGTGCTGTCCTAGGGGAAATTGTGACTCAGTGCAGAAGAGACCCCGGGGATTACCCAATGTCGGGATACAGGAAACTCCGGATGTTCTCTGGGAGGACACCTGTACCCTCGGGAGAAGAGGGATTTGAAGAGTGGTTAGATGGTGCCACGCAGGCCCTAGAAGAATGGGAGGTCTCAGAAGGCAGAAAGAAGCAAAGGATTGTTGAAAGCCTAAAAGGGCCTGCCTTAGAGGCCATACGCAATCTGAAGACAAGCAAAAAGGATTGCACTGCCCAGGACTACATAGACATCCTGGAAAGTGTGTTTGGTGGGACAGAAAAAGTCACAGAACTTACCTATCAACTGGAACACTGTTACCAGAAGACAGGGGAGAAGCTGTCAGAGTACATGGGACGCATAGACAAGATCCTGCATAGGATTATCCTAAAGAAGGGGATAGATCCAGGGAAGGTAGATGAAGCCCGTGCCCAGCAGGTGATGAGGGGAGCCCAACCCCTGGACCCTGTCGCACTAATTCTACGCACCCGCCAGGATGGGAAGAGCCTGGACTACCCTGATCTCATTCGAATGGTCAGAGAAGAAGAGGCCATGTTGGAGGAGAAAAGGGAAAAGCAGGTGATGGGGTCTACAAAGCTTCCAGTGGCCACGGTCAGGTCGGCCTTAACCCCTGAAAGAGACACAGAGGTAGATGCCCTGAAGTTGCAGATGTCCCAGATGATGGAGATACTGACATCTCTAGTGGCGAAAGAGACGCCCAGTCCCAAGAAAGAGACAAGCAGGAGGGAATTGTTTCCAGCTGTTTCAGCACCAGCATCCCCACCTGACTACGGTGAGATGATCTGCTTCAACTGTGGCGGAGTGGGCCACATTGCAGCTGTATGTGCCAGTCCCAAGAAGAAGAAAACAGAAAGCCGCCAGCCGGCGGGAAACGCCAGAGGGCCCCGGTGAAGGAGTCAACCGGGTGCCCCTCACCTTCAGTGAGCTCCAAGAAGCGCAACAGGAAGAGAAAGCGAGGAGATCAAACCCCTCGGAAGGAACCCAGGGATCCTCAACCAAGGCACACTCCAGAGAAAGGGGGCAAGACCCCTCCGAAGGAATGCAGTACTCCTAAACGAGAACCCCCAAAAGTGAGAGATAACAATGTCCCTCAACGGGTTCACACTCCCACTAAGAGGGAGAAAATTAATGCATACCAGGCTCAAGAAAGGATCAAGCGTGGATCAAAAGCTGGTAAAGAAAAGAGTCCGAAGAAGAAGGTAGCATTAACTCGGCCCTACCCAGAAGAGCTGGTCGGCCCATCCCCTACTGTACCCATCCAGGTGGAAGGAGTGTACACAAAGGCCCTCCTAGACACTGGAGCACAAGTGACCCTATTTGTACAGGGACTTCTATGACAGATACCTGAGTCATCTGCCAATACAGAAGATAGAAGAGTTGGAGATAAGGGGACTGGGAACTCAGAGTTTCCCCTATGATGGATACCTACCCATACGGCTGACCTTTGACCCATCCGTAGCTGGGAAGACTGAAGTGTTTGACACCTTAGCAGTAGTGTGTCCCCGCCCACCAGGGACCAGCAAGACGTCCCTGATCATAGGGACAAACACGGACCTAGTCAGAAGGCTTCTGACCCCCCTGGTGAAGAAAGAGAATCTTTCAGCCCCCAAGATCCATCCCATGCTGAAGGCAGCCTACCAGCGGTTGGTCCTAGAGCAGAAGACCCCAAGTGAGGGGATAGGAAGGGTATGGAGGCTTGGAAAAGAAGGAGCAGTGTTACAGCCTGGAGAGGTGACCTGCATGAGAGCCACGGTGAAACTTACTTGGGAGCAGCCTGGCCCCTTTGTAATGCTGGAACCCGACCCAATGGAGGGTCACTCAGGTCTGGAGGTGATACCAGAAGTAATTTCACTGAAGGACCTGAAGAAGGCTAGAGGAAGAGTCCCTGTCAGTGTGAGGAACCCCACGGAGCGGCCCGTGGAGATCCCTGCCAGGATGCTTCTGGGACAGGTGAGTCCTGCTGTCCCAGTTGGCTGGTCAGAAGTGAAGGGGACGGGTGAAGGAGAAGATGTTTGGAAGAAACTCTCCATGGAAAACCCAAACCTACCTGGAGCTTGGAAAGAGAGAGCCAAGGCCCAGCTGACCAGATGGGAGAAGATTTTCTCTAAAGATGAGTTTGATGTGGGGTGTGCGAGGAGTGCCACCCATCGAATCCGCATGCAAGAGGACAAGCCATTCAGAGAGAGAGTGAGGCGAGTCCCGCTAGCAGATCTGGAGGATCTGAGGGAGCAGCTTGCGGAACTGAAGAAGACGGGAGTGATTCGGGAGTCCAGAAGCCCCTATGCCTCCCCAATTGTGGTAGTCAGGAAGAAGAATGGGTCATTGAGGCTCTGTATTGACTACAGAACTCTCAACAGGAGGACCATCCCTGACCAGTACACCACGCCAAGGATAGAAGATGCCTTGCAGAGTTTATCTGGAGCTAAGTGGTTCAGTGTGATGGACCTCAAGAGTGGGTATTACCAAATCCCCATGCATCCAGAGGATAGAGAAAAGACTGCCTTCATAACCCCAGTGGGATTCTTTGAGTTCAACAGGATGCCTCAGGGCCTATCTGGAGCTCCTGCTACGTTTCAACGCCTAATGGAAAGGACAGTTGGAGACATGAACCTCATAGAAGTCCTTGTGTACCTGGACGATGTCATTGTCTTTGGAAAGACTTTGGAAGAACATGAAGCCAGATTGGAGAAAGTACTGAAGAGGCTCAGTGAAGAGGGACTCAAACTTTCTCCCGAGAAGTGTCGGTTCTATCAGTCTTCTGTGAACTATCTGGGACACATAGTGTCTGAAAAAGGAGTGGCCACAGACCCTGAGAAGTTGGAGGCAGTTACTTCGTGGCCAAGACCCACAACAGTTACAGAACTTCGATCTTTCTTGGGGTTCTGCTCCTACTACCGCAGGTTTGTGGATGGGTTTGCCCGCATTGCCAAACCCCTAAACGAACTGCTCAAGACAGAAGGAGAGGAAGATGGATTGGGGCCTAGGAGGCCCGGTGAGTCGGTCAAGGACCAGTGGAATTCAAGGTGTGAAGAGGCTTTCAGAACCTTGAAGAGAAGTCTCACCACAGCCCCAGTTTTGGCCTACGCTGATCCCACTAGACCATATGAGCTACATGTTGATGCCAGCCATGAGGGCCTAGGTGGAGTACTCTACCAGGAGTATGAAGACCAGCTACGACCAGTGGCTTATGTGAGCCGGAGCCTGACCCCCTCCGAGAAGAACTATCCCACCCACAAGTTGGAGTTCTTAGCCCTCAAGTGGGCAGTTGTTGACAAACTGAGAGACTATCTGTATGGGGCCGAGTTTACTGTAAAGACAGATAACAACCCCTTGACCTATCTATTCACCACCGCCAAGCTGGATGCAACTGGACACAGATGGTTGGCGGCGTTGTCTGGATTCAATTTCAGTCTCAAGTACAGACCAGGGGCTGGAAATAGGGACGCAGATGCCCTGTCCCGAAGATCCCATGTCATGGTCGATGATTGGGAAGACTGGACCCAAGTGGCACCAGATGGAGTGCGAGCCCTTTGTCAGGGGGCTGAACTCCAAGCCAGAGGAGGATCCAGAGCTGAAGAGGTAGGAGTTACCACAGTGGGAGTCCCAAAGTGTTACTGTGGGGTAACTCAACTAGCAGAAGAGTGCCTGCCGAAGTTGTCCAAGAAGGAGCTAAGGTGTGACCAATTGGAAGACCCCATGGGGAAATTGGTCCTGGAAGCCCTGGAAGACAAGAGTCCAGAGGGACTTCGACTTCACCCTTCCAAAGAGGCTCGCCTACTGAGGAGAGAGTTGGACAAGTTACAGGTGCATCAGGGGGTAGTCTACCGAAGGGGCCCCTCTGATGGCCCAGAAGACAAGTGGCAGTTGTTTCTCCCAGAAAAGCATCGAGAGACTGTGCTGATTGCCTTACATGACCAGCATGGTCACTTGGGAGCAGAGAGAACCTTCCAACTTGTCAGAGACCGGTTTTATTGGCCCTGCATGAGGGCCGAAGTGGAGGAGTATTGCCATTCCTGTGCAAGATGCATTCAGAGAAAGACTTTACCCCATCAAGCTGCCCCAATGGGCCATCTACAGAGTGAAGGCCCAATGGATCTGGTATGCATTGATTTTCTCTGCCTTGAACCCGATTTGAGCGGATTGGGAAATGTTCTGGTGGTAACCGACCATTTCACTCGTTATGCTCAGGCTTTCCCAACCAAGGACCAGAAGGCCTCTACAGTAGCCAAGGTACTTCTGGAGAAGTACTTTGTTCACTATGGACTGCCACAGAGAATCCATTCAGACCAAGGAAGGGACTTTGAGAGTCGCCTGATCAGGAAGCTACTAGATTCTCTGGGAGTAGAGAAGACTAGAACTACACCATATCACCCTCAAGGTGATGCCCAGCCTGAAAGGTTCAACAGGACCCTATTGAACATGTTGGGAACCTTGGAAACAGAGAAGAAGCAACATTGGAGTCAACACATTTCAGCTCTGGTGCATGCTTACAACTGCACCACAAGTGATGTGACAGGTTTTTCCCCTTACCGGCTTATGTTTGGGAGAGAAGCAAGATTGCCAGTGGACTTGGCCTTCGGCATTTCCTTAGACCATGCCTCTGCTGCCTCCCACAAAGGATATGTGGACAGACTGAGGCGCAGTCTGAAGATAGCTTATGAGAAAGCTCAAGCGGCCTCCGACCAGAGGGGGGCCCGAAATAAGAGGAACTTTGATTTGAAAGTTAGAGTACAGGACCTACAGCCTGGGGACCGTGTACTGTTACGCAACCTAGGGATCCCTGGAAAACACAAGATTGCTGATAGATGGAGATCAGAGCCATATATCATTTGTAGGAAACTTCCAGGATTGCCTGTCTACAAGTTGAAGCCAGAAGGAAGAGTGGGGCCTTTGAAGACCTGGCATAGGAATCACTTGCTCCCACTCACTGAAGCAGTCAGAATGCCTCCAGCAAGAGACGTACCTGAATCTGTTTCCATTCTGGATACCCCCAGGCCTAACACTAGGTCTCAGACATCCCAAGTTAGGGGTGGACAGGACCCCCAACCAGAAGAAGAAAGAGGAGAACTTGAATGGCTATGGCCTTCCTCAACCCCAGGAAATTCTGCCATAGATCTTCCACCCACTGAAGATGTGGAAGATAACACATTGAACCCAGAAGCCACAGAGTTTGTGCCATTCAGTGTTGTGCCTGAGTGCTGGGAAGATATTCCTGGTCTCTACTCAGAGGAAGAAGTAGATGTTCCAGAACCAGAGATGTTGCCAGAATGTGTTCCTAAAGAAGTTCCAAGAGAACAGAGAGCTCGCAGAGTTGTGAAGCCTCCCAAGAAGTTAACTTACCCCAAGATGGGGGAAAGTTCAGAGGACTCTGTTACCACAGCAAGGAGAAGTGCTGAAAGCCCTGACCCATCCACTGTTCATTTGGTGGAGGGCAACCCCAGCTCACTCTCTGGCACAGTTAAACAGGTCACCCACACTGAAGTGACCGGTAGACAGGACAGCTCCCCATCTTATGCCAATTGGTGGGAAGCTCCCCTGTCTAAATTATGTGAACGTGTTGTTACCAAGGACGCTTGTAGTTTGAACACTGTCTTTGGGGACCAAAGATTCAAAGTGGGGGGAGTGTGTAGCGGGGTCGTACCCCTTTTACTGGAAGAGACTACATCCCCCATAATCCCCCAGGCTCCCGGGCTGCTTGTTTCCGCCCGAGAGGCTGCTGGGGGAGGTTATAAAAAGGAAGAGCGGAGACCGCCTCTTCCTCTTGGGACACTTCCTCTTCTGAGGCCTGACAGGACTGGCCTGCCTCTGCTGACGGAGCTTGTGACGCGGAGAATACAGCCAGCGGAGACACCTGTGTGGACCGGAGCTGAAGGCCTGAAGCCTGGGCCTTGCAGCAGATGGAGTGAGACTCTCATACCTCCTAGTCAGCAGCAGCGGAGCGGAGACTCTTCCCTACAGACGGTCGGTCGGAGCTGAGGACCGGAGCGCAGGGGCTGTGACTGAGGAGACCAGAGCCGCCATTAGAGGGACCGGAGCGGAGGACGGTACCCCAGGATTGGTGAGAGAGCCGGAAGGCTCATCCTGCATTGATACACACGTTTTATGCCTATTGAACTGCCTAGGCGCAATTTACCTCAGAGCAGCAATGTTACTTTCTGTGGATTACAAAGACACCATTTAAAGCTACATGTGCACCACCTCTACAGATTCATTGCCGGTGAAGAACACTGTACTAGTACAAGGACTGAGCTCTATTACTAGGGATCAGGCCTGGTCCGTTAGGTAGGCGCAGATAGATTTATTGTACCTCAGGGGTGCATAGCAGACGGTCGCCACACTTGGCGCTCCGTTTCCCCACTGCTAGTAAATACATATGTGTGTACATGTTAAAGTGCATATTGCAGGGACCTGCTAAAGTATTGTAAGTCATATGTTTAAATGCATGTTGCTATTCCTTTTCCTTATTGCCAAAGTAAAGCCAGTTATTCTTATTTCAGCAGTCTGCTTGTGAGTTCATACCCATTACACTTAGAGTATAAGAGATATTTTTATGTGCATAGATACATACCCCTTGACTAACTGTGCCAGAGCGGGTCGAGCCAAATTGCCGGGGGTTGGTGGAGCTGTACTCAGGGACCCAAAACAAACCAGCGGCTCTCTTAACTGGGGGTAGCGCTACATATGCTAAAGAAAACTGCTATAAGGCCTCATTCATATGGGGCGTACTACTGTCTGAGTGTAGGGCCGTGCACCAATACATACCCCTTGACTAACTGTGCCAGAGCGGGTCGAGCCAAATTGCCGGGGGTTGGTGGAGCTGTACTCAGGGACCCAAAACAAACCAGCGGCTCTCTTAACTGGGGGTAGCGCTACATATGCTAAAGAAAACTGCTATAAGGCCTCATTCATATGGGGCGTACTACTGTCTGAGTGTAGGGCCGTGCACCAATATCTATTTGCGAGCAGTGGCTACATCCATATAGCCACTGTGGCCCAGCTGACATGAATGGGACTGCCTGTATGGGGATATACCGAACTCCTCATGCGGGTAAACACAGCCCTCATATGGGTGCACACTGTAGAACACCTTTGTGAAGCCCTTATTTTAGTTTTGATGCATGCAAACCTTACTGTACAATCTTGGCAATATCAAGATGAATGACTGAGGATTAGCACCTGGAAGCCAACAAGTCAAAAATGTCAGCAGCCAGGCCAACAGAGAGCCCTGGGCATTGCAGCACTGGAGAGAAGGTGAGTATAGTTCCACTTGAAGACCCCTTTCACACTGGAGGCATTTTTCAGGTGATAAAAGGCTAAAAATAAAGCCTGTAAAGGGCCTGAAAAATGCCTCCCCTGTAGCCCCAGTGTGAAAGCCCAAGTGCTTTTACACTGGAGCGGTGCGCTTGCAGGACGTTAGAAAAAGTCCTGCAAGCAACATCTTTGGAGTGGTTTAGGAGCGGTATATATATGTATGCTGAAGTGTCTGCAGCGATTCAGCAGCGGCGCTTTTTGGGCGCATTTAACCCTTTCTTCGGCCGCTAGCGGGGGTTAAAGGCACCCCACTAGCATCCGAAAAGCACAGATAGAACGATGGTAAAGCACCGCTAAAACTAGCGATGATTTAATGACTGTTAATGTGGCCACGCTGTGAGTGTGAAAGGGGTCTAAGGATTCCTGCATTGTTAGTGCATACAGTTTATTATTTTTTAAGGGTGCTAGTCTGCACTCTCTATGTTACTCCTGACCCTTGCAATGTGTGTTAGGCATGTATTACCTAGAGTAGAGCAGGATCAGGTTTTATTTAACCATACCCCTTTAAGCCCTTACCTCTTATACAGCAGTTTGCCACAACTACCACATTACACACACACCACATCATTGTGGCCTATGGGTGCCTCAGGTCTTTCGCACACCTAGCACACCTAGCAATGCCCCTGATGAGGGGGGTGACTTCACTGTCACTCCCATCAGAAGGCACAAATGCCTCAATTGCAGCTGGAGGGAGAATTTTGCTCTCTTGATGAGTGTTGTGCTTCCTAATGAACCAAAAAAAGGTGCAAGCACTATTTTTAGAAATGCAGCACACCACAACACAAATCAATGCATTACCTTGCAAAGCAGGTGCATTGGAAAAGGTATATAGGGGGGATATTCAGAATAAATTGCACCACAGCACACCAACACACATAATGGACATCACCACTTGTTTTGATACAGTTTAGCTGCAACTCTTTTTCATTTTAGAACATCTTAACAGCAGAGAAGTTTGAAGTAAGGATTAAGCTATAGAAGTTTTTTTTTCAGTAGCGTAGCAAATTATTAGCTTAAGTTTAATAACTGGTTAAATTTAGATGAGTACATTCAGTCCTGTCATTCTTTAGCTTCAAAGGAACAGAGAACATACAAAACATTTAGGCCTTCAATCAACTGTAATTAGTTTCATAAATGAATCTGTAGTTTCTAAAATCTTGATACATCTAGTGAGCTTCCATCCTAAGCTTGCATATGGTTATACAGTAAGGTGGGTTAGGTTTAAGAAATATATATATATATATATATATATATATATATATATATATATATATATATACAGTATCTCACAAAAGTGAGTACACCTCACATTTTTTTAAATATTTTATTATATCTTTTCATGTGACAACACTGAAGAAATTACACTTTGCTACAATGTAAAGTAGTGAGTGTACAGCTTGTATAACAGTGTAAATTTGCTGTCCCCTCAAAACAACTCAACACACAGTCAATAATGTCTAAACCGCTAACAACAAAAGTGAGTACACCTATTAGTGAAAATGTCCAAATTGGGCCCAAAGTTTCAATATTTTGTGTGGCCACCATTATTTTCCAGGACTACCTTAACCCTCTTGGGCATGGAGTTCACCAGAGCTTCACAGGTGGAAATTCTATGATCTAGTGGACACGGCAGGCAAAAAAGGCATTATAACAGCCACTACTTGGAAATATATACACACCGAGCATCCGAGAATCCCGACATTTTACTCGCTCCCAAAAGATCCATAAGGATAGAAAGGATCCCCCTGATTATCTTGGGAAACGGCTCTATCTCTGAAAGACTTAGTCGATTAATCGACAAACATCTTAGGCCTTTTGTAACATGTCTTCCATCTTATGTGAAAGACACGATCCATTTTATCTAAATTTTGGATGGTCTTTCTATCTCTGAGCATTCAACCTTAGTGACTATAGATGTTGAGGCGCTCTATAGTTCCATTCCGCACACGCTGGGCTTGGCTGCTATCCACCTATGTCTTAACAAATTGACGATGAATGGCCGCATAGCGATTTCATCGTGCAATCTTTGGACTTTATCTTCAATCAAAACATCTTTTCTTTTGACGGCTCCCACTACCTCCAGGTACAGGGCGTCGCAATGGGAACATGTTGTGCCCCATCGTATGCCAATCTGTACCTGGGGGAGTGGGAGCGATCTCTGATGGCAGATGAGCAACTGATGATATATACTGACCACATCACGATGTGGGCAAGATATATTGATGACGTGTTTTTAATTTGGGATGGTCCTTTGGAGATGTTATCTGCCTTTCTGGCCAGGCTGAATAAGAACCAATTCAACCTCACCTTCACAATGACTTACCACACTGATGAGGTGACTTTTCTGGATGTCACGGTCCACCGTGGGGAGGGCGGTGCCATCCAGACTCGCCTCTTCAGAAAATTGACAGCAGGAAATTCTATACTTCACGCATCTAGTTTCCACCCACGTCCCCTTATAACTTCTATACCTTTCAGCTAGTACTTACGTACTAGGAGAAAACTTTTCAAATCAAAGCAAATAAATTGCAGACTCATCTGCTGGAGAGAGGATACTCTAATGCCCCATACACACGCTCGGATTATCCGAGGACCAGTTCCGTCGGATCCTGTCCGTCGTACTTTGTCCGATGTTGGTGTTGCGTACACACGGTCGGACAACGTTGTCGGAATTTCCGGTCTGCAAGAACATCGTGACATAAGTCGTCTTCCACGAGACTAGAAAAGGGAAGTTCAGCACCACGTCCTGCACCCGTTGGGCTCCTTCTGCTGATCCCGTGTTTATCGCGAGTTAGTTGAAGTTTGGGGACTTACGATTCGCGCTTCTCAGTTTTGTCACTCAGATCGTTACTGCTCTTCAGTTTGTGCTTGTCGTGCGTATCTGTTTATTAGTGCGTGTAGTCAGTTTGCATTTGTTGGTCATTGCGGCCTATATCTTGATATAGGACGCTTTGATTTTCACTGCTTATTGTCTGCTCGTTTCTGGTATTCATTTCGTTCTTTCAGGCCTTGCTGTTTATCGGTGCTTTCTGTTTGTCCGTTCTGACCAGCCGACCGTTTGTGAGCGATGTTTCCCGTACGTACTCGTTGCCGAGTTCGTGCTGTACGCGGAATTGGTGTCGGGCTTTTAGCTTTGAGCCAAGACCCGTCCATGAACAGAGTGACGAGGAGTATGTGGACCAAGAATTGGTTGCTTCAGCGTGATCAGTTCTCGCACATGCCTTTGCTTCGTGAGATCCGGGAGAATAATCCTGATGATTTCAGGAACTTTATCCTGATGACGGACCCCGTTTTTCACCGTCTTTTGGCTTTGCTGACCCCTTTTATCAGCCGGCAGGATACCTGCATGAGACAAGCCATCACTCCGGAGCAGAGGCTTGTTGCTACGTTGAGGTACTTGGCGACAGGGAGAAGCCTTCAGGATTTGAAGTTCTCCTCAGGTATCTCTCCCCAGGCCCTGGGAATCATTATTCCAGAGACCTGTTCTGCCATCATCCAGGTCCTGCAGGAGGACTATATTAAGGTAACATTTCTACTTTACTATTCCCTTCTATGTATGCTCTGTTTGCTAATGTCTTGTATTTTTGATCTCCTTCCCTAATTACCATGATTGCAATATGCTCTAATATGCTGTGCCCCTTTTGTCCTTCATGCATTTTTGCCTTCACTTACCTCCCCAGCATGCTCTTCTGGCCCAATAGACACCTATGGCCTAGTCACTTAAGCAATGTATTTTGTCTGCTGCATAGTATTGTTTTCCCCCAAACACCCCCTAAAACATGCACAAATGTTTGCTGTGTGTTTTACTTCATGTAGAGCCCCTTTTTTTCCCCTTTTTGTTGGTGGGGGGGGGGTGCCCAACTCATTAGGAACCCCCTCCCCAACTGCTCTGTCAGATGGTACCAATCCTCTATCTGCTGGCTTTCCCAAGGTCAATACACACTATATACCTACCTCTTTATAGTGGGCATCTTTAGGGATGAATTCAGCAAAGCATGTAGTGCAAGGGGCTGGCTCCATACTTTCCATTTCCTCTTTTTTTGTGTTCTTTCCCTCCTATTAGCTTGCTAGGTAATTTCAGAATGTCAAAATGTGCGTTCCTTTTTTTTTTGGGGTGGGGATTTGGAATGTTCTTTTATCTTTCCTGTGGGCTGCCAATAGTGTTAAGTAAGGAGTGTCTGGCCAAACTAGCACACATTATTGAGCCATTTGGCAATCAATGAAGTGCAGAGGGTTACCTGTCCAAACCCCCCCCAACCCCTAGTTATTGTCAAAGGCCCATCAGAAGTGGGGGGATTGATGGGGGGTGAGTAATCTGCTAGGGGGACCCTCTACTTTGCGTTGCAAATACTTTCCAACTTAAAATGTAAAAGTCTAATCTTGTTCCAAGATGTTTAGTGTCTAATCTGCTTGCAATGTTTATGTGCAAAGTGACTAATTTTTTTTTATTGTTTCACTCCACAGTTCCCTTCCACACCACAGGAATGGCAGACTGTGGCATCCCACTTTGCCAGCCGTTGAGACTTTCCTAACTGCGGAGGTGCAATTGATGGGAAACACGTCCGCATCGTCCCACCCCCCAACTCGGGGTCCTACTATTATAATTACAAGGGTTTTAATAGTGTAGTGATGTTGGCGGTGGTGTCGGCGACATACGATTTTTTGTATGTGGACGTGGGGATGAACGGCCGGATCTCGGATGGTGGTGCCATTGCGCACACGGAGTTTTACTGGCGTCTCCAAAGTGGCAGTCTGTGCTTGCCACCTCCAGAGGAGAATGCTGAAGGACTCCCCTTCGTCTTTGTCGCAGATGAAGCGTTTGCGTTGACTCCCCATCTGATGAGGCCCTTCCCGATGAGGACCCTCACCCCAGACCAGAGGGTCTTCAATTACAGGCTGTCGAGAGCCCGCAGAGTGGTGGAGAACACCTTCGGGATCCTGGCCAGACGCTTCTGCCTGTTTTTGACGGCTATTAACTTGGCGGAATACAAACTGAACCACATAGTTCTTGCCTGTTGCATATTGCACAACTTTTTGAAAAGACACAACAGCAACTATGTGGTGACCGTTGGCCCAGATGTGGAGGGCCCTTCCAATGCCGACCTCACAGCCCTTCGAGCGGCACGTCCAGGCTTGCCCCCTCTAAATGCCTGCGAGGTCCGCGAGCAATATATGGACTACTTTGTGGGTAGGGGGGCCATTGCTCTGCCTGACGATGTGTGAGAGGCATTTTTTAATAAATATATTTTGTAACCAAACCTATGATTTCTTGTCATTTCCATATTCTAGCTTATTTGAGATATACATTTTTGCCCTTTAGCTTCAACAGTGGGAATGCACTTTCTGGGCAAAAGGAGGTAACAGTCTCTTCTTCCCAAAAAGAATCTTCTCATGTTGTGTGTGTGATACCTAATCTTTTGTCTAGAGAAGGTTTGTAGTGCATAACTGACACCCAAAATACTCCTTTTCATCACCATGACAGAAATGTGTGTATTCCCAAAAATGGTGTGCTACGTGTTTTCGTACAAAGCACTGTGGGTGTCATTTACATAAGTCAAATCCACTATTCTCTACAAGTGCAGTGCAAAAGTGCCTTGGAAAATACACTTGCAGTGCAAACTGGAATTGCCTTTAGTAAATAACACCCATTGCCCCCCAAATCCTTTACATTTGACATACATAATGCTTTTGTGTTTTTCAATAAGGAAGCCACACATTTAGAAAATTAAAAAAGTTTACTTGCAACACATTCACAAGTGCGTTTACAAACTTCTTGGCAAAACTGACAAGATCTTGCTTCTTTACAACATTGTTTACAAACATTACGCATTTGTTAAAACCAGGCATGGAGCAAAACTGAACATAGGAACTTGCAAAGTTCAACTTTCTAAAGTGAAGACAAGATCAGACATGACTATATGTTCAAAAGTGTGTTTGATCTTGCCTTCATCACATGGGGGGTCACCCCTGGAAACTGGAAATTTAGAACATGCACACAATTTGGGTCTGAAAATGGACATTAGATGGTAAAACACATGCCTAGAATGTTCAAAAGTGCCATTTTCCATCATGGGGATCAATGGACGTTTTTTGGGGGTGCAACCCCTTCACCACAACCACTTTAGTAGTTAGTAAAGTGGTTGCACCCCACAAAAAACGTTGTCATTCATCCACCATGATGGGAGCTAGCACATGTGGACACAATGTGTGCATGTTCCAAATTTCACACAGTTCTTAAGTTGCAAATGTGGTCACAAACAGACACAAATGTGTGGTAATTACTTGGTGCGTTTTCAGATTTTACCTAAAACATCAATGATGTTCTTCAATTTTTGTTGAACATCATTGATGTTTTGCTTTATGTCATCTAGATCTCGATTGCAGACCATTATCTCCCCGATGAGTACGTGGGCACTTTCTGTGGTAAAGTGCGATTCTTCTTCCACAACATCCACGTCACCTAAAAACAACCAAAAAAAAAATGTCTCTTGGAAATGAGGCAGGCATACATTGATTAGCTTACCAGTAGCTGTGTTTTCCCACACTCACCTGTTGTGGTGACAAGTTCTCCAATTTCTATGATCTCTCCTTCCTCCTCCTCCTCCTCTGCTTCTGGTCTTTCCCCTTCTTTGGGAGGTGTGGGTTTTATGGTTTCCTCAGACGTCCCGAGTTTTCGCTCCCCTATGAGAATGTACAAAAGGAAGATTTAGCACCACAATCTATTGAGGGCAGAAATAGGAAATATCAAACATTGCTTGAAAGTGAGGGACAATATTTTTGGTTGGCCAGTTACAAATGACAACAACATGAATGTAGTCACTTTGTAAAGGTGCTAAACTTACTAGCTTTTTGGTAGAAGTTTGTCTGATGGAGACCCCCCTCTAGTATCCACTGGAGCACATGTGTGAAAAAGCATAATAAAAGGGGGGTTTGGGTGTCCCAGCACTAGTGCTCTAGAGTCCAGATGGGTAAACAGCTACTGGGTGACCTCTCCTTTACATTTAATAAATTGGCTTTACATTCTTGATGACATCTCTAGTGAGAACAAACTTCCGTTCACTAAAAAATTCCCCAAACCTCGTATTATAAGTGGCCGAACGATCGAGGTTGAGTACGATCGAATGAACACACACGAACATGACAGTGGCAGAAAGATCGAGGTTGAGTACGATCGAATGCACAGACGAACATGAAAGTGGCCATTTTCTAATGTACAACTTTAGAAAAAATACAAACACATGGAGCAGTATGCAAGCAAGAAAAAAAAAACACAAAACACGACAACTACTTACTTTTTTGAAGAACTCGCTTGATCTTTCTGTACTGATCGGGCTCCCTCAGTTTCAGGTCTGACCAGCGTTTCCTCAGTTGCTCCTTAGATCGTTGTACCCCAAAATGATTGTACAGCCTCCTCACAACTTTAGACATGATCTTGGCCTTTCGGACATTGGGGTTGAGGTAAGGCCCATACTTCCCATCATAGACGCTCCTCTTTAATATGTCCACCATCTCCAACATTTCTCCAAATGACATATTGGAGGCCTTAAATTTCAGCCTCCGGGATCGGGACGTTTCTGCCTCCGGCCTTTCCTCATCCTCCTCCTCGTTGCTGCAATATTTGGGGAGCACCTGCTGTGTCCCCGCCATGTGCTCTCCTCACTGCGCCGTAAAGAGAAGGGGTGGGGAATAGACGTGAAAGATCATCAGGGGCGGGCGGAGTTTGACGCATGCGCACTGTATATAAAACGTCACACGCCTGTGTCGTAGCCACGATCTGTGAGACGAGGGGAGAGAAAGCTCACGCACGAGACGATCGCTAGAACGAAGGTACAATTTGAAGTTGGTACATAACTAGCCTAGACTGATTAGACCTTGAGGCTTCTTTATGGAGAAGATTAGGAGAGTTTTGCCTGACATTATTTATAGTGTTTTGTGTGGTGTTGTGTCTTGCAGAGATTATGCAGGGATTCAACGACGTGAGTTTTCTCCCCCTCTTCATTGATAAATATAGGGAAATTACCCTATTATGGCAGGCCAAACACCCCGATTACGGCAGCAAACCAAAGAGGTACGCAGCCATGCTGAAACTTGTGGAATTTGTAAAGCCAAGGATGCCCACGGCAACCGTTCGTAGGTTAAGACTCAAAATTGGCAGCCTGAGGAGTGCGTATTTCAGGGAGCGCAAGAAGGTCCTGAAGTCCCATGCATCTGGAGCTGCAGCAGATCAGGTCCATGTCCCCAAGCTCTGGTACTATGACAGGCTCCATTTTCTCAAAGACCAGGCTGATGTCACGGAGCCACTCTCGCCTCCTCCTTCCACGCTTCCTTGCGCGCAGGCCACCCCTGATGAGGCTTCCGAGGAGCAACCTGGGCCTTCCAGTCTGGAAGATGTGGAGGAGCCCAGCTTGAGCCAGGTATAGTATTTTTGCAACAAATTATGTGAAAAATAAATGATGTTCAGTTAATTCAGGATCCACAATTGCTTAGTTCCTTAACGTGTTTGACATATCAACAGACAGTAGTGTTGGAGACATTTGGGGCCAGAATCTAAACTGCAGGGCTGAGAATTGTATGGTTTTCTATTTGTAAACATTTTACAACAGTCACTAGATGAAAATTGTGTGTGTTTGGTGAACAAATAACTCAAACTATGTCCCTTTTTCATACACAGGAAGACCTCAGCCAGGAGGTGGCTGTGGAAGGTGGCAGTCAGGAGGAGGAAGGGGTTAGTGGCAGCCAAGAGGTGGGTAGTGGCAGCCAAGAGGGGTGTAGGAGTAGGAGCCTGATTGTCTCCCAAATCCCTCCCCTCCGCCTTCCCTACAAAAGGGCGAGAAGGGGGGGTGAGGCGGGAGAGTCAGCGCTCCAGCTGATCAGAGAGGCTTCAGCCTCCCTACATGCCACACCCACCGACGAGGAGACCTTTGGCTCCGTGGTTGCCACGAAAATGAAGGCTATGGAGGTGGGGCAACGCAACATGTGTGAGGATGTCATCCTCAAGGTCCTAAATAAGGGGATGGCTGGGGGGATGACCCCACTCACAAATGTTTGCGATAGTGACCTTGCTCCACCTCCTCCTCCTCCTCCTCCTTCTGCCACCCCACCAGCACCACAGCCACAGCGTGGAAGGAAGTGTGGAAGGAAGACAAGAGAGTGACGACCTGGATTCAGTCTGGTCTGAGAGAAGATGAAGCCTCTCGTAGTACCAGAGCCTGGGGACCTAGATGGCATCAGCTGCAGTTCCGGATGTTTTGGACTTCAGGACCAGATAGCACTCCCCTTAAGATACGTACTCCTCAGGCCCCCAATTTTAGAAGCTTGAAAAATGATGTTTGCCGTGGGTGTATAAGGCTTTGCAAATTCCCCAAGTTTCTCCATCGCTGCGTTCCTCTTTGGTTTGTTGCTAAGACCTAAATAAAGGTAATTTTGATTTGAAAAAACCATTGCCTATTGTGTTTTACTTTTCTACAATGACAGTTTATTTGTGAGTAGGCAGGTACATTTCACAAATCATAAAGTATAATTAACAAGGGGCACCAACAACAAACAACCTCCTAGTAAATTTAAGCAACAAATACAAATGTTAATAATGTTGTTTTGCTAAGTTGAGACACACAACCCCCCTCAAAAATCTAAAAAAATTATCCAGAAAATATGTATTCCAAACAAAATGAAAAAAGGACAAATCATCCAAAAAATATAACAAAGATTCTTTTACGATCTGAGGAAAAATAAACATCTAGTCTAGAAAAAATGAAAACGAATAAAGAAATAAGTTTGGGAGAAGTGCAGGTGAATAGGAGCAGCTAAAACATGTCATTCTTCTTGCATTGTAAAGAAAAAGAGAATGCGCTGCATTAAAGACATTTTAACATTGCAGCGTGACGAATGTGCTGTGTCGATTAGGAACGGTAGTTTTACCTGACCGAGCGCTTCCGTCACAGAATTTCTTCTGAGCATGCGTAGCACTTTGTCCGTCGGACTACGCTACACACCATCGGATTTGGTGTGATCGGACTCTGTTGTCAAAAAATCTATCCAGCAGGAGATAGGACTTGGTCCGTCGGACAATCCGATGGAAACTGTCCGATGGTGCCTACACACGGTCGGAATTTCCGACAACATTGTCCGATAGGACAGAATCCATCGGAAAATCCGACTGTGTGTATGGGGCTTTAGACATCTCTTAAAAAAGCCTATAGAAAAGCTTGCGAAAAAAAACAGATATGAACTTTAATATCCTCAAAAGCGAAAGAGTGAAAAATGCCACTAGAATAATAATATCTTATTTGAATCAACATAACTAAATTCGTGCCACCTCAATTAGGGACTGTATTGTCCAAAGTGAATTTAGACATGTGCATTCGTCCAAATGCATTTTCGTCCAAATTTCGGGTATTTTCGAGTGTGCAGAATCCAAAACCTGAAAGATCCGACATAAACAAATGCTTTATTTTCGTTTTCGTGTGACAACAGTTTGATATAGATAGGAGATTCGACATGACGCTGACAATAGTGATCTGTGTCCATCGAACCTGTGGTCGAATGTGCCTAACCTTAGCTCTATTAGTCCAAGATTTTTCTACATAGAGAGAAAATATTTGACATAGAGAGAAAGGATTCGACATAGAGAGAAAAGATTTGACATTATAGAGACAATAGCAAAAAAGGTTGAATGTGCCTAACCTAACTCTATTAGTCCAAGATTATTCGATATAGAGAGAAAAGATTCGACATAAAGATTCGACGAAGCAGTCGGCGCGAGCGGACATTTATGGTCAAATGCTCTGCCCATAGGCTATAGAAGAATTCTATACAACATTAGAATTCTACTATAGCTTGTAGGCGGAACATTCGGCCGGAAATGTACGATTGCAGCGTCGTACAGTTTAGCTGCTCTGTTGAATCTTCTTAGAACATTCGACAGACACCATAAGCCTTCGATGACAGATTCGACCTTAATTATTTCGTATTTTCGGACTAATGCATTTTTTAACAAAACAAAATAAATACAAAGGAATTTCGGGAGTAACTAAATAAATTAATTTTTTGGAGGAAAACAAAATTACCGAAACAAAATATTTCAGTGTGCACATGTCTACCCTGTAAAATTAAAGGTACATATACATGCAGGGTTGCACTTTTTGTCAATATATACAGGTGGGACCCACATGCATACTCCCAAATGGAAAGTTGTTCAAAGCAGCACACTTTGCAAACTGCAAGACCAAGGGGGTGGTATACTTATTACTATGTGATTGCAATTCGTTTTATGTGGGCAAGACGAAGGTTGAACTACACTCCCGTATGTCCAAACATATTTGGAGTATGAAGAAAGCTATTCCAGACCTCCCCTTGGGTAGACACGTTCTATCACTGCACAATGGCATCTTTCCCAAGATCACATTTTTGGTTTTGGATAGAGTACACCCTAGTGCAAGAGGGGGGGACTGGAATAAAGTCATACTACAAAAAGAGCTTAAATTGATTTTTCTACTACAGGCCACAGTCTTTCCAGGCCTCAATGAGGCAGTTAATTATAGGCCCTTCTTTGAGAGTTTTGTGTTGGGAGGAATGGAAAAGTAGACAGTTTCATCTGTATACCCCTGTATTTTTATGGTATTGTGAGGTGATTACCTCATAGGAAAAGTCTGCCTATCCTGGTCATCTGCCTAATATTTTTTTTTTTTTTCTCAGTTTTTTTATTAGATTTCAAACAAAGTTAACAACATACATTATTAACAAAGAGTATACAATAGATGCCAGTCTTTGTGCTGGCACTATTTGCTATGAGGAGATGTGAGTTTATCATCTCTCTCCTCTCCTCTGTTGTGTTTTGGTGGTTCCCCGAGCGACCTCGCATGCGTGTCGGTGGGAGCGCGACGCATGGCGTCACTCCTCCCGCAGCACCATTTTGGGGATGGGCAGGGGGCAGGGGGCATGTAATTACAATTCTTGATATAATATTTCACAACAGGGCCCATTCTAGCGCCCACCAAGAGTAACTGTAAGGGCTTACAGTGTTCTGGAACCACCAACAATTTTCTGCAGAGTTTATAGGGCAGGCCGTATAGTATATACAGGCAGTCCCCTACTTTCAAACATCTGACTTCCAAATGACTCCTACCCCTAGGAAGGAAAATTCTCTCCTGTAAGAGTCAATATGGGAAAAGGGTGTCTCCACTGATGCTTTATCATTAATCCTTTTTTCCCTAATAACCCCAAATTTTCAAAATCCAATTGTCATTGGGACAGAAAGTGAGGTGAAATCTTCTGAACAGGGGCACCGACAGCAAAACAAATGTTACAGGGGTGATGATAACCCTTCCCTATGTTATCCAAAAAGCTTAAAAATGTATTTTTTGGCTGGAGCTACACTTCCAAAATGTACCTGTTCCACATTACAAACAGATTCAACTTAAGAACAAACTTACAGTCCCTGTCTTGTTTGGACCGCCTGTATACTGCTGTTCAGAGTATATAGGACCTGGGGGCCCCACGCCTTTTCTTTTTTTAATTTGGGTGCAGGGTTCCTCTTCCAAGAAATTGGAAACAGATCAAGGTCCCAACACTGGATGACTGGAAAAGAGAGGTAGATAAAATGCAAGAGGCAGAAAGATGGGTATATAAAACGAGAAATAAACAAGAGAAATATGATGCAATCTGGGAGGGATGGGAAGAACAGGCCAAGGAAATAGAAATTGAAATACAAGCTAGGAAGAACGAAGGGGACTGAAGTAAACAGACGGGGTGGAGACCACAACCTGGGCAACCTATTCCGGGAATGTATAAGTTTGTTCTTTTGCTTTTTGTTTTTAAAAATAGCAATATATAAGGAAATGCTGAATACAAATTTGATGGATGCTTGTTGTGGAAATGTTTTCCTTTTTTTTTTTTTTTTTTTTCACAAACATAAGACAAATCATACTTGACTAGGTAGGCACAAGGAAGGGGTATAAGGAGAAAATAAAACGACACATAGATTGAGTGGTGTGTAGGGGAAGGAGGGGTGGGGGGAGGGGAGAAGTAATAGGGGGAGGTCGAGAAGGGAAATTTGAGATAGGAACACGGTTGGCGGAAATTGGGATATGCACACTTTTACAAAAAACACTTAGGGAGGAATGAGTCTTCTCCCCCTAATTAAACAAACACATATAAATATACATATGTATATATATATATATATATATGAAGATTTTTTTTTTTTTTTTCTCACCACAAACTCAGGAAAATCACATTTGAGTAGGAAGGCACAAGGATGGAGCACTTAGAGAAAACAATACAACACAAACTGAGTAGAGCACAGAGGGTGGGAGGAGGGGAAGGGTGATAGGGGAAGGCTGAGGGGGATGATTGGAGATCTAGAAACGGTTGGGGAAGACTGTAGGACATATACACTTTCATAAGGAATCATTTTAGACACTTTTATTCAGCAGGTGGGATGACACTAAGGACACGTCGTAAGAAACTAACTGAAAACATTTAGGGGAAAAGGTGTTATAACACCTGAATTAAAGAACTTGATTTTTTATTTTTGACTCTCTGCTGCACCTCTCTCCGGGGACGGGGGCCGCTGGAAGGGCCAATCTCCAGACCACAGGGGTATTAAATGATGGGATAGACTAATGAAATGTAATCAGCAAAATGTAAATGGCATAAATAAAATTATTAATAAAGATTTAATTATAAAAAAAAAAAAAAGAACAAACTTACAGTCCCTGTCTTGTTTGGACCGCCTGTATACTGCTGTTCAGAGTATATAGGACCTGGGGGCCCCACGCCTTTTCTTTTTTTAATTTGGGTGCAGGGTTCCCCTTAATATCCATACAAGACCCAAAGGACCCGGTAATGGGCTGGGGGGGGGGGGGGTACCCATGCAGTTTTTCTCAATAATTTTCATCCATATTGCCGGGACACGACATTACATTACAGTCACAAGCCGTTTTAAATGAGTTATATTCCTTTAGAAATGTAATTTTGTGCAGGGACTGTTCTAAACACGGGAAACATTAACCACTTTACAGGCATACTATTGTCACCCCCCAGGTACGTTATTTATTTTTTTACCTTAAGCATTATTAAAATCACTGCTCCCGAAAAAACTGCAGTTTTTAAAACTTTGTTTGCATTGATACATGTCCCCTGGGGCAGGACCCAGGTCCCCAAACACTTTTTAGGACAATAACTTGCATATTAGCCTTTAAAATCGTCACTTTTGATTTTTCACGTTCGGGTCCCATAGACTTTAACGATGTTCGAATGTTCGTGCAAACTTTCGGTCCGTTCGCATGTTCTGCCACAAACCGAACCAGGGGGGGGGGGGTGTTTGGCTCATCCCTAGTGTCAACTTGTGTGCATGTTATCAGGCCAATATCACCAGGGTAGGTAAACTTTTGATCAGGGTCATTTGGGTAGTTTCTGTTGTGATTCTGATTTAAAAAGAGGAAACACAGTTGATTGATAATAAATGAAAGAATTTTTTTTTTGTTATTTATATTCTCTGAAAAATGGCCAAGAAATCATACATTCTGCCAGGGTATGTAAACTTATGATCACAACTGTATATATATATATATATATATATATATATATATATATATATATATATATATACAGTAGTGGCTAAGTGTTTAGCACTTCTGCCTGACAGGGTTGTCATTTAAAATCCCAACCAACCAAATCCCAACCATGGCGGAGTTTGTTTGCACTACAGGCATGCACACAAGGCCTGTGATTGTGCTTTCATTAGATAGCTCACATCACAGACAAAATAAAAAAGCCAAACTGTCTCAGAAAAAATATAAAATGTATCTTGGTGCACTACTGCATGACTGGTAATTGTCAGTCAAACTGTCACATTATTGAAAATGGGAAAATGGCCTGGAGAGGAACATGACAGTATTGGGGTGATTAACATGCCCTGTGGGAAATATTAGGGTATTAAAAGCTAGGATATAGTTGTTAAATGCCAAAAAAGTAATGATCCACTGATATCAAAAAACTTAATCCACACCACTTTGATCCAACCTCACAGGTCATAAATGTACCATGTAATTTAGAGTTTATGCTAGGGCCACTATTTAGATGCTGTTTTTACCCAAAGTCAATGAACCAAGACATAGTATATATATATATATATATATATATATATATATATATATATATACACAAGTATTCTATTTTTCTATTTGCTTAATACAATTGGATTAGGTATTGAAATAGTAAAATTGTTACAACCCATGCCAGCTTGGTGACTCTTTATAAATGCTTGGTGACTCTTCCTAAATAGATTCATCAAACTCTACATAACTTGGCAGTCTATTCCTAAAATTTGCATACAACCCAATAGCAGCTGAACATTAATATAGCACACACCCACAAATTAATTATGTGTGACTAATTTTGCACATACTCATTTATCTAAGCAATTTGTCTGGTGATAACACCTCAAGTCTTTTTAGGAAGGCAGAGATGGAAACCACCTTCTCCTTAGCTGAACTGCGCAGATATAAAAGATACACATTAATGCAATTGTGTAATCATTAGTACATCATTGAATGTATTTTTTAAATGCAAGCAGTGTAAGTACCTGAATTTGATCTGGTATCAGCCTTTTCCAGTCCTGCTATAGCAGAGTTGGAGTGTGGGAGGAAGTAGCACCTAAAGGAGCTAATCCGTTCATGTGCTGGAAAGAAAATAAGAAATAAGCTCATCACTGTGATGTTTCTGCTTTCTTTTTTAATACCTTATTTATATCTAATCTTCATACACTTAATAAATATTCGGTATAAATGTAAATTATAACACTCTGCATATATCCAATAATTATGAGGTCATAAAAATGACTTTCACTTAACTCCTTCCCCCGTCGGTACACAAATAGGGGTTTTACCGGGTGATGCCTGCAGCTGCACGCATCACCTTAGTACTGTTTTTTAGAGACAAGGGTTGGCCTTCTTGGGATAACAACCGATGCGGCCAGCAGGCGCTCGGCTGTCATCCCAAGCAGCGGGAGTGGACATCCCCCCTCCCGCCACCTTCCTCGGCTCGCCCGGGCTCTCCTGTCCCATCAGGAGGCCCGAGCGACCAGCCAGCACATCCGCCAGTTGGCTGGAGACCCAAACTAAGCCAGAATCAGCTTTGATCGGGTCCCGTATCTAGTAACCCGGAAGCAATTTCATGACATCACTTACAGTTTACTTAAGACTTAAAGGCATCAAATAAAAAAAAATAGTATTCAAATCTGACAAACTTGTCATTTTGAATGCTTTTAAGTGCAAAGGAGAGATTTGGGGAATGAATACGTAAGTCGCGCCCGCAAATGTAAACAGTGTTCAAACCACACATGTAAGGTATAGCGGCCATCATTAGAGCGAGAGCAATCATTTTGGCACCAGACCTCCTCTGTAACTCTAAACTGGTAACTTGTAGACATTTTTAAACCGTGGCCTATGGAGATTTTTAAGTACCGTAGTTTGTCGTAATTCCACTGTTTTGTTCTTTTAATTCATGAAAGTGGATTTCTTCCAAAAAATTGCGTTTGAAAGACCGCTGCACAAATGCAGTGTGACATAAAAAGGCATGAAGGGGTTATTATTAAGTGATATTAAAGCCCTCTGGGGGCACCCAAGCAGGCACACTCCCAACCTGTGGCTCTGTGTATCCATTCACACTTAAAGCCTTGGCTCGATCCCACCCTCTCCATCTCCAGATTGGCTTACTGGCTGTGATTGACAGCAATGGGAGCCAATGGCTTCCGCTGCTGCCGAAAGCCAATCAGGAGTGCCAGTTCCCTGAGAGGTAAGGCTCTCGTGGACATCGCTGGATTGAGAAGGGTCTCAGGTAAGTATTGGAGGGGGCTGGGGGGTGCTGCTGCACACAGAAGTTTTTTACCTTCATGCAAAGAATGCATGAAAGTAAAAAACCTTGTGCCTTTACAACCACTTTAACCACTTGCCGATTGTGCTATAGCTGAATGATGGCTACAGTGCGGACAGCTAGTTCTGTGAGGCCGTCATATGAAGGCCTCCCATGATCGCGCCCCCCTCCTCCAGACACTGTGATCACAGAGCGCACCACCCGCACCCCGCTGCGGGCATTGCGCTCTGAAATCACAGTGTCTGGAGGGCACCGCTGATCACAAATTGAGGTAAAGAGCCAATCAGCAGCTCTTTACCACATGATTAGTTGTGTCCAGTCACAGCTGATCATGGATGTAAATAGAAGATGGCTATCTGCACTCTTTTCCTAATGCTGACAGCATGAGGACAGGAGAGTAGAGCTTCTCTAAAAGGGATGTGACATGAGCATGTGACCTGCCCTTGTCCCTATATAAGTCACATCACAGAGTGTCTGCCATTCCAGGCCAAAGAGAGCGTTGTGTCAACATTGGATGAAGAAAGAAGAACAACAAGCAGAAGCAGAAGGCGGCGGCGAAGACCCCCAAAGTCGTAACAAGACCCCCCAGACGACGGCGGCGACGAAGAAGAAAGCGGGGCTCCTCTTCTAGGTAAAAGAGCTAGGTAAAAGAGCAGAAGAAGTGGAGGAGTCCGGCGAGAAGACCCCCCCAAGACGGAAGAAGACCCCCGGAGCTGTGCAATAAAATATTTTAAAAATTTGTGTTGTTTTTTCTTTTATTTACACTTTTTTCCTTAGGTGAATGGGTAGGGGTACATCGTACCCCATACTTATTCACATAGGGTGTGGGCGGTATCTGGGGGCCCCCTTATTAAAGGGGGCTCCCGGATTCCGATAAGCCCCCGCCCGTAGACCCTGACAACCAACGGCCAGGGTTGTCGGGAAGAGGCCCTTGTCCTCATTAACATGGGGACAAGGTGCTTTGGGGTGGGGGGGCGCAGGGCCCCTCTTTCCCCAGGGCACCCCCCATGTTGAGGGCACGCGGCCTGGTACGGCTCAGGAGGGCGGGGGCGCTCGCTCGTTTCCACCCCCTTTCCTGACCGGCCGGACTGCGTGCTCGGATAATGGTCTGAGATGGATTTTGGGGGGACCCCCACGCCATTTTTGCAGAGTAGGGATTCCCCTTTAAATCCATGCCAGGTAACGGGGATAGCATGGCGGCATTCACTGCCTTCGCTAGTCCCGTCTACCTACAGTCACGTTATAAATGAACGGACTTTCCTCCGTGTGTGGGCAAGTCCGTTCATTTCAAAAGTCCTGCGGACTTTGACCAAAACTCCGCCGGAAAGGTCCAGGCATGTGTGGGCAAGTCCACACGCTCGGAAAGTCCGGCGGACCTCCGCTGGAAAGTTCGGCGGTTTGTCCGCTGGACTAGGTTCGGTGGACAATCCCGCGGGAAAGTCCGAGCGTGTGTACGCCGCATAACAGTTCTTCCACAAAGCAGCAATGGAAGCTCAAGATAGCGCCATCTCTGGAGACCCTGCATGCTCGCCGCTACCTCCCCTCCCGCCTGACTCCTCTCTCTCAGCTCCTATGGAGGAAACAACAACCGTGGAACAGCTCTGCTCATCTCTTCTCATCGCCGACAGACAGAAAAGAGCTGCAGATTCCCCAGCTCACTCTCCATTAAAGGCTACTGTAAGTAAAAAGCACATGTGGGAAGATAAAACTCTCACTTATCAGGAGGGGGAGGATCTGGGTTCACTAGCCTCCATTCCATCATTTATCAATCCAGTCTCTGAGAACTTCGTGAAATCAATGATTTTACTCTCCGTAAAAATATACAACCATAATTCCGCTCAGTGTCATATGTCCATACCAGAATTGATCATGTGGTAGAGCAAACAGATCAAATCAAAAGGCAGATGGGGGAAGTCATTTACAACAAATTAGTTGATTCCCATTCTGGCCATATGGAGGAGATCCAATTTCTAAAAGCTAAAGTCGCAGACCTGGAAGACCGCTCCAGGCGAAACAACATTAAATTCAGGGGGATTCCTGATACGTTTAAAAATTCAGATCTGGTCCAATTCATCCAGCAACTCTTCCTCAAACTTAATCCATTGCTGTCCCCTTCTGATCTGCTAACTGATCAAGCACACAAGATCTATAATCCTAAACACCTTCCTGCATCCATCCCAAGGGATGTGTTAGCACGCATCCACTTTTTCCACATAAAAGAGCAAATTATGAGGCTTGCCAGATCAGCAGACACCCTCCCTGATCCTTATGCGAAAATCGCTCTCTTTACAGACATCTCTGCTACTACTGCACAAATGCGGAAAGATTTCCATCCAATCACTAAAGCTCTCAGAGACCGTAACCTGATTCACCAATGGGGGTACCCCACACAGCTATTGGTTACATACCAAAATCAAATTGTACCAATGAACACTCCAAAAGAAGGATACAAACTCCTTCACAATTGGGGCATCCCCATGGTCCCTCCTCAACCAAAACGTTCTGACGGTCCAGCCCCACCGAGAGTCTCAAGCTCTTGGTCCACAGTTGGAAGCACCTAACTATTAAAATCATCTCACATCTAGGCATACTCCTGCCTTGCCTCTAGCTACTCCATCTCCTGAAGGATAGCCACCACTCGTTTCTCCATCCCCCAGGTTAAAAGTGTGTTATGCATACTACAAAATATTGTGTTGTTTTTCTTACACTTATTTGTTTTGTTAAGCAGACATATAGAGCTTACGCTGTTTATTATACTGTCACCTGTTATATGCTTCCGTTCCCCACAGGGACTTTAGTTGGAGGATTAGGCTGTGATCTCCACCTGGGCAAAATGCAGCATCCCTTCTCTATCGCAAATGTCACTAAAAATTGTTACGCATAATGTTAAGGGGTTGAACAGTCCAAATGCAGACTTATGTGGAAAGACGCCTTATCCCACAAAGCAGACATCATTTGTGTACAAGATACACACTTTGCCATTGAAAAGGCTCCCCTTTGCAGTCATAAATCATTCCCCCGTTGCTTCTTTGCCTCTGCAGAGGTCAAGAAAAGGGGCGTAATGATTGCTGTCTGTGACTCAACCTTCTTTCAGTTGCGATCAGTTGAATTTGACCCTGATGGGCGCTTTATAATTATATCAGCCATTTTCAACAACCACCCCTTGGTCCTATTTAACTTAGATGCCCCTAACGAACGCCATTAAACAATTTTTCCATTCTTTGTCAAAAAGACTCAGCCCATACCCTAAGAACCAAAAAATCCTTTGTCGGGACTTTAATACAGTCTTAGACCACTCCATTGACTCGTCTAACGTCTCCAGAAGACGCTCCACTGCTTTAACTTCTTATGTACAACTCCAAGAGTTTTATGACCCCTGGAGATGCTTTCATGCCTCAGAGAAAGACTTTACATACTACTCCTTCACACAAAAGTCTTATTCCAGACTTGATCTCTTCTTGGTCAACAAACATATTCTCCAATGCTTTAGTCCCACACAAATTGGTCTAATTACATGGTCTGACCATGCTCCATTATTACTGGAACTTTATACCTCTCCATCTAAAAGACCCCAAACAAACTGGAGACTAAACACCTCCCTCTTCTCTCACTCATCCTATCGGGAGAAGATCAGGTCTGAAATCCAACAATTTTTTTAAAGTAAATACTGGTACTGTATCTGATAACGCCCTATTGTGGAATACACACGGGGCCTTCATTAGAGGACTTTTGATCAAGTTTGGTGCACAGGAGAACAGGTCCCGAATACAAGCTATCTAAAATATGGCTTTGGAGGCCCCATCCTCTCTGCAATCTTAGGTTTATATTCTCTTCCCAGTGCCAGGGTGTGGCGCTGGGAATGTTTTCGGAATTAAGAAGGGAATATAATATACCTTATTACTAGGGTTGAGCGAACCCGAACTGTAAAGTTCGGGTCCATACCGGACTTTTTGGTGTTCCTGTCCCGAACCCGAACAATTGACTGTATGTTCGGGTTCGGTGTTCGACGATGTAATGGTGCTTTTTAAAATGTCTTTTAAAAGCACTTGCGACTATAATGAATTGTTGGCTCCCCGTAATACAGAGAACAGTCATTGAAAGTCATTGATTTTTAAAAAGTTATTGTCATAAAAAGTGTTTGGGGACCCGGGTCCTGCCCCAGGGGACATGTATCAATGCAAAAAAAACTTTTAAAAATGGCCATTTTTTCAGGAGCAGTGATTTTAATAATGCTTAAAGTGAAACAATAAAAGTGTAATATTCCTTTAAATTTCATACCTGGGGGGGTGTCTATAGTATGCCTGTAAAAGGGTGCATGTTTCCCGTGCTTAGAACTGTCCCTGCACAAAGTGTCATTTTTGCAGGAAAAAAATCTATTTAAAATCACTCGCGGCTTTAATGAATTGTCGGCTCCCGTAATACAGAGAACAGTCATTCATTGAAATTCATTGATAAAAAAATGTCATTGATAAAAAAAAAAAGCATGGGGGTTCCCCCAAATTCAATTACCAGGCCCTTCAGGTCTGCTATGGATATTAAGGGGAACCCCGCGTCAAATAAAAAAAAAATAACGTGGGGTTCCCCAGGCGTCTCTTTTTCTTTGTTGGGGCGCTCCGCGCAATGGGAGGCTCCCACTGTGAGAGGCTTCTCTTCGTCTGACAGGTCTTTTATAATGGAGGGCGGGGCCACCTGGTGACCCCGCCCCCCTCTGACACCTGGGGACGTCATGGGGACTTCCCTATGGCTTTCCCCATGATGCCAGAGGGGGGCGGGGGTGACTCCAAACATCCAGGTGTCCGCTAAACTCTACTTATCACACATTCTATAAATACTTACAGATTAGGCAATGGCATGCCTTAGAAGCTCAATTAAAGACCCAAGAGTAAAACCCTGCTTTTTCAAAAAATATTTAAAATGGACACAACCAAGGGGCTTATTTCCAAAAAATATGGTCAGCTGCGTAACGGCCAGACCTCCATGATAATAATAGGGACCTGAAGGGTCTGGTATGGATATTTAGGGGGAACCCCACGTCATTTTTTTTTGACACGGGTTCCCCTTAATATCCATAGCAGACCTGAAGGTCCTGGTAATTGAATTTGGGGGAACCTCCACGCTATTTTTTTATTTTTATTTTTTATCAATGACTTTTTTTATCAATGACTTTTAATGAATGACTGTTCTCTGTATTACAGGAGCCGACAATTCATTAAAGCCGCGAGTGATTTTAAATAGCTTTTTTTCCTGCAAAAATTACACTTTGTACAGGGACAGTTCTAAGCATGGGAAACATGCGCCCTTTTACAGGCATACTATAGACACCCCCCAGGTACTAAATTTAAAGGAATATTACACTTTTATTGTTTTTAAGCATTATTAAAATCACTGCTCCCGAAAAAAACGTCAGTTTTTAAAAGTTTTTTTTGCATTGATACATGTCCCCTGGGGCAGGACCCGGGTCCCCAAACACTTTTTATGACAATAAATTTTTTTAAATCAATGACTGTTCTCTGTATTATGGGGACGGGAGCCGACAATTGATTATAGGGTTCGGGGTCAAGTTCAGGTCAAATTCGGTCCCGAACCTGAACTTTTTTCCGAAGTTCGGCCGAACCTGCCAAACCCAAACATCCAGGTGTCCGCTAAACTCTACTTATCACACATTCTATCGATACTTACAGATTAGAAAATGGCATGCCTTAGAAGCTCAATTAAAGACCCAAGTACTAAAATGGAGTAAAACCCTGCTTTTTCAAAAAATATTTAAAATGGACACAACCAAGGGGCTTATTTCCAAAAAAAATGGTCAGCTGCGTAAAGGCCGGACCTCCATGATAATAATAGGGAGAAATGGGAAGCAGATACTGGAGAAATAAGGAACAAACAGTACAAGAGAATATTGGAGATGGGTTCTAAGATGTCAACATCCCCTTCACAGAAGGTGTCTCATCTGATGCTGATACACAGAGCTCATTATACCCCCAAGAAGTTATTTATGTATGGTAGGAGACCCGATGCAAAATGTCCCAGATGTCAGGAGAGTGGAGACCTCATACATATGATATGGAGATACCCAAAGTTGTTTCGTTATTGGGAGGGGGTTCTGGATACCATAAATTGGACCTACGGGATATCCTTGAGCCTGGAGGTTAAGTTATGCTTTAAGGTGCACTCCAAATCCATAATCTGACTTTGAATCAAAGCACACAGCATCGTAGGCCAAGAAAAAGGGAGGGGCAGTTGCATTATCTTCCCCACCCCTGAATCATACCCAGCCACATGCCCTCAACATTGGGAGGGTAGCTTGCAGAGATCCCCCCTGGAAATACACCTTGTTACTAGGTTAAAAAGGACATCTTAGCCAAAACCTTGGATTAATGTATGTGGGGGTGTAGGGAGTGACTTATCAGAATCTAGAAGCCCCCTTTAAAATAAGGGGCCACAGATACCAACTCCCACTATGTACATGAGTAAGATGCACTTAGTCCCCCAGGTTACTCACTTACAAAAACATTGAAATTAAGTAAACACACAAATTTTAGAAAAAGTAATTTACTGAAGGAAAAAACACCAGTACGTAAAAGGTACAACAAAAAATTACTAAAAAGTAGAGCTATCACATCATCCAGTCAAGTAGTTTCACATTAATCAAGATGAATGACATCTACCAACCCATGAAAAAAAAAAACATGCCAACCTGTCTGCACCCTCCGACTACAATGCACTAATGACAGCTTCCTGAGCTGTTATCTGGATTTTTAACAAGAGAGAGGGGATAGTGGTTGACATCATTGACGAAATAATGCCAGCAAATGAATGAGGCTGGGTGATGTCACTGGTTTCTAAAGACATAGCAGGTCCTACTTCCTAAAAGCCATTGGCAGGGGAAAAAGAAGCTGTCATACATTGTAGTGGTAGAAAAAAACACTTGTATGGAAAAAAAAAGTCCAAATGTCCATTTTACTCAACTGAAACCACGGTCACACATAGTGATCCTTTTCTCTTCTTTTGTTTTACTTTCTGGGGTCATTACTTCAGGTGTCCTCATTACTGCCAACTCGATGTGTACACCTCCTATTTGTAGAGGCAACATTTCCAGTGGCCAGGTCCTATTTCAAAGGCCCCAGAGTGAAGAGAACTCACAAAGGATGACAAGGGGACCAGTGCCAATGAAGATAAGAAGCAGGGAAAATGTATGGACCCTAGGGCAGGATGGTAACTTTACTCATATAGGAAACTGACTTTGATCCATTACACTGCAGATTGTCTTAGGAAGTGGTGTTGGAATCATGACTGAGGAAAAAGGTAATTGTTCCATAATGCACTTGCATTTGGAATTCATTTTTTCTTGGAGATGAATTTTAAGTATCGTAATTTTCCATCTGCCAAAAGCTGAAGAATCAGCATTAGTGGGGGGGGGGGGGGGGGGGGGGGGTGGAGGGGGGGGGGGGGGGGGGGATGGACCTTCAAAACATTTAAATTTCAGTGGTTCCATAAATGTTTAAAATGATGACACTCAGGCAGTCTCCTGCATTGGCATATTAAATTGACTTAAACTATGATTAATCTAATCTTTTGGCTGTATTAATATGTTGTAGTTTTGAGTAATTTTGTTACATCAGCATTATTTCAATTTCAAAGCAGCACTTAAATCCTCATCAAAGAATTATCAATCTAAGTAATCTTCTAGACTAGCTGAAATGATAGTAATTACAGATGATGATATTCATGAATCCATTAACCTTTCTTGTGTAGTTCCAATCTTGTTTGATCCCAGTAGTGATGACCCTGTTTCTGACTTAAGGATGCATCATATGAAAAGAGACAAGTTGTGCATGTAAAATGAAAGTATTTGCAACTGTTCTGTAAAATAATTGGTCTTTAACATTAAGCAGAGCAGGCGCCATGCATGTAGCAAAGGTAGCAATTTACCTTCATTATATGCGAATCAGGATAAAAAACCTCAGGATTCCTTTGGGCTAATTACAAGGTGTTAATAATAGCAATATAATGGCAGCAATTTTCGTACTTTGCCCACACATATAATCTGTTTGAGTGCCTCATAGGCTTGCCTCTGAGTTTATATAAAGCCAACTTAGTCTCCAAATATGTTTAGTAATTTAAATTTTACATTACGTCTCTGTTTAGTGTCTGTTTTCTCTGATATGTGATTGTTGGTTAAAAAAGTAATGGCCAAAGGCAAGTCAAGACAAGACATGTCAAGTCTCTTGTATCTGTTTCTCTGCTGGTAACTCACATTCCAAAAATGTCTCACAGCAGACAAGTCTCAAAGTCAAGAGCCAGTGACTCTGTGTACTAATATTCCTGTCAATAGATGTCCAAATTTTACATTTGATGTATAAATGAACTGAACAGCTCGTATGAATTTCCCAGTTATAGGACCTCACAGTGGACATTTTTTTTATAAATCTTGAATAATGTTTATTTTTTTTTGTACTTTTAATATCCTCTCAATAACTTCATGCAACAGGACATAAAATGTGTTTGAACTTCCAGAAAAATGCTAAGGTCATTAAGGTTGCAATGCGTCTAGTCTATATTATAGTAATTCTACACTAATAATAACATATCTATGTGCATTTTGATATCTTTAGCATAATATTATTAAACTATATTAGCTTCCATGGTACAATACTAGATTTTCTGTTCTTTCATTTGTGCAAAATTCAATCAAAGTTAGGTAAATTACTGTGCTAATTCTAATCAATTACAGGCATCAGACTTGACCATGTTCCTCCATCTGTCCCAGCTGATTATCCTTGTAATTATTACTTTAAAGTAAACCATACGTGAGACTCCTAAACACACATGTGCTAGATGTGTCTTGTTCTTGTACCTTCCGCTCTACGTTCCAACTAAATGTTGTCCTGCCACGGGTCATTGAATTTAATTAGTTCTGTGATATCAAAGCTAACATGCACTGTATATGGGAAGTATGGTAAAATGGAACTAGACCACATGATCCTTTGCAGTAATAAAACAAAAATCTGCATTTCTATTTCTGTTAGATTTATTTGCTTACTTCAGAAACTGAAGTGGAACTGTCTTGATATGTATTTAGATCTTCTTTTGCCATGAGAACTTAAAAGTGGTCAAGAGTTGATATAAGCATACTGAAATCTATGACAGTTATGCCCAGAGGCATGCCTTTAATGTAGCATACACTGAATGTAAATGAAAGCACTACAGAAAATAACATTTATATGTTTAATTAAAGATTTAATACTTTTTATTGAACGCAAGCTTTCAATTGGGAAACAGTTAAATCAATGGCTTTAGATGATCCCCAAAATATTTGATTTGTTTTTTTTACTTTATTACCGAGTGATTAAATGTCTATTAGCCACCTGCAGGCCATGGTTTCTTGTTGGACAATGGGTATCAAATGGGATTTGTTCTCTGATCATACTTCTCCTCCTGATAACAACTGGAGGTTTCTGCAGTTTGCCTCCCCGACCGCTGTTCAGGGGCTTAAATACAATATTACTTCTTGTGTTTGGGAACGCCTGAAGGCATTTGGAAGGTGTCTGCATGTCCAATTCTCCTGTATTGCCAACTTTTTGCTGCTTATTGAGCAATTAGTATCAAATTGCAAAGGAGAGAGGCAGGGAGAAGTTGTTATACTGAAAAAGAAAGTGATCAGACAGTTTTCGATACCTCCCTTCTAGATATCAAAGTTCTATTGTATATGCTTAAAAATGCATCAAAAAACATTGTGAGGCTGTTAGATGCTACTTGTATATCTAACTAATGTATATGGCAAGTTTAACTGGGGTGCTATATATATAGAGATTTAGGAAGTTAACATGTGACTGAAAACTTATGCTGGAGATAAAGAAAACAGAAACAAAAGCTGCTAAAACAGATTACATGATCAGAGGTGTTGCAACTATGTGCCCAACAAAATAATTGAAGCACTGATCAGAGTGCTTGACCTATTCTTGACCTGTCTACCACAGTGAAGATGCATACTCATTCAGTTCCTTAAGATGCATAACTTGTCTAAGTGGGTTTAAGGATTTGTGGCTAACTATAAACAATTTATACTACTCTTACATGAAAATAGATGCCACTTGTAGGTGACTCATACATAGTCCTGATTTTTGCTAGGAATAGACTAGCAGTGTAGATAGTAATGAATGAACAACAGACGTTTTTGCCAGTGGAGAGATATTTACAGCAAGTAAAAGAAAAAAAATCTGACTAAGTAGCTTAGAAAATCATTAAAGTGGAATCAGTTGGTATAGTAACATGGGAGCTGCCATAGTTGAGCTTGCCATGGACAAATTGAAATTTGGATAGCTCAACGGGGCCCAGACAAATGTTGATCCATCTATGGCTGTTCCTGTTCCAGAGAAGCCAATCTAATGATCAACATCTCTTGATCTGGCTTGTTGGAAAATTTTCCTTCAATAAGGAGAATCAAAGTCCCCACTGTCATAATACAATAACACAGCAGGGAGGATTCCTCCATCCATCTCGCTTGTGTGGATAGGAGAATCCATTCAGTATTTCATCTGCCCGCTGGCTGATGAAAAAAAAAACGGATCCATGTATGACCAGCCCTAATTTTTTTTGAAGTTACAGAGTTTTTGAGTGGTCATCCTTATCCTTAATTTCTTAATCATTTAGATATTTTCTTTCCCAAAACAGGAATGCACATATTAGGTGTCCTAGCACTAACATGCACAGGCTTGATCTAGGTCAGTGGCTCTGAAAGTAGTGAGGGAAGGAGAAAGATGACAGCCTTGGAAAATTGACTAAAAAAATATTATATACAAGATTATTTTTAAGATTATCCCTTTTTTCACCATATGAAAGACAATGTCGTTTTTATATTCATAAACAGCTCCTGAATTGTGGAAGCTGTGCCCCAAAAGGACAAAGTACTTCTCACAAATATTACATGTAGGCTCCATCTGCAGTTAATCTTTTCCCTATGACTGACTTACCTTGTTCTGCACTGTCTTTCTGTGTGTAGGTGGCCATCTTGGTAGAGGAGCAGGGCTTTGTCTTCTAATGTTAGAGCTGTCCCATGATGATTAGTGATTACATAACTGGTTGTGAATTAGCCAGAAGCAGCAACAGAGATGGAAGCACAGATCCACAGAATGAATGAAGCAGAAGCTGGGATATCCTTGCAATTCACAGGTCCTCAGCTACAGTCATCTCGGTAGAGGAGCAAGACTTTGTCTCCTAATGTTAGAGCTGCCCTATGATGCCTAGTGATCACATGATTGGTTGTGAATTATCAAGAAGCAGCAGCAGAGATGGAAGCACAGATCCACAGAATGAATGAAGCAGGGAGATACTTGCAATTCACAGGGCCTCAGCTAAAAAAAAAAAAATTCCAGCAAAGAGAACAGTAAGTGGCACAGTAGTGACCAAATCTAACGCCAACAAGAGGTCACAGGCAGCAGTGCCTTGGACAATGACAGGGAGTGCTCTCCTATTTTTCATGAGGCATTTAGTAAGATAACAGATCATCACTTTTGGGTTGAGGTCCACTTTAAGGCCCCTTTCACACCTAGGCGTTTATCAGGCGCTAAAGCGCTAAAAATAGTGCCTGTAATGCGCCTGAAAAAAAGCGGGTCCTTTAACTCCAGTGTGAAAGCCGGAGGGCTTTCACACTGGAGCGGTGCGCTAGCAGGACGGTAAAAAAAGTCCTGCTAGCAGCATATTTGGAGCGGTGTATTCACCGCTCCTATACCGCTCCTACCCATTGAAATCAATGGGACACCGCGGGGATATCGCGGTAATACCGCCGGCAAAGCGCCACTGCAGCAACGCTTTGCGGGGGGGTTTTAAACCTTTTTCGGCCACTAGCGGGGGTTAAAACCACCCCGCTAAAGGCCGAATACCGCGGCTAAAACGACGGTAAAGCAGTGCTAAATATAGCGCTGCTTTACCGCCGCCACCCCCACCGCCCCAGCCTAAGGCCGGTTTCACACTGGGGCGGTGGGGGCAGCGGCGGTAAAGCAGCGCTAAAGGAGTTAAAGGACGCACTTTTTTCAGGCGCATTACAGGCGATATTTTTAGTGCTGTAGGGCCTGAAAGACGCCTAGGTGTGAAAGGGGCCTAACTAAAAAGTTGAATGTACAAGCCAAAAAATGATAATCAAAACAAACAAATTTCCAATTTTTCATGGGAATTGGTGAAACATTAATTTAGTCAGCCTTATCAATTTTCGTCATTCAAGCTATTTTGTTTTTCAAGTGTGCATAAATACTTACATCTGGGAATAAATAAAAAACAAGTAACAAATAAAATTTGTTTGCAATTCTCCTGTGTGGGGGTTGGGCAGAGATCATAAGAAACAAAAATGTTGCTTTAAAAAAAGTAATAATCAGGGAAATTCACTTAAAAATGTAAACTGAAGATAAATAATTAAAGCACGTGATACAGCTGTAGAAGAAGGAAAAAGGTCCTTATTTAATTTGTAGAATAACAGAGATCAATAAACTTTGTTTATTTAATTTGTATGAGAAAGGAAGTCCATTGAGTACTCCAATTAAGATGCTCTCTAAAGAAAATCATATGGGGCACATTAACAATTTGCGTTAATAGAGAAAAATGAACTTAATACAACAATGCTT
The DNA here is from genome assembly GCA_028564925.1 of Lithobates sylvaticus. NCBI lineage: Eukaryota > Metazoa > Chordata > Amphibia > Anura > Ranidae > Lithobates > Lithobates sylvaticus. Next base: position 314,270,247 of record CM053029.1, on the reverse strand, counting down.
TGGGCATTACTAAACTTACTTGGCACTCTGTTTTTAATTTTTTTCCCTTGTGTCATTTTGCAACATAGTTATCGAGATTGGACAAAACTGTTCTTTCTTCAGCTGTATGATGAACAAGTCGCAGCATCTAGACAGAATGACTCCATGATATGAGCTGAAATGTAATTACAATAATGACTTCATTGAATGCCTTTGTTTATGTTGATTCTGAATATTTAGGTTCTGTGGTTTTTACTCAGGAAAGAATAAAAACAGCCCTAATTGAACTGAAGCCATTGGTAAACAGCCACCTTCTTGCCTACAATAATGTAAGAGGTGTGTCATTAAAAATTGATCTTTTATAGCTAACATTCAGTCAAATGTTTCTTAGCTTGAACATTCTTCTCTTGATAAATAATGCAGATAAGCTCTTTGACATGTCAAATATTTTCTGAGTATAAGTCAACTATCACAAAAAAAATATTGTAACATTAGATGATGCAGCATATGCTATCTTTACCGCTTCAGATGTCATCTGTCATTTTTATTTTTAGTTCTACTTTTACATCAAATGTAATGTAAAACAGGTAAAATGTATTTTAGTTGCTGCTTTAAACAACTACTATTTCAGCTGTATCCACATCAGCAAATATTTTGGGAGTGGGATGCTGTGAATAGTAATATTTGAAAAGAAACACATTTTTGAATTACAACAGTGTTCAAAAGGTTAATTATTAATCTGACTCTTTCCACTTTGACCCTGGGTTCACACTAGTGCGATGTGGAAACCAGTGTGATTCCAGCGCCGGTTACTGCATCGCTCCTCTCCTACAGGAAGTTCACACTGCGTTGTGCTAAAAGCTGCAGGGGTCATTAACAAAGTTAATGACACCCCCAATTTAGTTCACAGATCGCAGTGCGAACTGTGAACTCACACAGGAATAGGATCGAATAGGTCCCTGCACTATTTTCTGTGTGAATCCAATGCTAGTTCAGTCATACAACTGTATGGCTGAATTTGCATTGCTCAGAGATCGCATGTGACCGGCACCTGCGTTGCGGGTGCGAACCACATGCGATCTCTGAGATTGCGCTAGTGTGAACCCAGGCTTAAGTTATAATGTAGTTTAATGACCAGACTTGGCTCTATTGCTTTCCTCCAAACTCATTAATGTAGCCAATGAAAATGGGATTTATTATTTATCTGGAATTTTACATTTCATTTCAATAAAATGTGATTTAATAGGGGAAGAAAAGTTAAAATCTATGTAAAGATAAACTCTTTTTTCAATTTGGGTGTGGGGGGGATTTCAATATTTGAGGAGATTTGCCCCTTTATTTGGGGGGGGGGGGGGGGCATTGGCCATATGCCATCAAGACATAAAGTGAAAAGAAATTCTACATTTTAAAAAGGTCAAAGGGTGGCAAATGTGTCAGCGGAAGGGAATTTTCTGTTTACTGTATATGTATATTTGTTATGATTAAATAGCTTGATAATTAAAGTGTTTGTAAAGCCAAAACTTTCTTTAATTTAATTGTGAATGGAGTTAGGAAGTGTTAAGACCCTTGTCATATTTTTATTGCTAAACACAAAATGGCCCACACACCAATAAGTAAAGACCTCAAACCTCTTGTGATGTCTTCACATCAATAAAAGCATGTTCAATGCATAGAAGACATAAAAAACACTGACTTTTCAAGGACATTATGACTCCCTTTCTTAAGCTTCAAGAACAGGGCCATACTGTCTCCCAAATACCTGTGTTTTGTTTCTTGGTCATTTTTGTGTTTGGGATTCACAGTATCACTATTGGCCATGTACCCTTCCTGAAGGTGTTCAAAGGTATGGTGTGGGATATATTTTTATTCAGGTTTTTATTGCTATTCTTGTGCCAGCAGGGATTATTCACAGTAAAATGAGTTAAGGGGGAATTTGTTCAATGGAAACACCTGTCACATGAACAACTAGGCTAAGATAGGATTTCTTCTTATTTCATGTTTTGTCTCTGGGACAGTAAATTATAGGCCCAATAAAGAGAAAAACAACAAAAGAAACCTAATGAAGTTGTAAGCATTTCATTCTCCAGCTGAAACTGAAAAAAGGATTAAGGATTTAAGGAAGGATTTAAGCTGGCCATACATAGATTGAAATGTGGTTGGTTTAGCAGGGACCAGCAAAATGTTGATTCCCTTTAAGGTCATTTCCATTCAAGAGAAGTCAATCTACTGATTGACTTCTCTTGAACCGACTTGTTGGAATTTTTTTCCTCAATTAGCACTGCAGCCAATCTGTTGTAATGCTGTCCTCCATTCTTCTAGCTTGTGTGGATAGGGGCATATGTTCTGTGTTTTTTTTTGATCAGCCCACTGACTGACTGAAAAAACTGAAACATGTATGGCCAACCATAGCTTTACAAACACTTTAATAGATATGTTTTTTTGTTCCTGCTATGACTGAGCCCCCAGTTCATTGTCCACATTACAATGCATGTTGGATTGTGAGTAGCTAATTTCCAAGAGATACATAGGTAAAACACCTCACTGATCAGAAAGGCAAATGCCAGCAATAAATCAGGATTGCTGCTCCATGCATGACTTATGTGATTAAAGTGGCTGTAAACCCTTACAGACCACTTTGACCTACATGTAAGCCCAGATTAAGGCTTACCTGTAGGTCCAAGAAATATCTACTAAACCTACACGGTTTAGGAGATACTTGCAAAAAGACAGGCACCGCTGTCTGCGGTGCATGCGCTGTAGACAGCGGCGCGCAGACGCACTGAGCATGCCGCTGCTAAAGGGCGATATGCTGCTAGTGGTGGCTCCCGTGCGCATGCACGGGAGTGACGTCATCGCGGCTTCGGCCAGTCACAGCGCCGGAGCCGCAATACATGGAAAGAAAATGGACGCTCCGCGGAAGAGGGGACAGCGGTAACATTGCTGGCTCCTGTGTCAGGTAAGCGATCAGGGTTTACTTCCTCTTTAAAAATATATTTTTGCTTTTAACTTTGTTTAAAGATTTCTCTTTAATATGTTTTTATTTTCAATATGCAAATACAACATGGACGATCAATACATTTAACATGGCTCTGGGGGGATTGCCCCCGGAGTAATAGTATATAATGCAAACAGTCTGGATACTTTTTTAGAAACTGTGACTACACTAAGTGTAGAAGGGTGGGTTGTCTATCTGGCACACCAGGCCGTGCTGCCATAGGGTCTAACTTGGGGCTAGGCCCCCGGAATAGCAGGATTCCCCCTGCCTTTGGCACCCCTAACGGGATCTTACTGTGCTAGAGGAGGCGTTCACCCACCTCCCCCGGAGCCCCGCCATGGTCACCCTGGGTCCACCTGGTTGGAGGGCTGGACTATCTGGGTTCACCCAGTATCAAGAAGACAGCCCAGTAACATCAACAGACTGTGTGATAACATAATAGTAACCTGAGTGAGAGAAGAAGAAAGAGAAAGAAAGAAAGAAAGGGGGGGGGGAAAGAGGAAAAATTAGGAGAGGGGAGGGAGAGAGGGAGGGGAAAATGCGTGCCTATTGTGAATCTGTGGGATGGCGTGTGCCCGTAAGGACACCAGGTATGAGGGAGATTCCCACATAGTGGGCCCAAGGCTCCCAAATATTTTGGAATTTCTTTGAAGTGTCTGTCAAGATACTGGACAGCTTTTCTTGGGTCATAATCCACAATATTTTCCCTTTGACCACCTGCACGGATGGTTTTGGCTTTTTCTAGGCTTTGGCGATTGTGATTTTTGCTCCAAGGAGGATAAAGTGGATTAGTGATTGAGTAGCCTTAGGGAGTTGTGGGACGTGTGCATTGAGGATGGCTACCTCTGGGGATCTGGCAATCGGTCACCTTGTAGATCATATTGAAGATTTGTCTCCAAAATGTGCGAATCTTGGGGCATTCCCACCATATGTGGGCCATGGAGCCCAGTAACTGACAACCTCTAAAGCATAGGGGGTCTGCTGAGGGATAAATGGCCGCCATCCTGGTTGGGGTAAGGTACCATCTGTTCAATATCTTAATGCTTGCCTCCATCAGGGAGACATTCTGGATCCATTTGAAGGATCTTGTAAAGGCTGCTTGCCAGGTCTCCAGTCCCTGGTTGCATTGAAAATCAGATTCCCAAGTAGTTTTTTCGGTAGGGTGAGTGAGGGCCGAGTATATCATCGAGATGCCACCCCTCTGCTCTATGGCTTGTCCACACCACATCTCATAAGCTGTGAATTTGGGAGGAAGGGGTTTGTCCTTCCATGCTTTGTGTAAAAAGTGGGAAATTTGTCTGAAACTGAACCTTTCCGAGTCCGGAAGCTCCAAGTTGTTGATACAGTAGCTGAGGGAGATGGGACCGCTAGAGGAGAAGTAGTGTCCTATACGTTATAGCCCCTTTTCCAACCACCACTTGAATGCTGTAATGTCTAATCCAGGTGGAAAGTCAGGGTTGTGGAAGAGGTGTGTGAGAGGGCGTCCTATGGATACCAGAGCTGGAGTGTTTCTAAGGCTGTCCCATAGGGTGCAAGAGTGGGACAAGATAGGGGAGAGTATGGGGGCGGGTCTTTTGAGGGCACCAGAGGAGGTAGTCTAACGTGAAGCGGGGGGTGGCCTGTCTTTCAATTGTCACACAGTCAGGTTTTTCATATCTGGAATAAATTGTGGAAAGTTGGGCTGGTCTTGCCACTATGAAGTATTTGTGTAAGTTGGGAAGCCTAGTCCACCCCTGTGTCTATGGAGAAATAGGGTGCTTTGGGAGATGTGATACCCAGAGTTTTCCCAGGTGTATTTAAGGATTCTACTCTGGAGAGATTGCATGTGTTCTTTCCTAATTGGGATAGGGAGGGAGCAGAAGAAATAGAGGATTCTCGGGAATAAGGTCATTTTAATTGAGTTGATCCCTCCTAGCCATGTGGTCTAGTGTTTGGACCAAAGTTTAAGGTCTGCCTCCAGTTTCTTGTATAGTGGGGGATAGTTGTGGGTGTAAAGAGTTTCTATTTTAGCTGTCAAGGAGATGCCTAAGTAGCATATGGAAGTGTCATTCCAGTCAAATTTGAACGACTGTTTCAGCAAAGAGACTGTCTGGGGAGGCAGGGATACGTTAAGGGCTTGTGATTTAGTGAAGTTGACTCGCAGTCCTGAGATTTTGCTAAAGTCATCTAGGACTTGGCAAAAATTGCGTAGTGAAGTGAGGAGGGAGGTTAGAAATAGGAGGATGTTGTCTACAAATAGTCTGCATTTATGGGTCTGATCCCCACAGGTCACTCCTTTAATGTCGGGGCTTTGTTGGACAGCAATCACCAGGGTCTCTATTGCTATTGCAAATATGAGTGGGGACAGTGGACACCCTTGTCTGGTGCCTCTTGTGATGTCTATTGGTTTGGAGTAGTGCCACTGCAGTCGGATGAGAGCCTTCGGTCATGAGTAGAGTGCTTCTAAAAGTCCCATAAAGTGGTTCCCGAAGCCCCATCGTTCTAAGAGAAAATGTAGGGCCAGGACACTGTGTCAAAGGCCTTCTGAAGGTCTAATGATAGGAGAAATTCCTGTTGTTTTGTCCCCCTCTCCCAGTTAGTCTGTAGGATCGAGATTACGTCTATTGCCCGTCGGATTTGGTCTGGGCCCTGTCTACCGGGTATGAATCCCACTTGATCTTTATGTATATATTGACTGATGAAGGATGCCAATCTGTTCGCCAGAATTTTGGTGAGTATTTTTAAATCATTATTTATGAGAGAAATTGGGCGATAATTGCTGACGTCTTCATGATTTTTGTCTGGTTTGGGTTTAACTGTGATATGTGCCGTACAGAGTTGGGTATCTAGGGGGTCTCCTTTGGTTTTAGAGTTGAAGAATTTTGTCCAGTGTGGCGTTAGGGTGTCCGCAAAGATCTTGTAGTAGGGGATGGATAGACCATCTGGTCCTGGGGCTGACTCCTTTTTGAGGTCTTTGATGACCCCATGACCTCCTCCTCTGTGATGAAAGATTCCATCCTGTCTTAGTGGGCAGCTATTAGGGAAGGGATGGGTAGGCCATCTAGGCCCTGCGGGATCAAGTCTGCGTTGGTCTGACTGGGAGAGCTTTATAATTTCAAGTAGAATCCCTGGAAAGCTTCTAGTATCCTGACTGGGTTGGTCGTGGTCTATCCTGATCTTGGACATAGTGTGGACCCTGATGTGAGGGAAGAGAATGACAGCTAATAGAGGGCCCATTTTATCTTCTTGGGTGTAGAATTTGTGTCCGTTCCAGCAGATGTGTTTTTCAGCCTTTGCCGTAAGTGCAAGATTGAGATCTAGTCTGTCTTTATCAATTTGGATTATGGGGATCTTGGTCGGATCCTTTTTGTGTATGACCCCTTAGGGCAACATATTCCTTGTCTAGATGAGCTATATCAGCCCACCTTTCCCGCTTAACTGGGGTGGAGATCTGAATGAGTAGGGATGAGCCGAACACCCCCCCGGTTCGGTTCGCACCAGAACCTGCGAACAGACCCAAACTTTGCGTAAACTTTAGAACCCTATTAAAGTCTATGGGACTCGAACGTTCAAAATTAAAAGTGCTAATTTTAAAGGCTAATATTCAAGTTATTGTCATAAAAAGTGTTTGGGGACCTGGGTCCTGCCCCAGGGGACATGTATCAATGCAAAAAAACTTTTAAAAACTGCATTTTTTTCAGGAGCAGTGATTTTAAGACAGGAGACAGGATGCGCTGCGCTGGACCATCGGGAGAGATCGCCCATCGCTGGACCCCGGAGAAGAGATCAGCCATTGCTGGATAGCAAGCATGGATTACCACCGATATGCTCGGATAAAGGGTCTGGTATGGATTTTTGGGGGGAACTCCACGCCATTTTTTTTTTATTTGGCGTGAAGTTCCCCTTAAAATCCATACCCGACCTGAAGGGTCTGGTATGGATATTTGGGGGGACCCCACGTAATTTTTTTCTAAAATTTGGCGTGGAGTTCCCTTTAAAATCCATACCAGACCTGAATGGCCTGGTAATTGAATTTGGGGGGAACCCTACTCTTTTTTTTTATCAATGACTTTCAATGACTGTTCTCTGTATTACGGGAGCCGCGAGTGATTTTAAATAGCTTTTTTTCCTGCAAAAATGACACTTTGTGCCGGGACAGTTCTAAGCACGGGAAACATGCACCCCTTTACAGGCATACTATACACATCCCCCAGGTACGAAATTTAAAGGAATATTACACTTTTATTGTTTCACTTTAAGCATTATTAAAATCACTGCTCCTGAAAAAACATCAGTTTTTAAAAGTTTTTTTTTGCATTGATACATGTCCCCTGGGGCAGGACCCAGGTCCCCAAACACTTTTTATGACAATAACTTGCATATTAGCCTTTAAAATGAGCACTTTTGATTTTGAACGTTCGAGCCCCATAGACTTTAATAGGGTTCTAAAGTTCACACGAACTTTAGGTCTGTTCGCAGGTTCTGGTGCGAAACCGAACAGGGGGGTGTTCGGCTCATCCCTACTCTACACCAAATAAAGAAAAGTTTTAGCTTTATATATAGCATACTTATAAAGAAACGTTGATTTTCTTTTTTTAAAGCAATAGTGTCTTTTAATATTTGCAAATCTATATACACCCACTATTTACTATCTGGCAATGCCTAGGTCTGCTTAATACGTCATTTAGTGCCTGGGCATTGCACTGTGGGTTCAAAGAGCATAATCTCCACTTTAGGAAGTGAAGACACTTGAGAGGAGCTTAAGTAGTGTGGGATGGGCACATTGCTTTCAGCTACCAGCTATAACTATTAATTTATTATCTCAGCTTCCCATGAGTTTAGTTAATAGTACCTCTGAAGAAAAATTACCTTTTTTTTCTGTTATTCTGGAGATGAGCATTGAATGAGATTCAAGTTACTATAATATCTAAATTGGCAGCCTGACAGACAAAAGCACAAAGAGCAATTGCCTTTGGTTCACCTTTGTGTACAGAGACCATTTTACAAGGATGTTAGGAGTGAGTTTATAAAATTGACACCAGTGTGTGAATATGACTCATTTACTTGTGCCTTCAATAAAACATATTGCAGTAACTTATAGTAACTGTAGGGACCCTGCACGAAGCTGTAGTGCCTCAAGTTTAATTTTAGTGTTTACAGATAGGCTGTAGCCAGCCTGAGTTTTGTTTGTTATTTGAGTCGATCCCACATCTCTCCTAAGCAGCACCAAGACCTTATTTGGCTCTACCTACTACGTTTGAGTGTTCTCCAGTAGGTAGAGTGAGAACATACAATGTATTGGATTATGAATGTGTATTCTGCCCTGGCTAAATACTTTGGTGGTTATGCTAGTGATGTTGGCTGGGGAAGAGGATAAATATTTCTAAAGCCCTTCTAGATGGATCTTTGCCCTCCAGGCTTTCTGCATTTAGCAGGGTCTGGTCCTTCCCTTCCAGTCCTGTTGCCTAGGGAGGGTGCATCTAAAGAAAAGCCCAGTCTTAGAATGTGAAGTTCCATGCCTGAAAGAGGAAGCTATAGCCAAAAGTAGAGTGTTTTTTCCATATCTGCCTGTCTAGACCTAGAGTGCCTCAAGCTGACCTGTGAGAGAGGCCTGAAGAGCCCTAACCTGGCCTATGACAAAAACTGAATATACTTTAAGGTAGTGGCCCATCTGAACCTTCAGAGTTCACATTAGCATGTAACAGAGTCAATAACCCTTGTCTTCCTGTCCTGGAATTCCTTTAAAATGTCCTGAATAACAGGGGTAGTAAAGATTGGCCAATCACAAGACCATTGTGATGTCACAGTGGTCACATGACCGGGAGCTGGTCCCGCCATCTACCAATGGTTAATAAAACAAAGAGCTGTCTTTCCCAAATCAGTTTTGGTGCTGGGAGTGCACAATGAGCTTGCTCTCATCACAAAAACATTGGCCACTCATCGACACATATGTGCAGTATGGGGGGCTTTAAATCCTACCCATTTCCCACCTTATATATGTGTTATGCATGCAGCAAAAGATTAAGTGATCTACATTAGTCTACGGCAGAGGCATAAAGACACCCTCTCTCTGAAATTTCAGTGAGCAAATCAATTACAAATTACTAAAACCACTGAAACTTAATTATCACCATTGATGTATTGCTTTGTTAAAAGCTGCAGCTATAGTGTGGGTCACCACAAGGAAGGTTGTGTGCTACTGTGTGTTAAACCCCATGTTTAAATGCTCATGAAGGTATCACATGATATACACTACGTGCATTGCTTTTCATTTTAAATGACATCCCTATGAATAAGAAAAAAAAAAAAAAAAACATAGCAGATGCAAATGCTTTGTGCACTGTGATGCACAGTATTACTAAAAAATACTGCAGATACTTTTTTTATGCATTGAGAAATGTGAATGAGCCCTTACAGATATATTTATTTTTTAAACTGTACACAACCCCTACACATATATGACCCGTGTAAATTAAGAACAAATAAAATGGGTTCACTTCAACCATCCAATCAGTTGAAGAGGTAGTTCAATTTAAGTCAATTTACATTTTTATAAATCAGGCATATGTTAACTTCACCCTGTTTGACTAATTTAACATTTTAGTAAATTCCAGGGGCACAGTGAATACAGCCTCTATCTTAAAATGAACAAGATTCAACTCTTAAGGAACATGCATAGTTAATTAAAGTTAGGTAGCAGTCAAGGTCAACCTGGAAATACATAATCAGACTAGATATGATAAAAGACCCTAAAACGTTTCTTCATAAAAACTTCAAAGAGGAGCTTTAGCCACAATAAAAATCACCAGAAAACATCTAAAATGCATTCCTGCTTGCTTTTCTGTTTATTTTCTGCAATATTACTGCACAAAAGTGTGACTTCCGACATAGTGAGACAAACTGTCTAATGAAAGGTAGTGGATGGAGGAGATTAAATAAACTTATTTAAAAGTAATATTTTTAACCATTTTTAACACTTAAATGTACTCTTTTTTGGATTTAGATTCAGAATTAGAATACTTTAATAATCCAAAAGGAAAATTATTGTAGATGTCAGTTATTGCACCATGCATAGTGCCACTGCTCAGTAGGCTAGCTTTTGGTTTCTGGACAAGTGCAGGTGCACATCACCTCACCTCAGCCATTAGGTGGGCAGTCCTGATACAGGGAACAGCCTTAGTAAAAAAAAAAAAAAAAGAACTGGATGTGCCAGTATGTTGGGATTCAGCATTTTTGCATTTTAAGCAACATCCTGGGTAATAGCATTGCGAATCCAAAGCATAACAGTAAGGCAGTGTTTTCATCCTATGGATGAAGGTCACAGAGAGGGTCAATACTGGCAAGATCCTCATGTTCACATTGAAAAAAAGCATGTTTGCAATGCAAATTAATAAGCCACACAAGGTCCAAAGGGTGTAAACTACCACATGTTCTGTAGTCCACAGAGAGGACCTATTGGAACAATGTTAGTTAAGATTAGGACCATAGAAGCAGAAAGCACAGGAAGTCACTAGATGTCTGAAAAATATTTAACAACCTAAAATTGAACAAATAAGAGAAGGTTGTTGTTAGGGTTTACATACATTTAATAGATGCTGTGTTATAAATAAAATAAACAAATAAACAAAATATATGAAGCTTTTCTTTTAACTGGTACAGCTATAAAGCAGACATGGATAAAAGTATTTCACCTTACATATTTATCACTGAATTCTATGTTTTGCCTGCAGTCCTCATTTTAATCAATTTAATTTTACCACTAGTCAAAAAGTTACATGTAATAGCAACTGAAAGTCGTTTCTCACTTAGTATTAGAGTTGATGTGCAAGGTGTACATCAAAGGTCTTCTACGGGAAGCAAATTATTTATGATAATTAGGTTATATGTGTTAAAAGCTTTGCCAAGAAGAATAAACAAATTTGTTAGATTGTTTAAAGGAAAGCTATAAAGACACGTTTGCTTTCCTGGCTTAGAAGACATTTGATTGAACTTGAATCCAAGAGTACCAAGAACTATCTTGTCAAGGCAAAAGAGAAAAATGGTTTCACTTTTGAAAAAAAAAATATTTTTTTCTTAAGACAGAGTAGGCAACTGTATATTAAGTTATTATTAATATGGCCAATCCTTTTTTTGACAATGTAGGACTGATTTACAAGAGTGTTAAGTGAGGTAAAAGGCAGTAAAGCAAACCTATGTTCAGTATGATCATCCAACAAAACTGGTCCTGTTTACCTACTGTTATTCTGTCCTCTACTATATCCAAAACTAAAAGTACAGCTTAAATGATATCTAAATAAAATGATGATGATTATTATTATTATTTTATAAAGTTAAACATTTGTCAAGTTTGTGTTGTCATCACTTCCTGTCCTGTTGACAAACCAGTAATTTAAAAAAAGTATCTCCACGGTAACTTAAATCCCATCTTAGACTGTTTGTCAGCAGAACAAGGGTCCCTAATGGAAGATTCCCCCTCTGGTGACAACTTTTTGGATTGTACTTCATTTTCAAAAGTCACCAGAGCAAATTGAAAGGATGAATCACCAAAGCAGATATGGGAATATCAACCTGGCACAGGTTCTAACCCCTCAACATTCTATGCAGAATAACAAAGAGAAAGATACACTTTAAAGGTAACCTGTCACTGGTCCAGAACATATGTATACAGTATATCAGGATGTTTTACTTCTCTTCTTGGTATTGAAACCATTTCATCAGCATAACAGCCAGGCAACTAGCATTTCCAGCAGTATAGGTTTTCTTTTAGGCACCTGAACCTTTTATAGATTAATTCTACTTTCCTATAGATTTTCTCACTTCTTGACTTAGGGCATTAGTGCCCTTTAAATGAGGCTGTCTTGTTGGTCAGCAAGCAGTGTGTTGGAATGATGAGAGTGCCACGACGATTAGGTAAGTCCACTAAAGGTTTTTTAAATAAAATGCAAAAAAAAAATAAAAATGTGTTTTTGTGGCTCACAACTCTCCCTTCATCAGGGATGCAAAAATAAAAAATAGAAAGGAAATATACATAAAAATCATTCAAATAGTCTAAGTATCTGGAAAGGTGATCACTAAGGATCTAAATCAAAAACATATGGAAAAAATATTATTTTATTTGTTAAATAAACTCTGCAAAGAGGATTAGGGGCACAAGATACCCCAAATCAAAGAATAAAATAGCTCAGGTCTCTAGTAGTCATTACTATAGTTGTTGGCCCTTTTAGAGCAGCCAAGCAGATTGCAACAACTTTTTGAAAACATTCTCTGTTTGTAAAGTTCGATGGATCTTTCTCTTACTCTAAGTTAAAGCCTAAGCCCATATTTCCTTTCACTTTAAATGGTTAATTTGGTCCAAGCTGATTCAAACAATCTATTTTCATAACTAAGTTTTTCTACCGCTGTCAGCATTGCATTAAACTGTAGTAGCATCATTTAAATACAGTATGCAGCATTATGTTCCAGAAGCATCACTGGCAGGGCCTGATTTCCCACAAGGCCACCGAGGCCAGGCCTCGGGGCGGCAGTGGTGCAGGGGCGACGCATATAGCAGCAGTTCAGCATCCCGAATAACTTTTAAACATATATTCCTGCCTGTGCGCTCCGCCTCCGTGCCGAGCTCAGTGATGGGCAGCAGGCGTACCTATTCAGCCTGTGATTGGCTGAATAGGTCACGTGCGGGCGGCGGACACGATTGGTCACATGTGGAAGCGGGGCTTGACTGTGGGTGATCGCGGTTGCCCGGAGTCCTGCCTCCTTGCCTGTCGTGTGCTCTGCTGTGTCTCCTGGAGTCCTCACTAAGGTATTGTTCTCCTCTGCACTCTCAGCCCCCTCTGTCAGCCAGTCCCTACTCTGTAAGCCACTCCCCCTCTGTCAGCTCCCCTCCCTATGTCAGTTACCCCCCCTCTGTCAGTTACCCCCCTCTGTCAGTTACCCCCCCTCTGTCAGTTACCCCCTGTCAGTTACCCCCCTCTGTCATTTACCCCCTGTCAGTTACCCCCCCCCCCCCCCCCTCTGTCAGTTACCCCCTCTGTCAGTTACCCCCCTTCTGTCAGTTACCCCCCCCCCCTCTGTCAGTTACCCCCCTCTGTCAGTTACCATCCCTCTGTCAGGCCACCCCCTCTCTTACCAACTTTCTCTCTCACCCTCCTCCCTCTCGGCCCCCTTCTCTCTCCTCTCCCCTGTCAGCTACTCCCCACTCTGTCAGCTACTCCCCCCCCTGTCAGCTACCCCCCTCTGTCAGCTACCCCCCCTGTCAGGCCACCCCCTCTCTTACCATCTTTCTCTCTCACCCCTCGTCCCTCTCAGCCCCCTTCTCTCTCCCCTGTCAGCTACTCCCCCCTCTGTGTCAGCTACTCCCCCCTCTGTCAGCTACCCCCCCTCTGTTAGCTACTCCCCCCTCTGTCAGCTACTCCACCCTCTGTCAGCTACACCCCCTCCCTCTGTCAGCTACACCCCCCTCCCTCTGTCAGCTACACCCCCTCCCTTTGTCAGCTACTCCCCCCCACTCTGTCAGCTACTCCCCCCACTCTGTCAGACCACCCCCTCTCTTACCACCTTTCTCTCTCACCCCTCCTCCCTCTCAGCCCCCTTCTCTCTCCCACCCCTCCTCACTCTCAGCCCCCTTCTCTCTCCCACCCCTCCTCCCTCTCAGCCCCCTTCTCTCTCTCAGCCCCCTTCTCTCTCTCATCCCTGCTCCCTCTCAGCCCCCTTCTCTCTCCCACCCCTCCTCCCTATCAGCCCCCTTCTCTCTCCCACCCCTCCTCCCTATCAGCCCCCTTCTCTCTGATTATGTTATGTTTCTTTGTATGCAACAGGGTTTGCTTATATATCTGTTTTGTGTGCTTGGAGTGTCACCTTTTATATGTATCCTTATCTTGTATCCTTTACCAATCTTCAGGAAGGATCTCCTTGAACTGGAGAGTGTCCAGAGAAGAGTAACAAAACTAATAAAGAGTAGGGATGAGCCGAACACCCCCGGGTTCGGTTCGCACCAGAACCTTCGAACGGACCGAAAGTTCACGCAAATTTTCGAACCCTATTCGTTATAATGGACGCGAACGTTCGAAATCAAAATTGCTAATTACAACGGCCAATATGCATGTTAATGTCATAAAACAGGTTTGGGGACCCGGGTCCTGCCCCAGGGGACATATATCAATGCAAAAAGAACTTTTTAAAACTAACGTTTTTTCGGGAGCAGTCATTTTAATGATGCATAAAGTGAAAAAAAAAAGTGAAATTTTCCTTTAAATATGGTACCTGGGGGGTGTCTAAAGTATGCCTGTGAAGTGGCATGTGTTTCCCGTGTTTAGAACTGTCCTTGCACAAAATGACATTTGTAAAGGAAAAAAAGAAGCCATTTAAAACCACTTGCGGCTTTAATGTCATGTCTTGTCCTGGCCGCCATATGGCTGAAAATCCTTGAGAAAAATGGCATGGCTACCCCATCACCCCAGCCCCTTTGGGTCTTGTATGGATATTAAGGGGGACCCCGCACCCAAAATAAAACCCTATACCTACAACCCTATATACTCTGAACAGCACTATATAGGTGGTGCAAACAAGACACGGACTGTAGGTTTGTTCTTAAGTAGAATCTGAACAGGTACATTATGAAGTGTAGTTCCATCCCAAAAAAATCAATTTTTAAGCTTTTTGGAGAACATAGGGAGGGGTTATCACCCCTGTAACATTTGCTGTCTTTGCACATCTGTTCAGAACATGTCACCTCACTTTCCGTCCCAATGACAAATGTTTTTGGAAAAGTGGGGTTTTAATTGAAACAAGGATTGGTGATAAAGCATCAGTAGAGAGAAGATACCTTTTTCCCAAATTAAATCTAACAGGATAGAATTTCCCTTCCTAGGGGTAGATTTCCTCTCACTTCCTGTTTTCTCTTTCCGTTTGCAAGTAGGAGTCGTTTGTAAGTTGGATGTTTGAAAGTAGGGGCCTGTCGTATATACTCTGCAGAAATTTGCCCTATTAGATGTTGGTGTAGCCACAAGACTGGTGGGCACAGGAATGGGCCCTGCTGTGAGTTAATAGATCAAGATTTGTATTTGCATGCACCTGTTGAACCGGGCAGAAAAATTGGGCCTTTGGTGGTGGTGGTGGTGGTGGTGGTGGACGGTGTTGCCACAAGACTGTAAGCCCTCACAGTTACTCTTGGTGGGTGCAGGAATGGGCCCTGCTGTGAGTTATTAGATCAAGATTTGTAATTGCATGCACCTGTTGAACAGGGCAGAAAAATTGGGCCTTTGGTGGTGGTGGTGGTGGTGGTGGTGGTGGACGGTGTTGCCACAAGACTGTAAGCCCTCACAGTTACTCTTGGTGGGTGCAGGAATGGGCCCTGCTGTGAACTATTAGATCAAGATTTGTAATTACATGCCCCTGTTAAACAGGGGCTGAAAAATTGTGCCTTAGGCATTGGTGCTGGTGCCACAACACTGCAACCCCTCACAGATACTGTACTCTGAGCACAGCAATGAGACCTGTTGCAAAGCATTGCCTAAAAATTGTAATTACACGCCCCAACGGGGGCTGAAAAATTGTGCCTTAGGCACTGGTGCTGGTGCCACAACACTGCAACCCCTCACAGATACTGTACTTGGAGCACAGCAGTCACACCTGTTGCGAAGCATCTTTTTAAAAAATTGTAATTACACGCCCCTGTTATACAGGGGCTGAAAAATTGTGCCTTAGGCACTGGTGCTGGTGCCACAGCACTGCAACCCCTCACAGATACTGTACTCTGAGCACAGCAATGAGACCTGTTGCAAAGCATTGCCTAAAAATTGTAATTACACGCCCCAACAGGGGCTGAAAAATTGGGCCTTAGGCACTGGTGCTGGTGCCACAACACTGCAACCCCTCACAGATACTGTACTTGGAGCACAACAGTCACACCTGTTGCGAAGCATCTTTTTAAAAAATTGTAATCACACGCCCCTGTTATACAGGGGCTGAAAAATTGTGCCTTAGGCACTGGTGCTGGTGCCACAACACTGCAACCCCTCACAGATACTGTACTCTGAGCACAGCAATGAGACCTGTTGCAAAGCATTGCCTAAAAATTGTAATTACACGCCCCAACAGGGGCTGAAAAATTGTGCCTTAGGCACTGGTGCTGGTGCCACAACACTGCAACCCCTCACAGATACTGTACTTGGAGCACAGCAGTCACACCTGTTGCAAAGCATTTTTAAAAAAAATTGTAAGTACACGCCCCTGTTATACAGGGGCTGAAAAATTGTGCCTTAGGCACTGGTGTGGTGGCATGGATCATTGAGGAGGAGGAAGAGGATAGTCAGTGAACATAACAGGACAGTCACTCAGCATCAGCATAGGCAGTCTTGAAGGGATGTGACATTATAAATTATTCCGTTATATCCGCTTCAGGTGCCTGGTAGCTGGTGGTGATCCAAGACTGATTCATTTTTATGAAGGTCAGTCGATCAACCGAGTTGGTGGACATGCGCACCCTATGATCGGTGACAAATCCTCCAGCAGCACTGAATGTGCGTTCGGAAAGAACGCTGGATGCAGGACAGGCCAGTAGCTCAATTGCATACTGTGCAAGCTCTGGCCAGTGATCCATCCTCAGGACCCAGTAAGCCAGAGGATTTTCGGTGGGAAAGGTGTCCAAGTCTGACCTTGCCCCTAGGTATTCCTGCACCATGTATATCAGACGCTGGCGATGGTTGCTGGAACCGATCATACCTTGGGGCTGCGGACTAAAAAATTGTCTGAACGCATCGGTCAGACGTCCACCTTCCCCACCGCTCCTTCTGCTACTGACCGAAGCCTCAGCAACTCGTCGTCCAGGACCAGGAGTTTGTAACCTCCCAGTTTCTGGGAACGCGTTGCACAGACCTTTCTGCAAGGCCTCCCTGAGATGTCTCATCCTCTGCTCCCTCTGCGACGGCAAGATAAGGTCCGCAACCTTACCCTTGTACCGTGGATCAAGGAGAGTGGCCAGCCAGTAATGGTCCCTCTCCTTGATCCGAAGAACACGAGGATCCTTCCGCAGGCTTTGCAGGATCAGGGAGGCCATGCAGCGTAGGTTAGCTGAGGCATTCGGTCCGGAGTCTTCTGGGTCACTGAGGATGACATGATCGACAGCCACCTCCTCCCAGCCACGTACAAGTCCACTGGTTTGTTGGGACTGTACATCATCCCTAAAAGACTGCTGCTGCTGATGCTGAGTGCCAGGCTCCACCTCCATGCTCACACAATCCTCCTCCTCCTCCTCCTCCTCTTCCTGTGTGATGGGTGGGACAGAAGGAACACTGTCTGGATAAAGGGGGCCTTGAGAGGCAAGGAAGTCCTCCTCTTCCTGCCTCTGTTCTGCCTCAAGTGCCCTGTCCATTATCCCACGCAGCGTATGCTCCAACAGGTGGACAAGAGGTACAGTGTCACTGATGCATGCACTGTCACTGCTCACCATCCTCGTGGCCTCCTCAAATGGTGAGAGGACAGTGCATGCATCCCTGATCATGCTCCACTGGCGTGGGGAAAAAAAGCCAAGCTCCCCTGACCCTGTCCTGGTGCCGTAGTCGCAAAGGTACTCATTGATGGCCCTCTGCTGCGTGTGCAGTCGCTGCAGCATGGCCAACGTTGAGTTCCACCTGGTGGGCATGTCACATATTAGGCGGTTCTTGGGCAGGTTCAGCTCCTTTTGCAGCTCAGTCAGCCGAGCACTGGCATTATAAGATCGGCAGAAATGCACACAGACTTTCCTGGCCTGCCTCAGGACATCCTGTAAGCCTGGGAACCTGCCCAAGAACCGCTGCACCACCAGGTTGAGGACGTGAGCCATACAGGGCACATGGGCGAGCTGCCCCTGTCGCAGGGCGGAGAGGAGGTTGGTGCCATTGTCAGAAACGACCATTCCTGGCTTAAGCTGGCGTGGCGTCAACCACCTCTCAGCCTGCCCCTGCAGAGCTGCCAGAACCTCTGGCCCAGTGTGGCTCCTGTCCCCCAAACACACCAGCGCAAGCACGGCATGGCATCTTTTTACCTGCGTACTCGCGTAGCCCCTTGTATTCCTACGGAGCACCGCTGGTTCCGAGGACAGAGCACTGGAGGAAGAAGAAGAGGAGGGGGTGGAGGAGAGAGGTGTGTCACAACCAGTAGTAGCATTTTGGAGGCGTGGTGGCGGAACAACCTCCAACACTACTGCACCTTGTCCTGCATCCCTCCCAGCTGCCAATAGAGTCACCCAATGGGCCGTGAAAGAAAGATAACGTCCCTGTCCATGCCTGCTGGACCATGAGTCAGCGGTAATATGCACCTTACCGCTGACCGCCCTGTCCAGCGAGGCATGGACATTGCCTTCCACATGCCGGTAGAGAGACGGAATCGCCTTCCGTGAGAAAAAGTGGCGTTTGGGAACCTGCCACTGAGGAACCGCACATTGAACAAACTCACGGAAGGGGGCCGAGTCTACCAACTGAAAAGGCAGCAGTTGAAGTGATAGCAATTTAGCCAATCTAGCATTCAACCGCTGGGCATGTGGATGGCTGGGAGTATACTTCTTTCGACGGTCCAGCAGCTGGGGCAGGGAAATTTGCCTGCTACAATCGGACGTCGGTGTACTGCAAGTACTTGGTTGTGACACACCTAATTCTACACCTTCAGTCCTCTCAGAGCAGCTTTCAGAGAGGACTGAAGATATAGTGGGGATGGAGATCCCAGCTGATGAGGAGCAAGGAGAGGTCCGCTTTGTTCTTTGGTGTGGGTCTTTTATGTGTGCTTGCCAACGAGCTGCATGGCAGGTCGACATATGTCTGCTCATGCTTGTGGTGCCCAAGCGGCTGATGTTTTGGCCACGCGAGATACGCTTGAGACAAATATTGCAAATAGCAGTGGTGCGATCTGATGCACTCGTCTCAAAAAAGGCCCACACCAAAGAACTTTTGTGATAACGTGCAGAGGCAGCGCCCTGCACAGGCGGAGCTCTGCGGTGTGGTACAGTTGCTGTGCTGGCCTCTAGCTGGCCTCCAGGGGGAATCCTGCCTCGTTGGACATGTGACGCCACATCCTCCTCCTCCTCTCTCCCTTCAGGCACCCACGTGGAGTCAGTGACCTCATCATCCCCTCCCTCTTCACCACTAGAGCAAACCTGGCAGTAAGCTGCAGCTGGTGGAACAGTACTGCCAGATTGCTGTCCTTCAGCATCCCCTCTCTCTGTGCGCACACTACTGACTTCCTCAAGCTGGGTATCATCATCCGAGCCTTCGAATCGTTGGGCATCCTCCTGGAGCATGTACCCAACACTGTGCTCAAAGAGTTCGGGGGACTCCTCAGGAGGACATGGTGGGTCTAGGGAAGGGGTGGCTGATGATGCCATTGAGTACGCGTTGGCAGCTGCTCTGCCAGTACCCTGAGCCTGGGTGAGAGAGGATGAGGAGGATGAGGAGGGCTTGGTCATCCATTCTACCAATTCTCTCCACATGTCCAGCTGCCGAAAACAAAGACAAGCGTGTCCCATGGCCACGTGCTGATGACGATGCACGACCACGTCCACGGCTAGCACTGTTGTCTCTAGAAACAGAGCCTGCCTGCCCTGTGTTCTTGCCTCGGCACGCTCTGCCTCTCCTTGGCGGTCTTCCAGCCATTGTAGTCGGTAGTGTATATAGTATAAAAAATGGGTGCTGCTGAGAAGAAAATATAGGAGCTCTGTGTGCTGCCACTAACACACTAGAAGTCCTATGGGTGCTTCTGGGAAGAAAATATAGGAGCTCTGTGTGATGCCACTAACACACTAGAAGTCCTATGGGTGCTGCTGAGAAGAAAATATAGGAGCTCTGCGTGATGCCACTAACACACTAGAAGTCCTATGGGTGCTTCTAGGAAGAAAATATAGGAGCTCTGTGTGATGCCACTAACACACTAGAAGTCCTATGGGTGCTTCTGGGAAGAAAATATAGGAGCTCTGTGTGATGCCACTAACACACTAGAAGTCCTATGGGTGCTTCTGGGAAGAAAATATAGGAGCTCTGTGTGATGCCACTAACACACTAGAAGTCCTATGGGTGCTTCTGGGAAGAAAATATAGGAGCTCTGTGTGATGCCACTAACACACTAGAAGTCCTATGGGTGCTGCTGAGAAGAAAATATAGGAGCTCTGTGTGATGCCACTAACACACTAGAAGCCCTATGGGTGCTTCTGGGAAGAAAATATAGGAGCTCTGTGTGATGCCACTAACACACTAGAAGTCCTATGGGTGCTGCTGAGAGGAAAATATGGGAGCTCTGTGTGATGCCACTAACACACTAGAAGTCCTATGGGTGCTTCTGGGAAGAAAATATAGGAGCTCTGTGTGATGCCACTAACACACTAGAAGTCCTATGGGTGCTTATGGGAAGAAAATATAGGAGCTCTGTGTGATGCCACTAACACACTAGAAGTCCTATGGGTGCTGCTGAGAAGAAAATATAGGAGCTCTGTGTGATGCCACTAACACACTAGAAGTCCTATGGGTGCTTCTGGGAAGAAAATATAGGAGCTCTGTGTGATGCCACTAACACACTAGAAGTCCTATGGGTGCTGCTGAGAAGAAAATATAGGAGCTCTGTGTGATGCCACTAACACACTAGAAGTCCTATGGGTGCTTCTGGGAAGAAAATATAGGAGCTCTGTGTGATGCCACTAACACACTAGAAGTCCTATGGGGGCTGCTGAGAAGAAAATATAGGAGCTCTGTGTGATGCCACTAACACACTAGAAGTCCTATGGGTGCTTCTGGGAAGAAAATATAGGAGCTCTGTGTGATGCCACTAACACACTAGAAGTCCTATGGGTGCTTCTGGGAAGAAAATATGGGAGCTCTGTGTGATGCCACTAACACACTAGAAGTCCTATGGGTGCTTCTGGGAAGAAAATATGGGAGCTCTGTGTGATGCCACTAACACACTAGAAGTCCTATGGGTGCTGCTGAGAAGAAAATATAGGAGCTCTGTTTGCTGCCACTAACACACTAGAAGTCCTATGGGTGCCTTTGGGGTGCAATGCTGTGCTAACAGCACTGCGGTTGGTACTACTGCAATACTGTACTAACAGTAAGCACGCACCAGACTAATCCCCAGCAGCAGCTAAAAACACAATCAGCAGCAATGAACGATCAATGACTTAGGTAGCAATGGTTTAGCAAAGAACTAGCCAATGGTTTAGCAAAGAAGAGCAAATCTTTCTGGAGCAATGTATCAAGCAAAGACAGAATCAGCAGACTGATCTCTCCTAAAGCCGGAACTCATGTGACCGGCGCCGACGGCGTGGCGGCCTTTTAAATGGTGGGGCGTGTACTAAAGCCCCTGAGCTTTAATTGGCTACAGGCGTCCTGCCTGTAGCCAATTATTGCTCTCCGAGTTTCCGGCGCTGTGATTGGCCAAGCATGCGGGGTCACAGTGCATGCTTGGCCAATCATCAGCCAGCAATGCACTGCGCTGGCCGCGCCGGCCGCAATGCATTGCGGGGCCGCTCGCATCACACGAATGTGATGCGAACGGCCCAAATAGTTCTGGGCTCGCCGAGCGAGCGAACGCCCGGTGCTCGATGCGAACGTGGGTTCGCATCGAGCACCGGGCCCATCCCTAATAAAGAGGCTGGAGGAACTCAGTAATGAGGAATGACCAAAAAAATTCAACTTATTCTCTCTGGAAAAGATACACAAAAGAGGGAATATGATTGCAATATAAAAAATATAAAATAGGGACCGTATTACTGGGAGAAACCGATTTAAACTAGGGTCAGCCACACAATGAAATTGGATGAGAAGTGGTTCAATCTTAAAACTGTGTAAGGGTTTCTTTATTGTTAGAGCTGTAAAGATGTGGATGAATGATAAGGATATAAATATATTCAAAAACTTTTAGATGTGTTTCTCAGTGAACAGTAATATGGAAGTTGGTTGCAACATAAACACACACACATGCACATATTTACAGTCTGAATAGGATAGACCAGTGTCTGTAGTCAACCTTACCAACTATGTAACTATGTGCCAGTTTGAGGCCTGCATAGGCACACCATCCTTCCCACTTAGCTTTCTAATTACAAAAATAAACCCTCCAAGATTGGGACTATGTAGGCACTATCCAAAAAAATTTAAATGTTGATTGATAATAGCATTTATTGATACAAAAGGATTAAAAAACATGTATGTTGCGGCAATGAACATATGTAGGAAGGCCAGTATGATGGCCTGAATTTATGGGAGGAGCCCGGGGGGTATTTAACCAGCCCACTCGCCTGTGGTCTTTGTCGGTTTCCTGTGCGTGATACCCACCCTCCCATTCCCCTTTTTTAGGGCATTTCTCAAAACATTGCTCTCATCAACATTCATTTCTAATCTTGGGTATGCCCCCTTATTTTGGCATACCGTCCATTAGACCAGGGCACACTTCAGGTCCATTTCATGTTGTAAATCTTATGGTAAGTTTATCCTTGTTCAGATACGTATCGGCCTTAAGGGCTTCAACCATAAATGTATGATAGCAGTGATACAACAGTATGAAATGTTCAAGTATAATACATGACACCTTTTTCAAGGACTCTTCTTCAGAGGTGTCTAAAGATGGCACAAATTGCTATATGTAATTTAGGTAAATAAATCAATACAAATAACATCATATATACGGTATCTGGTTTACAAAGAGCTTACAGACTGTTTAGGATAAATGATTCAATACTAAGCAATCAAAAGCGAAGAGGGATATAAGTAATATAAACGCTGCTACATGATGAAACCAGGAATGGATATACCAATGCTGCCACCATGAGCATAGCCACCACTAGACTATAAAGAACAGCCCTGGTTGCTGAGCTGCAGAGATCTCCATTGGAGAGCACGGGACTGGAAACCAAGTAAAGACTGGCAAAATAGCATCTTGTGGTGGAAGGGGCTGTAGAAGCATAAACAATAGGTTGCTCACTGTTCATAATGCAAAAATGCAATAGGTTTACCTTTATTATGTATCAAATTCCCCCCATATTGAAATGGAAAGTGAGAGGTTCTTACATTTTAGTGAATGGCCAGGTCAAAAACACCCTGAGCGAAGGCTATTAAATGTCCTCTTAGATACGAACGATTATAAGTAATGAAGTCTGAAGGATAAGGTGTTATTAAGCTGTAAACATAGAGGGGTCGATAGGGATAATAAGTTATCTAGAAGTCCCAACAATAGATAATTACCTTAGTCAAACATGCAGCACACATGCATGGCATCTGGAGAACACCAGTGCTAATTTCTTAGCACGAGGGACCGCTTATAACGGCCATAAATACTTAAAAGGCAGCCAATCCAGAAGGTGGTTCCATAATCAGATGGACTAGCAGCCAATAGGGGAATGCCTGGGCTACTCATCATCATGTGGGCCGTCCTGTGATGTCTGGAGCTCTCCCGCCTGCAAGGCGCGTGGCATAGCCCCACCCACTGTGCGTGATGACGACCCGCTTCTTGCGGCCACCGGCACACGAAGATGCCTTAGCCAGACAAAGCATCCAACATGAGGCTTGGATGCCCTCCGGCCTCACTTTAGGTGCCATGTATTATGCTTGAACAATTCATACTGTTGTATCACTGCTATCACACATATGCGTTCATTGCCGCAAAATTTGTACCTTCATACATTTTTTTAAATCCTTTTTTATCAATAAATGCTATTATTTTTAATCAACATTTGACAATTTTTGAATAGTGCCTACAAAGTCCCAATCTAAGAGGGTTCATTTTTGTAGTTGTCAATTAGGGATGAGGTCACAATACAACTAAAGGCCAGATTCTTTCTTTATTTTCTTAGCTTTCTAATGGGATAGACTGTATTTAAGTTTGGGTAGGTTTCTCTGATGCCTTATAGTGAATGGGCTGTGGCTCTTTTCATTCCTGCTACATTCAGCAGGATGGGAAGGGTGTTTTTTTTCCTATGCCAGCCTTGGGGATGTAAAGGAATAGTGTGGAAATGTGGCAGGAGCTAATGGCATCCCTTATGCACGTATTTACAAGTTTTCACAGTGCTATACCAGGGGCATGGAGTAGCGGGATAAGGGGGGTGCATGATGGGAGATATAAGGTTAAGCAGCCCCTATCATGGCCTCTGTTTCCTTATTAGAAAAGCTGGCTTGTGGGGGATCCTAGCATTTTTTATAAAGGTTTTATGAAAATGTGAGGGCAATGGTTTTATAAGCTTAAATGGCATTCTTTCGGCATTGACTTATGCCTTATAGATCTATGGAGGATGCCTTTTCAAATTTGATTGAACATTTCACAAAGAAGCACCAGTACTGTTTACTCACTCTTTTGGCCTTATGAGAAAAGGATATTATTATTATACAGGATTTATATGGCGCCAACAGTTTACACAGCGCTTTACATTATCAAAGAGAGACAGTACAGTTACAATACAATAAAATTCAAGAGGGTTAAAAGGGGCCTGCTCATAGGAGCTTACAATCTAACAGGGTGGGGCAAGTGGTACAAAAGGTTATAACTGTGGGAGATGAGCTGATGGAAGTAATTAACATTAGTTGGAGGCATGATAGGCTTCCCTGAAGAGATGAGTTTTCAGGGATAGCCTAAAGGCAGACAGAGTAGGAGATAGCCAGACAGATTGAGATAGAGAGTTCCAGAGGATGGGAGAGGCTCTGGAGAATTCCTGGAGACAAGAATGGGAGGAGGAGACAAGGGAGCTTGAAAGAAGGAGGTCTTGAGAGGAGTGAAGAGGACATGGTTTGTGTGATATTTGGAGAGGAGATTGGTGATTTAGCTCGGGGGGGGGGGGGGGTTGTGAATGGCTTTGTATGTTGTTGTTAGTATTTTTAATTTAATTTTCTGGGCAATTGGAAGCCAGTGTAGGGATTAGTGGAGAGGAGTGGCAGACACTGAGTGGTTGGTAAGGTAGTTGAGTCTGGCAGCAGCATTCATGATAGACTAAAGAGGGGATAGGTAGTGGTATCCAATAATAATATGTATTAATTAGATTTTTATATTATATCACCTCCCGTTGTCTCATAACAAAGTGGACTGTTGAAATGTGTACAGTTATCTGGGTTGCTTTGATAAAGGAAAATATGTTATTCACTTTGCAAGGGAACGTTCACTTTACAAGGGTATTTTTCCTTAGCTTAGTAAATAAGGTGAAGCTTTTCTGACTTCCTTTACCCAATCATGTGCCTGCAAGTATACTTTATTTTATTATTTTCTTTGGATATGAGTCTGCATTTTTGGAAGGGAATTGTCACCACATTTACTAACCTAAGAGAAAATTCCCTTGCAAAGTGAACAGACAATTTGCCTTAGTAAATCAACCGCTTCGTGTCTTCCCATTACTCATGCATATTAAACATTTTAAATAACATCTAACATAAAATGATGCAATGTTTTAATCTTTGTGAAGATGATCCTGTAAGAATAGGATTGTAGGTTAGATGAGGAGGCTTCAAAATTATAATTAGCCATATGAAATTAGAGCAAAAATTATAAATATTTTATGTTCTTAATGTTGTTTTTTACTGTGAAACCTGAATTGGATTGCATTTAGTACCTTAAAAGTCCAGTTTTACTTCATTTTTATATTTTCTGTCCAACTGGGCTAATTCTTTCCTTTGAGCTGAGGGAAGTAACCTATCACACACACAATCTGTTTTGGTTTGTGTTCCAAGTTCAAAAAACATAGTGGTTTAACTAAGTGGGGTTGATTTATCAAAGGCAACTTTTTTCAAGGGAAGTTGCACTTTGCAAAGGAATCTTCCCCAGGCCCTAGTGAATAAGGTCAAACTCTGCTAATGTCCATCAGCCAAACATTTGCAAGTAAAAATGCATTTTTTTTTCTTTTTTAATTTCCCTTGCACTTCATTGGGTATTCTTTACAAAGTGAAATTTAACTGCTTTCACTAAGCTCTAGGTAAAATTTGCAAAGTAGCCTATTTGACTTTAGTAAACCAACCCCAAGGTGTATGAGGACAAACACATTACCCTCTGACATCTGGCTGTCTATAGCTACACTACAAGAACATTTGACGGGTAGTTAGATGCAATAAAAACAGCTATACTTTAGCTTTGTCAGAGGTGCCCACTATATCTAAAGGTACTATAGTAAAATATTGTTGACCAGATGGTGTAATGATTGTAATAACTATGGGTAATATATGTATTTTCCTTTTTATAAAAGGCTGGAGCCTTTATTACATATTTGCATGTGCATGCATAAATTATACAAGTTTTCCCAGTTTGTACAGCTAAATACTACTACTGAATTTGCTCCCCTAAATTATCACTAGCACTTTTTGTATCTTCATTTTGGAATAAATTAAGCTGTAGATAACATCAGAATGTTTCAATTTATTGTTCACATAAGACATATAGGACTGATGACTAGAGATAGATGCACCAAATATAGTATGTCTCCCTCTGATGTAAGTGACTGCTGAGTTCAAGTAAGCATCCATGTGTGGCTGCACAAACCAATAAGGCAGTGAAGAATGCTGGTGACTGCACGGTGAAATGAATGCTTTTAACCTGCTTACTAGTTCCAGATGTGCACAAGTGCCATGCTGTGACTTGATGAGCCTTGTTATCTAAAGGGCATTTATGTCAAAGGAGACATGAAGTTCCCTTTCAAAGATGAAAAAAATGCTAAAGTCTGAAGTTAGTATGCTGTAATGTGGGGACTCAGTTTGAATGCAATGTGGATAGGGAAAAAGTCGTTCTGAAGTTTGAGTTTTACAAGGAAATATAAGTGCATACCTATCTATTCAAGTAGTTAAAAACATGCTTACATTGGATGTTGGTAGACAAAATGAATGCATATAATTAGCTAGTGTAAGGAATAGTGCATAATAGGTATTTAGAGTAAAAAACAAAAATTTTGTTTTATACATAGTTGATGTTTTTTTTCCAGTGATTTTCCACTCATTTGCCTAATGATTCAGCAAAATTACTGTTAGATTTAATGAGGAAGAAAGGCCAAGTCTAACTATTCTTAAAATGTCCCCTACCCCCTCCTCCTGCTTAACCTGTATAAAAAAAATATATATGTGTACCCAGTCATGTGATTGTGCACTTTCCGGCTCCAGGAGTGCTTGACATTGCATTCTGGGAGCTGTGACATCACCCATAGGCTCCCATGGCCCAGCCATTGTCTCTGCTCCCTCTCCTCCCCTGCAGAAACTGTTCATTTACACAGGGGAGTTGACGCTGCTGAATCATGTGACCGAACTGGAGTGGATTCAAATTAGATAAGTATACACATTTTTTACACAGGTTAGGCAAGATAGGTAATAGGAGGGGGAGGGAAATGTTTTAAGAATAGTTAGACTTAAGCCATACATGGTCATACATGGATTGATATTCATCCAGTTCAGCAGGTACCAGCCGAATTTTAATGCATATATATGGGTAGACTAGTTGTACACAAGTCAATCTATCAACTTGTGTACAACCAGCTTGTTGGCTTTTTCCTAAATGACCAATGCCGCCAGCTATAGCCAGCAACACTGATAATTGTATTCTGACTGCAGGGAAGACTGCAGGGAAGGCTCCCTTTGTCAGAATACAATACCACAGTGGATGGGATTCCCCCACCCACCGCAAATGTGTGGATGGGGGAATCAGATAATTTTTTTCAGTGAACCCACTGTTCGAGAAAAAAAAATAAAGATCAATGTATTGATGTATGTATGCTAGGATTTTTTTCCACTTTAATAAAGGAATTCTGTTGAATCTTTAGTCATGTCTCAGGCAAAGCCCTTGTATTGTTATGATGTATTTTTCAGTCTGATTCCTCAGACTTGTAGTTCTGAGACAGTGTACCAAACTATAGCTTTGTTCATACTGCCCTGCTTGCCCAGGAACTAATACTACTACTAGGAGTCAGATGATATTAGACTTCAATAGCGAATAGAAGTCTAAGGCTACTTTCACACTGGAGCGGTGGGGGCGATGGCGGTAAAGCGGCGCTATATTTAGCGCCGCTTTACCGGCGTTTTAGCAGCGCATTTCGGCCACTAGGGGGGTGGTTTTACCCCCCGCGAGCGGCCGAAAAAGGGTCAATACCGCCCGCAAACCGCCGCTGCGGCGGCGTTTTGGGGGCAGGTTCGGAGCGCTGCCCCATTGTTTCCAATGGGAACGGGCGCTATAGGAGCGGTAAATATACCGCTCCTATAGCGAGCCAAAGATGCGGCTTGCAGGACATTTTCCAGCGTCCTGCAAGCGCACCGCTTCAGTGTGAAAGCCCTCGGGCTTTCACACTGAAGACACAGCAACAGCTGTTTTGGGTCGGTTTGCAGGCGCTATTTTTAGCGCAATAGCGCCTGCAAACCGCCCCAGTGTGAAAGGGGCCTTAGGCTTTCCATACACGGAGCAAATTTGTTTCCCGCAACCGTGGGTTGCGGGAAACAAATTTGCTCAATTCCCCATCAAACAGACAGTGTTGATGTGGGAATCCCTCCTTTATTGTCTTCTCCCAGTAGGGTGGGGGAAGCCATCCCCACTAGGAGAAGACAGTGATTATCGCTAGTGGCTACAGCAGATAATAAATATAAATAAATACAGCAGAGTTTGCGATAATCAGTTGTACCCAGGTTGATTGATTATTCAACTTGATACATTCAGCCTGCCCATTAATGGTTTGAATCTTGACCAGTTCCTGATGCCTAAAGCCCCATACACATGGCCAAATTCCGTCAAGATTGGTCGGTTCAATAAAAACCGTCCGACATTCAGCCTGTGTGTATGGCAACCAGTCTGACAGAAGCCGGCCAAAGGGACAAGCATGCTGTAAAACCAGCATCCGACCGGTTCCCGATCAGCGCTCTCAACCAATGGCTGAGAGCGTTGACCAGAGTGCTCTGGCAGGGGGGTCGTCCCCCTGCAGAACACAACAGCTCAGCCGGGAGATCACTGTACTAACGTCGGATTGTTAGTATAGCGGCTCTGACCTGAGCTGATGTTTTTTTTTCATTCAACCCGCTGGGTTGAACGGAAAAAAAATCATAGTACCAGGCTTAAGACATGATAGTAATCTAACAAATTCTCTACATTTAACCCATACTTAATAGATTAAATTCCTCATTTAAGAGATTATTGTTTTTACTTCCAGTTGTGTCATTGAAATAGGAAGTATTAGGAAATTTCCCAAACCAAGAACACTGACAGAGGTTCATACTACTGCCCACTGTATCCAAAACTAAAAAAAAAAATAGCTATAGATCCAAAACCATTTTTTCTGAATAAAATTGTGTCCTATTAGAGAAAAAAAATGATACAAAGATAGACAGGTATGAGTGGTATTGAGTAGTGCTTTTTCTTTCTTAATATCTTGAAAGCAAAGTTACAGGTAAACCATATCCAGCCCTACAGCAAATTTATATTGTTCTTTTCTTTCTTGCTAAACCAAGATCTTGAAACCTTTTTCAATATGTGAATTATGAGTGCTAGGAGACCCTAGTACTGTTTATATTTGGGATAAACCTAACAACGTTCGGAGTTTAAATTTCAGCACGCACAAATATCGTCCACTCAAAAATTATATTTTGTATGAAAATTATAATTTATTTAGAACAATTATAAAACACTCTTATGTACAAAGATAGAGTGCATTATACAAATGTAATTTAAAGAAATGTCATCATACACTGTATAACTTTGCACAACAAGCAACAACTAAGTAAAATTGATCAGTACCAGTCCTAGTTTACCAATACGTTGGGTCAATGCATTTTGTGGCACAGAAACGCCACTTCTTCAGGTTCTTCAAAATGTTAGTACATGGTGGCCTTAATACAACCTCTCTGGTGGTAGATCTGGTTGTTTCAAATATCTGTAATAAATCTGATTCATATATGTCATATTTGTTACAAATTTCACAATCAGTGAATAGCCCCTGGTAGTTCACATAGATGTTCTCAAGCACATTAACCTTCCATTAGCCCATGGCATTTAGCTGAGTTGTCTAATTACAAATCTGGTTCATAATCATGCACTAACAATTAAAAAAATATATGTTACCTTTATGTCATACTCATTCACTGGATCCTTAGTTCTCAGTGGAATGAAAGTCCAAGATGCAAAATGTGGCTCTAATTATTTCTACAGTGCAGTTCTGTGCATATCGTGTTGATTTTGCAGGCCTGAGCTTTTAACAAAGCTTTACAGATAACGCAGTTTTCCCTTCATTTATAGCCTCACACCCTCTTGACCTTTAGATATTTTTTAGCTGCACAGAGAATTCAAAGAGAAGATGCCATCAGTAAGTAACCAAAGCAAAATTCATAATTGCAGAGGCCAGTAGTTCAGCCTGAATGCGTGTAGCAGGGCTAAATAAACAATTTAGATAGAACCATAAGCCATTTTAAACATACTGAGGCTAGGATGGTATGATTTTTATATCATCTACAAATACTGTAAAAGTTCACAGATGGGTTAAGTTCATCTGCTTTTTTTATGTTGTTTTACTGTTGATCTTTTTTTAGTCGCATGCTCTTCTATATAGTACAAAAATAATCACAAACTATTGGGTGAGTGAATGCAAATATAATGGGTCACCAAAATATACAGAACATCAAAGAAAATGACCAAACATTGCAGAGGGGTGTAAACAAAAAATATATAATCAGAAGGGAGGAGAAGAGGGATGGCTTCATCTATCTTCTGCTTCTTAATCATTATCCATTTACAGACTGAGGGCATCTGTATCTTCACTTTTCTTTATTCTACTGGTCAGCTATTTTCTTGGCAAGGGTTGTACGCATTATTGCCTTTTATGTATTATTTTACAATAATAACACTAGGCCTTGTGGATAAGCTTTAAAGAGTGTAAAAAATAGAAGTGATGCTTACAGTTAATACTATGAAGTTAAAGCTGCTAATAGCTAAACAGATTTTAACACTGAACACAGAGTTGTGAGGGATGACTATATGCAATATAGTGGTTCTAAAGGCAGAAGGTTTTTTACTATTTTCTGCATTCAATTAAAAAAAAACTTCTGCATTCAGCCCCCAAGCCCCCACTTATACTTACCTGAGCCTGATTTTAATCCAGCTATGTGTATGAGAGCAGAGGCTCGCTCAGCTCTCTTACTCCTCATTGGCTCAGACACAGCTTCTGCTGCTGTCAATCACAGCCAGTGATGAGGGAGTAGAAATTTAGAGTGGGGCTTGGGAATAAGCTTGCACGAGTGCCCCCATAGCAAGAGGCTTTCTATAAGGACACGCTGCAGAAGGAGGAGCCAGGAATGCCAATAGGGGACTCAAGCAGAATAGGTGTGGGGCAGCAAGTAAGTATAACATGTTTATTATTTTAATTAAAAAACTGAACCTTCAATGTCACTTTCAAAACCACTTCCTGCCTGCCTATGACGTTGTGGACTTTAAGTGGAGCTATCTGTATAATGCCTGCAGTTTCAGGCATCATCTAGATATCTTTTTTTAGCCGGCAGTTCCCTGCAATGTAAAAGCCATCATAGCGGCTCATTAGCTGCTGGTTTGCGGATGGTTTGTTTTTACTTGTACCAGGAGGGAAAATCCCCCCTCCTGTCACTCTCCATTGCCTCTCCAGGCTCTCCGGTGCAATCCTGAAGTCGGAGATTTGATCTGGTGATGGCACCGGATTACCACAGAGCTGGCCAAGGACTGGATGGTCCCTGGCCATCTCTATGACCCTGGGAGGCCAGAAGCGACATCATGACAGCATCTGGCAGATGTAAACACAGACATTTTTCCCCCTAGAAAGCAGACATCAATGTTTTTTTTTTTTATCCCATGCTTTCCAGGGTAGAGGAGATGTCTGGGGTCTTATAGATCCAAGATCTCTCCATAAAGTGGACCTGTCATGCCTTATTTCTATAGCAAGGGATGTTTACATTTCTTGTGATAGGAATAAAAGTGATAAAAAATAAATAAATAAAGTGACAGTGTAACAATTAAAAAATTAAAATAAAATAAATAATTAAAAAAATGTATTTTGAAAGTGCACCCGTCCCTCTCGTGCTCACATGCAGAAGCAAACACATACATAGATCACGCCTGCATATGTAAATGGTGTTCGCACCACACATGTGAGATATCGTCACGAACATCAGAGTGAGCGCAATAATTCTAGTGCTAGACCTCCTCTGTAACTCTAAACTGGTAACCTGTAAAAAATGTTAACGTTTCGTCTATGGAAATTTTCTAAGTACCATTGATTGGCACCATTCCGCAAGCGTGTACAATTATAAAGCATGACATGTTGCATATATATTTATTTGGCATAACATCATATTTTATTTTTTACAAAACAATTGATTATATATTGTGTTTTTTGGCATTAAAATTAAATAAAGTGTATTTTTTACAAAAAAATGGCTGCGCAAATACTGTGTGACATATCAAATTTAAATGATCGCATTTTATTCTCTAGGATCTCTGCTAAAAAATATATATGATGTTTGCGGGTTCTGAGTAACTTTCTAGAAAAAAATACAGATTTTTACATGTAGGAGAGAAATGTCCGAATTGGCTTGGGTGGGAACTGGTTAAAGGCAAAGCTTTTTTTATTAGTTTTGGATAGAATGAAGAGGGGTTAGAACACTTGTCAGTTTTTATTTCTGTCTGTGCCCCTGTTAGGGAGATTCTCCATCTGTATTTGTCATTTTTACCATTATCATCGAAAGTGAAATTAAAGTACTCAGAACAGTAGTAGAGAGGAAATCTGCAAATTCCGATGACTCTGGTGACAACCAGGGATTCACTCAATTTGAATGGATTATCTTTCATTTCCTGTTTTGGCTATGGGACAGGAAGTGAAGGGGAAGTTTCCCTATGGGACACAGATGGCAAAAAATCTGACAGGGAATTGTTTTTTTATTTATTTATCAGGACTATTTTAGGATATAATGCTGATTTACTATTTTGTTTGCTATTCCAAGTCAGAAGTTGAAAATGCATTAAAAAACATTCAACATCAACCCTAAAGCCAATTAAAAATAGAAATATGATTGACAATGTGATTGAGTAATGACATAGACACTTGGACTGCTTTTTTTTTGTTGTTTATATTAATTTCATTTGATACATTGCAGCAAGACTGTGGACAGACTATGCTTATAGTCATACATTCTGTTTTAATAGAAAGGGAGGGGAGAAATGTGCACATAATAGTGATAGAAACTTAAATTGTTGCCTGGCACACTGTATAATGATGACAATAGGTTATAATGATGGTATAATGATGACAATAGATAAGACTTCAACAACCTCTAGACATGGCATGCTAGACTACGTGCTAGAATCTGACCTGTTCTTCTATAATTATATCTTCAGGACTTCTAAAACAAATCCTTTGAGTTTAGTATTAGCTAGTTATCTCTGCTGCTGTACACCCAGAACAGCCCTATGAGTTGCTTGCCAGAGCTTGCTCAAGAGAAAGTAGTTACATCAATAACTCAGGTGACAGATGAGGAAGCTTTTTGTTTTGGCTTGATTAACTGTTACTTACTGTCATTTATATTAATATTCAGCCTCACAACAATAATGCTGTGTAAAAAAATAGATATACTGAGAATAACACACAAGTATCGGTGGTATGGCTTCTGCAACTTGCTCAATAACAGTTTAATAAACTCAGTTGACTACAGACAAAAGAACCAGACTGAGCAAATCCAAGTCCTTTCACATCAACCTAACTGGAATATGGGAAAAGGGGGAAAACACTGCACTAACCTAAATAGGTGATAATGAAAATATATTTAAAAAATATATATATGAATGTGAAAGCAGCCAACACCCTGACAAACAAAGTCAAATAAACATAAAAAAACACAATGTGTAGCGCTAACAATAATAAATCTAAGTGACAAAAATAGTAAGACGATGGGAATAATATACCAAAAATCCCCAAAATCCCAATTGGAATCGGGAATACTAAGTGCATATAAGTGATACAGTCTCTGTGAAAAGAACTTTTCATGTAGGATGGTATAACATAATTTCAATGGTGAAGCCTCTCTGGAACCATGAGGTATAGTATGTAGTTGAGGGTACACAGACACCTTCCAAAGAAGTAAAATGGGTATGCTTACCAGCTCCGTTGGACCCACCTACCGTACGGCAGTAGAGCAGTAGAGCGGCCTCGCTTGACCCAGTTTATATCTGCTCTGTGTATACCATGTATGACCTGGCTTAGATCTGCTCTGTGTATACCACGTATGACCTGGCTTGTACCTGCTTTGTGTATATCACATACGACACGTCTTGTTCTGACCCTGCTGTTTCCTCGCTTCTGTTTTTGTACCATTTGGATTTGGTCTATGCATATGTGACCCAGCTGGTCTAGAGTCTGGACTACGCTTCTGCTTCACCCTCCTGTGTTTCCAGACTCACCATTACATCTTGGCTGTCCTAACCCGTTCCTGCTTGGCACCAGTCTCATTGCAGCTCTACCTACCTGTGCAGCGGTGCACCACAAATACCAGCAAGCCTGCTCTGCCTACAGTTCTGCTTATGCGGCAGCTTGGAAAACTTAAAATACCATCTTGGTGGTTCATCCTTGCGTCAGAGGTGTGTCGTTCGAGTCCAGTATCTACGCCGGTTCTCCAGGTGCCATTCATAAGAATCACTCTAAGCGCAATTGACCCACTGCCGTATGGTAGGTGGGTCCAATGGAGCTGGTAAGCGTACCCATTTTACTTCTTTGGAAGGTGTCTGTGTACCCTCAACTACATACTATACCTCATGGTTCCAGAGAGGCTTCACCATTGAAATGATGTTATACCATCCTACATGAAAAGTTCTTTTCACAGAGACTGTATCACTTATATGCACTTAGTATTCCCGATTCCAATTGGGATTTTTGGTATATTATTCCCATCGTCTTACTATTTTTGTCACTTAGATTTATTATTGTTAGCGCTACACATTGTGTTTTTCTAACTGGAATATGCAATGTCAAAGTACCAGAGATTGTCTACATCCCATTTTTTAACCTCTTTAAGATTTTTATTGAGTCATGATTTTAGGTTCTCCTTCATCTTTCAAAAATGATTAATTGTTATAAATAGGGTGAAGTTTCACATTCAGGCCAACATGAATCTGACCAGAACTGAAGTCACTTGCAGTGTTAGAATATTGATGAAGGAATGCGGATGTTCACATCTATAGCAACTAATTACCGATATGTGCCACCTACCCTCTGAACTGTGGTCAGATGGCATAGAAGGGCCAATAGTTCCCAGTTTTTGTCAGTGTGTTGGAAAAGGCATGGAGTAGATAGCAACAGATCACAGAGTGTTTGCAGGTGAAATGTGCTATGTTTACAGTCAGTCACATGCAATCTCAGTGTGTGTCAGACAGGCCATACACGGTGCAAATTTCTTGGGGTTATAGGAAAGAATTTTGCATGATTCCCCCATCAACACAGACAGTGCTAACAGAAGAATCCCTCCTGCCGAGCAACTGTCTGCTCCTGCAGGGGAGGTGGGGGTGGGTGGGAGAAGCCTTCTCTGCCGGGAGAAGACAGCAAGATGGCTGTAGCAGCCACTAGCAAAAATCTCAAGAGAATCTGGCAGGCTGGTTGTACCCAAGTTGTTAGATCGATCAGCTTGGTACATTCAGCTTGCCCATTAACTGTTCAAATCTCAGCTGGTTCCGGCTGAGGTTTGAACCATGTATGGCCGGCCTTAGAGACAGGGCCGTCTTCAATATTGATTGGCAAAACATGGCAAACATTTTCTTGGGCCCCCCCCCTTCCATGCAATTTTGTTCTCCAACTGTTCTGATACATACAAAAAATAGCAGTTTACTGAATCAGATTAGGAGGCGATTGCGATTGGTTGCCAGAGGTTACAGTGTATCATTACAGCTTACTGACTGGCTGCTAGAGGTTACAGCACATATTATGGCTCACTGATTATTTGCTAGGGGTTACAGCACATGACTTCTGCTTGTTTATTGGTTGCTAGAGATTACTGTACACCAATACTGCGTGCTGATTGGTTGCTAGAGATTACTGGACATCCTTACCACTCACTAATTGGTTGCTAGAGGTTACTGCACATTATTACTGATCACTGATTGATTGCTAGAGGTTACTGCATATCCTTAGTGCTCAAAGATTGGCTGCAAAAGGTTAGTGCACATCATTACTGCTCATTGCTCACTGGTTGGTTTCTAAAGGTTACAGCACATCATCTCCTAACTACCTGCACACCATGGACTGGGGAGGTGAGGGGACCCATAATGAGACAGAAAACTCCT
This sequence comes from Lithobates sylvaticus, assembly GCA_028564925.1. Taxonomy (NCBI): domain Eukaryota; kingdom Metazoa; phylum Chordata; class Amphibia; order Anura; family Ranidae; genus Lithobates; species Lithobates sylvaticus. The sequence continues at coordinate 314,234,063 of CM053029.1, read as the reverse complement.
AGGGATCCTAGGACTCCTGGGATCAGTGGCAATGCTGGGGGGAGGGGGTTGACCAGTGGCGATTCTGGGGGTTGATGGGATCAATGACTGTGGTGGGGGGTGGGATTAGTTAGGAGGCAGTACACTGTTGCCAATTCTGAATCGTGTAAAGCTGGGAATCTTTGGCAAGTATATAGTGGGGGATTCAACACTGACCAACAATGTAATGGGGAATTTACAATGAGCACCAATGTGAGGGGGAATTTGCACTGATCACCGTGTAATGGGGGATTTTATGCCAGCCATCAATATAAAGAGGGATTTCTACACTGACACCAATGTAATAGGAGCATTTACACCAACCACCAGTGTAAGGGGGAATATACAATGACCTCCATGTAGGAGGGAATTTACACTGACAACCATTGTCAAGGAGATTTTTACTGACCACCAATGTAAGGTGACACTTCTACACCGACCACCAATGTAAAGGAGGATTTACGCTGATCACCATTGTAATGAAGAATTTACACTGACAACCAATGTAATGGGGGATTTTACATCAACAACCAATAAAGGGGGATTTCTACACTGGCCACCAATGTAAGGGGAGATTTACACTCCCCACACATTTTAAGGGGGCTTCTACATGGACCACCAATGTGAGGGAGGATTCGAAACTGACCACAAATGCAATATTGGATTTTTTTACCGATTACTAATATAAAGAGGAGTTTCTACACTGGCCACTAATGTAATGAGGATTTACACTGACCACTAATGTAATGGGAGCTTTCACAGTAACCACCAATGTAAGGAGGGATTTACATGGACCACCAATGTCACACTGGCCACTAGTGTAAATGAATGGATTGTACACCAAGCCCCAATGTAATGAGAAGATTTACACTGACCACCAATGTAACTGAGACATTTAGCCTGCATTCACATTTGTGTGTGTCGGGAACGCATGCAAAATCGCTTTCCTGACACCACAGACATCACAGAAATGCATCCTTTTAGCAGATACACAGCAGTGCCATTAATTGTTAACAACACCCTTGGCTGAGATGTGCGTATTCACATGCACCAAAATTCATGGTGCTGTGGTACCATGTTATTTTGAAAAAGGGTTCCACCTCCAATTTGCTTACCTTTGCAGAACAGGCTGATGTTAGGCTTAATGAGCACAGTTGTAGGCAAGACTTTCCAGCATGCCCCTTTACCTCCCCAGTGGGCAGCATTCAGCAAAAGTGATTGTGAATATGACCTCAGGGGGGCATGATATACATACCAATGCCGCCACTAGTTACATATCAATGCATGTTATTTACATGTAAACACAGGGTCTGCAGGTGAGTCATCTGTACATGACAATAGGACAGAGCTTTGCAGCATTAGTAACAGAACTTCACAATGAGATATCGGGACACGGGACTAAAACTTCAAGGGAATTTGAACTGGGATAGTTGGCAAGTATGAGGCAGCTGCTTTGGGCCCCACAACAATGATGGGGCCCAGGGCAGCTGCCCCTTTTGCCCTCCCTTAAAGATGTCCCTGCTTAGAGAGGCCTGGAGCAGATATGGATATATCATAGAATGTTTTCAGAAAGAGGTAGTTTCTACTATACCACCCCATACAGTACTGCTGCTGAAAAATGCTAAATCAGTCAGTCATTTATGCAATCAGGGTGTGCCGGAGACTTGAAGCAGATAGGGAGAGATCACACAGTCTTTAAAGGGGGATATAGTTGCTGCTATACTACCACTATATAGTACTGCTGCTGAAGAATGCTATATTTACATTAAGTCATATACACAGTCTGTGTTAGATATCTAAAGTAGATGGGGAGAAACAATATTTGCAGGAGCAGAAAGTTGTTGCTTTATTTTATACAGTAGTTATGCTGAAAAGTAGTATACCAGGGGAAGAGTGGCAACCATCTATGAAGATGGATGCTTCAGTCAGGAGCTCTGCCCCTTCACCAGAGATTTTCTCCTGTTATCTGCTTTAAAAAAAACTTGTCTGTCCAGCTGATCGGCTTCCCTACATTCTGGAAGATGTCCCGCAGGAAAAAGGAGTGGCCCCAGCTGCAGAAACTGTCATATTTGTCCCCCCAGCGGAACAGATTCCACAACAAAATGGTGGCCAGTAGCTGGGATTACACCAAAATATCAGCGATGGCAACTCTACATCAGCGGCTAATGTAGCTGAAGACTCTCTTCCCTCACAACAATTACGGACCTGGGCAGCATACCACAATGTCCCGCCATCACCATGGTTAAGCTCCTCCACTCCCTCTACCAGAAGCCTGGCCAAGTCAAAAGCCAGAATGTCTTCAGTCACTGATACTGCACAGCATGGAATAGCAGTTGAGGTAGGTGACACTCTTCTGTGTATTTGAAGTATTTTTAGTTATTTTTGTTATAAAATTACCCTTTTAGAATAGTGGCACATTAAAACATGTATAATATGTATGATTTTTGCTGTGTCAACATTTGCGGCAACATAAGAGTTAAGTTCCATGGTGCACTTGGCAATATAGGTGTTAAATGCACAAGTGGATAAATCTGAAATGCCATACCCAGTTACATTTCTAGTATTTAGTTATGGGCCACCAAGCACTTCTTTGGACAGGTTGGGATGGAAGTTCAGGAGGAAAAAGTTATATAGAACATGGGTTGCCAAGCTGTGTATCCTCCCCCTATGATGAAGTCAGAAGGACACAAAGCGTCAGGGCATGGCTACTTGGCAACTGGAAGTGACAGAGCTGAACAAGACGGCGATATTGCAGTGGACATTCTGACACCTAACTGACACTTTTGATACTTTTTGGGAACCAGTGACACTATTACAGTGATAAGTGCTAAAAATATGCACTGTCACTGAACTAAAAAGTCCTGTTTCTCTGGTTGATGATCGGCGGATGAGTGCAGACATCGTAAAATTGCTACAGGGAAGTCGCTAAGTGGTTAATGGTCTTTTGTGGCTCTTTATTTAAAAAAAAAAAGGATTGTTAATGTTTCACTGTACAATTGGAGGCTTTTTCTTCTTTCTTCCTTATGTAATTTGGTGACTTATGAGCCGGATATAAGAGTAATCGAGTAGCGATTAATCCCAGGAATAAGTGTTATTTTACACAGGTGCTTTTTCCAGTCATGCAAATGGGTGACAAATCGGTTTGATGAGTGTCTTCCTGAGGGGAGAGGGATCTCACGTACATGAGTGATAAATTCCTGGTGGATGTTTGAAATTTCTTCTGCACAGTTTATGGACTTCATATTGCCTTTTTTTCTTTATTGATTATTATTGCTTTGGGTCACAGTGCTGCTTTGAAGTTGGAGTGACATTTTAGATACCACTATGTTATTATCATTAAGGGCATCCTTACACTCAGACATTACATCGTGTGTGTGCCAATTTCATGATGAAGTATGTGACCTCGGGAAGAGAGTGGGACACATAGAAGCCAAAATGGAACAGTTTGCCTCATCATTTAAAGCCTTACTTGACTCTCATAATGATAGAGAGGATAACATAGCCTGGCTATAGGCCAAAGTGGCACATTTGGAGGACAGATCACACTGCAATAACCTTAAAATCAGGTGAGTTCCGAGACAGTATAATCTTATCAACTACCCACTTATATTCAAGATTTCCGACACGCTATCCTTCCCATGGTTCCAAATTTTAAAATGGTTATGGACAGAATACACTGCCTCCCTAGGCCTCCACACTTAACAGACAATGTCCCAAGGGATATAATACTTTGTGTTCACTTTTACCATGTAAAAGATAAGGTTCTTGTCCCCCTGTCCACCAATTTTGGCTCCGAGTCCAGAAACTGTTGGAAACACTGGTTGGTAACCCTGTTCCTCTGACGCCCATGCACTATTTGATAGGCCTCCCTTTCCCTAATATTACTAGGGCTATGCGCCGACTGATGTCTTATATTCTACTGGCTGCTAAACGGGTCATTCCTAGGTTATGGTTGTCCACCTCACCCCCAACACTCCCACAACTGATCACCACTGTGGCTGACATACGTAGAATGGAACACCTGACGGCTGTAGTGGAGGGTACAGAGCAGAAATTTTCTGAAATATGGTCAACATGGAATGATTCTGTATATGGTTCTGAAGGATATGGACCTAGTTAATTAATTAAATCCAACCGCTTACATACTTCAGTAAATTTGAAGGCTAACTACTATTCTTTCTCTTATTGCACAGAACTCTTTATGAGGTTAAATAAGGTGTTTATATTACCTCTATAACCCCTTTACAGATAGGGTAGGAGGATGTTTCCACTTACTTCATGTCTTATTTAATTTTTACTTGAGCTTGACCATCTCTCCCACTCAAGTTCACAGTCTATCCACATCACTAATCCTTTGTATGTACAGATTATATTATATTATATCCCTAAGTCAGTATTTACCTGCATTACTTCTAAATGTTACTGTTTTACATGTGTTTTCTTTGTATGACTTGAAAAAATTATAAATAAACAATTAAAAAAAAAAAAAAAAAAAAAAAGATAAGGTTCTAGCACTCTTCTGCAGGCCTGAGACCATTCCAGACTTCCGGGTGCAGCGTGACGTTACCACAACTTCACTCAAGCGAAGTTGTGGTAACATCACGCTGCACCGTTAGTAGTTTCTGCACATTGCTTTGAATGAAATCCGGCTGATTCACTGCGGCAGCCGGCTGGAGAGTTTGTTGTGTTCGAAAAGGTTTCGCTCAGCGCTGTAGTGTAAGCTTTAGCAGCGGTATAGACCACCAGGTTCGGGCAGTCTAGGAGCACATTCCACCGCGAGGAGGCGTTCATAAAAGATAGAGCAGCAGTGGAGGAGACAACCAAATTCGGGAAAAGTGTGGATCTATTTGCAGTGTCTAAAGAATCATTGAGGTGAGAGTTCTGAGAGCATATCATAGAATTGCATCTGTTCAGCATTTCTCATCCCCTAGTTATCACCACTAGAAGAATGTCATCTAGAACCTCTTAAATTAATTATCATTATAGAGACATTTTATTATCCCTCTCTGGTACGGACTCATATACCAATTTAGGCCATATTCACCTATTGGATCTTATTATATTAATTATATCACTGGACACTACCTAATTTTTTATACTATATATGTATTTATTTTCTCCCATGAGCTATATCTAATTTTATTCACGGCCATCACGTTGATCATTGTTGTTTCTATTTGTACTATTTATGTCATTTTTGTTAGACATCACTTTATTGTTTTACTTATGCGCTGAATCACTTTTATGATATTCACTAATTTTGTGGGCTGTGTACACTACTAGGTTTTGCAGCAGGTATTTAATATAAGATAGACGGATTTATTTATATTAATGTGAACAATTTTATTTGCCTTTATCACTTTTATTTATTTATTGTGGGAAGTTGACACTTATTTATTCATCTAGTGTTTTATACACATTTGCATTTTGATTAGTAGCGCGAAGGACACTTCACATTTACATTACAGCTGAGCAAGAATTTGCTCATGATTACTAAATTACTAAAGAACTACAAAATCTTTTACCACTAGGGCTACCCGACCAAACTTATTATCCCCCGTAGTGGTACAACTACTCTGGTCTTTACCCTAGCAGGAGGACTCCAGCTCCTCATAGATTAAGGCATCATCCTGGACCCCTGGACCCCCCCCCCCCCCCCCATTAAATTCTCATCCATTGCGGTCACCTTGGACTGACAAGAAAAAAATCCCATCAGGGAATCACCTAACTGACAGACATTTTAGCACTCTCCAATTGATAGGAGCTATGCCATTCTAGCTCTCTTCCCCTAACTACGTTATGTGCAGTTATATCTGCATCTGGATTCTTTGTGAGATCCTCCTCTTTATCTCTTGGTTTTATATGTTTTTTCTATCTAGTTGACATTTTTTTTCTTTTGTTCTCCTTTATGTGTATGGTTGTGTGTATGGTTGCAGATTATAATTACCTGTGGGATTCATCCCTCATTGCATCCAAGCTTATCCATCTCCTTGACCATTGCTATGCCAATATCTTTTTTAGAATTTAATATACTACATATCTCTATTAACCTGTTGACTCATAAGGGTATCTCACTGGTTTCAGATTCACATGATGAAACCACTCTTAGTACCTTTGAGGCAGTTGCGACTAAATTTGGCCTATTGACTATGGATAATATTTTAGTCTGAAGCATAGGATGGAAGGAACAGTTATGCCTGCTGGTGAATCGTTACATCATGGATTACAGTGGGAATGCCTATACTATTTACTTTTGCACATAATGCAGATAAGTCAGATGACAAGCTGATGATTGAATTATTGGGAAATGTCTGCAAATTCCTCATTGTTCCCCAGCATATGTTGGTTATATAACCCATAAACTTGATAAGTATATGGGTAACGTTAGTGCCTATATTAAAGTCCACAGCATTTCCTAGGTGAGCATAATCTTGTCTTGTTATTAGGGAAATTATTAACATTTCTACTCACTTTGGGGTAATTAGGCAATTTGTAGATGAAAATGTTAAAGTGTTACTAAACCCACAACAGTAAAATCAGTCTGTATATAAAGTAAAGCATGCTTGTTATACTCTGTGGATCCTAAGGGGTTAATCCTCTGTATTGTGTAAAAAGGCTGCTTGATCCTGTTTTCTATGATCCTTCTCTTTTTCCACAGTCCCCAATCCATTTGCTGATAGTACAGAGCCTTGGGAGCACTGTGCACATGCTCAGTTTAGTGTGTATTGCTAGAGAGTTTTTCCTTTTGTTTTGTTTTTTGGGAGGGTGCATGTGATCAGCACAGGGCCAATCAGCAGAAGTCAGGGGACATGCAGCCTCATAGGATAGTCGGGGGAGAATGAAAACTCCTCCTACAAGCTTTAACCAGTGTTCGGCCGGACACTGATACATGTCACAAGACTGCTAATGAGAAAAGGTACTTAGCAGTTTATATTTACTAAAATAATTGCATTTCCATGTTCTGTGTTCTGTAGGAGACCAGATGAATGCAGGGTCCTGGGTTTTGAACACTTTAACACCTGATGCAGTATATCTATACATTTCCTTTTGTTAAAAAGGGGACATTTTCCAGATCATAAAGTTCTCTACATTCCAATGTTGATAAAATCCAAATCTTGTACCATACAACAATAAGGTGTCTGAGAGATTCCCTACAGCAGGGACTGTAAAAAAAGTCAAAATATAACCATTATCTATCTATCTATCTATCTATCTATCTATCTATCTATCTATCTATCTATCTATCTATCTATCTATCTAATGCTGATACTTATTTCTAAATGGAGTAATTTGGATTGAATGCCAGCTAAAATATAGTCTTTTCCTCTTTTCAGATAATTAATTCAATTTAAAGTGGTTGTAAAGCTTAAACATTGTTTACCTTAATGTATTCCTTGTATTAGGGTAAAAAATGTTTAGGCAGCAGTATCTCCCCTCACCCCCTGTTTTACTTATCTGAGCTCTCTTTCAATCCAGGCTGTGCCTGTGCAGCTTTTTTCTCCTATCACTTCCTGGTTTCACAGGCTTGGCTGAGACAACGGGAGCCTATGGCTCCAAGCTGCTGTCAATCAAAGCCAGTGAGGAGATTAGCTGGGGGAAGGGCCGAGTCCCACTGCTTGTGTCTAGAGATGCCAACAGTGAGGCTTGGAGGAGCACTTTCTATGAGGGCAATCGCTGGAGAGGAGGAGCCAGGAGCTCCAGCGGGAAACCTGAAAAGTGGAGATTTGGGGCCACGCTTGCACAGAGCAGGTAAATATGTACCTATTTTTTTTTTTTTAAAGAACAGCACTGGGAAGCATTGGTGATCAATAATAAAAACACAAGCCCACAACAACACACAACCATCTACTACTACTACTACTACTACTACTACTACTACTACTACTACTATTACTAATAGTGTTGTTGAAGACTTGAGTTTTTGTTAATGACTAGCACTGCTCTCCAGAGCTGTCATTCACAGCAATACAAGCTGACCGACACATGCGTAAAGCAGGCAGTGGTGGGCAGGCTTAGGTGTGGGATCCTTAGATTTTTTACATTAAATATAAAAAAAGGGAATTGATGCGACACAGGGCTTCACAAGATATGGAGGCTGCAGATGTTCATCCTGGAAAAGGCAGGGGTGGAAGTTGTGCAGGCTTTCTGTGCACTGTCTTCCATGCACCCTCTCCCCTGTACATTGTCAGTTAGAGGAAATGTTAAATCCATCTTTTCCATTTAGCATGGTCAAACAGCGGTGGGCAAGGATACCTTTCAGCAGGCACCTGACAGATTTGAGTGGGATTAAATACTATGTGCACTGGATCCCCTGGGAGATTCAACAGTATTTATTTCAGCTCATATTTACCTTTACCTTGTTCAATTTGTTTATTGAAGCAAAAACAAGGTACAATATAATGTGAACAAGAAATCACAGTACATCTTTCTTCAGAAAGATCATATTTATTCTTTTAAAAAAAAGAATTTAGCTATTGAGGAATCCCGGCTAAATAAAAAAAGAATATATTTACAGTTCATGGTACAATAGCATGATCAGAGTTGTAAATATAGGAATAAATACAAGAATAAGGAGTATCTACAGTAGTTGACACCCAGAGTGCAACTTTTTACAACACCCTCTATACGACAACATTATTTTTATTAAGAATGCTTACAGAAAATAAATAAAGGCTGAAGAATTTCCCCTTATAATAGTTGTCAGTGTAGTAACCCTTGTATTAGTGGTCAGAGGAAAAGGACCCCCTTACATCGGGGATCAGTGTTACCCCTTATGCTGGATGTCAGTGGAAAATGTCTCCCTTAAATTGATGGTCAGTGTAGGTGGGAGCTCAATCCTTCATTGCTCAATAAACCCCTAGCAACCTGAGGAGGAACCCTACTGTTTCACAGAACCTTAGTAGTGTAGGCTATTAAACATTGGATTTATATGACAGTGAAAATTAGAATCTTTACTTTGTACTGACACCACTATTCTAAAATGTCATAACTAAAGAATTGAAATATATTTTGCTAACACACACTCAAAGTAAGCTGAAGCCAACTTAAAATCTTTCATTTCTGTTACATTTCTGTCAGGTGCATGACAGCAACAACAGGGTTAATATTGAAGTTTAGCCTGGAAATATTGGAAACATCAGCTTGAGCATGGAAAATTCTTTGTATAACATCAGTCGCAGGCAATATGTTAACATAAAACTGTGTGACTGTAAAAAATGGAAACATGAGGGTAGCTGATTCTAGAACAACAAAGAAAGTCAAAGATCTTTTGGACTTTAATTATCCCATAAGACATGGAAGATCTGAATGATGATAGCTTGTTACCCCAGATGAATCCAATTATGGTATTAGAAATAGCTTCTTATAAAATTTATTACTAACCTTTGGAAAGCGATGAGATAAGGTTGAAAGTCTCTCCTCATGTAACATTGTTAATTTATTATCTGAGATGCAAATGTCTACTAATATTTAATATACCTGATAGCCTCAAGTGAGCACTAATATTGATATATTTATAGGTTTTCAGAGGACTAAACCATGAAAAATATTTCCACACAGACTTTTAAAAAGTTTAAAGGAATTCTGTCCCTCATATACAAAAAGTGATAGGAAAAAGAAAATTAAAGGCAAGGGCAGAACAATAGAAGGCAACCCTATTTGATGTAGGTGCAACAGACAGAGACAAGCTCTCATTGCAACATTTTTAAGGGAAAGCTGAAGGGTGTGGGTGGGGTGGTTTATGGGTTAGGACTCCATGCTCAATAAACCTCTAGCAAACTGTGGAGGAACAGACTTAGGTCAGCCCAGGCTTAGGTAGCAGAAGAGCATGCTTGGGGTACACATTTCTGCAACAATCCACTCAGAACAGGCAGAAGCACAGAGTAGCCGAAAACACTATTTCTGCTTGAAGTGCTCAGACCAGCAGCAGCAACATTACCTTTGCTAATGCCCACAAACCCCCATTATAATGCAACTGTCCTAGTTGCACACCAAAGTGGAAAATCAAGCCACCTGGCAAGGATCCTTGGCATAATTTTTTGGAATAAGCGGCCTACACTGCTCTGGCCGCCTTGCTGCCCAAAAGCTCCTGCCACCAGTCAGATACAAATTATGAGTAATATTTTAGTATCTCTGCCAACAGAGACACACTTATGCCATGTACACACGATCGGAAATTCAGCCAGCAAAAGACCGATGAGAACTTTTGGTCGGAAAATGCGACCATGTGTATGCTCCATCGGACTTTTGCTGGCCGAATTCCCGCCAGCAAAAGATTGAGAGCAGGTTCTCAATTTTTCAGTCGGAAAAAGTTCAGATCGTCTGTACCAATTCTGACGCGCAAAATTCCTACGCATGCTCGGAAACAATTCGAAGCATGCTTGGAAGCATTGAACTTAATTTTCTCGGCTCGTCGTAGTGTTGTACGTCACCGTGTTCTTGACGGTCGAAAGTTCAGTGAACTTTTGTGTGACCGTGTGTATGCAAGCCAAGCTTGAGCGGAATTCCGTCGGAAAAAACATCCAAGATTTTTCCGCTTGTGTGTACGCGCCATTACACTTCTTCTGGCCATACTCATACTGCTGCTGTCTGAGTATATCAATGTTGAAACCACCCAAAACCCATGGAGTTATATTTTCCTAACAAAAGTTTAACATGTAACTGGTTTCCAGAGAAGCTAGGAGCTGCTGCTGCTTTTTGTAAATTCTTCAATTTACCCACTTCATGGCACCATAGTTTCATTAGGCACATTTGCTAGGAGCTTCCCAAACCATTATGCACAATTACTGTGCATCATTTCCTGCTTTGTAATATACAAGTACATTTTTTAGAGGCCCACAAGTTTAAGCAAACCACAACATTTTCAAAAGTTTGTTCTTCTCTAGTCTTGTCCTCTAAGCATATAAACAAATAAACAATTGAGGATAAAAACAAATTATGGTATCATTTTGCTCAGCAAAATTTAGTATACATTTTTAACTCATCAGAGTTGCAACATCTTGCACATTTAACCTCCGGACACACTTGTGGCATTTTGTCTTACATGGAAAAAAAATGTTCAGGAAGTTTTTTCCAGCACACGTTCTCTCAAATGGGAAGCATTTGTAGGTTGCTTTGTTTTCACCCTTCTGTCCAGTGTAATTTATCATAAACCAATTCAATGTGGTTAAAGTCTGGAGACTGGGACAGCCATGCCAAAACATTGTCTTGTTCTTCCTTCTAAGGTAATTTCTACCTAGCATGGAGGTATGTTTTGGGTCATTCTCTTATTATAGGATGAATTCCTAACCAACTAAGCATAGAAAGGAAACCAAAGGGTATTACATAGTGCTACAAAAAGCTGTGGTAGGCATTTCTGGTACAGCGTGATAGTCACTCTGTGCAAGCCTATGAATCCAGATCCTGCAAAAGAACCATGGGCCATTATGTTTCTGACTCCATGGCTATCTTTTTGTTGGTATACAAAAACCCTGTCTGATGCACTCAAGATTTAAGCTTTGGATTCATCAATCCATAAGACCTTTTCCAATATGCCACTAGCAGTGGCTTTTCACTCTTTTTTTCTTACTTTCCTCTTTTTCTTATTTTGCCATTTTAGCAATAGCTTTCATTACTGCCACTCGACTTGTTAAACCTGCAGTTCCCTTCTAAGTTATTAGAGAACCTAAAGTGTATGTAAGCAAAATATTTTTTGTGCTTTTGATTGCTTGGTTATACCATCAGTTGTGTTTTTATCGCTCTCTGTATCTCCATTTAGGGACATTCATCCTCTTTAGTTGTCCTGGTGACTACCGTCACAGAGACAAAAGGTGATAGGAAATCCCAAATGAGTTATTAAAAGAACAAGAAGCAAGCAGTATGCCTCCTTGGGGACACATTTTTCAGTGACAATCATTTAAAATGGTAGTTCCACTAACTTTAAGAAGATTTTCTTTCACCTACTAATGTATCTTCAGGACAATAAGTTAAGGGGAATCTCCCCAGTGAGACACACATAGCAAAAAACAAAACTTTTAGGTGTTTTAACTGATCTATATGAATCAAACAAAAGTTTTCTCAAGACAGTGAAGAATGGCAGGGTGGGCAACTTGATAGGTAAGTATTCACAGCCTCCTTTTCCAAGTAGTGTTTTAGCTATTTTATTTCAATGATGACAGATTCATTTTAAAGGTAGGGCAGTTCTTGTTTCCAACAGCAATACCCTTAGCTTCTCCCTTGTATTCTCCTACTTCACAACATAATAGGGAGAATCCGATTGGTCATACTAGAATGTTCAGCTAGCCTAGTTCACTTTGAAAACGTAATTAAGATCAGAGGAATAAAAAAATAGGAATTTATAGTACTTTAAATCAGAGAAATTATCTGAACATTCTATTTCTTTAGCAAATTTTCAAAGTTTTTTAAACACCTTTGTAATTATACAGCAACATGCGAGAAGCACTGCAGCCAAGCCATTTACTAATTGTTATAGAACAAATTAAAGGGTTTTAAGACATATGTAAGTGTCCAATGATTTCACTTTACACAACTGTTTCACTGAAGTCATGTTACAGCCCGTTAAATAATTGCAACATCCCAGGCCTGTGAAGTACATTTGTATGAAATGTACTTTTAATGTGAAGGTTATTGCCACAGCACTGTTAGTCAAACTAGTGAGTAATGCTACAGCCATATGAGAGTTCACAAAAGCACTGAATGTCCTCATAATAGTCTTGTTAGTCTTCATTGTTCTACTTACATTTCAAAAGCAATTATCCTCTGCTTTTGCTTTATGGTGTTGTAAACTGTGTTTTATTATAAATGGGAACAATGATTTATTTTACTGTAAAGTTTATTTTAATGCAATGAACAATGACTTATGCTTTGAGTAGGCTGACTTTAGGTTAATGTTGTTGTAAGATGTTTTATTCTCAAATGAAATTTGTTTAACAATAAAATCTGGATTATTTTTGAGGGTTTGGTTTAATTGAAGCAATATATATGGAGATGATTTAAATCTCTTTGCAATACCGCTTTTCACTTGCCTGTAGTACTAGTCATATGATTTTAATTTATTCTATTTAATGTCTACTGGATCATATTTTTTGGGCAAGAGAGCTCTTGGTGAAGATTGAAGAGGTGTCACCAAATCATGTCATGGAACGCTCTTTTGGTGACCAGTAAAACAGTTATTGTCAGTTAAAACCAGTGATGTAAGTAACTGAGTTAAAATAAACTGAGTTACCTAACGCAGTTACTTTAGAGGGTAACTAGTAATCTAACTGATTACTTTTCCCCTCATGGTAACTCAGTTCCCATTACTTTGGCTTAGTTACCCCAATTACATCTACCGCCACTAGATGGCAGTAGTGTAATTCCGGTGTCCTGCCGAAAAAGTTCCCCCGCCGGATAAGGACCCCCTGTACTGCGCAGGCGCAGCGCTTGCGCAGTACAAAGGACTACGGAGCTTCCGAAAATTGCCGAACCTTAACAGCTCTGAGTGAACTCTACACCGCGCAGGCGCAGTTAACATGTAATTGTACGAGGCAATGCCGCACGCTCCTAAAGCTTGTGCTACTCTGCAAGGGGCATCTATCGTGTAAGTAAGGGCGGGTCTAGTATTACTGTAACCAATGGGCGCATTTATTATTATGGTTATATATCGAGCTCTGCCCATTAATTTAACATTCGCCCTCTTCTGTAGCCATCCGCCCCTTACACGATATAATAATAATAGACCCGCCCCTTGCTTACACGCTATAACAGATCTGCCCCTTGGTTAGAGTAATAATAGAGCAGCCCCTTGGTTACACGATATATAACAATAATAATAAATGCGCTCTTGGTTACAGTAATACTAGACCCGCCCCTTAGTTACACGTATAGAATATTTGAAAAAAAAGTCAGTTACTTTGCTGAGTAACTAATTACTTTTCCAATGTAGTAACTGAGTTACTAACGCAATTACTTTTTGGGAGAAGTAATTTGTAACTTAACTAATTACTTTTTTAAAGTAAGATGACCAACACTGGTTAAAACCTCTGCCAGGGTTTTATTGCTATTTGTGGGCAATTTCGTCTAAATTCCTATTACGGCAGGAAGTGATGTGAATTCTCTTCAATTGGGACACAGACAAAAATAAAACTTATGCAGGCCATACATGGTCGAATTTCGAACAAATTTTCTTTTCAAAATCAGAAAGTTCGTTTTTTTTGTGATCCGATGATGCCACCATTGATTTTCAAAATTCGGACGACCAAGCCTTCAATTTCACCTCATGCTGCTACAGAAAATAATTTTTGTGTAGTTTCAGGAATCTTCTTTTCTCTCCATAAATTTTCTTTTCTTATTACATTTCTTGCACGATTCTCCCATCATTGATTAGAAAATCGTTTGAAAAAAATTTAAAAAAAAAAAAAAAAAAAAAAAAGAAAATCGTTTGTTTTTCAAAAAATTTCCAACATGTCCGATTCCTCAAATTTGATTACCGCAAGAAAATCGGCTGTTGCTGCAGCCCACTAATGGTGTGAAATTCATACGAAAATTCTTTCGAAATTCGAACCATGTATGGTCGGCATTAGTTTAATAGACTAGAATGGATTATGACAATATTCTTATAACTTCCTGTGTTTTCTTCTCTTCCTGACATCTATAACCCTATGTTTTATATAGGCATCGCAGGCACAGGAAGTGACCGGAAAATCTCCCCAATGGAGTCACAGTCAGAAATAAAAAAGGGGGACATCAACAAGGAAGGTAGTGTTTTTTTTTTTTTTTTTTTTTTTATGAGTACAAGATGATTTAAATGGCATATGAAGGTAATAGAAGTTCATTTCAACTATTCTGGACCTGTTTTTGTACAAAAATACCAGAAAAAAGGGAAAGTAAAAAAATTATAGTAACAGTACACACATAGCTATCAAATCCACAAAAAAGGAGAAAAAAAACACAAATAAAGCTACATGAAAAAAAATAATCTACCCTTTATAGGTATAAAAGAGTAGATCATTTACTGTATTTTTTTAAAGCACATTTTGTGGCATTAAGAGGCTAAATTTGACAGACAGAGAAATCGGTAATATTGCAGTGAAATATTTTATGAAAAAATCTTTCCGCTCGTTTCCTTTAATAGTTTTCTTGTCTTTGCATGTCATGGTGTTGTAAAGGATAATTACAGTAAATAAAAATTGATCACTACACTCAGGTGTTAGCTTTATACAAACCCCACAACATGACCAGGACATTTCTAATTCTGATGACCTCTCTTCCTTTCTTAGTACACTTATCTGAAATCCATGCACACCTATAAATGTTTATTATCATGCATTTTAACATGCATTGACATATATAAATGTATTTTCATGCATTTGAAGCACATTCATTTCTATAGATCCCTTGGAGCCATAGTAAATATATGCGTTGCAGGAAGCACATTATTATGCATTGCATCTCCTGCATTGTAGTGCATTGGTGCAAACAGGCCTTGTAGTGTATTTCCACTTGTAGCACCTTCCTAGTGTAAGATGATAGATACATTACATTTTTGGTTCCTTCAGCAATCGATGGAGCAATGATCATTTGTCCTGGTCTGTTTAGGGTTTCACAGACTGGGAGTTTAGCTTTGGGAGGGTGATGCAAATAACCAGCCTGAATATTTATCATGCTCCAGCCAATCCCTGAAAAGTAGTGTCCAGTAGGAGGCTGGAAAGGTAGTAAATAGTCTGAAGCA
Source organism: Lithobates sylvaticus (assembly GCA_028564925.1). Classification (NCBI taxonomy): domain Eukaryota; kingdom Metazoa; phylum Chordata; class Amphibia; order Anura; family Ranidae; genus Lithobates; species Lithobates sylvaticus. The sequence goes on along the minus strand of CM053029.1, from coordinate 314,218,339 downwards.
CTGGAGCGCTGGGTTCTTTTTATCCAAAAGGGTTCTAAAGCATGAGGGACTGCTGCTCTCAGGCAGCCCATGAACTGTGTAGCTGTACTAGAGGCTGCCTCTGCAGTGTCAGGGCTGAGGACCTGGATGGATTTGCTTAGAATCTGATTGCAGGACCTCACCACAAGGGATATGGTCTGGGGAAGGACTGTCTCACTCATTGGACTATGTCCTGGAAGGTGACAGCTGTCCTGGGGACTTGTGAGTAAAGACCTTAAATAAAAACCCTGGGACTGTGCAGTGTTCTGGAAATTGCATTGACTTCCAGTAGTGGCACAAAGACGCAAGGTAACCAGATGCAAAAGAAGCATACCTCATAGTCTTAAGCCATGAGACATTAGACTGCTGCTCAGAAACTTGCCTCATAGTTCCCATCTGTGAGGTCTCATCAAACCCCTCTCCTGTTAAAGTTTCTTAACCACTTTATGACCAGCGCACGATGATGTACGTCCTGATTTTGAAGAGGTATATCTCTGTAACGGCAGGAGCTGCTGCCACAACCGAGATATCCATCTCTTCAGGCGCCGGTCATAATTCCGATAATGGTGGTCATCGCGGTGGATTCGCTGCAAGATCATCAAGAGGACCTGTCATGCCTTTTTTCTATTACAAGGGATGTTTACATTCCTTGTAATAGGAATAAAAGTGAGCCATTTTTTTTTTTAAAACAGTGTAAAAATAAATAAAATCAAGAAAAATAAATAAGAAAAAAAAAATTTGTTTAAAGCGCCCCATCCTGACAAGCTCGCGTGCAGAAGCGAACGCATACGAGAGCAATAATTATAGCCATAGACCTCCTCTGTAACGCAAAACATGCAACCTGTGGAATTTTTTAAGCGTCGCCTATGGAAATTTTTGAGGGTAAAAGTTTGATGCCATTCCACGAGCGGGCGCAATTTTGAAGCGTGACATGTTGGGTATCAATTTACTCGGCGTAACATTATCTTTCACAATATATAAAAAAATTGGACTAACTTTACTGTTGTCTTATATTTTATTCAAAAAAGTGATTTTTTTCCAAAAAAAGTGCGCTTGTAAGACCGCTGCGCAAATACGGTGTGAAAAAAAGTATTGCAACGACCGCCATTTTATTCTCTAGGGTGTTAGAAAAAAAAACAATATATAATGTTTGGGGGTTCTAAGTAATTTTCTAGCAAAAAAAACTGTTTTAAACATGTAAACACCTAAAATCCAAAACAAGGCTGGTCTTAAAGTGGTTAAAGTAATAAATATCAAAACAACATCCCCTGAATCTCCTGTGCTTGCGGTGGTCACCAGCATCTGTACCTTTTAGGGGGGAAATAGCTATTACCAGCGATCCCTTTAGTGGCAGTACTACACACTTTTGCTGCCAAATTTACATTTACTTTATATTTGTTACATGTCCTGCTTCATGTAGCATAACTGTAAAAAAAAAAAGTATTTAAAAATTGCAGCTTACCTTTGTTAGCCTTTTTTCTGCAAATTCCACTAATGTAAAATCTCAGTAATTCTCTTTGTTTTTAAGTGGGCTGAGGAGCTGTGTTTACTATAATTACGCTGTCTGTGATGTGCTGGCAGATGTTATCGCATCAGTTTGTTAACTATATTTGAACACTACATAACCTAACAAAGGGTTAACCATTAAGGCCCCTTTCACATGGACGGACCGTTCAGATCCGCCTGTCAGTTTTGACGGCGGATCTGAACGGGCGCTCCATGTTAGTCTATGGAGCGTCGGATGTCAGCGGAGACAAAGCAGACGTATGGCTCTACGTCCAGATCCGTCGCTGGCGGATCGGATCGGGCGAGATCTGATGAAAACAGACACACTGTCCGTTTTCATCCGATCTCTCTATAGAGACCAGCGGCGCTCGCAAGCCCCTCCCCGCTCAGTGAGCAGAGAGGGACTTGTCATCCGCCGGTTCAGTGGAGATCAACGGAGAGATCTCCCGCTGAGCCGGCGGACAGAGGCGGGCTCCGGGGAAGCAATCAAATTTGATTGCTAAAGCAGTAATATACTTTAGGGTCGGTTCACATGCAGCCAGCACTCCTGTGCGATTCTGGTGCATTCCCACACAATGTGATTTGGCAGCCCATTTATTTGAGTGGGCTGCAAATCACACTGGACCGTTATCTCCTGGGGTGGAGCTACAGGAAGTGACATCATTTCACCAAGTACACACAGAAGTGGTGAGATACACCCGGATGAGCCGGGGGAGCAGGCCTTACTCGTACTAGGGATAATGGAGCCGAGCTGTAACATAATGGAGTGATTGAACTCTGGTGCATGGTGGAATGTACTCCTTAATGTAAATGCATATGCTGTTGTTGTTTATGTGGTAATTTTAACCTCTTAATGACCACCCACCATAGGTTTACTGCCGCAGGGCATCTGCTCTGTGCCAGATCACTTACCTAGTATGTGACCTGACAGTTCTGGGTCTGGGGCACGCTCTCTGCCAGTGACCCACTACTGCTGTGATTGGAAACCACGGGAGCCAATCAGAGGGTCTGGCTGACGCAATGTCGGCCGGGACCTGCCAATCGTTCAGGAGAAAGGCAGAATGGTGGTCTGCCTATGTAAACAAGGCAGATTGCTGTTCTGTGAGAGGTGAATGTGCTGATCTTGTGTCCCTGCTAAGCAGGAACACAGACCTTTACATTCCTCCAGTCGAAGCACCACCCACGCAGTTAGCAATTACTCCTAGGGAACATATTTAACCCTTTGATCACCCCTAATGTGTAACCCATTCCCTGCCAGTGTCATTAATACAGTAACAGTGCATATTTTTTTTAGCATTGATCATTGTATTAGTGTCACTGGTCCCCAAAAAGTGTCAAAAGTGTCAGTTAGGTGTCCGATTTGTCCGCCGCAATATTGCTGATCGCCACCTTTACTAGTAGGAAAAAAAAAGAATATACCATAGTTTGTAGACGCTATAACTTTTGGCAAAAACTTTACCAAAAATATGTAGCAGAATACATTCATGATCCCCATGACTAAGCTCCGGGGGGTGGAGTGAAACGCATTGGAGGCGTGGCCTGGTTGGAGTCCAGGCTGAGGCTGCCACTCTACTAACCACTCCAGGACACCTAGATGTGTGATTTTTAGGGGCCACCCCATTGTTTTCTGTAGCAGAATACATATTGGCCTAAATTGATGAAGAAATTAGATTTTTTATTGGGACTGTTTTATGGCAGAAAGTAAAAAATATATATTTTTTTGTTACTTGTCTTTTTTGTATATAGCGCAAAAAATAAAAACAACAGAGGTGATCAAATACCACCAAAATAAAGCTCTATTTGTGGGGAAAAAAAGGACATACATTTTTTTTGGGTACAGCGTCACACGCTCGTGCAATTGTCAGTGTATGACCAGGCAAAAAATGGTCAGGTCATGAAGGGGGGTAAACCCTCTGGAGCTGAAGTGATTAAATAATAAAAGGTTTTACACTATTGGACCTCTTCTCTCTTTTGGCCTCTTTATAATGTCATTGGAGAGTCTGCAAAGGAGAAACTGGTGTAGTTCCTGGATAATTGATCCCCTGAGGAGATAAAGCTCTTATTGACCTACTCTTTTCGAGGGGTTGTGTTTTTTTGGTGAGTTCACCTGAGTGGTGGTGAGGGCACATTAGTGGAGTGAGGCACTGAAGATAATTTGTGGATTGTGTTGCACTTTATTTGCACAAGACACTTTTTAACTATAAAGCACATTTCTGAAAAGCACTTTATTACATTTATGCCACATTCTGCACTTTTTTATATGTATTTGCACTATGATGAGTAATAAAATATGGACAAAGCACATTAATATTTAATGAGCATAAAAATAAAATATAAACTTTGTGCTATAGTGTTCCTAATTTCATAGCTGCCTGCACATTGATTACCCCTATGTGGGGACAACCCAGGGGCGGACTGACAACACCCAGGGCCCCCCGACCAAATGAAGAAAGGGCCCCCTGTCAGGCCCCACCCATGACCCACCCCTGACCCCGTGCATGGCCTGCCCCTGACCCCGCTCCTACATTTTGCACAAAGTACAACTTCTGCCTTTTTTTTTAATGGGACCCGGAGTGGGGGTCTCTCTCTAGCAGTGTCCATTAGTCTGTTAGAAAGCCTCCCCTCCAAGCCCCATTAAGTCTACAACAGAATTATCACCTATATGGCACCTATGTTGAAGTATTTGGAGTGACACTGAGCATGGTCACAGCATTGGACTTTTATATTGTGCTTTTATTAAAGCCACATAAAGCAGGGCTTGACAAATTTGCTTGAAATCTAGGAGCCAGCTAAAAAAGTTAGGCGCCAGGTTTTTTTTTTTTTTTTTTTACTTCTTGAGATCCGCGCTGTAGCCATCGTTCTGCTTTGCCGGGACTACGTCCTATGACGTCGTGCCGTGTACGAGCGGCCTGCGCGCCCCCTGAAGGGAGCGCGATGCGCGCTCTGTGATCAGCGAGTCTATGAGACTCGCTGGATCACCGATCCGAGTAAGGGGTCGATCCTGACCCCTTACCACGTGATCAGCTGTCAGCCAATGACAGCTGATCACGTGATGTCAACACAGCCGGTAATCGGCAATTTTTTGTCCTCGCCCTGACAGCGCGAGGAGAAAAAAAAAAGCCGATCACCAGCGGCAGTGATCGGCACATCAGTCCCAATCACTGCAAGCTGCCGCCAGCCCCTCAGTGCCCACCTGTGCCCCCTACAAGTGCCACCTAGCAGTAGGCAACAGTGCCACCTATCAGTGCCCACAAGCAGTGCCTGAGGAACAGTGCTGCACATTAGTGCCACCTACCAGTGCCGCCTATCAGTGTCCAGTGCCATTGATCAGTGCCACCCATCCATGCTGCCTTATCTGTGCCTATCAGTGCCACCTTAACTGTGCCTACCAGTGCCGCCTATCAGTGCCCACCAGTGCTGCCTCATCAGCGCATATCAATGAAGCAGAAAAATCACCTGTTTGCAAAATTTTATAACAAACTATTAAACCAGATTATTTTTTTTTTTTTTCAAAATTTTCCATCTTTTATTGTTTGTTTAGCAAAAAATAAAAACCCATCTGTGATTAAATACCACCAAAGGAAAATGGAAAAAAAAAATGTGGGTACAGTGTTGTATGACCGCGCAATTGTCATTCAAAGTGCGTCAGCGATGAAAATTGGTCTGGGCAGGAGGGGGGTTTAAGTGCCCAGAAAGCAAGTGGTTAACAACCGACAATGGTTATTTTTATATTGAAAAAAAGTTATCTTAAAAATTACACAGAAAGACGACTAGAACCAAAGCATACATACACATATTATATTATATATATATATGTGTGTGTGTGTGTGTGTTTGGTTCTAGTCGCCTGTGTAAATTTAACATTGGTTAATTTTTTACAGGCATGGCTCCATTAGCATTGCTGGATGTCATAGCAACGGCCACCACTAGATGGCGCCAAGATCTTAGAAGGAAGTATAGGCTTGCAGAAGGCCACAAAGCCGTGGCCTCGATTACCGGCCGGTGTGGCCCGACGCAATCGTGTTCCGGGGGGGGGTCCGATCGGAGACAGGATACCCAAGATGTGCTGCCCCTGACGACAGGTCACTAATTCTAGTCGCCAATGCGACCTGGCGCCCGGGGTTTGTCGAGCCCTGACATAAAGCCAGTCACACAGGACCCCTTCGTCAGGCATGTGATCACATGCCTGATGAAGAAGTCCTGCGTGACTCTGAAACATTGCACTCTCTTGCTTGTGATGTGATCATGCTTTAATAAAAAAATGTTTGGACTCAACTTGAAGATCCGTGGTGTGCGGGCAATATATTCATTATAGCTTTTACAGCGGCCACATGATCATGAGCCCACCCCCTGGCTCCAGATCAAAAGCATTGTCCAAGAGCTGTCAGTGATATCTCAATCAATGTGTTGAGGGTGCATGGTGTGTGCTTTTTTTAGCACAAAACCACCTGCCTCTGGACATGTGCAGGTAGAGTGCGTATGGAGCATATGTCAGTGTGCATATAGGTGCCTTATGCAACCCCCGGTGCAGTACCACATACAGACACCTTTTCTAATGCATCTCCATGGGTGGCTTTATGTGGCAGCAGCGGGTCCTGGTAATGTCATTACCCAGACTCTGCACACTGTCCTGCCCCTGTAAAGCCATGTGCATGAAGCCTTAGGCACCTTTCACATGAATGGTCCGATCAGGTCTGCCTGTCAGTTTTTCAGGTGGACCTACCCGAACCCTCCAATGGACAGCCATCTACCTCCAATCCAATCCGGTCCGCTAAACGAAAAAAAAATGAAAGGGGATCCATCCTCTTCCATTTAGGCAGATCAGAGGGCAGTAGGGTATAGATGGACAGTGGAGTCAGTTTACACCCACCAATCCATAAATAGTGGGCTATGTCAGTATATGCAGAGAGGACACGGAGCGGCAATCCACCTGTGCTGCTCAGATTAGCAGGGGATCAGCGGACAGATCCCCTGCTGATCTCACCAGAGTCCATCCTGTGTGAAAGGGGCCATAGGCAGTTTTATTAATTTGTTCATAACATTGCCATGCTTTGTACCAAAAACATTTTTAGATACATTGCAATATAAATATGCACTTTTGAGTCTACTTGCAATTGATTATATAGGCTGAGTTTATACTTGTGGTTGGGGGTGGTAAAAGTAGGTGGTTGAGCCACGGTAGGCTGTCCACAAGATTTAGGAGTGTGTCTATGGGAATGTTTGACCATTCATGTGGACAAAAATGCCTGGCTCGCAGACTCCACACTAATTCAACCCTAAGGTGTTCTATTGGGTGGAGGTCAGGAGGCCAGTCAAGTTCCTCCACTCCAAACTCACTCATCCATATCTTTATGGACCTTGCTTTGTGCACTGGTCCAAATAATTTGGTGGAGGAGGGATTATGGCATAGGGTTGTTTTTCAGGGGTTAGGCATGGCCCCTTAGTTCCAATGAAGGAAACTCTTGAGGGGTCAGCATACCTGAGACATTTTGAACAATTGTATGCTCCTAACTTTGTGGGAACAGTTTGGGGATGGCCCCTTCCTGTTTCAACATGACTGTGCACCAGTGCACAAAGCAAGGTCCATAAAGACATGGGTGAGCGAGTTTGGGGTGGAGGAACTTGAATGGCCTGCAAAGAGTTCTGACCTCAACCCGATAGAACACCTTTGGGATGTATTAGAGCAGAGAATGTGAGCCAGACCTTCTCGTCCACATCAGTGCCTGACCTTACAAATGCACTTCTGGAGGAATGGTCAAACATTTCCACAGACACACTTCTAAACCTTATGGACAGTCTTCCCAGAAGAGTTGAAGCTGTTTCAGCTGCAAAGGGTGGGCCGACTCAGATTGAACCCTACGGACTAAGACTGGGATGCCATTAAAGTTCATGTGCGTGTAAAGGCAGGTGTCCCAATACTTTTGGTAATACAGTGTATATAAGCTCAGTCTTCATAGGCTCACTTTGTTTTAGCATTTAGTTTATGGGGGACACATGGATTGTAGGGCTACTCAACATGATCTCATCTTGATTGCACATCATAGCAGTTACTTTGAACTGGTCACATCAACTACTGGTGACATGAAGAAAACTGAGGATTTCACTTAAATTTCTGTGTATACAGATCCCAGTGTTGATACTTGAGCATTGATGTACATGTATGAAAGTAGTTTCTACAAATGGGAAGTATCATGGTATGTCCCATCATTACCATACAGACAAGAATCTTTAAAGACTGCTTATTTGACATTTGTGCTGTTGTGATTTGTATCATACAGCTTGAGAACTCCATGCAGTCTTGTTGTGTTGCACATGTATTTTGCAAATGTAAATGATTGCACTCAATATTAAAATGGATGTTTGGCAGGATTCTTAAGAGAGTTGCCAATTGGAAGAACCAGTTTTGGGAATGCCCTTGAATTACATATTAATAAAACATCAAAGCTTTAGATTTGGCCTCCTTTCCTCAGCCTAATGCATTTTCCATGAGCCTAAATCTCTGAATTGACGTATGAAGTGAAAATTTATAGATTTACACAACATACATGAATACATTATACGTGCACATTTGAACATAAATTAAAAAGAATAATTTTAACAATTAGCATTACATCTTCTCTATTAGTTCATATTACTGGTAGTTCTGTTTTTCAGTCATGGCAGATCTTAACGTGTAACCTTTATTAAAATGTAAAATTCATTAACTGGTATATTAAGTCAGCTTTAACAATTATTTGTGTAGCAGACATAAATACTGGTCATGTTTCGCAAAATCTCCTATGGCAATTCAACCAATTTAAGTAGAGGATGTTGAAAAAATTCTTTTGGAATGTCTCAGTTTTTTCTCAGTGGACTGGCTCTTTCTGATGTATCATTAAATTGGCCATAGTTGTATTGGCAACAGGTAAGTACCCTTTACAAAAATGGCCAGATTTCTCATATGAGACTTCATGCATAGAAAGTACTGGTGGCCACTAGGGATGGGCCCGGTGCTCGATGCGAACCCATGTTTGCATCGAGCACCGGGCGTTCGCTCGCTCGGCGAGCCCAGAACTATTTTGGCCACTCGCATCACATTCGTGTGATGCGAGCGGCCCCGCAATGCATTGCGGCCGGCGCGGCCGGCGCAGTGCATTGCTGGCTGATGATTGGCCAAGCATGCACTGTGACCCCGCATGCTTGGCCAATCACAGCGCCGGAAACTCGGAGAGCCATAATTGGCTACAGGCAGGACGCCTGTAGCCAATTACAGCTCAGGGGCTTTAGTACATGCCCCACCATTTAAAAGGCCGCAACGCCGTCGGCGCCGGTCACATGAGTTCCGGCTTTAGGAGAGATCAGGCTGATTCTGTGTCACTCTTTGCTAGATTCATTCATATAGAAAGATTTGCTCTACTTTACTAAACCATTGGCTATTTATTTGCTAAACCATTGCTACCTGTCATTGATCGTCCATTGCTGCTGGTTAGTGTGTTTTTAGCTGCTGCTGGGGATTAGTCTGGTGCGTGTTTTACTGTTAGTACAGTATTTCATTAGTACCAACCGCAGTGCTGTTAGCACAGCATTGCACCCCAAAAGCACCCATAGGACTTCTAGTGTGTTAGTGGCAGCAAACAGAGCTCCTATATTTTCTTCCCAGAAGCACCCATAGGACTTGTACTGTGTTAGTGGCATCACACAGAGTTCCTATATTTTCTTCCCAGAAGCACCCATAGGACTTGTACTGTGTTAGTGGCATCACACAGAGTTCCTATATTTTCTTCCCAGAAGCACCCATAGGACTTGTACTGTGTTAGTGGCATCACACAGAGTTCCTATATTTTCTTCCCAGAAGCACCCATAGGACTTCTAGTGTGTTAGTGGCATCACACAGAGTTCCTATATTTTCTTCCCAGAAGCACCCATAGGACTTGTACTGTGTTAGTGGCATCACACAGAGTTCCTATATTTTCTTCCCAGAAGCACCCATAGGACTTGTACTGTGTTAGTGGCATCACACAGAGTTCCTATATTTTCTTCCCAGAAGCACCCATAGGACTTGTACTGTGTTAGTGGCATCACACAGAGTTCCTATATTTTCTTCCCAGAAGCACCCATAGGACTTGTACTGTGTTAGTGGCATCACACAGAGTTCCTATATTTTCTTCCCAGAAGCACCCATAGGACTTGTACTGTGTTAGTGTCATCACACAGAGTTCCTATATTTTCTTCCTAGAAGCACCCATAGGACTTGTACTGTATTAGTGGCATCACACAGAGTTCCTATATTTTCTTCCCAGAAGCACCCATAGGACTTGTACTGTGTTAGTGGCATCACACAGAGTTCCTATATTTTCTTCCCAGAAGCACCCATAGGACTTCTAGTGTGTTAGTGGCATCACACAGAGTTCCTATATTTTCTTCCCAGAAGCACCCATAGGACTTGTACTGTGTTAGTGGCATCACACAGAGTTCCTATATTTTCTTCCCAGAAGCACCCACAGGACTTCTAGTGTGTTAGTGGCATCACACAGAATTCCTATATTTTCTTCCCAGAAGCACCCATAGGACTTGTACAGTGTTAGTGGCATCACACAGAGTTCCTATATTTTCTTCCCAGAAGCACCCATAGGACTTGTACTGTGTTAGTGGCTTCACACAGAGTTCCTATATTTTCTTCCCAGAAGCACCCATAGGACTTCTAGTGTGTTAGTGGCATCACACAGAGCTCCCATATTTTCTTCCCAGAAGCACCCATAGGTCTTCTAGTGTGTTAGTGGCATCACACAGAGCTCCCATATTTTCTTCCCAGAAGCACCCATAGGTCTTCTAGTGTGTTAGTGGCATCACACAGAGTTCCTATATTTTCTTCCCAGAAGCACCCATAGGACTTCTACTGTGTTAGTGGCATCACACAGAGTTCCTATATTTTCTTCCCAGAGGCACCCATAGGACTTGTACTGTGTTAGTGGCATCACACAGAGTTCCTATATTTTCTTCCTAGAAGCACCCATAGGACTTGTACTGTGTTAGTGGCATCACACATAGTTCCTAAATTTTCTTCCCAGAAGCACCCATAGGACTTGTACTGTGTTAGTGGCATCACACAGAGTTCCTATATTTTCTTCCCAGAAGCACCCATAGGACTTCTAGTGTGTTAGTGGCATCACACAGAGTTCCTATATTTTCTTCCCAGAAGCACCCATAGGACTTGTACTGTGTTAGTGGCATCACACAGAGTTCCTATATTTTCTTCCCAGAAGCACCCATAGGACTTGTACTGTGTTAGTGGCTTCACACAGAGTTCCTATATTTTCTTCCCAGAAGCACCCATAGGACTTCTAGTGTGTTAGTGGCATCACACAGAGCTCCCATATTATCTTCCCAGAAGCACCCATAGGTCTTCTAGTGTGTTAGTGGCATCACACAGAGTTCCTATATTTTCTTCCCAGAAGCACCCATAGGACTTCTACTGTGTTAGTGGCATCACACAGAGTTCCTATATTTTCTTCCCAGAAGCACCCATAGGACTTGTACTGTGTTAGTGGCATCACACAGAGTTCCTATATTTTCTTCCTAGAAGCACCCATAGGACTTGTACTGTGTTAGTGGCATCACACATAGTTCCTATATTTTCTTCCCAGAAGCACCCATAGGACTTGTACTGTGTTAGTGGCATCACACAGAGTTCCTATATTTTCTTCCCAGAAGCACCCATAGGACTTCTAGTGTGTTAGTGGCATCACACAGAGTTCCTATATTTTCTTCCCAGAAGCACCCATAGGACTTGTACTGTGTTAGTGGCATCACACAGAGTTCCTATATTTTCTTCCCAGAAGCACCCATAGGACTTGTACTGTGTTAGTGGCATCACACAGAGTTCCTATATTTTCTTCCCAGAAGCACCCATAGGACTTGTACTGTGTTAGTGGCATCACACAGAGTTCCTATATTTTCTTCCCAGAAGCACCCATAGGACTTGTACTGTGTTAGTGGCATCACACAGAGTTCCTATATTTTCTTCCCAGAAGCACCCATAGGACTTGTACTGTGTTAGTGGCATCACACAGAGTTCCTATATTTTCTTCTCAGAAGCACCCATAGGACTTCTAGTGTGTTAGTGGCATCACACAGAGTTCCTATATTTTCTTCCCAGAAGCACCCATAGGACTTGTACTGTGTTAGTGGCATCACACAGAGTTCCTATATTTTCTTCCCAGAAGCACCCATAGGACTTGTACTGTGTTAGTGGCATCACACAGAGTTCCTATATTTTCTTCCCAGAAGCACCCATAGGACTTGTACTGTGTTAGTGGCATCACACAGAGTTCCTATATTTTCTTCCCAGAAGCACCCATAGGACTTCTAGTGTGTTAGTGGCATCACACAGAGCTCCTATATTTTCTTCTCAGCAGCACCCACAGGACTTCAAGTGTGTTAGTGGCATCACACAGAGCTCCTATATTTTCTTCTCAGCAGCACCCACAGGACTTCTAGTGTGTTAGTGGCATCACACAGAGCTCCTATATTTTCTTTGCAGAAGCACCCATAGGACTTCTAGTGTGTTAGTGGCATCACACAGAGCTCCTATATTTTCTTCTCAGCAGCACCCACAGGACTTCTAGTGTGTTAGTGGCATCACACAGAGCTCCTATATTTTCTTTGCAGAAGCACCCATAGGACTTCTAGTGTGTTAGTGGCATTACACAGAGCTCCTATTTTTTCTTCTTAGCAGCACCCACAGGACTTCTAGTGTGTTAGTGGCATCACACAGAGCTCCTATATTTTCTTTGCAGAAGCACCCATAGGACTTCTAGTGTGTTAGTGGCATCACACAGAGCTCCTATATTTTCTTCTCAGCAGCACCCACAGGACTTCTAGTGTGTTAGTGGCATCACACAGAGCTCCTATATTTTCTTTGCAGAAGCACCCATAGGACTTCTAGTGTGTTAGTGGCATCACACAGAGCTCCTATATTTTCTTCTCAGCAGCACCCACAGGACTTCTAGTGTGTTAGTGGCATCACACAGAGCTCCTATATTTTCTTTGCAGAAGCACCCATAGGACTTCTAGTGTGTTAGTGGCATCACACAGAGCTCCTATATTTTCTTCTCAGCAGCACCCACAGGACTTCCAGTGTGTTAGTGGCATCACACAGAGCTCCTATATTTACTTTGCAGAAGCACCCATAGGACTTCTAGTGTGTTAGTGGCATCACACAGAGCTCCTATATTTTCTTTGCAGAAGCACCCATAGGACTTCTAGTGTGTTAGTGGCATCACACAGAGCTCCTATATTTTATTCTCAGCAGCACCCACAGGACTTCTAGTGTGTTAGTGGCATCACACAGAGCTCCTATATTTTCTTTGCAGAAGCACCCATAGGACTTCTAGTGTGTTAGTGGCATCACACAGAGCTCCTATATTTTCTTCTCAGCAGCACCCACAGGACTTCTAGTGTGTTAGTGGCATCACACAGAGCTCCTATATTTTCTTTGCAGAAGCACCCATAGGACTTCTAGTTTGTTAGTGGCATCACACAGAGCTCCTATATTTTCTTCTCAGCAGCACCCACAGGACTTCTAGTGTGTTAGTGGTATCACACAGAGCTCCTATATTTTCTTTGCAGAAGCACCCATAGGACTTCTAGTGTGTTAGTGGCATCACACAGAGCTCCTATATTTTCTTTGCAGAAGCACCCATAGGACTTCTAGTGTGTTAGTGGCATCACACAGAGCTCCTATATTTTCTTCTCAGCAGCACCCACAGGACTTCTAGTGTGTTAGTGGCATCACACAGAGCTCCTATATTTTCTTTGCAGAAGCACCCATAGGACTTCTAGTGTGTTAGTGGCATCACACAGAGCTCCTATATTTTCTTCTCAGCAGCACCCACAGGACTTCTAGTGTGTTAGTGGCATCACACAGAGCTCCTATATTTTCTTTGCAGAAGCACCCATAGGACTTCTAGTGTGTTAGTGGCATCACACAGAGCTCCTATATTTTCTTCTCAGCAGCACCCACAGGACTTCTAGTGTGTTAGTGGCATCACACAGAGCTCCTATATTTTCTTTGCAGAAGCACCCATAGGACTTCTAGTGTGTTAGTGGCATCACACAGAGCTCCTATATTTTCTTCTCAGCAGCACCCACAGGACTTCTAGTGTGTTAGTGGCATCACACAGAGCTCCTATATTTTCTTCTCAGCAGCACCCACAGGACTTTTAGTGTGTTAGTGGCATCACACAGAGCTCCTATATTTTCTTTGCAGAAGCACCCATAGGACTTCTAGTGTGTTAGTGGCATCACACAGAGCTCCTATATTTTCTTCTCAGCAGCACCCACAGGACTTCTAGTGTGTTAGTGGCATCACACAGAGCTCCTATATTTTCTTTGCAGAAGCACCCATAGGACTTCTAGTGTGTTAGTGGCATCACACAGAGCTCCTATATTTTCTTCTCAGCAGCACCCACAGGACTTCTAGTGTGTTAGTGGCATCACACAGAGCTCCTATATTTTCTTTGCAGAAGCACCCATAGGACTTCTAGTGTGTTAGTGGCATCACACAGAGCTCCTATATTTTCTTCTCAGCAGCACCCACAGGACTTCTAGTGTGTTAGTGGCATCACACAGAGCTCCTATATTTTCTTTGCAGAAGCACCCATAGGACTTCTAGTGTGTTAGTGGCATCACACAGAGCTCCTATATTTTCTTCTCAGCAGCACCCACAGGACTTCTAGTGTGTTAGTGGCATCACACAGAGCTCCTATATTTTCTTCCCAGAAGCACTCATAGGACTTCTAGTGTGTTAGTGGCATCACACAGAGCTCCTATATTTTCTTTGCAGAAGCACCCATAGGACTTCTAGTGTGTTAGTGGCATCACACAGAGCTCCTATATTTTCTTCTCAGCAGCACCCACAGGACTTCTAGTGTGTTAGTGGCATCACACAGAGCTCCTATATTTTCTTTGCAGAAGCACCCATAAGACTTCTAGTGTGTTAGTGGCATCACACAGAGCTCCTATATTTTCTTCTCAGCAGCACCCACAGGACTTCTAGTGTGTTAGTGGCATCACACAGAGCTCCTATATTTTCTTTGCAGAAGCACCCATAGGACTTCTAGTGTGCTAGTGGCATCACACAGAGCTCCTATATTTTCTTCTCAGCAGCACCCACAGGACTTCTAGTGTGTTAGTGGCATCACACAGAGCTCCTATATTTTCTTTGCAGAAGCACCCATAGGACTTCTAGTGTGTTAGTGGCATCACACAGAGCTCCTATATTTTCTTCTCAGCAGCACCACACAGGACTTCTAGTGTGTTAGTGGCATCACACAGAGCTCCTATATTTTCTTTGCAGAAGCACCCATAGGACTTCTAGTGTGTTAGTGGCATCACACAGAGCTCCTATATTTTCTTCTCAGCAGCACCCACAGGACTACCGACTACAATGGCTGGAAGACCGCCAAAGGGAGGCAGAGCGTGCAGAGGCAAGAACACAGGGCAGGCAGGCTCTGTTTCTAGTGGACGTGGCCGTGGCCGTGGATGTGGTCGTGCATCGTCATCAGCACGTGTCCATGGGACACGCGCGTATTTGTTTTCGGCAGCTGGACATGTGGAGCCGCATCATGCTGAAGGCTTGGTAGAATGGATGACCAAGCCCTCCTCATCCTCCTCATCCTCCTCATCCTCTCTCACCCAGGCTCAGGGTACTGGCAGAGCAGCTGCCAACGCGTACTCAATGGCATCATCAGCCACCCCTTCCCTAGACCCACCATGTCCTCCTGAGGAGTCCCCCGAACTCTTTGAGCACAGTGTTGGGTACATGCTCCAGGAGGATGCCCAACGATTCGAAGGCTCGGATGATGATACCCAGCTTGAGGAAGTCAGTAGTGCGCGCAGAGAGAGGGGATGCTGGAGGACAGCAATCTGGCGGTACTGTTCCACCAGCTGCAGCTTACTGCCAGGTTTGCTCTAGTGGTGAAGAGGGAGGGGATGATGAGGTCACTGACTCCACGTGGGTGCCTGAAGGGAGAGAGGATGAGGAGGAGGATGAGGAGGAGGAGGATGCGGCGTCACATGTCCAACGAGGCAGGATGCCCCCTGGAGGCCAGCTAGAGGCCAGCACAGCAACTGTACAACACCGCAGAGCTCCGCCTGTGCAGGGGCGCTGCCTCTGCACGTTATCAGAAAAGTTCTTTGGTGTGGGCCTTTTTTGAGACGAGTGCATCAGATCGCACCATTGCTATTTGCAATATTTGTCTCAAGCGTATCTCGCGTGGCCAAAACATCAGCCGCTTGGGCACCACAAGCATGAGCAGACATATGTCGACCTGCCATGCAGCTCGTTGGCAAGCACACATAAAAGACCCACACCAAAGAACTAAGCGGACCTCTCCTTGCTCCTCATCAGCTGGGATCTCCATCCCCACTACATCTTCATTCCTCTCTGAAAGCTGCTCTGAGAGGACTGAAGGTGTAGAATTAGGTGTGTCACAACCAAGTACTTGCAGTACACCGACGTCCGATTGTAGCAGGCAAATTTCCCTGCCCCAGCTGCTGGACCGTCGAAAGAAGTACACTCCCAGCCATCAACATGCCCATCGGTTGAATGCTAGCTTGGCTAAATTGCTAGCAATTCAACTGCTGCCTTTTCAGTTGGTAGACTCGGCCCCCTTCCGTGAGTTTGTTCAATGTGCGGTTCCTCAGTGGCAGGTTCCCAAACGCCACTTTTTCTCACGGAAGGCGATTCCGTCTCTCTACCGGCATGTGGAAGGCAATGTCCATGCCTCGCTGGACAGGGCGGTCAGCGGTAAGGTGCATATTACCTATGTAAACAGAAAATGCAGCGCTGGATAGTGGAAAATTGTAAATTACCAGTTAACGTGACCCAAATTAATTGGTGAAAATAGTAATAATTCAAACAAAATGCATAATCAGTTAATATGAATAACCCAAAATGATTAGTGAAATAAGTGTTCAAACAAAGTTCATACTCAATCAATGAAAAAAAACCCCGGATGGGGGAAGTGAATAAATAAATACTCAAACAAAGTTCATATGTGAAAAAATTCAAAAAGTCCAAAGTGATTAAAGGAAATGAACAAATGAATTCATAAAAGTTCCTGTGAAATCAATCCAAAATGTAGATGTTGGTAGTAGTGCAGCCCATCACCACAGAGATAAAGCAGAAGGGGGGGAGGCTTACCAGAAAGCCAGCGACCGCCCTTATTCAGGGGGGTCAAACTGAGCTTAAGATGAACAGCCTTGGTGCTGTTGGGGATATCCCACGTCCGAGTCGATATCCGACGGCAACGGATCTCCTCACGAATGGCGGCTGTTCGCCGAAAATCCTCGTGCGTCACTTCTGACACCAACAATAGATCTGCTGTCCCGAATGTCCTAAGGCTGCACATGTAAAATGGCGACCAAGTCCCCTTGTTTTGAGCCTATTGTACACAGACGATCATATCAGTAAATCTCCCAGATGAATTCAAAACACATAAGCGTATCTCCCCGAGTCCTTTGCTCTCTTTTCCTCAAAGGTGCATATTACCGCTGACTCATGGTCCAGCAGGCATGGACAGGGACGTTACCTTTCTTTCACGGCCCATTGGGTCACTCTATTGGCAGCTGGGAGGGATGCAGGACAAGGTGCAGTAGTGTTGGAGGTTGTTCCGCCACCACGCCTCCAAAATGCTACTACTGCTACTGGTTGTAACACACCTCTCTCCTCCACCCCCTCCTCTTCTTCTTCCTCCAGTGCTCTGTCCTCGGAACCAGCGGTGCTCCGTAGGCGTACAAGGGGCTACGCAAGTACGCAGGCAAAAAGATGCCATGCCGTGCTTGCGCTGGTGTGTTTGGGGGACAGGAGCCACACTGGGCCAGAGGTTCTGGCAGCTCTGCAGGGGCAGGCCGAGAGGTGGTTGACGCCACGCCAGCTTAAGCCAGGAATGGTCGTTTCTGACAATGGCACCAACCTCCTCTCCGCCCTGCGACAGGGGCAGCTCCCCCATGTGCCCTGTATGGCTCACGTCCTCAACCTGGTGGTGCAGCAGTTCTTGGGCAGGTTCCCAGGCTTACAGGATGTCCTGAGGCAGGCCAAGAAAGTCTGTGTGCATTTCTGCCGATCTTATAATGCCAGTGCTCGGCTGACTGAGCTGCAAAAGGAGCTGAACCTGCCCAAGAACCGCCTAATATGTGACATGCCCACCAGGTGGAACTCAACGTTGGCCATGCTGCAGCGACTGCACACGCAGCAGAGGGCCATCAATGAGTACCTTTGCGACTACGGCACCAGGACAGGGTCAGGGGAGCTTGTTTTTTTTTTTCCCACGTCAGTGGAGCATGATCAGGGATGCATGCACTGTCCTCTCACCATTTGAGGAGGCCACGAGGATGGTGAGCAGTGACAGTGCATGCATCAGTGACACTGTACCTCTTGTCCACCTGTTGGAGCATACGCTGCGTGGGATAATGGACAGGGCACTTGAGGCAGAACAGAGGCAGGAAGAGGAGGACTTCCTTGCCTCTCAAGGCCCCCTTTATCCGGACAGTGTTCCTTCTGTCCCACCCATCACACAGGAAGAGGATGAGGAGGAGGAGGAGGAGGAGGAGGATTGTGTGAGCATGGAGGTGGAGCCTGGCACTCAGCATCAGCAGCAGCAGTCTTTTAGGGATGATGTACAGTCCCAACAAACCAGTGGACTTGTATGTGGCTGGGAGGAGGTGGCTGGCGATCATGTCATCCTCAGTGACCCAGAAGACTCCGGACCGAATGCCTCAGCTAACCTACGCTGCATGGCCTCCCTGATCCTGCAAAGCCTGCGGAAGGATCCTCGTGTTCTTCGGATCAAGGAGAGGGACCATTACTGGCTGGCCACTCTCCTTGATCCACGGTACAAGGGTAAGGTTGCGGACCTTATCTTGCCGTCGCAGAGGGAGCAGAGGATGAGACATCTCAGGGAGGCCTTGCAGAAAGGTCTGTGCAACGCGTTCCCAGAAACTGGGAGGTTACAAACTCCTGGTCCTGGACGACGAGTTGCTGAGGCTTCGGTCAGTAGCAGAAGGAGCGGTGGGGAAGGTGGACGTCTGACCGATGCGTTCAGACAATTTTTTAGTCCGCAGCCCCAAGGTATGATCGGTTCCAGCAACCATCGCCAGTGTCTGATATACATGGTGCAGGAATACCTTGGGGCAAGGTCAGACTTGGACACCTTTCCCACCTAAAATCCTCTGGCTTACTGGGTCCTGAGGATGGATCACTGGCCAGAGCTTGCACAGTATGCAATTGAGCTACTGGCCTGTCCTGCCTCCAGCGTTCTTTCCGAACGCACATTCAGTGCTGCTGGAGGATTTGTCACCGATCATAGGGTGCGCCTGTCCACCGACTCGGTTGATCGACTGACCTTCATCAAAATGAATCAGTCTTGGATCACCACCAGCTACCAGGCACCTGAAGCCGATATAACGGAATAATTTATAATGTCACATCCCTTCAAGACTGCCTATGCTGATGCTGAGTGACTGTCCTGTTATGTTCACTGACTATCCTCTTCCTCCTCCTCAATGATCCATGCCACCATACCAGTGCCTAAGGCACAATTTTTCAGCCCCTGTATAACAGGGGCGTGTACTTACAATTTTTAAAAAAAATGCTTCGCAACAGGTGTGACTGCTGTGCTCCAAGTACAGTATCTGTGAGGGGTTGCAGTGTTGTGGCACCAGCACCAGTGCCTAAGGCACAATTTTTCAGCCCCTGTTGGGGCGTGTAATTACAATTTTTAGGCAATGCATTGCAACAGGTCTCATTGCTGTGCTAAGAGTACAGTGTCTGTGAGGGGTTGCAGTGTTGTGGCACCAGCACCAATGCCTAAGGCACAATTTTTCAGCCCCTGTTTAACAGGGGCGTGTAATTACAATTTTTAAAAAAAATGCTTCGCAACAGGTGTGACTGCTGTGCTCCAAGTACAGTATCTGTGAGGGGTTGCAGTGTTGTGGCACCAGCACCAGTGCCTAAGGCACAATTTTTTCAGCCCCTGTTGGGGCGTGTAATTACAATTTTTAGGCAATGCTTTGCAACAGGTCTCATTGCTGTGCTAAGAGTACAGTGTCTGTGAGGGGTTGCAGTGTTGTGGCACCAGCACCAATGCCTAAGGCACAATTTTTCAGCCCCTGTTTAACAGGGGCGTGTAATTACAATTTTTAAAAAAAATGCTTCGCAACAGGTGTGACTGCTGTGCTCCAAGTACAGTATCTGTGAGGGGTTGCAGTGTTGTGGCACCAGCACCAGTGCCTAAGGCACAATTTTTCAGCCCCTGTTGGGGCGTGTAATTACAATTTTTAGGCAATGCTTTGCAACAGGTCTCATTGCTGTGCTAAGAGTACAGTGTCTGTGAGGGGTTGCAGTGTTGTGGCACCAGCACCAATGCCTAAGGCACAATTTTTCAGCCCCTGTTTAACAGGGGCGTGTAATTACAATTTTTTTAAAAAATGCTTCGCAACAGGTGTGACTGCTGTGCTCCAAGTACAGTATCTGTGAGGGGTTGCAGTGTTGTGGCACCAGCACCAGTGCCTAAGGCACAATTTTTCAGCCCCTGTTGGGGCGTGTAATTACAATTTTTAGGCAATGCTTTGCAACAGGTCTCATTGCTGTGCTAAGAGTACAGTGTCTGTGAGGGGTTGCAGTGTTGTGACACCAGCACCAATGCCTAAGGCACAATTTTTCAGCCCCTGTTTAACAGGGGCATGTAATTACAATTTTTTAAAAAGATGCTTCGCAACAGGTGTGACTGCTGTGCTCCAAGTACAGTATCTGTGAGGGGTTGCAGTGTTGTGGCACCAGTGCCTAAGGCACAATTTTTCAGCCCCTGTTGGGGCGTGTAATTACAATTTTTAGGCAATGCTTTGCAACAGGTCTCATTGCTGTGCTAAGAGTACAGTATCTGTGAGGGGTTGCAGTGTTGTGGCACAAGCACCAATGCCTAAGGCACAATTTTTCAGCCCCTGTTTAACAGGGGCGTGTAATTACAAATCTTGATCTAATAGTTCACAGCAGGGCCCATTCCTGCGCCCACCAAGAGTAACTATGAGGGCCTACAGTCTTGTGGCAACACCGTCCACCACCACCGCCAAAGGCCCAATTTTTCTGCCCTGTTCAACAGGTGCATGCAATTACAAATCTTGATCTAATAACTCACAGCAGGGCCCATTCCTGCGCCCACCAAGAGTAACTGTGAGGGCTTACAGTCTTGTGGCAACACCGTCCACCACCACCACCACCACCAAAGGCCCAATTTTTCTGCCCTGTTCAACAGGTG
Source organism: Lithobates sylvaticus (assembly GCA_028564925.1). Classification (NCBI taxonomy): domain Eukaryota; kingdom Metazoa; phylum Chordata; class Amphibia; order Anura; family Ranidae; genus Lithobates; species Lithobates sylvaticus. The sequence continues at coordinate 314,197,520 of CM053029.1, read as the reverse complement.
CATGCAATTACAAATCTTGATCTAATAACTCACAGCAGGGCCCATTCCTGCGCCCACCAAGAGTAACTGTGAGGGCTTACAGTCTTGTGGCAACACCGTCCACCACCACCAAAGGCCCAATTTTTCTGCCCGGTTCAACAGGTGCATGCAAGTACAAAACTTGATCTATTAACTCACAGCAGGGCCCATTTCTGTGCCCACCAGTCTTGTGGCTACACCAACATCTAATAGGGCAAATTTCTGCAGAGTATATACAGCAGGCCCCTACTTTCAAACATCCAACTTACAAACGACTCCTACTTGCAAACGGAAAGAGAAAACAGGAAGGGAAATCTACCCCTAGGAAGGGAAATTCTATCCTGTTAGATTTAATTTGGGAAAAAGGTATCTCCTCTCTACTGATGCTTTATCACCAATCCTTGTTTCAATTCAAACCCCACTTTTCCAAAAACATTTGTCATTGGGACGGAAAGTGAGGTGACATGTTCTGAACAGATGTGCAAAGACAGCAAATGTTACAGGGGTGATAACCCCTCCCTATGTTCTCCAAAAAGCTTAAAAATAGTTTTTTTTGGGATGGAGCTACACTTTATAATGTACCTGTTCAGATTCTACTTAAGAACAAACCTACAGTCCGTGTCTTGTTTGCACCACCTATATACTTCTGTTCAGAGTATATAGGGTTGTAGGTATAGGGTTTTATTTTGGGTGCGGGGTCCCCCTTAATATCCATACAAGACCCAAAGGGGCTGGGGTGGGGGGGGGGGTGATGGGGTAGCCATGCCATTTTTCTCAAGGATTTTCAGCCATATGGCGGCCAGGACAAGACATGACATTAAAACCGCAAGTGGTTTTAAATGGCTTCTTTTTTTTTTTCCTTTACAAATGTCATTTTGTGCAAGGACAGTTCTAAACACGGGAAACACATGCCACTTCACAGGCATACTTTAGACACCCCCCAGGTACCATATTTAAAGGAAAATTTCACTTTTTTTTTTTCACTTTATGCATCATTAAAATGACTGCTCCCGAAAAAACGTTAGTTTTTAAAAGTTCTTTTTGCATTGATATATGTCCCCTGGGGCAGGACCCGGGTCCCCAAACCTGTTTTATGACATTAACATGCATATTGGCTGTTGTAATTAGCACTTTTGATTTCGAACGTTCGCGCCCATTATAACGTATAGGGTTCGAAAATTTGCGCGAACTTTCGGTCGGTTCGAAGGTTCTGGTGCGAACCGAACCCGGGGGTGTTCGGCTCATCCCTAGTGGCCACTTGGTTACTTTACCTGAACTCTGATTTTACATTTCAGCAGGGAACACATTACCAATGCCATGAAATACCAAAGAGAAAGGAATATTTTGGAACATTTTTGTTTGTTCTGGATTATTTAATAAATAGGTAATTCCTATCCTAATATTGATTAGTGGTTCCAAATTAAGAATAACTACTGCAGTGGGGAACAGACACAAAAGATACACCCAGCATCTTTCCAAATAACTGTTCTGTTTTATTTATCGCAATTGAAGCTTTTTATACACATGACTATGTAGGTATCACATTAATATTACAATTGTACTTTTATGGTAACAAAGGGCGTAACATAGGCAGGCTAATGCTGCGTACACACGATCGGAATTCTCATCGCAAAAGCCTTGGATGTTTTTTTCCGATGGAATTCTGCTCAAGCTTGTGTTGCCTACACACGGTCACACCAAATTCCGACCGTCAAGATCGTGGTGACGTACAACACTACGACGAGCTGCGAAAATGAAGTTCTATGCTTCCGAGCATTTGTCGGAATTGCCACAGACGATCGGAATTTCCGATAGAAACTTTTTCCGTCTGAAAAATTGAGAACATGCTCTCAATCTTTTGCTGGCCAAAATTCCGCCAGCAAAAGTCCGATGGAGCCTACACACGGCCGCATTTTCCGACCAAAAGCTCACATCTGTCTATTGCTGGCGGAATTTCCGATTGTGTGTAATTGTGCATAATTCTAATCAGGACTCAATAAAATGCAAACATGTAATGAAGACTTTATTAGTACCATGTGCACAGTGAGTGTGGTGTGAAATACATACAAAATAGAATATAATTACATACAGAACTTACAAATTTCTTTTACAATCTCCTCTCTTTTGATCAATATTTTGATCACTAACCATAACTGCTATCACCTTTAATCTGAAACCTCCACACGCATAGGTGGAGGTAGTCCTGGTAGTCCTGGCCAAAGAGGCAAACTCCATTGTGGAGAATATAATGGCTGAGTAGCTTTTTCATTACAAAATGGATTTTTATTGTGAAAAACAAATGATTCATAAGAAATATTTACAGAGTATTGGCTGTACACTCCTGTGGCAAGAGTGGCATTCTAGCTTAACTGTGGACATGCTGACTTATCAGCATAAAAAAACACTGACAATTCTACATAAAATGGAAGATGTATAAAACATGGGTAGGCAACCTGAGGTCCTCCAGCTGTTGCAGAACTATAAGTCCCATCATGCCTCTTGGAGTAATTGTAACTGCCAGCCTTGCAATGCCTCATGGGAAATGTAGTTTCACAACAGCTGGAGATTATCAATCAACCGTGTTTACTCTTTTTAAATCATAATGACAACACAAACTACCCAAATGACCCTGATGAAAAGTTTACATACCCCAGTTCCTAATACCGTGTATTGCCCCCTTTAACATCAATGACAGCTTGAAGTCTTTAGTGGTATTTGTGGATGAGACTCTTTATCTTCTCAGATGGTAAAGCTGCCCATTCCTCTTGGCAAAAAGCCTCCAGTTCCTGTAAATTCTAGGGCTGTCTTGCATGAACTGCACGTTTGAGATCTCCCCAGAGTGGCTCAATGATATTGACGTCAGGAGACTGAGATGGCCACTCCAGAACCTTCACTTTATTCTGCTGTAGCCAATGACAGGTCGACTTGGCCTTGTGTTTTGGATCATTGCCATGTTGGAATGTTCAAGTACGTCCCATGCGCAGCTTCCTGGCTGATGAATGCAAATGTTCCTCCAGTATTTTTTGATAGCATACTGCATTCATCTTACCATCAATTTTGACCAAATTTTTGTGCCTTTGTAGCTCACACATACCCAAAACATCAGCAATCCACCTCTGTGTTATCAGGCCTGGGAGTGGCCGTTCTGGGACGCCGTCAAATGAAGTTATCCCAGAACGAGAGCCATACTGCCCCACCATTTGACAGTGGGCGGGTGGCAAGTGGTTAACTAAAAGAGGGGATTTGGAAAAAAGTGATGAAAAAACAATAATGTTTTAGCAAAGTAATAACAAATATAATGAAAGTCCATAAAGTGCTTCAGTGGGTGAAAATGTGTTGAAGGACCCTCAAAAGTTCACTCTGTGTTTCTGTTCATGAAAACAATCAATCAGCGCCTCTTACCAGAGTTGCTGGATCTCAAGTTATAGAGATCAAAAAGGCTCAAAAAGGGATGGCTCAGCCAAGGAATGTGTCTTCACAAGCTCATCCAGTAAAGGAATCCTCTCTCCTGCAGTGGGCTATCCAATGGTATGATATTCCTCACAGCTACGGCAATAACCTTCTCCCAGTCATCTCCAACAGTGGGATGTATCATAAGGTAAAAAGAAGAGGCTTCATGGTGCAGCACTCCAATTAAAAATGTATTAAAAAATTTGTGGGCACTAACATCCAAAAAAGCGGTGATCAGTATGTTCAAACAGCCACAGCTCAAGCCAGCTAGCTGGTGCGTGGGGAAGTCGAGGAAACTGTTGCTCTAACTGAAGCCATACAAGGCATCGACTGGGAACAGAGTCTCTGTCCAGATGTCACACACCAAGCTCTATATATATGCAAAGCAGGAGAGACACTGCAAATGCCATTCCAGGCTCTTCCTATTTTGTGCCATCTTTATCAGTGGATGTTTTTTTTACAATTTAATGGCTTAAAATCAGTGTACAATTATTCAATTGTATTCTCATATATACACAGACACTGCACAGGTACACTTTGCACACATTGTGGTGCCACTATCTATCTGTCACTACATCACTAATTCCCTCTCAGTTTTTTCTGGGAGGCTTTATGCCAGTGGCAATGCGTCCATAAAGGACGCAGAAGCACCGCCCCTTCTCTCCTGGCACCTCTCTATCACCATAGATAGATTCATGCATTGCATGAATCTACCTATGGTTGTCGCTGACACCCCCTATTCAGGTGTCCGGCCCCTTTTCGGGCGCCGGGCTCCTGAATTACAGAGGCGTTTTTTTTTTTTGCTGTGCGTTCGCTGTTGCGGGCGCAATGCTGTGCATTCGCTGTTGCAGACGCAATGCTGTGCATTCGCTGTTCACTCAGTTGTGTGTTAGCAAAGCTAAGGAATTTGCTTTGCTAACACTGAACCGCCTCTCAGCCAATCAGGTGCTCGGTCTGTTACCTGTCACCTGATTGGCTGAAATGTCAGGCGCTGTGAATGGATGCCTGATAGAGAGGATGGAAGAAGACATCGAGGAGCGTGCAGGACACCGCCACTGAAGTAGGGAAGGATTCCCATTGTGATGAAGACAAAAGTGTCTAGAGATTCTATGCCCTATGAAACCTTTATGAATATTCGTAAGGTGTTCCCCTATTCATATGTTAAGTGCCCTTGTGGTCCTCCCAATATACTGGAGGCCACATGGACACCTAAGGAGATAAATGACCCCTATAGTTCCACATGTAATAAAATCTTGTGATCTTGTAGACTATAGTTCTTGAAGTTTTGCAGACAGTGCATCTTTTACATGGAAAAAAAATTTTTAGATTCCCAAACATAATGATTTTTTGGAGGTGGATCTATTGCACTAGGTGTCAGTACATCTTTCAGAGTTTTATTTCTTCTGTATATAACATTTGGTTTATCTGGAAGTTTGGGCCCTGGTATTTTATCACTCTTTAATACTTGCCAGTGTTTTCTAATTATTTTATTCACCCACCAGTGTTGGGACAAGAAAGTAGTTAAAAAGGACCACTCAAAGTTGCTATTATTCATCATATCCTTATTTTTGGGGGCCAACGGACTATTTCTATTTAAAAGTGAAACATCTTGTAACTCTTTATCTAAGCTTCTAGAGTAGGGATGAGCTTCGAGTTCGAGTCGAACTCATGTTCGACTCGAACATTGCCTGTTTGCCTGTTCACCGAACAGCGGTTCGGGGGGTGTTTGCGGCAAATTCGAAAAGCCGCGAGCACCCTGTAATAGTCTATCGGAGAAATCTAAAGTGCTAATTTTAAAAGCCTATATGCAAATTATTGTCATAAAAAGTGTTTGGGGACCTTGGTCCTGCCCCAGGAGACATGTATCAATGCAAAAAAAAGTTTTAAAAACTGACGTTTTTTCAGGAGCAGTGATTTTAATAATGCTTAAAGTGAAACAATAAAAGTGTAATATTCCTTTAAATTTCGGACCTGGGGGGGGGGGGGGGTGTATAGTATGCATGTAAAGGGGCGCATGTTTCCCGTGCTTAGAACTGTCCCTGCACAAAGTGTAATTTTTGCAGGAAAAAAAGCTATTTAAAATCACTCGCGGCTATAATGAATTGTCGGCTCCCGTAATACAGAGAACAGTCATTGAAAGTCATTGATAAAAAAAAAAAGCGTGGGGTTTTCGGGTCAAATTAACCGCTTCAGCCCCGGGCGATTTTACCCCCTTCCTTACCAGAGCACTTTTTGCGATTTGGCACTGCTTCTCTTTAACTGACAATTGTGCGGTCGTGCGACGTTGCACCCAAACAAAATTGACGTCCTTTTTTTCCCACAAATAGAGCTTTCTTTTGGTGGTATTTGATCACCTCTGCGGTTTTTATTTTTTGCGCCATAAACAAAAAAAGAGCGACAATTTTGAAAAAAACACAATATTTTTTACTTTTTGCTATAATAAATATCCCATTTTTAAAAAAAAATTAAAAATTTTTACTCAGTTTAGGCCGATACGTATTCTTCTACATATTTTTGGTAAAAAAAATCGCAATAAGCGTTTATTAATTGGTTTTCGCAAAAGTTATAGCGTTTACAAAATAGGGGATAGATTTATTGCATTTTTTTTTTTTACTAGAAATGGCGGTGATCTGCGATTTTTTTCATGACTGCGACTTTGCGGCGGACACTTCGGACACTTTTGACACATTTTTGGGACCATTCACATTTACACAGCGATCGTTGCTATAAAATTGCACTGATTACTGTGTAAATGTGACTGTCAGGGAAGGGGTTAACACTAGGGGGCGCTGCAGGGGTTAATATGTTCCCTATGTGAGTGATTCTAACTGTGGGGGAAGGGGACTCACAAGGGGAGGAGACCGATTGGTGTTCCTCTGTACTTGGAACACATGATCGGTCGGTCTCCTCTCCAGTGACAGGACGTGGAGCTGTGTGTTTACACACACACCTCCACGGTCCCGCTGTTTTCCCCGGGCAATCGCGGGTGCCCGGCGGACGAGAGAGCGCCCCCCCCCTACTGAACCGTACCAGGCCACATGCCCTAAACATTGGGAGGATGCTTTGGGGGTCTGTGACCCCTCAAAGCACCATGTCCCCATGTTGATGAGGAGAAGGGTCTCTTCCCCACAACACTGGTCGGTGGTTGTGGGGGTCTGCGGGCGGGGGGCTTATCAGAATCTGGAAGCCCCCTTTAACAAGGGGACCCCCAGATCCCACCCCCCTGTTTGAAAATGATAAGGGGGTACAAAAGTACTCCTACCATTTCACAAAGAAAGTGTAAAAAATAGTTAAAAAACACACTGACATCGTTGGGTAAAGTCCTTAATTAAAAATAAAAAAAATATTCCAGTGGTGGTAATCCACTCTTGCTATCCAGCGATGGGTGGTCTCTGCTCCGGGGTCCAGCGATGGCTGATCTCTTCTCCGACGTCCAGCACAGCACATCCTGTCTCCATGGAGACACTGCAGGAATCCCAGGTCTTAGCAGAGGAGGACCAGGCCACTCCGTCACCTGACCCCGCCCCCTTCTGATGTAACGGAAACCTGCGTTACATCAGAGGGGGGCGGGGTGACCCGTACGTCACTGGGGAAACCCAGGCTTCCCCAGTGATGTAAGGTTGACCCGCCCCCTCTGACGCAAGGGAAAAGCTGGGCTTCCCCAGTGATGTACGGGTGACCCCGCCCCCTCTGATGTAACGCAGGTTTCCGTTACATCAGAGGGGGCGGGATCACCCGTAGGTCACTGGGGAAGCCTAGCTTTTCCCTTGCGTTGCATCAGAGGGGGGCGGGTCAGGTGACGAGTGGCTCCGTCCTCCCCAGCTAAGACCTGGGATTCCCTCAGTGTCTCCATGGAGACAGGACACACTGCGCTGGATGTCAGAAGAGATCAGCCATGGCTGGCCCCCGGAGAAGAGACCACCCATTGCTGGATAGCAAGAGTGGATTACCACCGCTGGAATCTTTTTTTTATTTTTTTTATTTTTAATAAAGGACCTTTCCCAACGGTGTCTGTGTGTTTTTTAACTATTTTTTACACTTTCTTTGTGAAATGGTAGGGGTACTTTTGTATCCCCTTACCATTTCAAACAGGGGGGGGTGGGATCTGGGGGTCCCCTTGTTAAAGGGGGCTTTCAGATTCTGATAAGCCCCCCGCCCGCAGACCCCCACAACCACCGACCAGGGTTGTGGGGAAGAGACCCTTCTCCTCATCAACATGGGGACATGGTGCTTTGAGGGGGTCACAGACCCCCAAAGCATCCTCCCAATGTTGAGGGCATGTGGCCTGGTACGGTTCAGGATGGGGGGCACTCTCTTGTCCCCCCCTCTTTTCCTGCGGTCTGCAAGGTTGCGTGCTCGGATAAGGGTCTGGTATGGATATTTATTTTTATCAATTATTTTCAATGACTGTTCTCTGTATTACAGGAGCCGACAATTCATTATAGCCGCGAGTGATTTTAAATAGCTTTTTTTCCTGCAAAAATGACACTTTGTGCAGGGACAGTTCTAAGCACGGAAAACATGTGCCCCTTTACATGCATACTATACACACCCCCCAGGTCCGAAATTTAAAGGAATATTACACTTTTATTGTTTCACTTTAAGCATTATTAAAATCACTGCTCCTGAAAAAACGGCCGTTTTTAAAACTTTTTTTTGCATTGATACATGCCCAGGTCCCCAAACACTTTTTATGACAATAACTTGCATATTAGCCTTTAAAATTAGCATAGACTTTAATAGGGTTCTAAAGTTCACACAAGCTTTAGGTCTGTTCACAGGTTCTGGTGTGAACCGAAGAGTCATACCCTTTCTCCATAAACCAATCTTTTAGTATGTTAGCCTGGGATTCAAAATTCTCTAAGCAGGAAAAATTTCTTCTGATTTATTGAAATTGTCCCTTGGGTATGACATTAAGCCAACTCGGGTGATGACACCTGTCTGTTGGAATATATCCATTTCTGTCTGTACATTTGAAACAATTTTTAGTTAACAATTGGCCTTGATCTTTAAAAATAACCAAATCTAAGAAATTCACTGATGACCTACTATATTCAAATGTAAATCTAATCCCCCATTGATTATTGTTGAGACTCAGCATAGATGAATGCAGAGATTCCTTGTCCCCCTTCCACATTAAAAGGTGTTGTCTATATAGCGATGCCAGAGAAGGATACAGGAATTATTTAGGGAGAAATAAAGTAATTCTCCAATAAAGCCATAAAAAGATTACCGAGGCTTGTCAAAAATTTCACTCCCACTGCCACCCCTGTGCTTTGTAAATAATATTCTCCCCCATAGTAAAAATAATTGTGTTCCATAGCAAACTGTAATAACCTCAAAATAAAATATAAGCCGGAGGCATTCAAGGATTGGTCCCTAGTTAGGAAATATTTTGACATTTGATATCCCAACTCATGTGGGATAATAGTATATAAAGAGGAGATGTCCGCCGTCACCAGCAGGACATCCTCCCCTATTGTTTGTGAAATTTCATTAATAATTTGCATGAAGTCTTTCAAAAAAGCTGGATTTTTAGTTACCAAAGATTGAAGAAAATTATCTAAAAACGTCCCTATACGTGAGGTAAGGGAGTCTATGCCACTGACTATAGGGCGGCCCAGTGGATGGATGGGATTTTTATGTACTTTGTGTATGTAATAAATAATAGGTATTTGAGGGGCTAGCGGTATTACAAATTCTAGCTCTTTTTTTATATATAATTCCCTTCCTATATCCTTCCTGAATAATATTATTTCATTGTCTTTTATATGCACTCATGGGCTCCCTTTTAAGGATGGTAAATGTATTCATATTAGACAGGAGATGATCCATCTCATCTAAATAATCTTGTTTTTTTAGGAGCACAAGAAGTTTTTTAGAACCTTCTCCTTTATCAGCTGGGCGTATATTAAATGTTTTTCTCTCACATAGCAATTCTATACCTTCATGTATATCTTTCTGATATTCTTTTTTAAATTGCACTCGTTGTAAATCCTGTAAAAATAATTCCTTAAAAACTGAAATACTAGGAGCAGGTTTGACCGGAGGATTGAATAAGGATGCATTTCTCAAACCTGTTCCTTTAGTCTTGCCTCCTGTCCTGCCTTATAATTGGTGTCTCTATTGATTGGGTTGGATAAAAAATTGTGTTTCATGCTCAACTTTCTAGCATACTTTTGAACATCCATGAACAAATTAAATTTGTTCATGGATATTTTAAGGGGCATATTTCAAACCTTGATTCAACGTTATCTTTTCAGATTCAGTCAGCTCCACTCCACTTAAATTAAATTACCTCTTTCTTTTTCGGGGATGGCTCCACTTCCCTCCTCTGCATCCTCTCATAGTCTCCCTTTTTTGTTCTGTCCTTTTCCTAAAAAAAAAATCTGTTTTGTTCCTCAAAGGAGCTGCTCCAGGTGGTCCACCATTGGGACGAACATGGTTGTCCCGAGGAGGCCCACATTCTGTAGTCTGGTATTCTACTTCATCCTCAGTTTCATCACAATAATCCTGTAATGATCCAAATCTATTTCCTACCAGGATGTCATATCTCCAAGGAACACTGGGGTAACTATTATAGGGTTTATGAGGCAGATTATTGCCTCTATTGGGTCTTGGTTGTGGAAACCTACCCTGATTTCTAAAATTGTTAGCCAGGGATGTTGATAATAATCCTATGGTACATTATTTTGCTGTCTAGCTGTACCATTATTTCCCTTTTTCCTATGTTGATGTGGTTTACAACTCCCCCCCCCCCCCCCCCTTGCAGGTCCCAAATCCCTATGGGTTGGGGTTTGAGGTCCAAGCTCCGATCTGGTGTTTTCAAAAGGAGGGTGGGGTTATGTACTCACATGATTCTCAGTGCTGTCCATACTGACAGCTTCAGATGGTTGTGTATAATTTTTCGTATAAATCTCCTACCATTTAAAGACATTGTGGGACTTGTAGTCCTCCACACCTCTAAGTTTTTTGATTCTCTGTTCCTCTTCCTCTTCTACCATAATTTCCTGTAGTTCCTTAGTGTACACCTGATAAAGACCTTCCTTGCTCATAGGGATGAGTTTTTCCCTAATTTAATTTATCTCTTGTTGCAGTTTAGCAACCCTGGACTTCTTTTTGGATACTAAGAATTCAAGGAAAGCCAAACCTACATAATTGAAATACAAGAACCACTCATTAAGTTCCTTGTCTCCTCTGTCAGGATATACATACCACATAAGGCTTCTAGGGATAATTTTTTCTTTAAGATATCTTTCCAAACAAATAATATCCCATCCAGTGTGCAATTCGGCTACTAGGACATTTTGTAATCTCAGAAATATCCACCGAATACCATCTGTTTCTGAGCTGGTTTAATCAAACACTTCATCAGGATTAAAACTAGAAGACAACTCCGCGCTTAGGAATAACCAGTATAAGGTATGCAGCCCGTCCAGAGAAATTTAACCCCCTAGAGGGTAAAATTAGTGTAGAAAGTGTGAATTGAAGGACGATTGGCGCTCCCCTTTTGCTTAATAAAATGAGTCTATTTAAAATAAACAATTCCGTGTTTTACCTTTATTAAAGCAGATAAGCTGTAAGATAAGTACCCCTATCTGCCTGCAGACACGTGATAATAGTACTAGCAGTGACAAGGGATGGTTAAAAGCTAAGTGATCCAGTACCCAGTGCTAAGTAGGAGGGACGGGATATATATCCAGGTCTTATACTCCCATGCAGGTTCAAACGTGATCCAGTATTTATCCCACCTTAGTAACTGGTATTATGTTGAAAATAAAACAAATAAATCCTGTGCATTGCCACCTATATGTGACCGTACTATAAGTGAGCCAATACAGCCTATATGTATATAGCAGTGAGGCAAAGTGACAAATACCGCAACAATAATTTATTAAATATGGCCCATATAGGGGCTTATATATATGTGTATAAGGTGAAATAAAGCAAAAACAAAAAGACCAAAAAAACAAAAAAAAACACAAAATTATATGTGAAAATCCAGCATAAAATTCCACTGTAAAGGAAAATTCCCACAGTGAAATGGCAAAAATTGTAAATGGTGACTCTATATCGAATAGCTTTGTAGCAACACTTTGAGTGGTGATTCAAAAACGGTGACTTTTGTGCTTCAGGAAATGGCGGTGACTTTGTGCTGTCCCCTCTTGCTCCCTCACTCACCAGATGTAGATACCCCTGCAGGGGTGAACGGCTTGCAATTTATCGGTATCAAGTGCTCATCAGGTCCCCCACTGGAAGATGTCCTAGCCGGTCAATCCTTTCCAGTCAATCCACCCAGATTTCCTTGGTACGATGGATTGGGAAATCCAGCAGCAATCCCCAAAGGGGATGTTCCTCACAAGAAAGCAAGAAAAAACGGAGGTCCCATGTGTATTACCAGATGCAAAAGAATTTGGTGTTTATTAAAAAATTAAAAACAAAACAAAGTAAAAAAACAGGGTATCATACAGGATACTCCTGTTTCCACCGTAGCATTACAGATTGGTAAGACAACACGTAAAAGTGGAGGGGTATAGGGCTGGTTTTTCCTATGTTGATGTGGTTTACAACTCCCCCCCCCTTGCAGGTCCCAAATCCCTATGGGTTGGTTGAAGCTTGCGCTTCAGCTGCGCTCCAAGCCTCTAAGTCCCGCACCGGAAGTGACGTCAGCACGCCTTACGCGTTTCGTCGTCAGACGTTTTCAAAGGCGACGCAACGAAAACGCGTAAGGCGACGAAACGCGTAAGGCGTGCTGACGTCACTTCCGGTGCGGGACTTAGAGGCTTGGAGCGCAGCTGGAGCGCAAGCCGCAAACCAGCCCTATACCCCTCCACTTTTACATGTTGTCTTACCAATCTGTAATGCTACGGTGGAAACAGGAGTATCCTGTATGATACCCTGTTTTTTTACTTTGTTTTGTTTTAAATTTTTTAATAAACACCAAATTCTTTTGCATCTGGTAATACACATGGGACCTCCGTTTTTTCTTGCTTTCTTGTGAGGAACATCCCCTTTGGGGATTGCTGCTGGATTTCCCAATCCATCGTACCAAGGAAATCTGGGTGAATTGACTGGAAAGGATTGACCGGCTAGGACATCTTCCAGTGGGGGACCTGATGAGCACTTGATACCGATAAATTGCAAGCCGTTCACCCCTGCAGGGGTATCTACATCTGGTGAGTGAGGGAGCAAGAGGGGACAGCACAAAGTCACCGCCATTTCCTGAAGCACAAAAGTCACCGTTTTTGAATCACCACTCAAAGTGTTGCTACAAAGCTATTCGATATAGAGTCACCATTTACAATTTTTGCCATTTCACTGTGGGAATTTTCCTTTACAGTGGAATTTTATGCTGGATTTTCACATATAATTTTGTGTTTTTTTTTTGTTTTTTTGGTCTTTTTGTTTTTGCTTTATTTCACCTTATACACATATATATAAGCCCCTATATGGGCCATATTTAATTAATTATTGTTGTGGTACTTGTCACTTTGCCTCACTGCTATATACATATAGGCTGTATTGGCTCACTTATAGTACGGTCACATATAGGTGGCAATGCACAGGATTTATTTGTTTTATTTTCAACATAATACCAGTTACTAAGGTGGGATAAATACTGGATCACGTTTGAACCTGCATGGGAGTATAAGACCTGGATATATATCCCATCCCTCCTACTTAGCACTGGGTACTGGATCACTTAGCTTTTAACCATCCCTTGTCACGGCTAGTACTATTATCACGTGTCTGCGGCAGATAGGGGTACTTATCTTACAGCTTATCTGCTTTAATAAAGGTAAAACACGGAATTGTATATTTTAAATAGACCCATTTTATTAAGCAAAAGGGGAGCGCCAATCGTCCTTCAATTCACACTTACTTCATCAGGATTAATCCTCCTGGTTTTATGATATTCAAAAATGTCCATATCTGATGAACCAAAACCACAAAAAAATGGTCAATAATAATTATGAAAAATAATACCAATTAGAAAAAAATAATAATATAACTTAATTTAATTTAAGTGGAGTGGAGCTGACTGAATCTGAAAAAAATAACATTGAATCGAGGTTTGAAATATGCCCCTAAAAATTTGATAAACAAATTTCAGATGTTCATGGATGTACAAAAGTATGCTAGAAAGTTAAGCATAATACAACATTTTTATCCAACCCAATCAATAGGGATACCAATCGTAAGGCAGGAGGCAAGACTAAAGGAACAGGTTTTAGAAATGAATCTTCTGTTGTTTTCCCCCTGATGGGATCCCCTGATAAAGTCACATGGGAGTGACGCTATGCCTCGGGATTGAGCGATAGGCAAAACCGGAAGTGACGCAGGAATACGAGCTTGCTTCTCATGGACTGTTTATTTATGAGCTTAATTCAAAAAGCACCTAGGAACCTACTGGGGAGGGACCCCCAGGAAACCCCCAGAGGCCATCTGAAGCATCTGTTCTGTGCTGTTACCTTGCAGCAGTAAGACGAGAGGCTAGCACACACTGAGGTGTCACCATTTTGGACTGGCTAGGCATCAGCCATTTAGTCACTGGTTATGGTGAAGGGCATTATCACCTACACATCATCTTTAGATTGCTTTATGAACTATATTTTTTTTCTGATTGCTACTTGTGCCTAAGGTGGCACATGGGACATTCTGAGTCTACTGCACTGTATTGCACCTTTGTTTTTGTCCGCACATTATGCTTTTCACCTATTTACTCTGCAATCCATATTGTGTTTTATTAAGTTACTGTGGTAATATTTACAAATTTTTATACATTGTCTGCCATTTGCAACTTTATATTGAAGATTTTCCATGGATTTGCAAGTTTACTATAAAAATATTTTGGGTATATCTATAGTTACAGTTACATTTTGACATATTGTTTATCATTTGCACTTACACCTTATTCTGTAGATCTTTTCATCTTCACTAGTCATCCTACAGCACAGCACCACCACCTTATCATTTAAAGGCATACAGTATCCTCTGCGTATATGGCCATGTTCCCCTGCCACCTTTTACCTTGAAAATGACCTCCAATATAATTTTTTGACCAGACACTGTATAAGGTCCACGCCACCACTCCCTGCTTATAATTTATTTTCATGGAAAAAAAATTTGGCATGCTAAATATTTCATGTTCTGCTAAGCTTGTTGCCAGAGGGCCAAAAAACACAATGGTCACTTCATAGTACAGCTTTTCCCAAGACATACACATTTTCACCTAGGATTCAATTTGAATAGTGTGTGAATCTTGAGTGGAAGTTGTGTGAAAAAACAAAAGGATGCAATATATCTTCCATCCACATTTTCCCACACAGATCTTCTATTTGATGTGTCCTTAGTCTTCCTGGCAGAATGACATCCAGCATCATTCAACCAGGAAAACTAAGGACATATTATGAATGATAGTCTTGCAAAAGAGGACAGGATGGCAATGGAATGGTGGGGCACTGGGGCCATTGGAGGTCAGAGTTTGGGAAACCCACTAACCATAAAATGAGTAGTTCTCGTTTACTAGAGGGTAACTCTAGGGTTTTTTCCGTGGGTGACACTGTTGAAAAAGCAAAATCACAAATAAATATTGTGTGTAATCATTCAACATACACCTTACCATTAAATAAACCACCAACACAATTAATTATAGGCCAAAGCTCATTTGCACCTTATATACAAACGTTGCATTACCAGTCAATTGACACCATCCTGTAGTTCAAAAAACCTGTCAGAATGAGATCAAAGGTCATTGTACAAAGTCAAAAATTGGTCCTTACTTTCACTTTCTATCATCAGAGGATGTGCCCAAAAATGAAGCAACTGATGAATATGTTTTCTTAAAATGTCACTCACTATAAAAATAACTGTAAGGGAAAACATATAAATGAACATATAAAATTCTACAAGGAATTCCAAACAACTATCAATAGGGAGCCAGTTGAAGAAGGATTTGACCTAACAGATATCCTTCCCTGCTACCTATTGCCTTTTATTAGTTACTGTGAAATGAAATGTTGCAGTCTGAGTGGTCACTGATGGATAGAGGACCATGGAAATGTTTCCTCCAGCCTGCAATAGACTGATGACATCATCTCATCTAAGACAGAGTCACCTTACTTAAGCTCAAAGACAGCTTTTTAATGATAAAGGGCACTGCTTAATTGTCCTGCTGCTGTATATTGCAACAAGTCAGGAATTTATTAATGCTTTAAAGTAAAATTACTGAAAGGTCCATTTTAATGACCGTTTGACATTCTAGAAATCCAGTACATCCCCAGTGGCCAGTATGGGCATCACTCCACTTTCTTCTACTGTAATGTAATAAATGAGTAACAGTTTGCATCCATATATTTTGATATTCATTAAAGACCTTTGGTGCCCTTAAGTCTGCAGAAATCGACATAGTTCCTGGCATCCTTTGTAAATAATCTTTACTGAAAGTTTACTTTTCTGCAATTGGCACAGCATGAACTGGACTTATGAAAACTTATGAATGAACACTGCTCCACGTGGCCTGATCTGTAAACACCTTCCCTTAAACCCACATGAAATGTTCAAATGCTGTAAAAATCAATTAGACACATTGGATAAATAGTGTTAAGGTGTTGCTTTGGCAAAGACTTAACCTGGCAAATTTCTCTCTTGTGTGAAGTGAGTGGGTGTTTATAGTAATTGAGCCTCCCAAAACAAGAAATTATCTGACAAAATTATATGTCACTTTTGGTTTTGCTAAACCACTGGATTTCACTTTACATATCTGTGGTACAGCATACCCCAAGCGTGGAAGGGAGTGTTGTATTTTTCAGGCAATTCAAGGGAATTTTCTGTTGCGGTGCTGCAAACTGCAAAAGTATGGACTATTTATGTCAGCGTAATCATTAGACTGAAACAGAATCCCAGATATATTTTATATTTTTACATATAGAACAGGGTGGAAAGCTACAATTTATAATTATTTAACAATATTACAAATAAAGGCCAGCGTGATATTAAACCAAATTTCTTCAAGTATAGGCAGATGGAGTTTTGCCAAAGGTACATCTTGCTTCGGGATTATTAGCTGTGGGTAAGTAAACCCCAAAAAGGAACTTGCCCTTTTTGCTCTCTTTTGGTCTAGTAAATATAAAGAATAAAAATACTATTGTTTAATAAGAAAATTGTACAGTAACTTAATGTAGTAAACTGACAAAAAAGTGCCTTTGCTGCACTGAAATCCAAAGGACTATTGCTTCAGGACACAATAGTAACAAAGGGGTCAGTGAGGGGGGAAGGTCACAGTGGCCAGCGGAAGACATGTAATTTGGCACATCTGGAAGTTCTTGAAGAAACACTATTCTCCATACTGGTGAATATTTAGCTTCTTCTCCTGCTGGGTATGTTCTATTTTACTCTGTTGAAACGAACATGTAATGTAAAGTACTGTGAACTATATATATAGTGTATACATTATATCTTCCTATCCAGCAGGTGGCTCTGTAGTGTTTATCTTTGGTAATGTATTTGGAGGAAGTGTTATCTCTGTAAGTGTATGCAGTTGTATGCTCTTTGTTCCTGTTTCTGTCTGCATGATGTAAAGCCATGATAAAGATATCCTCCATGAACGTAAAGGTGTTCTTCTGTATACAAGAAGCTTCCAGACCATGATTTCTATACTCTGCACAATAGGGTTTACCCCATTCACAACCTGTTTCTAGACCTAACTCTTAAAATAATCCTTTGTTAACCTTAACCCTGACACTTCACTTATTACCTCCTGAATCCTAACCAGTTGTGAACAGTGAGATATATACAGCCGTGGCCAAAAGTTTTGAGAATGACACAAATATAAATTTTCACAAAGTCTGCTGCTTTAGTGTTTTTAGATCTTTTTGTCAGCTGTTACTATGGTATACTGAAGTACAATTACAAGCATTTCATATGTGTCAAAGGCTTTTATTGACAATCACATCAGGTTTATGCAAAAAGTCAATATTTGCAGTGTTGACCCTTCTTTTTTCAAGACCACCACAATTCACCCTGGCATGCTATTAATCAACTTCTGGGCCACATCCTGACTGATGGCAGTCCATTCTTGCATAATCAATGCTTGGCATTTGTCAGACTTTGTGGGTTTCTTTTGTTCACCTGCCTCTTGAGGATTGACTACAAGTTCTCAATAGGATTAAGGTCTGGGGAGTTTCCTGGCCACGGACCCAAAATGTTGATGTTTTGTTCCCCAAGCCACTTAGTTATCACTTTTTCCCTATGGCAAGGTGCTCCATCATGCTGGAAAAGGCATTGTTCATCACCAAACTGTTCATGGATGGTTGGGAGAAGTTGCTTTTGGAGGATGTTTTTGTACCATTCTATATCCATGGCTGTGTTCTTAGGAAAAATTGTGAGGGAGCCCACTCCCTTGGCTGAGAAGTAACCCCACACATGAATGGTCTCAGGATGCTTTACGGTTGGCATTACACAGGACTGATGGTAGCGCTCACCTTTTTTTCCAGATGCCCCAAACTGTTGGAAAGGGGATTTATCAGAGAAAATGACTTTACTCCAGTCCTCATCAGTCCAATCTTTTACAGAATATCATTAGGGACAGAATATCAGTCTGTCCCTAATGTTTTTCCTGAAGAGAAGTGGCTTCTTTGCTGCCCTTCTTGACACCAGGCCATCCTCCAAAGGGCTTCACCTCATTGTGAGTGAAGATGTACTCGCACCTGCCTGCTGCCATTCCTGAGCAAGCTCTGCACTGGTGGTGCTCAGATCCCGCAGCTGAATCAACTGTAAGAGACGGTCCTGGCATTTGCTGGACTTTCTTGGACGCTCTGAAGTCTTCTTCACAAATGCAGTGGAAATGTTTTTTATAGGATTAAGTTCATTTTCATGGCAAAGAGGGACTTTGCAATTAATTGCAATTCGTCTGATCACTCTTCATAACATTCTGCAAACTTTGTGAAAATTCATATTTGTGTCATTCTCAAAACATTTTGGATACGGCTGTACATACATACAGTACATACAAAGTAATATTGTTACTTATGTATATATTATGTTATCAATCTGCAGATCAAATGCACAAGCTTTGATCTGCATATGATGTCAGTTAAAGCAACCTGACAAGTAAAAAAATATATATTTTTTTTCCAAATCAGCCCTAATTAACTCATTCTTCCACTTCTCCCTGCTGATTTCTTATTTTTTATCATTCTAGTCAGTACTATTTAACCGCTTCCCGACCGCCCACTGCATATATACGTCAGCAGAATGGCACGGGCAGGCAAAAGCACGTACCTGTACGTGGTCGTGCATTTGCCTGCCTGTGGGTCGCGCGCGCGCCGCCAGCGGCGCGCTCGCGACCCGGTCGGGAGCTCCGTGACCCCGGCCGCGGGACCAGCAGACCCGATCGCCGCTGGTGTCCCGCGATCGGGTTACTGAGCTGAAGAACGGGGAGAGGTATGTGTAAACAAACCTCTCCCTGCGCTTCCTACTCTGCCTGTCATTGATTGGCTGTTCCCGGTCAACGCCCCCTAATGTAAAAAAAAACACACACGTCACAGCCCATAACCCCTCCCCTCCCCCTAGTGGTTAACCCCTTCACTACAACTGTCATTTATACAGGAAACAATGTATTTAAATAGCATTGATTGCTGTATAAATGACATTGGTCCCAAAAATGTGTCAAAAATGTCCGATGTGTCCGCCATAATGTCGCAGTCACACAAAAAAACGCTGATCGCCGCCATTACTAGTAAAAAAAAAATATTAATAAAAATGCTATAAAACTATCCCCTATTTTGTAAACGCTATAACTTTTGCGCAAACCAATCAATAATCGCTAATTGCGATTTTTTTTACCTAAAATATGTAGAAGAATACGTATCGGCCTAAACTGAGGGAAAAAAAAGTTTTTTTATATATTTTTTAAGGATATTTATTATAGCAAAAAGCAAAAAATATTGAATTTTTTTCAAAATTGTTGCTCTATTTTTGTTTATAGCGCAAAAAATAAAAACCGCAGGGGCGATCAAATACCACCAAAAGAAAGTTCTATTTGTGGGGAAAAAAAGGACGCCAATTTTGTTTTGGAGCCACGTCGCACGACCACGCAATTGTCAGTTAAAGCGACGCAGTGCCGAATCGCAAAAAGGGGCCTGGTCCTTTGGCTGCCAATTGGTCCGGGGCTGAAGTGGTTAAACTCTTGTTTATTTTTTTCATTTTGTTCACAATTTTTTATGATAAAAATAAAATAAGGAAATAAAAGATATAAAATAAATATTTTACAAGGAGTTTCTAAAGGTAAAAGTGCAACTAAAATCAAAACTTTTTTTTTTATAGTTTGTGATAGACTGGAGATAGACTCTCCAGTCTATCACATACAGTAAAATTAAGTTTTGATTTTAGTTGCACTTTTAGCTTTTGAAACAGTACTTTTAATGCACCCTCCCCCAAGAGCTATAACAAATATGTCTTGCCCTGCCCAAAGATCCTGTTACCAAAAATTACTGATTTGTTATTTACAGGCTGGTCTGTGTTTTCTTTAAATATGAAATCACTGGAAAGTAAGGAATTTATATTTCTAAGAGCCAGTTAAGGCCAGGATCACCCAGGAATCTGTGCAGCGTTTCAATGCGATTCCCCCGCCTTCCCTTTATTTGAATAATCTGCAAATTGCAGGAAAAGTAGTGCATGCAAAAAAAAGTGCCACACCAAATTACATGATACTGCGGGGGGTACTGTTAACATTACATTGGAACCCACATGCAGTACCACAGACAAATGTAAATATACATATTTAGTTAATAAGGTAAATTAGGTCAGTGCACACTATTGTATATTCTGTGTACCAGAAAGAAACCGACTAGAGCTGGCCATACATGGTTTGTCCCTGTTGAGCAGGGACAGCAACATACTGATCAAAGTTCAGTCAGATTCTGCTTAACCAGACAAATTTTGATCAGTGTATGGCAAGCCTAAGGAAGCTATCCCATCTGCATCGCCTGTTCTGACATGGCCTCACCAGATACCAACTATCTGCAAATGCATCCTCCCTTGTGGGGTGATAGACAGATGCATAGCTATGACCAAATGTGATTTGCTTACGGCAAGAGCATGAAGGTTGCAGCAGAGACCTAAGTCCTAAGTTGCCTTGTGATGATCTGGCACTGGAACCAGATGAGGAACTGGTCAGTTGTTGGTATAGGCATGGAGTCCGCTCTGCCAAAAGTGAAGATTAATTAAAATATCTTACTTAATACATCCTGTATAATTTCAATAGCATCTGATGGTTCCATGACCTTTTCTGTTGTGCTGATGCCATGTGCAGGTTTCAGATAAAAGTGATAACAATCTTTTAGATTGTAAGCTCTAATAAGTAGGACCTTTCTGACCCTTTTGGGCCCTTTCAAATGGGCGCCTTCCGTTTTCAATCAGCAGGGGGTCTGTCTGTTGATCCCATGCTGATCTCAGGAGAGTCCATGCCCGCTCAGTTTATGGTCTACAGGCGTCCAGGTGTAAATGGACACCTGGCTGCCTCCAAACCACCCAAACGAAAGAGGATGAAGTCCTCCTTAAATTTTTTCAGCGGCCATGATCAGATCTACAGGTAGGTGGGTGTAAACGGACACAAGTCCACTTACAACCGCCGGTCCATAAGAATGCACAGATCAGGTCCGTCTGAAAAAATGACAGCCAGACATGATCACCCGTGCAAAAGAGCTCTTTGTCTTAAATTGCCTTTTTAAATGCACTGTCTCCCTTTATTTTGTAAAGTGCAGCATGAACTGTTGGTGAGGTATACATCTTGTATAATGCTAATAAAAATAATAACAATAACAAAGGTTTGAAAAAAAAAAACTATGTTGTCTGATACAGAGCTATTCTGATATGCTGGGAAAGCTCAGCAACCTCCTAAGTATTTTTATTTGTTAGCCACAGAAAAATAAATAAATCTCTCATTGCCAGAATCTGTTGGGTGGCTTACATTCATATTTGGTTGTGTGGTAATAGTAACAAACACAGATTTAAATAGTCAATCAGATCTACTCTTCATAGGCTGCTTTTAAAGGCTGTTCAGCAGGGCAACCAAAGGAAGAAAATTCATCTTTTTTTACAAGAACTTTTTTTTTTATATATGTATGTTGTATTAGCTCATGTAGGATTTGCACAAGTGTCAGTAATATTAAACAGATACAAGTAAGTCATGCATCCGTGCAAATATTTTTCACCTGCACCACTTCACAAAACTTCATGTTCAATACACAACAATTTGCCATTTAGTTCAGTCTGATATTGTTTTATGTCATTATACAGTAATCATTTTTTCGCTCTGGAAAACAAGGATTGGTTTTAAATTATAAACAGATGAGAAAATTAGGCATATTTAAATGGGAGGCATCAAGCCCTTTAGCAGTACAGTATAGCCGTATGGTTACATTAGAATGCTGTCTGCCAAACCATTCACCACCAAACAAATCATTCAGAGTGAAAACAGATTTGCTGTATGCATTTCCAAAGACTCTTAGCTAAATAGTCACTTACTATTTGAAAGACATGCTGGTAATGATGAAAAAAAAGCTAGTAAGTGCATAATATTGACATTAATTGCATGTGTCATTAAGAACTGTTGCTATTTTAGGAGAATAGGAAGACCTTAAAAAGTAACTCCACTATTGTTAAAATGAAAAAAATGTAGATCCAAGAAAATACACACTGCTCCAGGCTTCTGCTCACCCAACTTCATTCACTGCAAAGGCTCCTTCGTGAGGTGCATGCCCAGCTCACCAGCCACTACCGAGACACACAAACTGATTCTGGATGGCTGCACTCTTCACTGACTTTATTAATAGGTAAAAGCATGGACAACACATCACAGTGGGGGACAAGAGAAGGATAACACGTTTTGCGCCCACCGGCACTTAGTCGTAACCAACAGCACTAATAGACTAAGTGCCGGGCGGGTGCAAAACATATTATCCTTTTCTTAGATAAGATGTCCATGCTTTTACTTATTAATAATGTTCATGAAAAGTGCAGCCATCCGGAATGAGTTTATAAAAAGTTTATAAAAAGTTTATAAAAAAAAGTCCAACTTTGCTGCTGTAAAGAAAAAGCCATTTGTTTCACCATACTGGTTGCAGGCAAAATCTGAAAGGGAGGGTCTGGTTCATTATAATCAGCTGGTGCACACTCAGTGTTCTTATGGAGAAAAGCTTCAGGGTCTTCCTCCCTTTAGAAGCATTTAACCCTTAGGGAATATCTCATCAAAACTGAAAATCCTATTGCAGGGGGTGCCTAAAATGTGACTTGTATCTTCATGCAGACTTCTGGGAAAACCAGAAAGTCAATCAAACAAAAAAGGAACGCTCAATTTTTGGGGACTTTTACCAATGGTGTACAGAACGCCTCTAGATTGTCATTCGCCATTGAATTCTGAAGAATTTCTTACAGAAAATGACAGCAGGGGCAGATTGAAAATAAAAGATATTTTTTTTAAACATTAAATTGCAACATGGCTTGTGTAGCATTTGAAAATGTTCTATTATTTATTTTTTATTTGCTATAATAAGTCGTACAGACTAGAGAAGGAGGGAACCTTCTTTTGGGTTTCCACAACTGTCTGTGTCCTTGTTGTAGAGATTTCCCTTCATTGTCTATCTTAATGAAAAGTGTTTCTCAATTTATTTAACGCTTAATACTTAATATAAAGGTTTTTTTTTTCAAAGGTAATCAGCATACTGCCATTGTAGTTACTATTGCAAAATGACTAGGGTCTCAATTTCAGGATTGCATTTAATATAGAGACATATGGAGACAGGAGAACCAAGGGGAACTTGTAATGATTTTAATATTGGCTCAGTCAGATATAGTTACTCATCTGCAATCAAATAATGTAGATTGAAAATCATCAAACTACAAGTTAAATAACCCAAACTTCACTGGAAAAAATTTGTTTAGTGGAAAATCAGGACAGCCAATCACAATAATTTTTTCCATGTTCATCTCTTTATCATGCGCATGTTCCATTCCTCCATAATGTAAAGCAAATGTTACAAATGGGGGGTCGATTCCCTTGGTTGTTATTAGTTAGTTGAAGAACGCAGGTCTAGTCATTTCATTTTTTATTTATCATTGACTTTAGCACATGCTGACATGGAAAATCATTTGTGAGGGTATTATTTCAGTTTTTTTAACTTTTTTTTTTTTACTTTCTTTATAAATTATATTTTATAAATAAAATCAAGAAAATTAGATTATTACTTTTTTGTCTACAGAATATATAATCCACAAATTATGCCAAAATCTAACTGAAAATGCCCCAGGTATCTGTTAAAGTATAGCTCTGGCTCAAACTTATTCATTTTGGGTACAATTTGAAAGGATTAGAACCTCCTTTACCTGTAGGCAGGCAAGGAGTGATGAAAATTCATTGATGACACAGGCAAGCAATAAAGGTAATTTTACTTATTGAGTATGAAAGACATAAAGAGGACCCCCCACACACAAAAATTGACAATAATATCTAATGCCGTGTACATAAACAAGTACACTTACCTTTGTCCATACTGCTTTCCTTTCCTATTATACCTTTTTCAAACTGCCTCTATGTAGCCTGTGTTCCTGGTCCCCTGCCACAATTTTGAAAATTTATGCTATGCTGTGCATGGGCAAGAAGAAGCACATTATGCCATTCTCCTCACGTCACACATGTGGTGTGCAACATTAACATTAAAAAAGCCTTCAACCAAGATTGTGCAAGATTTCGAAAATAACTTTTTTTTTAACAACAACTGATTTTAATGCCCTACGGCTAGATGTGTGTGATGAAGAATGATAGCATGCAGTTCGTATTGCATGTATGCATTCTGAGAACACTGCAAGATCTCGCAATATTTTGCAGCTTAGGTACAAAATCTCCCTGAAGGCCTCAGTATTTTCATCCCTCCCCTTTCTATATCAGAGTCCTCAGTCCCCCTTCCGTTCCACACCAAAGTCCCCATCTCCCTCCACGTCCAATTTCACACCTGTGGCAGCATGGCAGTAGGTGAGAGGTGGAGAAGGTCTAGAAAGAAGCGGACTTCAAACCCTTTCTGAATGCTAGAGCTGCCCTGAATGCCATCTGCTCTGGATTAGGGGTCATACATTTCCATGGTGCTGGTGGCCTACCTGTGTGCATGATAAAAATGTATGACAATTTTTAAAAAAAAATACGGGATGAAGCAGAGCACCCTATACTAACCCAAACAGCACCCCGTTTAAGAAATGTTGGTCTAGGCAACTTTTCCAGATGGCAAAGACCTCACATTTCTTTACAGCAGCTAAACTGAACTCTCTTTTGTGTAGATCTAGCAACATAGCTTGATAGCAGGCATTATTATAGAAGTTAATATTTTAGTTCATTGCGCTTTCCTGCCAAGCCAATCCACAGCTAAAACTTGTAAAAAAAAAAGCAGTATTTGTGAGTTGTGAGGAATATGCAACTCTCCCCAACATCCTTAGAAAGTATGCAGGTAGAACTTGTCTTATTTACATAGCAGATATTTAGGGTCTGGTATTCTCATTGTTATTTAATTGTGTGGTGTCATACATTAAAGAATTTTCTTGTTCAATTTCCTTTAGATTTACATTCAACTATGTAGTGCAAGGGTCTGCCTGATTGCATAAAAAAATTTAAGTTTTTAGGTTTGACTTCATATTATATGTTATTATATTATTTGTTTTTTTGGTAAATCTAAAAGGAAAATTATACAAGAAAATTATATAATGTATGGCCAGCCCAAGGCTCTCAAAACAAAAGTTGTGATTGCCCATGAGTCTGGCACAGTTTGCCATTGATTGGTCTTAAGCCAGACTCCTGAATTGTAAGTACACTTCTAGTAGTAATAAGACCATTATTATTAATTTAATAATTGTCATCTGGTGCACCCAAATGCATTTATATTATTAACCGTGGATTTTATTTTGTACCTGTTCCATATCTGTTCCCTTTTTGATCATAATTAAATTATATTAACATAGTATTATTGCCCGTTTATTATATAGATTATTATGCCTTGGTTGATTGTCACTACTTTTTCTTACCTTCGGTGTTTATTACTCAGACTTGTTTTAATGATTTATACCTGTATTTTATATGTATTATTAATTAATGTTATTCTGTACATGTTCCATGGCTGCTTGGCATTGTTGTCCACCAACTGCCACTGTCACTACCCTTATAAACCACACTTAACATGGTGCCTACATGGCACCTACAGAGCCTGAAGAAGGAGTGCATGCTCTGCAAACACGTTGCCACATTCTCCCATCACGTCCCGTCGTGACATTACATCTGCCCGACTCTGAGTTTCAAAGGATACAGGAAGCCCTGGGAGCCTCTGGTGCTTCTGAACCGCTGAACCACAGTCCTTTACCCTCTGATGAACTGGAACCAAGATTTGTGTTAACAAGCATAGTCTACACAACACTGTATGATTGAATTGTATCTCTGCTTGTGAGTGCATTAACTTTTGCAGTATTGTTTCTAATGCTACACTTAGCTGCTGCTTGTCTTATCTCCTCATTTAGAACATATAAACAAAGACCAGTCCTTCTGGAACAATATGCCGAAGGCTGATCAGTCAAAGATAGAGTTGTTTGGTCACAGTAACAGTAAAAATATTTTCCACAAACCAAACACATTATTTCAGGAGAAAAACCTGGTTGGTGGAATGGAAGAATGGTTGTGGAAATGTTATAATTTGGGGTTTCTTTACTGCTTCAGGGTTGGGTAGCTTGCAGTCATTGGGCCAACTGTAAATTATGCATATGCAATATCAATGTGTGCTTGATGAGAATGTGAGGCCATCTGTCCAAAAGTTGAAGCTAAATCAGTAATGAGTCTTTCAACATGATAATAATCAGAAACCCACTAGCAAATCTACTAAGAAATAGCCCAAAAACAAGAAGAAATAGAGGGCTATGCACTGCCCTAGTTAGAGCTCCAATTTGATTCCAATTGAGATTTTGGAGGGGGATTTTGAAATTGGCAGTTCATCCAAATAAACGAACAAACATCCTGCAACTGAAGACTGGAGAAGTGGTCAAAGATTTCACAGAGCGAAGCTAGAAACTGGTGGACAGTTATACAAAATGCCTATCGAAAATCATTCCTGCTACAGGGGGAGGGGGCAATACCAGTTTTGATGCCAAGGGTGTATTTCGTTTTTCTACAGTAAGCCATAACGTCTATTGATAATTTTGTTGAATAAATAATTGAAATGGCAAAACGTTCATATGTTCTTCATTTGATTTTTATTTTTATTTGTTTCCACTAATGATAAGAAAATCAAGTGAAGGTTCTTAGAATGAAAAATTATATTTTGCTAGTGTGTGGTCAGCTAAAGTCCCTGTCCTGCTTTACTGCGGAATAAGGGCAGCTAAAGCTACAGACATATTCACAAGGCACTTTGACTAGTGGTATTTAAAATTGTAATTCATTTGTTTATTTATGTTTTCATAGTTTAACCTTTATAAATATCTATACAAATTTTTATTTTTCATTTGTGGTCGGAGCTCACATTTTAATAAACCTCTCTGAGTATATAGAAATTTGTTTAGAACAGTTATTAGAAAAAAAAGTCCTTTAAATGAATCCAGAAATTAAATTTCCCTTACTTTCGTCTTCTTATTAAAGTGTTGAATTTGCAATATTTCTCTGTTGGTGGATTTCTCTCACTTTTTTTTCACTTTGAAGTATATTACAAGTATAGACTTTGTTTGTGTAACAATTATAGGAAGATTAAATATCGCAAGCACCAGGCTAACTTGAGATCACAAGACAGACCTGGCAAATGCCATTAGCTCTTATGTAAAGTCTCTGCAAACGTTAAGAATACCAGCATTTGTGCTGCCTTTTATGTCAAACACTGGAATAGAGGGATTTAACACTAGGTTAAATTACCGCAAAGCTATTGCTTTTTTTTTCCCCATTGTTTGTACGTCCGGCTTCAATAATTATTTACATGCACAATGTCAATAAAATAGTAGGATTTTAGGAAAAGTGGCAACAAAGCTAATAAAAAAAACTATCCGACTACAACTTGAATGATTGTTATGGTTTTATTTAGTTGGAAGGAACCAAAAACCCATTCATTACAAATACTCGCAGTTTGCATAAAAGCCATAAAACGTTTTTAAAGAGGTAATGTATGATTTGCTTTTATTCAAGTACAAGTAGTACATATACAGAGTAATGCTGGCCACAGATAAGCATGTTGAATGAAGGTTGTTCCATGGACAGCCACTGATGTCAAAAGTCAGTGCAATAGTGTAGACATCTATTCTCATACACCATGCAAGGGTAGTATTTTTATCACCAAAAGGCATAGATATAAAAAATCTATACATTTTATTCTCGCCATTTTCAAACCCACTTCCAAATCTGGCTTCCCAATATGTTTGTTAATCTCGTTCTCATCATATAATAGAAATAAGTGCTTTTATAAGACTACCATCTTTCTTAGCTCCCCACCTGCCATCCTTCCTAGTGACCACCTTTCATCCATCCAAGCTCCCTACCTTACACTATTCATAGCTCACTACTTTAATTCTTCCTTGCTTCCCACTTGCTACCATTCAAGGATCCTTACCTCTCATTCCTCCAAACTACCCACCACTCATCCTTCCTAGCATTCAATATGCCATCCATTAAAACTCTCCACTTGTAATTAGACATGTGCGATTCGTTTCGTACGAATTCGTAATTCGTACGAATTTTTCGAAATTCGTACGAATTTACGAATCTGTAGTACGAATTTTTTTTTTTACGAATTCCGTACGGAATACGAAATTTTTTTTACGAATCGTTAGTAAAGTTACGAATCGTTACGAATCGTTACGAATCGTTAACGCGGCTAATGAATTGTTGGTTCTCATAACACAGAGAACAATTCGAATCCAACTACAAATATCGAATTTCAATTTCAAGTTACGAATCGTTACGAATCGTTATGAATAGTTACGAATCGTTACGAATCGTTATGAATAGTTACGAATCGTTAGTAAATCCAACTACCAATATCGAATTTCAACTAATTTGAACGAAATTATTATAGCAGATATAACGAATGAATTCGAATGACAAAGTGTCATTTTTGCAGAAAAAAAAAAAAGCGTAGGGGTCCCCCCAAATTCAATAACCAGGCCCTTCAGGTCTGGTATGGATATTAAGGGGGACCCCAGCCAAAAAAAAATAAAAAAAAAATGGCGTGGGGTCCCCCCCAAATATCCATACCAGACCCTTCAGGTCTGGGATGGATTTTAAGGGGAACCCCGGCCAAAAAAAAAAAAAAAAAAAATGGCGTGGGGTCCCCCTCAAAATCCATACCAGACCCTTTATCCGAGCACGCAACCTGGCAGGCCGCAGGAAAGGAGGGGGGGACGAGAGCGGCCCCCCCTCCCGCCTGAACCGTACCAGGCCACATGCCCTCAACATTGGGAGGGTGCTTTGGGGTCCCCCCCAAAGCACCTTGTCCCCATGTTGATGAGGACAAGGGCCTCATCCCCACAACCCTGGCCGGTGGTTGTGGGGGTCTGCGGGCGGGGGGCTTATCGGAATCTGGAAGCCCCCTTTAACAAGGGGACCCCCAGATCCCGGCCCCCCCCCCTGTGTGAAATGGTAAGGGGGTACAAAAGTACCCCTACCATTTCACCAAAAAAGCGTCAAAAATGGTAAAAATGACAGGAGACGGTCTTTGACAATTCCTTTATTAAAATCTTCTTTCTTCTTTCTTCTGGTCTTCCTTTCTTCATCTTCTCCTTCCGGCATCTTCTTCCATCTTCTTCTTCCTTCGATTCGCTTCTTCTTCCTCCGGTCTTCTCGTCCTTCTCGTCCGGCGTCGTCCTTCTCGTCCGGCATCGTCGTCTCTTCTCGCAGGCCGCTCCTCGCAATGGGAGGCTCCCGCTCTGTGAGGCTCCGCTCCGGGTGACAGGTCTTTTATAACGAAGGCACCTGGTGACCCCGCCCCCTCTGACGCACGGGGACGTCATGTGGAATTCCCTATGGCTTTCCCCATGACGTCAGAGAGGGGGCGGGGTCACCGGGTGCCTTCGTTATACAAGACCTGTCACCCGGAGCGAAGCCTCACAGAGCGGGAGCCTCCCATTGCGAGGAGCGGCCTGCGAGAAGAGACGACGATGCCGGACGAGAAGGACGACGCCGGACGAGAAGGACGAGAAGACCGGAGGAAGAAGAAGCGAATCGAAGGAAGAAGAAGATGGAAGAAGATGCCGGAAGGAGAAGATGAAGAAAGGAAGACCAGAAGAAAGAAGAAAGAAGATTTTAATAAAGGAATTGTCAAAGACCGTCTCCTGTCATTTTTACAATTTTTGACGCTTTTTTGGTGAAATGGTAGGGGTACTTTTGTACCCCCTTACCATTTCACACAGGGGGGAGGCCGGGATCTGGGGGTCCCCTTGTTAAAGGGGGCTTCCAGATTCCGATAAGCCCCCCGCCCGCAGACCCCCACAACCACCGGGCACGGTTGTGGGGATGAGGCCCTTGTCCTCATCAACATGGGGACAAGGTGCTTTGGGGGGGACCCCAAAGCATCCTCCCAATGTTGAGGGCATGTGGCCTGGTACGGTTCAGGCGGGAGGGGGGGCCGCTCTCGTCCCCCCCTCCTTTCCTGCGGCCTGCCAGGTTGCGTGCTCGGATAAGGGTCTGGTATGGATTTTATGGGGGACCCCACGCCATTTTTTTGGGCTAGGGTTCCCCTTAAAATCCATCCCAGACCTCAAGGGTCTGATATGGATTTTGAGGGGGACCCTACGCCATTTTTTTTTTTTTTTTGGCTGGGGTCCCCCTTAATATCCATCCCAGACCTGAAGGGCCTGGTTATTGAATTTGGGGGGACCCCTACGCATTTTTTTTTTCAATGACTTCAATGAATGACAGTTCTCTGTATTACGGATCCAACAATTCATTTGCCGGCAAATAGCTGCGACTCGTGATTTTAAATAGTTTTTTTTTTCCTGCAAAAATGACACATTGTACATTGTACAGAGACAGTTCTCTATATTAGATATACTGAATCTCGAATCATTCGAAGCATTCGTTATATCCGCTATTATAATTTCTTTCATATTAGTTGAAATTACATATTTGTTAGTTACAATACAACATTCAAATTGTTCTCTGTATTGCGGGAATCGGCAATTAGCCGCGAGTGATTTTAAATGTCTTTTTTTCCTGCAAAAATGACACATTGTACAGAGAGAGTTCTAAACACGGGAAACATGACCCCCTTCTATATACTATATACTCTATAGTATGTCTATGAAGGGGGTCATGTTTCCCGTGTTTAGAACTCTCTCTGTACAATGTGTCATTTTTGCAGGAAAAAAAGACATTTAAAATCACTCGCGGCTAATTGCCGATTCCCGCAATACAGAGAACAATTTGAATGTTGTATTGTAACTAACAAATATGTAATTTCAACTAATATGAAAGAAATGATAATAGCGGCTATAACGAATGCTTCGAATGATTCGAGATTCAGTATATCTAATATAGAGAACTGTTTCTTGCCGTGTCATTTTTGCAGGAAAAAAAAACTATTTAAAATCGAGTCGCAGCTATTGCCGGCAAATGAATTGTTGGATCCGTAATACAGAGAACTGTCATTCATTGAAGTCATTGATAAAAAAATGCGTAGGGGTCCCCCCAAATTCAATAACCAGGCCCTTCAGGTCTGGGATGGATATTAAGGGGGACCCCCAGCCAAAAAAAAAAAAATGGCGTAGGGTCCCCCTCAAAATCCATACCAGACCCTTGAGGTCTGGGATGGATTTTAAGGGGAACCCTAGCCAAAAAAAATGGCGTGGGGTCCCCCATAAAATCCATACCAGACCCTTATCCGAGCACGCAACCTGGCAGGCCGCAGGAAAGGAGGGGGGGACGAGAGCGGCCCCCCCTCCCGCCTGAACCGTACCAGGCCACATGCCCTCAACATTGGGAGGGTGCTTTGGGGTCCCCCCCAAAGCACCTTGTCCCCATGTTGATGAGGACAAGGGCCTCATCCCCACAACCCTGGCCGGTGGTTGTGGGGGTCTGCGGGCGGGGGGCTTATCGGAATCTGGAAGCCCCCTTTAACAAGGGGACCCCCAGATCCCGGCCTCCCCCCTGTGTGAAATGGTAAGGGGGTACAAAAGTACCCCTACCATTTCACCAAAAAAGCGTCAAAAATTGTAAAAATGACAGGAGACGGTCTTTGACAATTCCTTTATTAAAATCTTCTTTCTTCTGGTCTTCCTTTCTTCATCTTCTCCTTCCGGCATCTTCTTCCATCTTCTTCTTCCTTCGATTCGCTTCTTCTTCCTCCGGTCTTCTCGTCCTTCTCGTCCGGCATCGTCGTCTCTTCTCGCAGGCCGCTCCTCGCAATGGGAGGCTCCCGCTCTGTGAGGCTTCGCTCCGGGTGACAGGTCTTGTATAACGAAGGCACCCGGTGACCCCGCCCCCTCTCTGACGTCATGGGGAAAGCCATAGGGAATTCCACATGACGTCCCCGTGCGTCAGAGGGGGCGGGGTCACCAGGTGCCTTCGTTATAAAAGACCTGTCACCCGGAGCGGAGCCTCACAGAGCGGGAGCCTCCCATTGCGAGGAGCGGCCTGCGAGAAGAGACGACGATGCCGGACGAGAAGGACGAGAAGACCGGAGGAAGAAGAAGCGAATCGAAGGAAGAAGAAGATGGAAGAAGATGCCGGAAGGAGAAGATGAAGAAAGGAAGACCAGAAGAAAGAAGATTTTAATAAAGGAATTGTCAAAGACCGTCTCCTGTCATTTTTACCATTTTTGACGCTTTTTTGGTGAAATGGTAGGGGTACTTTTGTACCCCCTTACCATTTCACACAGGGGGGGGGCCGGGATCTGGGGGTCCCCTTGTTAAAGGGGGCTTCCAGATTCCGATAAGCCCCCCGCCCGCAGACCCCCACAACCACCGGCCAGGGTTGTGGGGATGAGGCCCTTGTCCTCATCAACATGGGGACAAGGTGCTTTGGGGGGGACCCCAAAGCACCCTCCCAATGTTGAGGGCATGTGGCCTGGTACGGTTCAGGCGGGAGGGGGGGCCGCTCTCGTCCCCCCCTCCTTTCCTGCGGCCTGCCAGGTTGCGTGCTCGGATAAAGGGTCTGGTATGGATTTTGAGGGGGACCCCACGCCATTTTTTTTTTTTTTTTTTTGGCCGGGGTTCCCCATAAAATCCATCCCAGACCTGAAGGGTCTGGTATGGATATTTGGGGGGGACCCCACGCCATTTTTTTTTATTTTTTTTTGGCTGGGGTCCCCCTTAATATCCATACCAGACCTGAAGGGCCTGGTTATTGAATTTGGGGGGACCCCTACGCTTTTTTTTTTTCTGCAAAAATGACACTTTGTCATTCGAATTCATTCGTTATATCTGCTATAATAATTTCGTTCAAATTAGTTGAAATTCGATATTGGTAGTTGGATTTACTAACGATTCGTAACTATTCATAACGATTCGTAACGATTCGTAACTATTCATAACGATTCGTAACGATTCGTAACTATTCATAACGGTTCGTAACGATTCGTAACTTGAAATTGAAATTCGATATTTGTAGTTGGATTCGAATTGTTCTCTGTGTTATGAGAACCAACAATTCATTCGCCGCGTTAACGATTCGTAACGATTCGTAACGATTCGTAACTTTACTAACGATTCGTAAAAAAAATTACGATTCGTCCGAATTTCGTATTTCGTACGAATTCGAACGGAATTTCGTACACGAATTACGAATTACGAATTTTTTTATATACGAAACGGGACGAAACGAAACGAAACGAATTTTTTGGCAGTTCCCATGTCTACTTGTAATCCTTCCTAGCTCTCAACCAGTGATCCTTCCAAGATCCCCATCTGTCATCCTTCCAAGCTCCCCAAATTTCCCCCTGCCTTCCATTATTTTGAGCTTTCGGCTTAAATGTAAACATTGATCCACATATTTGCTGGTCTTTTAATTTATGATGACATATAAATATTTAACTTTGAGGCAGCAATGCTGTATTACAAGCATTTAACGGAGTTGATTTACATAGCAAAATAGAGAATTCTAACTTCTAAACTAAAGATCTGTTCACCTCAATTATCCAGTAATGCGTAAATCAAAATCTTCATTTTTTTTTAACCCCTTGGCGCCGACGTAATACAAATATGCAGCCCCAC
This sequence comes from Lithobates sylvaticus, assembly GCA_028564925.1. Taxonomy (NCBI): domain Eukaryota; kingdom Metazoa; phylum Chordata; class Amphibia; order Anura; family Ranidae; genus Lithobates; species Lithobates sylvaticus. Next base: position 314,163,839 of record CM053029.1, on the reverse strand, counting down.
TGCACTGGCCTTTTTTCTGTGGGGCCACATATTTGCATACCTCCCTTTGTGGTGGAAGTGTGCCGCTCATTAGAACGGGGCCATGGGCTCTCAGAGAGACCCTGGTCACCGAGACCCAGAACGTCCAATTCCAGGTCACCTGGTCGCTGTTACAGCCTCTGATTGGCTATCACAGTGATCAGACACTGTGAAGCCCGCCCCTGGGTTTTCTGTCTCTGTGAGTGGCTGGGAAAGATACATTGCACCTTTCTCTGTCCTTGCAGAGATAAAAAAAAAAGTGTGTGTAGAAAAAAAAATAATAATAATTGAAAGAAATAAAAAAATACCTAGATCAAGGTTCAATCTAGGTCATGGATTTCCAAACTATAGCACTCCAGCTGTTGCAGAACTACACGTCCCACCAGGCGTTATAAAACTCTGACATTCACTGACATGACTAGGCATAATGGGAATTGTAGTTCCTGAACAACTGGAGGGCCATAGTTTGGAGACCCCTGATCTAGGTCAATGCCAGGGTTAGTGTTTGGGGCAAGGTCAGGGTCAAAGGTCAATGTCAGGGTCAGAGTCAGTATTTTTTGGACAGGATTTTTTTTCTCAATTAGTGTCAGTGTGTTTTAGGTAGGATAACAAAAAAGCAAAATATGCACTATTGTTTCTGGGCTGTACTATGGGTACATACAACTAACATACACATATGGGGTATCACTGCAATGGTCAGAATCAGGAGAATTTATTGTGGGTTGTTTTTTGGTTGTAGGTTATGGTAGTAGCAAGAAATATACAGCTACATTTTTTTTTTTAATGTGGGTTTTTTCTTTGCTACTTTGGGCCAGTTTTCCTTTGATAATAAAAAAGAAAATCAGGATATAGTCATTACCGATTACCACCAATGGAAAGCCCAAGTTATAAACGACTTGGATGTACAAAGTAGTGGTGCTATATATGGTTTTACTAATACATGTCCAAGTTGCAAAATTGGGTTTAAGCATTAAGATTTGTTTTACCTTTAGGTGCGAAGGGGTTAAATTCATCTGCGGATGATTGGGTATTTAAAGTAAACATAGCTTCACATCATTAACTAAGCTAAGAGAATAATAATTAGATTAATCACTGCACATCTTTAGTAAATCAGCTCAGATCTGTAGAGTAGAAATATTTTATACATTTCATACTCATTCATACTCTGCATGTGTTATTCTCAATAAAGTATTTGAAGAAAAAAAACAGTATAGCTAAAGAGATTTGACAGGAAAAAGTAGAAATGATACAGCAAGATTCCATTACATGGAGCACATCAGAAAGAAGGATAAATCAATAGATTGTGATTTTTCAACCTTAAAGTATCAGCTGTCTCTTATTGCCAGACCTTTTTTCAAGATCCCCTGTTGTCTTCATGGAATGCTCCTGCTTCTAATCTTCTAACGTGACATCAATTGCTTTCTGAAAGCAGCATGTTCGATTCCTCTAATGTATGCTAATTGAAACCAATGACATTTAACATGGTTGTTTTTCGAAATTGAATCTGTGTGAGCAGATAATATACACTGTTCATATTGATGAACAGGAAGTATCATCAGTTCTGCTGCTACTATATCAAGATTATCTTGTAAAAATACACAAGGGTTCTCAACTGTTAGAAACCAATAAGATTTCAACAAGAGCATAATTCGTTTTTTATGGCACTTTTGCTACCTTGAGAAATGCTAAAGGCATATTTATCACTGGTTACAGCTAAAGGAGAGTTATGTGTCCTGACATTTCCTTGTCTGTCACAGGTTGTGAGAGAAGCTGAGTAACTCATCTTTATTTTATGCCTCGGGTAAATTTGTTCACAGCGTCACTGTTTGACAACTCTGTTTGCCCAGAAAGGTGAGATCTGCTGCTGCTAAAGAGGGTATGGATAAGCAAATCTGTCCGGGTTTAAAGGCCGGAGGTTTCCCGGAGCCTGCTTAAAATCTGCAAAACCAGAACTAACCAGAATACTAAAGGCTTATACTAAATTGTGATCATTTTCAGGCTGACGGGCAAGTTTTTGTCAAAAAGGGACATTGGAATGTAAATAAAGAGGAGGGGACTGAGAAAAAAACTAAATAGTCATAGACCCTACCTCAAGTATTCATACCAGGCCCTCCAAGTGGATTTAAGAGAGGACCTCACAGAAAATAAAAAAATGGCATATTGTCCCCTTCAATATCTGATCTAAGTGGAAACCCTATGCAAAAAAACAATAAAAAAAAAAAGTCCCCCCAAAATTCACACCAGACCCTGTTTTGAGTATGCAGCCTTGTTGACAAGGAAAGGAAGGGGGTGTGCATGCTGCCCCCTTTCCTGAACCATACTAGCAGTGCTGTGTCTTGGCTAGGCCAACAAGGCCCAGACCTAGGGTAACACTCTGCGGGGGGGTGACAAAAAGCCACCCGAAAAAAGCCCCCATCCTCCCGAGTCCAAGCACCAGCGGCCACAAATATAGCCCCCGGCTTCCTTGCTGTAGCGTGGCACTTGTTGATATTATGGCCAGGCAGTATGGGTGTACTTGGCCGGGGAGGGGGGAGCATAAAGCAGCCGGTGACTGGCCAGACCGGCTGCGCGTAAATTTGCGGAGGCTCCGCCTACCCTCCTCCACAGCCTCCATTCTTACATTGCATCTTCTCCCTGGTCCAGGGTGGGGTCTGTCTGTGAGGAGGAGAGAGGGTGATGAGGAGAACCCCCACGGGGTGCCAGGACAGCAGGTAAAATATTGCGAAGATGGTGGCACTAGATAAATGCTTATGTTCACTTAAATCAATCCCACGATCTATCTAAGCCAATATCACGCCTGTTGCACATTTCTCTTTGGCATTAGATTAAAGAGCTTTTTATTTTTTCAGATTTTTTGGCTGTTCCTAACTCAGTTAACAAACCTATTACTTGTCCTAAGACATGAAAATCTAGAACTGTTTTGTTTTCTTTTTTTTTAAAGCAAAATCATGACACTTATATTGGTTATACTATGCTATACTATTCTACTAATGATATGCTCTTTATATGGCATGGATCTTTGGTGCATTTTACTCCTAGGAGCTATTTTTTCAAATAGCATTTATATACCATTAAGTGAGTACTTCTTGCTTTCCAACAATGCTAGTAATATTGTGGAAATTGTCTCCACAACTGATTGTATGCATTTTTGTTCTCAATTCTTAATAAACTTTTATGGAATTAAAATGAATAAGTTACTATTACTCTTACCTCCTCCCATGGAGTCCCTCTGTTCCTCCTCCCACGGAATCTCTCTGTAGTTCATCCCACTCCCACGGCGTCCCTCCTCCCATGACGTCCTTCTGTCCCTCCTCCCACGGCCTCCCTCTGACCCTTCTGCCACTGCGTCCCTCTGTCCCTTTTCCTGCATCGTCCCTCTTCCCACAGCGTCCCTCTGTACCGCCTCCCACGGCATCCCTATGTCCTTCCTCCCACAGCGTCCCTCCTCCCATGGCATCCCTCTGTCCTCATCCCATGGCGTCCCTCTGTCCTCTTTCCACGGCGTCCCTCCTCCCACAGCATCCCTCTGTCCTCATCCCATGGCATCCCTCTGTCCTCATCCCCTGGTGTCCCTCCTCCCACGGCGTCCCTCTGTCCGATTTCCACGGGATTCATCTGTCCCTCCTCCCAATAGTGTCCCTCTGTTCCTCCTTCCATGATGTTCCTCCTTCCACGGCATCCACCTGTCCCTCCACCCACGGCATTCCTCTGTCCTCATCCCATGAAGATGACAGGGCGGGTCTTAAACAGGGAGGGGTGTGGCCTTTGACAGGAAGGGGTGGGTCATATTTAAATTAGGGGTGCACAAAACCTAAATACACCACTGCATACTAGGCCACATGTTTGCCCTCAACATGAGGAGGTACCTTGCCAGATGGGAGCCCCCTGGCAATGCACCTTGCACCCATGTTGATGAGGATAAAGGCCTTTTCCCCATAACCCTGGTCTGGTGGTTTTGGGGGTCTCCAGGTGGGGGGCTTACACAGTAATAATAAACACACTAACATGTTTTGACAAGTCTTTTAATTTAAATTGTATATTCATTACATCATTGACCTGTTATGGTCATGTCCATACTTGGTCAATGATGTCACCCAGGAAACTCGACTCTTTGTTTACTTTTAGAGGCCAGTCCCCAGGAGATGTCATTCAGTGATGGTGATCGTGTCAGTGGGATTTTTTTTACTTTCATTGGGTATTGTTCATTGCGATTGATGTGGATCTGCAACACTAGATGCCATTATGGACGATGGATTTACATCATGGAACTTTTTTTTTTAATTAAAGGGCTTACTAAAAAGTGTCAGTGTATTTATTTACTGTTTATTGTTTGTAAATCAGTAGGGGTGCTGTGTACGTCTTACAAATTCACATGGGGGAGGCAGTATCTGTGGTCCCTTTTAATGCTAACGGGAGCTTCCAGATGACCAGCTGTTCATGCCATTTGTTTTACAACCCCTTGTATAGTGCCTGTAAAATGGTCATAACACGTATTTAACTTTCGACTTTCATTGACTTAATATATGAAATGAGAAATATTTGTGCATGACCAAGAGCACCCTTCTGCAGCAAGTCAGTGATCATTTGATGAAATAATTATGCCTACTCCTCATTGCTAGATTTGTGGGGCTATGGTGGGTTTTGCAGAAGTGAAAGAGGAGGAAGAAGAGAACACTTTAGTAGTACAGACAAGTGGCTGCTCTGCGCCTGGGAGGTGAGAGAGGCGCTCAACAACTTCCAGCCTATGCTGTGACTGTATAGCATAGCCACTCTGAGACAGAAGAGCAAACATGCTCTCTCTCTAGATGGTCTGGCTTGACCATCACTTTGTCCTATTAGAACCTGTTTGTCCCCTACTACCTTTGTATATATAACCTCTGCCTCTCCCTTTAGACCTGCCTTACATTTGTAATAAAAGGGATTGCATAAATTAAAGTGATAGTAAAGGCACGTTAAAAAAAATAATAATAACACATACTTACCTGCTCTGTGCAATGGTTTTGCACAGAGCAGCCCCTATCCTCCTCTGTTCGGGCCCCTGCCTGTGCTCTTGGGCCCTCCCTCCTGCCATGTCCCCCCACTGCAAACAGCTTGCTCTGGGGGAACCCAAGCAGGCTCGCTTTATTTACACATAGAGCTGCGGGTCGGCCCCACCTCCCTCTCTCTCCTCATTGGCTCACTGGCTGTGACTGACAGCATGGCTCCCGCTAATAAGGAGGAGGAGTCCCCGGATAGCTGAGGATCTTGTGCACATCACTGGATCGCGATGGGGCTTAGGTAAGTATTAGGGGGGCAGTGGTTTATTCATGGTTCATATATGCACTAGCACTTGTTAGCTATTTGCACTATTTAACCACTTCAGCCCCGGACCAATTGTCAGCTTAAGGACCAGAGATCTTTTTTCAATTTCGCACTGCACTACTTTAACTGGTAATTGCGCGGTCATGCAATTTTGTAACCAAACGAAATTTGCGTCCTTTTCTTCCCACAAATAGAGCTTTCTTTTGATGGTATTTGATTGCCTCTGTGATTTTTATTTTTTGCGATATAAATGGAAAAAGAGCGAAAATTTTGAAAAAAAAAGAGATTTTCTACTTTTTGTTATAAGAAAAATCTAATAAACTCAATTTTAGTCAAACATTTGGGCCAAAATGTATTCAGCCACATGTCTTTAGTAAAAAAAAATGCCAATAAGCGTATATTTATTGGTTTGCGCAAAAGTTATAGCGTCTACAAACTAGAGTACATTTTCTGGAATTTACACCGCTTTTAATTTATGACTGCCTATCTCATTTCTTGAGGTGCTAAAATGGCAGGGAAGTACAAAACTTCCCCAAATGACCCCATTTTGGAAAGTAGACACCCCAAGCTATTTGCTGAGAGGCATGTTGAGCCCATTGAATATTTTTTTTTTTAGTCCCAAGTGATTGAATAAAGACAAAAATAAAAAATAAATATTTTTTTTTCAAAAAGTTGTCACTAAATTATATATTGCTCACACATGCCATAGTTATATGTGGAATTGCACCCCAAAATACATTTTGCTGCTTCTCCTGAGTATGGGGATACCACATGTGTGGGACTTTTTGGGAGCCTAGCCGCGTACAGGGCCCGAAACCCAAGCACCGCCTTCAGGATTTCTAAGGGTGCAAATTTTTGATTTCACTCCTCACTACCTATCACAGTTTCGAAGGCCATAAAATGCCAAAATAGCACAAAACCCCCCCAAATGACCCCATTTTGGAAAGTAGACACCCCAAGCTATTTGTTGAGAGGCATGGTGAGTATTTTACAGCTCTCATTTGTTTTTGAAAATGAAGAAAGTAAAGAAAAAAAATTTTTTTTTTTCTTTTTTCAATTTTCAAAACTTTGTGACAAAAAGCGAGATCTGCAAAATACTCACCATACCTCTCAGCAAATAGCTTGGGGTGTCTACTTTCCAAAATGGGGTCATTTTGGGGGGTTTTATGCCATCTGGGCATTCCATGGCCTCCGAAACTGTGATTGGCAGTGAGAAGTGAAATAAAAAAATTACACCCTTAGAAAGCCTGAAGGCGGTGCTTGGATTTTGGGGTCCCGTACGCAGCTAGGCTCCCAAAAAGTCCCACACATGTGGTATCCCCGTACTCAGGAGAAGCAACAGAATGTATTTTGGGGTGTATTTCCACATATGCCCATGACATGTTTGAGCAATATATCATTTAGTGACAACTTTTTGTAAAAAAAATATATATATTTTTTTTTTTTCATTATTCAATCTCTTGGGACAAAAAAAAAAATATTTAATGGGCTCAACATTGCTCTCAGCAAATAGCTTGGGGTGTCTACTTTCCAAAATGGGTTCATTTGGGGGGGGGGGTTTGAACTGTCCTGGCATTTTATGCACAACATTTAGAAGCTTATGTCACACATCACCCACTCTTCTAACCACTTGAAGACAAAGCCCTTCTGACACTTTTTGTTTACATGAAAACATATTTTTTTTTTGTAAGAAAATTACGTTGAACCCCCAAACACTATATATATTGTTAAAGCAAAGGCCCTACAGATTAAAATGGTGGGTGTTGCATTTTTTTTTCCACACAGTATTTGCGCAGCGATTTTTCAAACGCATTTTTTGTGGAAAAAATACACTTTTTTTATTTTAATGCACTAAAACACACTATATTGCTCAAATTTTTGATGAAATAAAAAATATGATCTTAGGCCGAGTACATGGATACCAAACACGACATGCTTTAAAATTGCGCACAAACACGCAGTGGCGACAAACTACATACATTTTTAAAAGCCTTTTAAAGCCTTTACATGATACCACATTAGATTCACGGAGGAGGTCTACTGCTAAAATTACTGCCCTCGATCTGACCTTCGCGGTGATACCTCACATGCATGGTGCAATTGCTGTTTACATATGACGCCAGACCAACGCTTGTGTACGCCTTTGCGCAAGAGAAGGGGGGCAGGGGTGCTTTTTTTTTTTTTTTTATTTTTTTTTTTATTTATTTAGCTTTTTTATTTTATTTTTAAACTGTTCCTTCCATTTTTTTTCTTTGTTATCATTTTTATTGTTATCTCAGGGAATGTAAATATCCCCTATGATAGCAATAGGCAGTGACAGGTACTCTTTTTTTGAAAAAATTGGGGTCTATCAGACCCTAGATCTTTCCTCTGCCCTCAAAGCATCTGACCACACCAAGATTGGTGTGATAAAATGCTTTCCCAATTTCCCAATGGCGCGGTTTATATCCGGGAGGGGGGACATTCCCTCCCACTGCTTGTAAAAGCAGTCTAGAGGCTAATTACCTGCTAGAATTGCTTTTACATGAAAGCCGATCACTGGCTGAAAAGAATGATACCAAGATGATACCTAAACCTGCAGGCATCATTCTGGTATAACCATTCAAAGTCCAGCAACATACTGGACATATATTGTAATCTTTTTTTTTCATGCAGCCTCCTGGCTGAACGAAAAAAAGAGATTGATTGGTGGGTATGCCCACCATTAGAATACCTCCCTTCATCCACCCACTTCTAATGATGGGCATACATGCACCATTTATATATGCCGATGCATGGGGGCATCCTCCCGCAAAAGTTATGCCGTGTACACACGGTCGGAATTTCGACCGTATGTACGTGGCATTAGGAGCCAATCGCTCCTCCCCCCCTGCTGCCCCCATGCTTCGGCACATATGCTCATTTTTTTTAACTGTGGTGGTGAAATCACCTCCTACAGCGTTGGAGTCGCGGCTTTATGTATCGTGGGAGCAAACGCTGTTGCTGTCAAGATAAATAAATCCGCGCTGCAACTGAATGGCGCACCTGAAAACAAAAAAATGCTTAACACTAAAACACAGTAAACAAAATTACATACCTGAAAAGCAAGCATGATAAAACATAATAAAACATTGCAGAATAGAATGGAGTAAAAAAAGAGCAACAATAGAGAGAGAATAGAGAGAGAGAGAACAATAAAACGACAACTATTTTTGTTTTTTTAATTTTTTTGAGATTCACAGGTAAAAAAGCTCCTGACTGTTAGCGACTGAATCAAAACGCTACCACAAAAAAAATGTTAGCGATCGCAGGGATCAGGCCTGACTCTGCGAACGCTGCAGTTATGTGTGCTTAGTGTTTTGTAAGTGACAGTGATCGATCGATACTGCACTTGGGTGGGCTGGGCTGGGCGGAGGGGGAAAACGCAGGTGCTAGCAGGTATCTGGGCTGATCCCGCTAACAATGCGTTTTTTTGGAACCCTAAACTGCTGGGACGCTAGTATAGATCTGATCAGATCAGATATTGATCTGTTCAGATACTGTGCCACTAAGGGAGGTGTATGCTTTGCGCGTGGGTGTTTGCGGTACTGGCACTAACCTGGGGCGACGCAGACCTTATTTGACCCTAAAACCTAATTGATATCACCCGCCGGGCGATCAGGGGGTTAAACCGTTATTGGGTAATAAATGGCGGGTGCCCTGACAGTATAAAAAATAAGCTAACTAACCAGCGTCACCCGTAACAGTAATACGGTAATCACCTGGCGGTTAACCTAAAAAAAAAAACTGGCTACCTAGCGGCACCAGTGACACTAATGCAGCGATCAGAAAAACGATCGCTTAGTGACACTGGCAAAAGGGGGTGAAAGGGTTAACTAGGGGCAATCAGGGGGTTAAACCTTTATTAGGTAATATATGGGGGTACCTGACGCTATATAAAAACCTGACGGGGAACCTAAATAACGAAATAACTAACTGGCTAACCAGCGTCACCAGTGACACTTATACAGTGATCACTGGTGAAAGGGTTAACTCTAGGGGCAATCAGGGGGTTAAAACCTTTATTTAGGTTGTAATATGGGGATACCTGACCTATAAACCTATTTATGAACCTATATAAACATGGCGGTTAACCTAAAAAAAAACTGGCTACCTAGCGGCACCAGTGACACTAATGCAGCGATCAGAAAAACGATTGCTTAGTGACACTGGCAAAAGGGGGTGAAGGGGTTAACTAGGGGCAATCAGGGGGTTAAACCTTTATTGGGGGGGTAGGGGGCTACCTTAGACCTAAAGGGGCCTAAAACTAACTGCCCTGACAGTTATTACAGTCACACTGACACTAAATGCAGTGATCAGTAAATAAATGATCACTGCAATTAGTGACACTGTGACTGGGGGGGCAGGGGGTGATCTGGGGGGTGTTCAGGGGGTGACAGGGGGGTGGAATATGTGCCTATGTGTACTGGTGTCAGTGTACTGTTGTGCACTAACCTTTACATGTTCACAGCTCGGCGTCCCGGTCAGATAGACCGACGCACCGAGCGTGACATCACTTCCGCCTTCCTGTCTATACAATAGACAGGAAGGGGAAGCTTTTCATTCGCCAGGAGCGATCGCGAGGGGGTGGCCAGAAACCACTGGCAGTCCCCTCGTCCCGGATCGCTCCTGAAGCGATGCCGACCGTCCCCGCCGGCGGAGGGGGTTCCGATCGGACACCCCACCCGCTGGAAGAATGTCACGTACAGGTACGTGATTTTGCCTGTACGTGCCATTCTGCTGACGTATATCTACATGGAGCGGTCGGCAAGTGGTTAATATTGATCATTATGATATATTAATTTTTTGCTATCATATTGATCTATTTATTCTTTTGTACACCTGTGTTTATATAAAAAAATATAACTAATTCCTGACCACTTAACTCTGCCTTACAAACTACTGATCTCTTCATTCTGCATTATTTATTCCTGACCCCCGCACTCTGTGGGGTTGATTTACTAAAACTGGAGAGTGTAAAATCTGGTGCAGCTCTGCATAGAAACCAGCTTCAGCTTCCAGGTTTTTTTTTGTTTTTGTTTTTTTGCCAAAGCTTAACTTAACAAGCTGAAGTTAGAAGCTGATTGGCTACTATGCACAGCTGCACTAAATTTTGCACTCTGCAGTGTTAGTAAGACCCCTTTCACACTGAGGCCGCACGTGCATTAGCGCCAATGCACTGCTTGTTTTAGCGGCGCTTTAGCTCTGTTAAAGTGGTACTTTTCGGCAGCTAGCAGGGTGATTTTAACCCCCGCTTGCGGCCCAAGAAGGGGTTAAAACTGCCTGTGTTGCGACGATTTAGAAGAGCTGCCCATTCATTGCCTGGGGCATTTTGGGAGCGCTGTATACATCACTCCTAAACAGCCCCAAAGATGGTGCTTTTGAAGCACTTGGGCTTTCACATTTGGGTGGCATGGGAGGCAGCATTTAGACGCTTTACAGGTGCTATTTCTAGCGCTAAAACGCCTGAACACTGCCTCAGTGTGAAAGGGCTCTTAATCAACCCCTGTGTTACTTACTACTGACCCATGAACTGTGCTTTACTTACTTCTGCCCCCTGTAATCTGCATTACTTACTTCTAATCCCTTGGATAGAGTAAGGGAGGGTTAAAACCCCATGTTCCATTTTTGGTTCATAGCCAAAACAGGAAGAGAGAACCCTTCCAAAGTGAGGAAATCACCAGAACTAGTGACCCTATTGGAAGATTTCCCCTCTATTCTGGTGTCAACCCAAAATGTGAGATTTTCTTTCACTTTCACTATCAGTGATAATGGTAAACAAATAAGAGGTTGAATTTCTCTCAAGGGGGCACAGACACTAATAAAAATCTGACAGATGGGGCGTGGTTTGGTTACTAATGGCTGCATAATCCCCGTGCTCCTGTCTCCAGAGGTGCCTCTCTCAGTCTAGTGGAGCCATCATCCCCTGCAGACATGGGGAAACCAAAGGGGAACTCGTCCCCAACTTGGTCCTGATCACCCAGGGGAACCGAATCCCAGATGAGCCGCAGTATACCGGAGATCTTCCATACGCAGCCACGTGAGGCCCCGGCTTCATCTCGGGCCTACACAAACGCGGCACACTCCTCCAGCCTCAGCTCCTTGAGCAGACACCAGGCTCACTCCTCTATGCCAGGCACTAATGCAGCGATCAGAAAAACGATCGCTTAGTGACACTGGCAAAAGGGGGTGAAAGGGTTAACTAGGGGCAATCAGGGGGTTAAACCTTTATTAGGTAATATATGGGGGTACCTGACGCTATATAAAAACCTGACGGGGAACCTAAATAACGAAATAACTAACTGGCTAACCAGCGTCACCAGTGACACTTATACAGTGATCACTGGTGAAAGGGTTAACTCTAGGGGCAATCAGGGGGTTAAAACCTTTATTTAGGTTGTAATATGGGGATACCTGACCTATAAACCTATTTATGAACCTATATAAACATGGCGGTTAACCTAAAAAAAAACTGGCTACCTAGCGGCACCAGTGACACTAATGCAGCGATCAGAAAAACGATTGCTTAGTGACACTGGCAAAAGGGGGTGAAGGGGTTAACTAGGGGCAATCAGGGGGTTAAACCTTTATTGGGGGGGTAGGGGGCTACCTTAGACCTAAAGGGGCCTAAAACTAACTGCCCTGACAGTTATTACAGTCACACTGACACTAAATGCAGTGATCAGTAAATAAATGATCACTGCAATTAGTGACACTGTGACTGGGGGGGCAGGGGGTGATCTGGGGGGTGATCAGGGGGTGACAGGGGGGTGGAATATGTGCCTATGTGTACTGGTGTCAGTGTACTGTTGTGCACTAACCTTTACATGTTCACAGCTCGGCGTCCCGGTCAGATAGACCGACGCACCGAGCGTGACATCACTTCCGCCTTCCTGTCTATACAATAGACAGGAAGGGGAAGCTTTTCATTCGCCAGGAGCGATCGCGAGGGGGTGGCCAGAAACCACTGGCCGTCCCCTCGTCCCGGATCGCTCCTGAAGCGATGCCGACCGTCCCCGCCGGCGGAGGGGGTTCCGATCGGACACCCCACCCGCTGGAAGAATGTCACGTACAGGTACGTGATTTTGCCTGTACGTGCCATTCTGCTGACGTATATCTACATGGAGCGGTCGGCAAGTGGTTAATATTGATCATTATGATATATTAATTTTTTGCTATCATATTGATCTATTTATTCTTTTGTACACCTGTGTTTATATAAAAAAATATAACTAATTCCTGACCACTTAACTCTGCCTTACAAACTACTGATCTCTTCATTCTGCATTATTTATTCCTGACCCCCGCACTCTGTGGGGTTGATTTACTAAAACTGGAGAGTGTAAAATCTGGTGCAGCTCTGCATAGAAACCAGCTTCAGCTTCCAGGTTTTTTTTTGTTTTTGTTTTTTTGCCAAAGCTTAACTTAACAAGCTGAAGTTAGAAGCTGATTGGCTACTATGCACAGCTGCACTAAATTTTGCACTCTGCAGTGTTAGTAAGACCCCTTTCACACTGAGGCCGCCCGTGCATTAGCGCCAATGCACTGCTTGTTTTAGCGGCGCTTTAGCTCTGTTAAAGCGGTACTTTTCGGCAGCTAGCAGGGTGATTTTAACCCCCGCTTGCGGCCCAAGAAGGGGTTAAAACTGCCTGTGTTGCGACGATTTAGAAGAGCTGCCCATTCATTGCCTGGGGCATTTTGGGAGCGCTGTATACATCACTCCTAAACAGCCCCAAAGATGGTGCTTTTGAAGCACTTGGGCTTTCACATTTGGGTGGCATGGGAGGCAGCATTTAGACGCTTTACAGGTGCTATTTCTAGCGCTAAAACGCCTGAACACTGCCTCAGTGTGAAAGGGCTCTTAATCAACCCCTGTGTTACTTACTACTGACCCATGAACTGTGCTTTACTTACTTCTGCCCCCTGTAATCTGCATTACTTACTTCTAATCCCTTGGATAGAGTAAGGGAGGGTTAAAACCCCATGTTCCATTTTTGGTTCATAGCCAAAACAGGAAGAGAGAACCCTTCCAAAGTGAGGAAATCATCAGAACTAGTGACCCTATTGGAAGATTTCCCCTCTATTCTGGTGTCAACCCAAAATGTGAGATTTTCTTTCACTTTCACTATCAGTGATAATGGTAAACAAATAAGAGGTTGAATTTCTCTCAAGGGGGCACAGACACTAATAAAAATCTGACAGATGGGGCGTGGTTTGGTTACTAATGGCTGCATAATCCCCGTGCTCCTGTCTCCAGAGGTGCCTCTCTCAGTCTAGTGGAGCCATCATCCCCTGCAGACATGGGGAAACCAAAGGGGAACTCGTCCCCAACTTGGTCCTGATCACCCAGGGGAACCGAATCCCAGATGAGCCGCAGTATACCGGAGATCTTCCATACGCAGCCACGTGAGGCCCCGGCTTCATCTCGGGCCTACACAAACGCGGCACACTCCTCCAGCCTCAGCTCCTTGAGCAGACACCAGGCTCACTCCTCTATGCCAGGCACAGCTGCAGATTAGTGTCCGAGACCTGCGATGAGTGGCGGAAGATATAAAAGCCACATGACAATGTATATGGATGACATTGCATAAGGAAACTGTCATTCATCAACTCCAGGCATCCTCCCAGTCACACAATGTCCAGCTCAGAGACGCTCACAGATACATGGAAAACCTGGACAATCGTGGTCGGTGTCACAACATTCGGGTAAGAGGCCTTCCTGAAACAATTGACCATAACCAACTGGCCCAGGCTACTATAACCATATTCAATGATCTTTTAGGTAGACCCCCTGAATCCCCCATTGACTATGAGCGTCTGCACAGAGTTCTGAGACCCAGGGGCAGAGACACTGACCCTCCCAGAGACTTAGTATGCTGCCTGGTTAACTTTAAACTGAAGGAAGAAATCCTGCGAAGGTCCAAGGATCGCCGCAACCTACTATTTTTTTTTTACTAAATTTCAAGACCTCCACCATCACTCTCCAAAATAGAAGAGACCTGTGTCCCCTCCTTGACCTACTATGCTCTAACGGAATACAGTACCACTGGAAATTCCCCATACTGAATATCTGCCTCAGCACAAGGTCGCATGGCCAACTTGCGGGTGCCAGAGGACTTACCTGCCTTTTGTGAGACACTAAACATACCCCGCATTGAATTATCTGACTGGTATAAAACCCTCCGCCCTCCTCACCTCAGGAGATCTACCTCCACGGATGCCATCCCAGTAAATTCCACATTCGGCGACACAGGTCCAACTGACCTAGACCCGCCACATCCTCAGGATCCAGGAACACCATGAATAATAGCCTTACGGCTTCTCCATCTCACAAAAGACCTTGTCATGGAGGTCCAGAATGACCGATCATCTTTTTTCCTTTTTCACCTGAAAACCCCAAACCTGATATAACTTTGATATCATATTAAGCTACCCTGTTTTCATGATTTCCATCAAGAGGTACTTCCACAAAGAATACCACCATTAGAGATGAACTGATCCACATTTCAAATGCCAAGTTCACTGTCTCCCCAGTGTTTTCGATTGGGGGGGATCTATCTATCCCTAGTGGGCCAGATTCCCACACCCTCTCTCAAACTGAGATGAACAGGAAAAGGCAATTGCCCCTTGTCTTGACCCCAGTGTTCACCCAGGTCTAGATACCAGGCCTCTCTTCACTCCATTATCAAACTACCCAAGAAGCAAGAACTCACCATGATGGTTGAACATCTTCACTGATGGAAACTAATGGTAAACTTTGCAATGCATAATAGCCATTGACAACTTGAACATTACCATATCCTCTCCCCTTCCTTATCCCCTCTCCCCCCCCCCCACCCAACCCCTTCTCAATCCCCCACGGCTCATAACACTTCTTTCACTGGATTACATAGTTGGAGTACTCATGATAATGACTTCTTGTATTAATCCATAGGCCTCTTTTGAAAAACTGTTCCTTGTGATATATACTGCTTAGAAAATCTCTCCCCAGAGAGGCGACTTCAAACAGAATTTAAAATAGACTCTAATTGTCACATTACCCCTCACAAATCAGCTCAAGGCAATGTATCCCTCTCGTTGAGAGAATACTTCTATATGCACTTAATTCCCCCCCTCTTAAAACTCAGTTTACAGCAGAGAATAGGCCTCACGACCAATGCAACTGTTAAGCTTCCTCACATTGGATACCTCTTAGATGCGCCCTACCCCTGTAGACCCATCCTCCATGTGAATTCGCCCCATCTTACATACCCAAAGGCATACCGAATCACTTTACGGTCTCCAGACGAGGCAAAGTCACTTGGTAAGCCGAGAAAGCTAATAAAAGGGGGGGGGGGATATTGTTTATTGTTGTTGGTTCTTGTTGGTGACTGTTATATCTCCCCCTTTGTTGTGCATAATTAATCACTCAAGGGTTTTTTTTGTTTTTTGTTTTCTTTAGCTAAACGATTCAACCACGGTAACTCTCTGGTGTGTGAGGCCGATTTCTATATATGATGCATAACGTTTCCAACTTCATCGCTTGTCTTGCAATTGTATGCTCAGGTGAGTTGGAACGGTCCATCTCTAATACAGACTCTCCGAAACACGATCGTAGATTGACTGGAGGTCGACCACACACACTAGAGATCTCATATTGATACGTTTTTGTACTATAGACAAGCTGACATATTGGTTGCCGAATGCTAAGTTTATAAAGCGAAGGTATTCATAAAGAAAAAGCTGTATTTTTTTTTTTCACAAAAGAATTAAGTTCACTCTATCTTTAGATAAAAAGTGCCTACTTTCACAATACTGGTGCTGTTTCACTTTAAAATGAGCCATTATATATCAATCTACACAGCCTCCAGATGAGTTCACATTATTTTTTGTTTTATAACTTTCTACTAACCTTGTAATTGAGTTCTCCATTTGTTGAACCATAGTCTCTCTGTTTGGTGCTAAAGCTGGCCATACACCTATAGATTATCTGCAGATTTTCTATGGTTAGATGGAAAAAGTGGGAGATTTTTCCATCCACACAGTTTAGCGAACATGGAGAAATCTGTTGCACTTTTTCCATCTAACCATAGAAAATCTGCAGATAATCTATAGGTGTATGGCCAGCTTTAAACCCAAGGGCTCCTCCATTTGTCTACAATACTCACCTACCTCTGGTAGACTAGAGGACTTTATTTTACCCATCTACTCACTCAAAACCGACACCTTCTGCTTCTCCACATGACGGGAACCCATTTATTCCCGTTGACCCCTACCAGACCACGTAACAACTCATAAGGAAGGTCTTTGGATCCTTCCTTACCTCTGAAACACTTCCTTTCCTCTCTTTTCTCCACTCTTAGTGGTACCCTTTCTCACCCCTCCCCCTTCCTACCCCCTTGTTATCACATTACCCTCTCTCCACCCCCCTCGTTCTTTTGCCACTCTCTCCTCTCACCTTCTCTCCCCAGTTATTCCCGACTTCCTATCATTCAACTAACCCGCTTGCAAAAACCAAAGGAGTTTCAATTCTGATCTCCAAAAAACATTAACTGACAACTTACTGACTCGCTTATAGACAAGGAAGGCAGATACATCTTTTTAAAAGGTAGGATTCAGGGCCAACCTGTAACTTTGGCCAATATTTACAGCCCTAACTCCGCACAAGTCAGCTTTTTTAGGTCGATTTCCCAACTCCTGGCAGGTTTTTCCACAGGATTAACCATACTCGGAGGAGACTTTAATGTCGTCGTATAAATGGTAAAAAATGGCATGTGGCACTACCTTTCTAAAAATATATTAGGAATTATCTCATAAATATTAAATATCTAAAGTGCTGTAAAAAACTGATGTGAATAAAAAATCCTCATGTGTAAATATCCATATTGTGCAATAAAAAGCAATAAAAATGTAAATATAAAAAATGAATCCAACAATAAATCCAACAATGACCAGTATTGGGCAAATCCAGTGAAATATCAATACTGTGCAATATCAATACTGTGCAATATCAATAAAATGTGCAAATATGTATAGCATAAATATAAAGTGCAAACGGTGTCATCCTTACATCCGTGACTGAAAAAAGCTTCAAAAAAATTGCATAAACAGAAAAAAATATATTCATAAAAAATTTATAATAAATATGAAGGATATATTGCACCAGTGGCTATAAATAAACAAATATATATATGCAAAATGTCACGTGATCGGTGACGCAACTCGTCAGGGAAGGAGCCAGGTGTCACTGGTCGCGGCCGAGACCGGAAGCCGTTTGAATCTTCATCATTTTTAATCCTAATTTTAAATGTAAGTTACTACTTTTATAATAAGCAAATATATTGATATACAACACATTGGAGCCCCCCTTTTTCTCTTCCTCTGACTACCTATTTGCATACCATTATTCGGAAAACGGGAGCGCTGTTGTATTTAGGATTGGATACAGGGAGATTGGCTGAATGATCGATAGCCTACATACAGCGCTACTAGGCCTATGGAGGCCACTGTTGGAGGTGAGAGGCTGGGGGAAACAGTGGGGAGCACCCCGAATGGCACGGATCACACTGGATGCATGGATTGATGCACGGATGAGCACTTTATAAATATCAAAAAATTGCATTAATTGTTTATAGATAGTTTCTGGATGAAAAAGTACCAAGGACTATCATAGTGGACTTATTGCATATATAAATGTTTTCTATTTATAGCCACTGGTGCAATATATCCTTCATATTTATTATTTATTTTTATGAATATATTTTTTTCAGTTTATGCTATTTTTTTGAAGCTTTTTTCAGTCACGGATGTAAGGATGACACTGTTTGCACTTTATATTTATGCTATACATATTTGCACATTTTATTGATATTGCACAGTATTGATATTGCACAGTATTGATATCTCACTGGATTTGCACAATACTTATTAGAAGAATTGCACTTTATTGGTCGCATTGCAATATTGGAAGAAATTGTTTATTTTTATATACCTCACATACATGGTCATTGTTGGATTTATTGCTGGATTCATTTTTTATATTTTATTTTTTATTGCTTTTTATTGCACAATATGGATATTTACACATGAGGATTTTTTATTCACATCATTTTTTTTTACAGCACTTTAGATATTTAATATTTATGAGATAATTCCTAATATATTTTTAGAAAGGTAGCGCCACATACCATTTTTTACCATTTATACCCATTGTGTGAGATCACTTTTATGTTGGCAGGTCTCTTTCCCAGGCCTGAAAAAAGGCCAGTTCTTGTGGAGCTTTTGCTTCAATCAATAGGGCATACAAAAATGAGAGTGAATGTCTCATTAGTTTCCCCTTTAAGCATATCTGTTCGAACTTAGATGGTGTACGTACTACTGTCACTCGCGGTGATAATGGTTGAAGGAAGGCGTTCAGCTGCATTCGCCTAAATGCGTCTAGTTCCTCTGAAAACACACGTTCAATCTCTCCACTTGACATCACATGATTGTCTATTGAGAAATGCATGAATCTACCACTACCCTGCCGCCTTAGATTAATAAAACTCTGATCTGTAAAGCCTGGCCCAAATATCGGGTTACCCATGATTGGAATCATCGGACTCGAATAAGTCGATATATCAGTTTTTTTAAATATCTTTTTAACAGCTCTGAGAGTGGCCCCCACAGTAGGGTGTCTCCTCACCGCCTGTGGTATATCCGAACCGGAGGACCATATCAAACCCTCCAAGGGTATTTTGACCGTTGCTTGTTCCATGTGTATCCATGGCTTTTCTTTTTGAAGTACACACCAGTCCAATATCCTTGTAAGGTGAGATGCTTCGTGGTAGCCCACCGGGTCGGGAAATTCCACCCCTCCTTTTTCTTTTGGGAGGGTCAAGATAGCTCTACGGACTCTTGCTGGTTTTCCAGCCCATATGAACCTGGCAAACCATGATCTCAGATCCCTCAGAAATCCTGAAGGGATCTTGATGGGTAGGGTCTGTAACAGATATAACAATCTTGGCATTACATTCATTTTTATGATGTTAATTCTACCGAACCATGTAAAGACTTCCTTATCCCACTGCTGCAGATCTAATTTAATCTGTCTTGC
Organism: Lithobates sylvaticus; assembly: GCA_028564925.1. Lineage (NCBI taxonomy): Eukaryota > Metazoa > Chordata > Amphibia > Anura > Ranidae > Lithobates > Lithobates sylvaticus. The sequence continues at coordinate 314,144,428 of CM053029.1, read as the reverse complement.
TAACGGGGAGAAATTGAGTTTGAATATTCTGTTTAATTTATTCAGTATTTTAGTCCCCAAATAACATATATGGGAGTCTGTCCATCTGAATGCAAAATAAGTAGATAGCTGTTGTTGTTTGGATGTATTAATTTCCACTCCCATCGCTCTCTGACTTACTATAATTTACCTTAAAGTTAGACATCCCTCCGTATCTACGTATCTCCGACAATAGCGTCAGGATGGATATTACTGATGAGGTTATAAAAAATAGCAAGTCATCCGCATACGCCGCAAGTTTATGCTCTTCCCCCTTTACTGGGATGCCCCTAATATCTGGATTAGCCCGTATAGTTCTTAAAAAGGGTTCCAGTGTAAGAATAAAAATAATAGGTGACAATGGGCATCCCTGCCGCGTTCCATTGCATATGGAGAAAGGTTTAGACATTATGTCATTTATCTTGACCCTTGCTTTCGGAGAAGAGTATAAACTTGTGATCCAATTCTGCATCCCCTTTCTCAATCCTAAATGTTGTAGTATGTCCAGTGTACTCTATCAAATGCTTTTTCTGCATCCGTGGATATCAACACTAAAGGTTTTTGATAATGTTAAGAGAAATGTATAGCGATTAAGACCCGTTGCGTGTTTTCTCTACCTTCTCTGTCTGGAATGAACCCCACTTGATCAGGATGTATTAGGGAGGGAATATGGGGCAATAATCTATTCGCAAATATTTTCGTAAGGATTTTGAGATCCACGTTTAGCAAAGAAATTGGGTGATAACTCGAGCATTGAGATGGATCTTTCCCCTCCTTGGGGATTACTGTTATATGGGCCATCAAAGTCTCCTCGGTCATCGTTTGCCCTTCTCGTATTGAATTGAAGGCGGCCAGGAATCTTTGTGTCAATTTTTCAAAAAAGGTCTTATAATAATACAAAGTATACCCGTCAGGGGCCTTACCTGGTTTTAACAATTTAAGAGCTTCTGAAAATTATTTTTTATTGTGATTGGGCCATCTAAGTCCCCCACGTCCTCCTCAGGCAATCTGGGCATTCCTGAGGCCATTATATATTCTTTAGCCGCCTCCCCTCTCGTAGGCGAACTTGGCAAAGACAATTGACCCTCTATCTGGTAGAGCCTGGTATAATAATCTCTAAATGCCTTTGAAATTTCCTGTGATGAGCTAACTAATACGTCACCCTGGGTTTTAATACGCTCGATATAATTCCGTGCTCTCGTCTCTCTGAGCGCATTAGCTAGCATCCTGATTGGCTTAATTCCATACTCATAAAATGCTTGCTTGCACCGAGTTAGAGTAGCTTTTGCTTTATCCATTAATAAGTTTAGTTCCTCACGTAAACATGCAAGTTTCTCATCCATCTGTTGTGCATGCGATTTATTATGTGCCAATTCGAGTTTTCGGATCTCCCCAATCAGGGATTCATACTGAGCCCCCCTAAGGTGTTTCCTGCGTGTACCTAAGGATATGAGGATTCCTCTAATATAACACTTATGGGCTTCCAATATACATAGAGGGGTTACTTCACCTGACTCATTGATTGTAAAGAAAGATTCTAATTCCTGGGTTTTTCATATTCTAGTTCTTTCAGAAGAGTCTCATTGATCTTCCAATACCATTCCCGGGGCCCTAAGTCCCCCCATTCCAACATACAATTGGTTGGAGCATGATCCGACGATGTGAATGAGCCTATAGAGGTTTCCACGATACATGCCAGGGCATTTTGAGAGACAAAGACATAGTCAGTCCTAGTATATGTCTTTTGTTTTGCTGAAAGTATAATCCCTATCATGTACGTGGAAAGTTCTCCAACTGTCCATTAATTCGAGATCTTGGAGAAGTCTCTTTGCTTTTCGCAATTTTACATAGGATATATTGGAGGCACCTTTTAAAACATCCAACGTATGGTCCAGTGCCATGTTTAAGTCTCCCCCCAGCAGCAGGATCCCCTCCTTATTTTGATGCACTAAATTTAGATAAGTCTCAAGAGCTGAGACTTGATCCTCATTCGGTAAGTATAGGTTCACTAAAGTCACCTTTTGCTGAAATGGAAGAACTAATTTTCATTGCCCAAGATTCCCCAGCTAAACACTCAAGACATGGGCCTGTTGGAACCACTTCCAAACAACCAATAGATATCTGACATTAATGGGATAACCCCTTACCATGATATGCCTTCCCCCCTATCCTTTTACTTCTCTGACTGTCTTACACAATCCGCTAAGCCCCTGTTTTACTGCCTGTTGCTAATCAGGTGTTCAAGACAGAGCACCAAGTTGGCAACATTATATCCCTTTGAATCAAATTATCATACAAATCATTATTCATTATTCATATTCATTATTCATCATATATATCATTATTCACACATAAGGAATCTACCTTGACTACTTTTTAACACATGACAGAAAGACATGCTATGGTATTTAGTAATATTCACTCTAAGTTTAACTACAGTTGATCGTTGTACCCTGCATAATACTTATAATAATACTATCTCCCTCTGGATTTTAAGCTGGATACTCAAGATATTCATTGTTATGTACATGCCTTTGACACACGTGTTTTACCCATAACAACCAATGTTCTTTGATTCCTCCACGAATGTATGAAAATACTGTTTTTCTTGATACTATTATCCAATAAAAAAAATTGGAAATAAAAAAAAAAATCTGACAGATGTTCAAATTCCTCTCTTCTCTACCCAAAACTTAAAACAAATATAGTTTTGCCTTTATTTATTCTTTAGTAAAATATAAAGACAGCCTTGGCATTAATATTTAAACTAAAACAGGTTCTCTTGGCTATGGTGAAACATAGACTAACAAACTAGCACAATAAATTTTGCTTTCTACATCAACTCCCCCCTCGTTTATTAGTTTTTGTAACTCTTCTGCCTTGAGATTGTAAGCTCTCATGGCCAGGGCCCTCTGAACCCTCCTATATTGAATTGTATTTTTTTTATTTTTTATCTTTATTTAACATTTTTTAACAGATAACAACACACAATACAAAACCTACTTTCTCCATTTCTCATATTTATACTTATACTTATATTAGCCCCGCCCAACCCCCCACCCCACCTTGCGAACCAGGCTTAGAGGTAGCAAAACACAGAACCAATTTCCACTATTATCTTCCCCATACAATGCTTCCGGGAATTTATTTAGTAATCTCTATTACATATCTCCAAGATTTTTTAAACTCGTTCCACTCTACCCACTTATACTTACGATCTATTTCTTCTTCCCCTTCCTCGTTCTTAATTTCTAAACTTTCCAATTTTTGCAATGCAAATATCCACTCACGGATTTTAGGGCTCTCAGTTTCCTGACATTTTTTCGGGATTCAATTTTTGGCTTCATATAGAACAGGGATCCTCAAACTACGGCCCTCCAGCTGTTGCAGAACTACACATCCCATGAGGCATTGCAAAACTCTGACATTCACAGACATGACTAGGCATGATGGGAATTGTAGTTCCTAAACAACTGGAGGGCCATAGTTTGAAGACCCCTGATTTAGAAGAATGGGAATTATTGATACCTTGTACTGTTTCACCGGGATCTCAGTCCCATGAAAAAGACACGTCCATGGGTCCTTCACAATTACTTTTTATTAATTATTAGTAATTGTCTTAATTATATATAGGACCTCTTGCCAAATTTTTTTGATTATGGGGCAATCCCACCATATATGGGCCATTGTACCTATGGCTTTACAGCCTCGCCAACACTCAGGGGACTTTCCTTTTTGATACTTGCTTATTTTATCGGGTGTGACGTACCATCTAGAGAGGCATTTAAAGTTTGTTTCAACCGTCTTAATGTCTATCGCAGAGCTATGTGTTAAATTTAAAATTTTCTCTATCTTGTGTCTACTACACCTTGATCCCAATTCCTCTTCACATCTCTTGATATATGGAGGGACCTCCAGTCCCTCTTCATGCGTTAGTATTTTATAAATTTGTGAAATATTATTTCTGGTAGATACTCGCATACAGAGTCTCTCCATCTGCGTGTAGTCGTCTCCGTATCGAATTGGTTGTGGCAAATTCTCGACAAAATGATTCAGCTGGGTGTACCTCCATACATCAATCGACATTAAATCTGTGTCTAATCTCAAGTCTTGAAAAGCACATATTTTCCCATCTTTAATTATATCTCTCAATTGTGCATTATCTTTTTTTATCCAATTTCCCCCCACTTCCCTCCTCCCTGGTTCAAAAAACGTGTTTTCTTTTAAATAAATTAGAGGGGAATTATACTTCTATTTATTCCGTCTGAACAAGCTATCCCATATATTGAGTGTAACCCGTGTTATTTCGTGTGAATTGAGTACCAGTCTCCTATATTGTGGTGGGTTCCATATTACGTGACCTAAGTGCATGTCACTCACTGTATTTTCAATGTTGATCCACCTCTTATCATTTCCCTCTTTTACCCATTCCATAACCCGTGACAGTGCAACTGCGTTGAAATACTTTTTAAAGTCCGGTATGGCTAATCCCCCTTGTTTTTTCTCCCTACTCAATATCATGGCAGAAATACGTGGCTTCTTATTGCACCATATAAACTTGGATATAATGCCTTTCAAAACTTTGAAAAACGCCTGGGGGATGGCTATTGGCAACATCTGGAACTTGTAGTTGATTTTTGGGGAGACAATCATTTTTACTGCATTAATCCGCCCTACCCATGAGAGTATTGACATTTTTTGGGTTTCCTTTTTAATCTCGTCCAGTAAGGGGAGGTAATTTATTAAGTATTGAATTGAATTTTAACTGTACTGCCTCCCCAATTTTGTTGAGCATTGCTCAAATAGTTGGTGCTATATAAATCCTGCATATTAATAACTTGGGCCAGATTATACCCAAATGGTTCTTTAGCTGTAAAATGTAGCTTTGTGAAATGATGTAAGTACCGTATTTATCGGCGTATAACACGCACTTTTTCCCCCTTAAAATTGGGGGAAAGTCGGGGGTGCGTGTTATACGCCGATACCCCCCAAAAAAAATGGCAAAAAAGGCAAGCGCTGCCGAAAAAACCCGAAGCGCGGCCGAAAAAGAACGAAGTGCCCCCGGAAAAAGCCGAGCAGACTCTGCTCTGCTCGTAGTCCCGCCTCCCTGCGCTCGCTTCGGAAACAGCAGGGAGGCGGGACCGCGAGCTTAGCCGTCCGAGTCGGCTCGGCTTTTTCCGGGGGCGCTTCGTTCTTTTTCGCCCGTGCTTCGGGTTTTTTCGGCGGCGCACGCGACAGCGTCTCGGCGGCGGGAAATTTAAACCAGGAAATGAATGAAAATGACGCTGGCAAGCTAGAATGGCACTGGGCAAGGCTGCAATGATGCTGGGCAAGCTACAATGACGCTGGGCAAGGCTGCAATGATGCTGGGCAAGGCTGCAATGATGCTGGGCAAGGCTGCAATGATGCTGGGCAAGGCTGCAATGACGCTGGGCAAGGCTGCAATGACGCTGGGCAAGGCTGCAAATGACGCTGGGCAAGGCTGCAAATGACGCTGGGCAAGGCTGCAAATGACGCTGGGCAAGCTGCAAATGACGCCTAAATGTAAGTTGTTTTTTTTTCCCTAAACTTCCCTCCTAAAACTTTTTTTCCTTAAAATGCCCTCCTAAACTGGGGGTGCGTGTTATACGCTGGTGCGTGTTATACGCCGATAAATACGGTACATTTCATCTACCTGGTGTAAAAAGTCATCTGCTGGAATTGTATAGCTGCTGGTGCCGATGTCTCTTTACAGCCACATTTTGTTGCTGGTTATTGAAGTGACTAAGGTGCTTATTGCTACATTTAGAAATATTTTGGCAGAAATTCAACATCTGTTCCCCTTGATTACATTTAACAACGCTCTCTTCCATACAAAGAGAAGCGAGGGCTGCCGAGACACAAGACTTGGGAGAGGTAATTGTGGGAAAATTGCTGGGACTTCAGGAGAGAGCATGCATTTCATGGTAACAGTTCCCAGGAGCAGTCTGATCCTATGCAGATAGCTAATAAAAGTCACAGCATCAGCCTACTACTAGAGGTGATGACTGGACCTTGTGCTGCTTATTAATCCGTCATGTTTTTCAGTAATAAGCCATAATAAAAACAGCGATCACATGCTCTTACACCCCCTGACAGATAGTCTGCAATCAGCAAATCCAGCAATTATACCTACCCATTAATTGTGCATAGGAACTGCTGATGCACAGACTGATCATGGCTAAGTATTAAAATAATAACCCATAGCGACCAATAGGACAATGGAAGCTGAGGATTACTGTATGAGTTTATCACAACTGGAGCAGCCAGAATCTGGAGCAGCTTTGCATGGCAACCAGTCAGCCTCCAGCTTTCATTTTCAAAGTTTCACAAAGGCACCATTCACCCATTCACACTTGTGCGACTTGTCATGCGACTTTGGACACTAAAGTCATATGACAAGTTGCACCCTGTGTTTTTCAATGACAACCGTTCAAGTATGTGTGACTTAAAGTCGCAGCGACTTTTAAAAAGGTTCCTGCACTACTTTGGTCCAGCTTTTATGTGACTTAGACTGCAATGTAAATCCCTCATAAATCGCATAAAAGTCGCACCCGAATGTCATACATGTGATAGTTGTGCAACAGTTGTCCGTTATTATTGGACAAAGCCAAAGTCACATCCATCCAAAGTTGTGTCAAAGCTGCATCAAAGTTTCTCTCCAAAGTCACATGAAGTTAGAGTCGTACAAGTGTGAATGGAGGCTGGCTAGCTCCATTTTGATAAGTTCCTATGTGAGAATTTACTAAAGCTGGAGAAAATTTGGCTCAGTTGATCAGAAAGTATAAGAGTCAATGGATCAGCATGACAGACAGGCCACTAGAATGTATGACGATTAGTGGATCAGCATACCATGCTGGCAGCTAGAAAGTATGGCAATCAGTGGATCAGCATGAAAGGCAGACAGGCAACTAGAATGTATGGCAATTAGTGGACCAGCATGAAGGGCAGGCAACGGGAAAGTAAGCCAGTCAGTGGATCAGCATGACAGGCAAGTATCTAGAAATACAGAAATTGGTGGATCAGCATGATAGGCAGGTAACTACAAAATATATGAATTGGTGGATCAGCATGATAGGCAGGTATCTCGAACATATGACAATCGGTGGATCCACATGACATACAGGCCACTAGAAAATATGGCAATTAGTGTTTCAGCATGGCAGGTAGGAAAGTATGGCAGTTAGTGGATCAACCTGCAAATAGATCAGCATGATAGGCAGGCAACAAGAATGTATGGCAATCAGTGGATCGGCATGACAGGCAGGCAACTAGAATGTATGGCAATCAATGGAACAGCATGACAGGCAAGTAACTAGAAAGTATAGGAATTGGTGGATCAGCATGATAGGCAGGTAATTACAAAATCTGGGAATCGGTGGATCAACATAACAGGCAGGCAACTAGAAATTATGGCAATAGGGTGGATTGGAATGACAGGCAGGAAGCTAGAATTTATGGCAATCAGTGGATTAGCATGGCAGACAGGCCACTAGAAAGTATAGGAATTGGTGAATCAGCATGAGAGGCAGGTAAATACAAAATATAGGAATTGGTGGATCATGATGACAGTCAGGTAACAATAAAATATTGGAATTCCTCCAATAATAAATGAGCGTGGTGTATAGGAATGATTAGACATATAGGATGATAGACATATAGGATGATTAGGCATATAGGATGATTAGACATATAGGGGGATTAGACATATAGGGGGATTAGACATATAGGGGGATTAGACATATAGGATGATTAGACATATAGGATGATTAGACATATAGGAATGACAACATATAGGAATGATAACATATAGGAATGATTAGACATATAGGAATGAATACATATAGGAGTGATTAGACATATAGGATGATTAAATATAGGAATGATTACATATAGGGGGATTAGACATATAGGATGATTAGACATATAGGAGGATTAGACATATAGGAATGATTAGATAGGATGATTAGACATATAGGAACATTAGACATAAAGGAATGATTACATATAGGAATTATTAGACATATAGGATGATTAGACATATAGGAGGATTAGACATATAGGATGATTAGACATATATGAATAATTAGACATATAGGAATGATTAGACATATAGGATGATTAGACATATATGAATAATTAGACATATATGAATAATTAGACATATAGTAATTAATAGACATATATGAATAATTAGACATATAGGATGATTAGACATATACAAGGATTAGACATATATGAATGATTACATATAGGAATTATTAGACATATAGGATGATTAGACATATAGGATGATTAGACATATAGGATGATTAGACATATACGATGATTACATATACGATGATTACATATAGGATGATTAGACATATACGATGATTACATATAGGATGATTAGACATATACGATGATTACATATATGATGATTACATATAGGATGATTAGACATATACGATGATTACATATAGGATGATTACATATAGGATGATTAGACATATAGGAATGAATACATATAGGAGTGATTAGACATATAGGATGATTAAATATAGGAATGATTACATATAGGGGGATTAGACATATAGGATGATTAGACATATAGGAGGATTAGACATATAGGAATGATTAGATAGGATGATTAGACATATAGGAACATTAGACATAAAGGAATGATTACATATAGGAATTATTAGACATATAGGATGATTAGACATATAGGATGATTAGACATATATGAATAATTAGACATATAGGAATGATTAGACATATAGGATGATTAGACATATATGAATAATTAGACATATAGGATGATTAGACATATACAAGGATTAGACATATATGAATGATTACATATAGGAATTATTAGACATATAGGATGATTAGACATATACGATGATTACATATACGATGATTACATATAGGATGATTAGACATATACGATGATTACATATAGGATGATTAGACATATACGATGATTACATATAGGATGATTAGACATATACGATGATTACATATAGGATGATTAGACATATACGATGATTACATATAGGATGATTAGACATATACGATGATTACATATAGGATGATTAGACATATACGATGATTACATATACGATGATTACATATAGGATGATTAGACATATAGGATGATTAAACATATAGGGGGATTAGACATATGGGATGATTACATATAGGATGATTAGACATATAGGATGATTAGACATATAAGATTGATTACATATAGGAATGATTCCATAGGAATAATTAGACATATAGGATGATTACATATAGGATGATTAGACACATAGGAATGATTAAATATAGGATGATTAGACATATAGGAGTAATTAGACATATACGATGTCTACACGTGGGGTCTGCATGCAGTGACAGTCGTGTAGTGGGTAGTCGGGCAGTCGATCATGTATAGCCATGTTGAAGAGAAGGAAGTTGTAAGGTCGGGAGGGTGACACGAAGGGTTAATCCTATGCTCTCCGATGATGAATTCTCACTAATACTATTATTTTGAGCAGAGGCTGTGTGGGCGGGGCCGTCCTTCTGATAGGCCCCGAGGAGCGGGGCGGGGCTGTGAGGGCCAGGCTGCCTCTGCACAGGCTGCTGGAGCCGGTCAGAGAGAACAGCCGCTTCCCCCAGGAGTTCTCCTTTCATCTCGCCGCTCCTGGCGCCTGCAAATAGTCTCATTTCGTCTGCCGCCTCCCCCTCCGAACCCACAGCCCCCCCCCCCCCCTCCTCCTCCTCCTTCCCACACATCTCCCCAATGTACACTCAGGGCAGAGGAAGACACAGCCGAGCCCTGACTCTATAATAGGACTGATATCTCACCCCCTGCCTCCTGGACATTCACTGACAGCTGTCTCCTGGCCAATGGTCAGGGCCATCTTAAGAGCATTATAGGCCCCCGGGCAATACAGTGCACCGGGCCCCTGTGTGCACTACACTACATACCGCACTGACCACTACACACCACACTGACCACTACACTACATACCACACCACACTGACCACTACACACTGACCACTACACCACACTGACCACTACACTACACTACACTACATACCACACTGACCACTACCACACCACACTGACCACTACACACTACACTACACACCACACTGACCACTACACTACATACCACACTACACTACACTACACACACCACCACACTACACTACATACCACACTGACCACTACACTACAAACCACACTGACCACTACACTACAAACCACACTGACCACTACACTACAAACCACACTGACCACTACACTACAAACCACACTGACCACTACACTACAAACCACACCGACCACTACACTACAAACCACACCGACCACTACACACCACACTGACCACTACACACCACACTGACCACTACACACCACACTGACCACTACACTACATACCACACTGACCACTACACTACATACCACACTGACCACTACACTACAAACCACACCAACCACTACACTACATACCACACTGACCTACCTGAATCCTATACTGACCACTACTACACAAACTAAACTACCCACTACATACCACACACCACACCACACTGACCACTACACTACATACCACACCAACAACTACACTACATACCACACTGACCTACCTGAATCCTATACTGACCACTACTACACAAAACTACACTACCCACTGACCACTACATACCACACCACACAACACTAACCTACCTGATTCCTATACTGACCAGTACACTACACACCACCCTACCTGATTTCTATACTGACCACTACTACACAATCTACACTATCCACTGACCACTACACTATACACTTCTCACAGACCACTACACAATACACTACATACTGACCGCTACAGCATACTCTATCCACAGACCAATACACCACACACACACACACACACACACACACACACACACACACACACACACACACACACTACACTACACTACACTACACTGCACACAATACATTACACTACACACAATACATTACACTATACATTACACTACACACAATACATTACACTACACACAATACATTACACTACACACAATACATTACACTATACATAATACATTACACTACACTATACATTACACAATACACTATACATTACACTACACTATACATTACACTACACACAATACACTATACATTACACACAATACATTACACTACACACAATACACTATACTACACACAATACATTACACTACACTATACATTACACTACACACAATACATTACACTACACACAATACATTACACTATACATTACACTACACACAATACACTATACATTACACTACACTACACACAATACACTACACACAATACATTATGGCTTCTCCCTCTCCCCAGACCATATCAACCCCCCCCCCCCAGCCAGCAAAAAAAAAAAAACTCACGAGTGAGTCCCTTACCTTTTTTTCCTTTCATCTCTGCTCTGCTCTGCTCTGCGCCGCCTGTCACACTGCCTGCCCCAGCGGGGACATGATCGGTGACCCGGAGAGGAGGAGGCGAAAATAGCGGCCACAGCTCACAGTGAAGGCCAGCCCGCTCTCCCACGATCGAGGACAGGCCAGCCCCACCTGCTGCACATGACCCCTTTCGCCCAATCACAGGGCGCCAGGGGCCGGCCTGAGACTGGACATGGCGGCCGGAGCGCGGGGTCACAGGCAATAAAAACGAGGGTGACACATAGATGATGCTTGGCTCGCTGGGCAGGTGGGGCCCCCCAGGCAAGTGGGGCCCCCGGGCAACTGCCCAGCGTGCCCAATGGAAAAGACGGCCCTGCCAATGGTGCCAACATAGACCGGTGCGAGCTGACGAGTCACACGGTACAACCCCCCCCCCCCCCCCCCCCGAACATAAGCATTCATGATCGCTGCCCATACACTACGCAATCTCTCTACAATTTACAATCTATTCAAGTAGTAGGCTCTTCCACTACATAGCTGACGGTGGATCGTACAATCAGATTGTGTAGTGAATAGCCGAGGTTGGATCGGGCATTTACCAGCTCAGCTTTTGTGAAGGGGAAGAAAAACTAGGCAAATATTATACGGGAAGATGTGAGATCAGAGGCATTTCACATGTCCTTACAATGTATGTGTACTTCTTGGCTGCAGCCTGCACGACCCACATTGCTTGGAAAAGTATATGGATGGATTGAGTGCTCATCTTTACCACGTACCTATATAGATCCTATCATGGGGAGAGAGAGAGATTATTTGAATTGAATCGAAATAGATAGACATTTTATAATGAGAGAGAGAGAGAGAGATGTGAAAAAAGAGATGACGAGAAAGGTTTTATAATGATATAGAGAGAGAGAGAGATAAAAGGAGAGAGAGAGAGAGAGAGAGGGGAGAGAGATGTTATAAAGAGAGAGAGAGAGAGATGTTATAAAAAGAGATAGATTTAATAATGGTAGAGAGAGAGAGAGAGAGAGAGATGTTATAAAGAGAGAGAGAGATGTTATAAAAAGAGATAGATTTAATAATGGTAGAGAGAGAGAGAGAGAGAGAGATGTTATAAAGAGAGAGAGAGATGTTATAAAAAGAGAGAGATTTTATAATGGTAGAGAGAGAGAGAGAGATGTTATAAAGAGAGAGAGAGAGAAGTTATAAAGAGAGAGAGAGAGAGAGATGTTATAAAAAGAGAGAGATTTTATAATGGTAGAGAGAGAGAGAGAGAGAGATGTTATAAAGAGAGAGAGAGAGAGAAGTTATAAAGAGAGAGAGAGATGTTATAAAAAGAGAGAGATTTTATAATGGTAGAGAGAGAGAGATGTTATAAAGAGAGAGATGTTATAAAGAGAGAGAGAGATGTTATAAAGAGAGAGAGATGTTATAAAAGAGAGAGATTTTATAATGGTAGAGAGAGAGAGAGAGAGAGAGGGATGTTATAAAGAGAGAGAGAGCAGTTATAAAGAGAGAGAGAGAGAGAGAGAGATGTTATAAAAAGAGAGAGATTTTATAATGGTAGAGAGAGAGATGTTATAAAGAGAGAGAGGTGTTATAAAAAGAGAGAGAGGGGGTGTTATAAAAAGAGAGAGAGAAATGTTATAAAGAGAAAGAGAGAGAGAAAGAGTTGTTATAAAGAGAGGGAGAGAGAGAGCGAGAGAGATGTTATAAAAGAGAGAGAGAGAGGTGTTATAAAAAAAGAGAGAGAGAGAGAGATGTTATAAAAAAGAGAGAGAGATAGATGTTATAAAAAAAGAGAGAGAGAGAGAGAGATGTTATAAAAAAGAGAGAGAGAGAGAGAGATGTTATAAAAGAGAGAGAGAGATGTTATAAAAGAGAGAGAGATGTTATAAAAAGAGAGAGAGAGAGAGATTTTATAATGGTAGAGAGAGAGATGTTATAAAAAGAGAGAGAGATGTTATAAAAAGAGAGAGAGAGAGAGAGAGTTGTTAAAAAAGAGAGATGGAGAGAGAGATGTTATAATGATATATATATATATATATATATAGAGAGAGAGAGATAAAATGAGAGAGCGGGAGAGAGAGAGATTTTATAATGACATGAGAGAGGGGGGGGGGGGATAAAAGGAAAGAGTGAGAGAGAGATTTTATAATGACATATGGAGAGAGAGAGAGAGAGAGAGAGAGAGAGAGAGAGAGAGAGAGAGCAAAGGAGAGAGCTGGGGAGAGAGAGAGAGAGATGTTATAAAAAGGGAGAGATGAAGAGAGAGAGAGAAATCAATGCCTATACATACCCGCACAATTATATCTTATTCATCTATATATAGAGAGAGAGCGAGAAAGAGAGAGATATATGTATGGACTATCTATCTATCTATCTATCTATATAGATTATCTATTTATTAACCTATGTATCAAGATAGAGGGTGTGGGAGGTAGCTAGATAGATAGATAAATAGATAGATAGATATATATGAAGGCCTTGATTGTAAATAATTGTAAATTCCATATACATATATAGATATAGATATAATATGTGTATGGACTTTTCAGATTTGTACAGCCAAGGCTTCCATGGAGAGGTAAGAGTGACATTCCAGCAGAGCGGTGGCCCCCATGTCAGACCTCTGTGCCCCCACTAATCTAATAAATCAATGTCATGGTCATAGCATGAGCACAGAGACTGCCAAGGGGCAGAGAGAGATACACAGCCGGTCCCGCATGACAGTCCCTCCACTGGGACTCTAATCCCGGATTATTCATAGTCCAATTGCCGAATAGAATTCATTTATGTAATCATAGGGGGTGATTGTTAGATTATACTTATGGTGTGCGATGTGTCATCAGTGTATGTTCAGAATGCCTGGGCTGAGCAAGTATTTCTGATAATCATTCTATTGGTTCAAACGATGTTCTGCATGGAGAACCATTCAGTCCTACTATAATGTATATAGGCGGCCTATACATATGAAAACGGTTCTGCTGATTTGTAGGACTGGAATTTACTGACAGATTACAATTTGTACATAATTTAGGTATTCTTCTATAGTATGTTTCTTGGAGAAGATAACTATGAAATAGGCTTCATTCTCGGAGAGTTACCATAAGTATGAGACTTGTATTTTAAGTTAACCATATCTCTTGTTCAATATTTTTATTGAAAATTTTCCATCAATATAACAAATCATTGTAATAACAAATATCCCCAACCGGGGGCCAACATGGCCCTTCGGTAGGGTTTAAGTTAACCATATCTCATTGGACTCACTTTTATTTAGGAAAATAGAGATTCTTATTCTGGCATATTATCTTTGGGAGTTCAGTCTATTTAGCCCACTAGCATATTGTTATGATTTCATATTATGATTATTTTAAATATATATATATTCTGTGTGTGTGTATATATATATATATATATATATATATAGATAGATAGATAGATAGATAGATAGATAGATAGATATAGATATATAGATATAGATAGATAGATATAGATATATATATATATATATATATATATATATATATATATATATATATAGATATCTATATATCTATTATCTATATCTTTAGATATCTACCTACCTATATATAAATATATATATATTATCTCTCTCTCTCTCTTTTCTTTCGACACTTCCCTTTTTTTTAACTCATATTATTATGAATGATTATTTTATATATATATATATATATATATATATATATATATACCCACACAGTAAATATATATATATATATATATATATATATATATATATACTATCTCTCCTTCTCTCTCTCTATAATCTATATACAATGTCTACAATATATATAGACTCTCTCTCCTTCTCTCTCTCTATAATCTATATACAATGTCTACATTATATAATATATATACACGCACACTCTCCTTCTCTCTATATATAATCTATATACAATGTCTACAATATATAAATATATATACACACACTCTCTCTCTCTCTATAATCTATATACAATGTGTACATATATATATATATATATATATATATATATATATATATATATATATATATATATATATATATATATATATAGACTCTCTCTCCTTCTCTCTCTCTATAATCTATATACAATATCTACATTATATAATATATATACACACACACACACTCTCTCTCTATAATCTATATACAATGTCTACAATGTTGTACTGCTATACTAGGTGAAGACTCTAGCTCTTTGATATTATTCCTGCACCAGTAAATATAAATGATGCCCCAGGTCTGTGTAATATATGTACAGAGAGATGAAGAGTCTTTCTAAAGTAATGTACACATTATATATACACAATAATAGCCCCAGTGTTAATTTCTGAGCTCTGTAAGGTGATAAATGACTTTGGTAATACCTCTGGATTTGTAGACACAGAGAAGTAGAAAAGTCCAGGTACCTGGGTGCCTGTCCTATACATAGAACTCCATGGCAGTGGGCTATTATGGTGTAATTAATTGTGAGACTAGATGTTCGGGTATGGTAACAGACTCATGTCGCTGTTCCAGAGAGCGATTATGGGATATTATAATAGTGGGATAATTATGGAATTCATTAATCACCAGCAAACAACAATTATTTTTCAGACTGGTTTCAGATAGAAGAGAGATTTGACTCTATGCAGAGACTCCGTGCCCCTGATTTAATTGGCCAGGGTACACATAGGGCTGCTTTAGTACATAGTTATTATCTAATGTTTCGGATGTGGAATGCCAAAGAATGTGTAAGTTAAATGGACCAGCGAATCTAAAATACAAATATTACCAATACCATACATTCCATAATATGCTGTATAATACACATTTTAATTAACTGTCATTGCTGTGCAGTCGATTTTTCTGAGATATCAGAAGGGGAAAGATAAAAGTGACAGTTAGCAGTCTATAGGACAATCGACTAGACACCTTCTACTCCAAGGGAAAGTAAAGGTTGCAACTATTTCACTGCAGAGGTTCTGCAGATTTTTACACATCGACCACACGAATGGTATAGAATGTTGATTGTCTCTTTATTATTATGTGTATTATTTTGAGCCCTTATGCCTTTTGTTATATGTAAAACATTAAAATTAAGTACTTATAAACATCTCATTTTATCCCTCTAAAACTACTAATAAAACACTATAATGTAATTTCAAAAGGTATTTTAAATCTTTAAAAACCTGCAACTTTCATTACAATAATACATGGTGATCCTGCCCTGGTGATCCTGCCATGGTGATCCTTGCTCAGACACTTCCTGCTTTGTGGTGACAACGATCTTTTCTTCTCTCCCAGTTGAGCTCTTGTGGTGTCTTTTTGTCTTACATGCTTCTGCAGGAAACTACAAGTGGCAGTGTCAACACTGGTGACCAGTTGTCATCCTAGTGGTGGCTATACATGATATGATTATCCAATCGATGTGCAATTTGATCAAAATGCAGAAAAACTTGAATAGGCTTAACTTCCCTTCCAATCTTGGATCCTAACCTGTCACATAGGATCCTGAAGGTCACTACATATGGAAGTTTCTGCACTGGTGTCCTGTTGTCATCCTAATGGTGCCCATACACACTGATTTTATTATCCGATCAATGTGCAATTCGATCAATAGTTCCCTTCCAATCAATTTGGACTCGATTTAGAAAATCGAGTCCAAATAGGCGAAAAATTATCAATTGTTTCGCATAGACTAGCAGCACCTAGATGTTTAGATCCTGAATTTCAGAATGTGATATTTCATAGTAAAAACAAAGAGGCAGTCAATAACTTGCCATTGTATCTTCCAACTATATGGATCAAAATCCAATGAATGGCATATTGGTTGAATTGCTTGCACACTACAGATCGATTATTCCTAACTGGATAAATCGATTGGAAAAGAAGTCAATAATGTATGAAAGCCTGTATGACATCACTGAGATGCTTTTCTGGTGAATTGAATTATTTTTAAATTGATCCAATGCGATCAATAACTTGCAAACGTATCGTCCAACTATGAAAATTCATTAAATCGAACTTCATCGAAATGAATCGATGAGAAATTAAATGTGTCCCACATCGGTTGAATTGCTCGCACACTACAGGTCGATTACTCCTATCTGCAGGAATCGTTTGGAAAAGAAAATCAATCATTTATTGAAGCCTGTATGGCATCACTGAGATGCCTTGGTCATGAATTCAATCATATCTAAACTGACCAGATTAAGATATTGCACCTTGAAAACAGAGATGAAATCAATTGCTTGCAATCATATCTTCTGACTATTGATGGAAATGCCATGCACCCATCGCTGGAATGCATATTATTATTATTATTAGCATTGCACCTATACCGGTTTCAGTGCCCATACTAAGCATTTGCATGAGTACTTGTACTCGTACAAATTCTCCGATACTAAAACCGATACCTATGTGTGGGACCGGTTTGCAGTGCAATCTGTAAAAGAGTCCAGTGCGGTTTCGTTCAGCGGTTCAGGTGTGATTCCAGAGCAAATTGTTAAAGTGTATGACATTAGAAATCGCACCTAAAACCGGACTGAAAATTGCACCCGACTATTTTTTAAATCACACGGCGGCCGGCCATGAACCAGCTTCATAGGATTTTGGTTCACATGCCATGCGAATCGGATGGGGTTCAAAGCGCGTCCAATTCACGTATATGTGAACCGGGTGAACTAAACTTAAAAACTGTCACATGACGCTAAAAATAGGTATCGGTAATTGGTATTGGCGAGTGGTTGACAAAATGTATCAGTACTCCTAGCTAACCTCCTGGCACCGACAACAAAAAGGCCCACCTGCCGAGAGGCCGCATGTTTGCGTGCCGTCGGCACCAAGAGGTAAGGAACGAGTACCAATACATTTTCTCAAGTACTTGCCGATACCAATTACTGATACCTATTTGTAGTGTCATGTAACAGTTTTTTTAGACTGATGAAAAATGACTAATTAATGATTTGTGTACTACATTGCAAACACAGCTCCTGGCACAGTTACCAGTGCACAGGGGTGCGCACAGGGTGTGCTGGGTGTGCCTGGGCACACCCTAATCACCTAGTGCGCATTAGCTTTATCTCTCTGTGTAGCAGTGGCGAGATTAGTATTATTATTATTATACAGGATTTATATAGCGCCAACAGTTTGCGCATCACTTTACAGCGCCTTACAACAGTAGGGCAGACAGTACATTTACAATACAATTCAATACAGGAAGAATCAGAGGGCCCCGCTCGTTAGATGGGAAAGATCTCCATCTTACCGGCTCTGCCTTAGTAGAAGTGCTTGCACACTCCTCTTTCACTGTGGCGGCAGGAAGATTAATCTAGATTGTAAGCTCTAATGAGCAGGGCCCCCTGACTCCTCCTGTATTGAATTGTATTGTAACTGTACTGTTATACTGTTGTAAAGCGCTGCGCAAACTTGGCACTATATAAATCCTGTATAATAATAATAATGTGCAAGGGCCATATATATATATATATATATATATATATATATATATATATATAAAAACACATACACACATGCATGTGCGTTTGAGCTTTGGTGGGGCACACCCTAATGTAATAGGCTGCGCACACTTATGTGCCAGTGGCAGTTTGCGACCAGGAGCTTTCCGATCATGTGACCACCGGGACAGCCAATCACAGCCGTCACATGGTCATAAACCCCATCCCACTCAGACCCCTTTCACACTGGGGTGCTTTTCAGGCATATAGCCCCTGCAAAGCGCTTCTCAAGCCACCCCAGTCTGAAAGGGCGGTGCGCTTGCAGGATGGGAAAAAAAAGTCTGGCAAGCAGCATCTCTGGGGCGGTAAATAAAGATGAATGGAAAATTCTGGACAGCCGCACTCCAAAGAAAATTTCTTTTGCCTTTTATTGAAAAATCAAGATCACACTGTACAAGCCACAGCAAAGCGATACAAAAAAAGAACTGACGCGTTTCACTCTACGAAGAGTGCTTACTCATAGCTAACGATCACTAAAATGAATGTCAAATATATACTGCTTGTTGTATACCATGTGGCTGAATAATTATTCAATTACCTAATCAGCTGATGCACCAGCCCAATCAAGTTGAACTAATCACACGAGGTCTCAACACATGTCACTAAGCAATCAATCCTAGATTCAAAACACGATTGTATAGTGTGTAAGCAAATAAGCACCTGGGGCTCTTCATGTCTAGAGAAGAAGTTTTTTCGTTTCGGCTGACCTACCTGAAGCGGTGGTATCCCCTTCTCTATCTTTGGGGCGGTGCGGGAGCGGTGTATACACCGCTCCCAAGCGCCATGCCCATTGAAATGAATGGGCAGCGCTGCCGAAGCGCTTTGTGGGCAACACGGGCGCTATTAACCCCTTCTTTAAAAGCGCCCCGCTAGCAGCCGAAAAGCGCTGCTATAACAGCGGTAATGCCCCGGTGTGTGAAAGTGGTCTTACCGACATCTGAAAGCCCTTAGAAAGCCAGGAGGCGCTGGTGCCAAGGGGTTAAAAAACTAGTATCAGTGCATCCCTTATTATTATTATGAATGAGAACAAAAGGAAAGGACACCAAAGGTACCAACAGGTAGGACTTTTAAGGCATGGAAGCAAATGAGATATATAAAAAAAAAAAAATTGTTTATTAATGAAAAATACATAGTATCATAACAGTGTTCAAAATAGATAAAAGTCATATAAAATGATACATTTTGTACATTTAGCCCTTGTACGTCGCGTTATTATTATTATTTATTATTATTATTATTATACAGGATGTATATCTATATTGCTAGCTCACAGAAGCATGGCACTCCTAACCCTCTTGTATTAAGTTGTATTATTGCTGTACTCTCTCCCATGAATAATAGTAATAATAATATAGTAGCAGCAGTTTGAATAAAATAAAAAGGGAGACTGTCCAGTTGCAATACAGGCATACCCCACTTTTAAGTACACAATGGTGTGTGTATATATAGGTAGATAGATAACTAGATAGATAGATAGATAGATAGATAGATAGATAGATAGATAGATAGATAGATAGATAGCTAGATAGATAGATAGAGATATCATCTATCTATCTATCTATCTATCTATCTATCTATCTATCTATCTATCTATCTATATATATATATATATATATATATATATATATATATATACAGGCATATCTATCTATCTATCTATCTATCTATATATCTATCTATCTATCTATCTATCTATATATATACAGGCATACCCCACTTTTAAGTACACAATGGTGTGTATATATATAGATATATAGATAGATAACTAGATAGATAGATAGATAGATAGATAGATAGATAGATAGATAGATAGATAGAGATATCAATATCTATCTATCTATCTATCTATCTATCTATCTTTCTATCTATCTATATATATATATATATACAGTCATACCCCACTTTTAAGTACACAATGGGGTTTATTTACTAAAGCTGCAAAGTGCAAAGTCAGGCTCACTTCTGCATAGAAACCAATGAGCTTCTAACCCCAGCTTGTTCAATTGAGCTTTGGTAATAAAACCTGGAAGCTCATTGGTTGCTATGCAGAAGTGAGCCTGATTTTGCACTCTCCAGCTTTAGTAAATAAACCCCATTGTGTACTTAAAAGTGGGGTATGCCTGTACAGTTCAATAGAGAAGAATCAGGAGGGCACTGCTCATGGAGCTTACAATCTAAAAAGAAATGGCTGCAAAGAGGCTGCAGGAGATCGGCAACAAATGATAAGTGGAAGTATTTGGGGGGGGGGGGGAGGGTTCCATACTATAGAATGCTTGGAGAAGAAGCGATGTGTGAATTGTATGAAGCTGATTGCCTATTGCTGAGTGACATAGAACTGCGATTTTCTGCAGTCTTTGGGCTGATCTCACGGTATCCCGGACTCAGAACTGACTTCAAAGGCACCAGAAGGCAATTGGCCTCCTTGTAGTCAGATAGCAAAATGTATCTCTATCACTTAAACGCCAAGATGATCCTTGAAAATGTTTACATGTAGACACATGAAGACATGACAAAGAAAGAGCTCTTTAAAGCGGAGACTAGAAAGAGAAGATTGGTTATATGAGCTTCCTCTTCATATAATCAAACGTAATTACCCAAGTGACTTTTCAGTTTCTTGTGATTACAGCCCTACAGGTATCACTAATAACACAGCGCAGTGTGTAGCCTATGTAATTAACTCCCTCTTCTTCTTTTCTGGAACAAAAACAGTCCGCAAATCACTGCCATCAAGGAGAGAGCCTCTCTGGCCAATCACAGGAGGACACCGCTGACGTCACAACGCCCCGGCCTATTCCTGTTGGCTGTCAGAGGAGCTCCTTTCAATAGAGGAAAAAGGAAAGAAAAAAAAAAAGTTTTCGTGACTTTCCTTGAAGTTGTGTTGCCCGTGGGAGTGGGGAGCGCTCAGAGCTGGACTTACCTTCATCCCAGGGATCTGACCAAGGAAGGAGGACTAGGAGGATCTGTCACCATGTCTTCTTCTAGGGACACCAAGGAGGACTTCAGCTCTGATGAAGAAAGCTCCGCTCGCCCCATGCATTCCCCATCCGAAGCCGAGCACAAGATCAAGATCTCCAGCCTGTCCTTCAGCGTGGAGGCGCTCATGGCTGATAAGAGGGTGCCCAAGGAGGTGACCCATCTACGTGCCTTGGAGACTTCTGGGGCCAGCGGCGCCCCTAGGCACCTGGCTTTGGGGGTCGGCAACAGAGAGAGCCCCAGTCCTCCTCCTGGGCTCACCAAAAACCTGGAGACTTCTTCTGTCAAATCGGAGAACTCTGAAGATGGCACAGGCTGGCCAAAGGAAGGAGGCAGATATTCCCCTCCACCAAGTAAGTCGATTGTCTATGGTGCGGTGCCAGGGCGATGTGTATCTGCGGTGCAGCTCTCTGATTTCATGTAGGGCCATTACTGCCTCTTTCATCTGCTTAATGAAAGCTGACTGCTCTGCATGCTCTGATATCAATACCTCTGTGCATTCCTCAGTCTCATATGTATGGAGGATCTGCCCTCACTAAGGGGGTGATTTACTAAAACTGGAGAACTCACAATCTACCTCTGTGCAATCCCCACATGTATGGAGGGTCTGCTCTCACTAGATTTACTAATACTGGAGTACTCACAATCTACCTCTATGCAATCCTCACATGTATGGAGGGTCTGCTCTCACTAGATTTACTAATACTGGAGTACTCACAATCTACCTCTGTGCAATCCCCACATGTATGGAGGGTCTGCTCTCACTAGATTTACTAAAACTGGAGTACTCACAATCTACCTCTGTGCAATCCTCACATGTATGGAGGGTCTGCTCTCACTAGATTTACTAATACTGGAGTACTCACAATCTACCTCTGTGCAATCCTCACATGTATAGAGGGTCTGCTCTCACTAAGGGGTGATTTACTAAAACTGGAGCACTCACAATCTACCTCTGTACAATCCTCACATGTATGGAGGATCTGCCCTCACTAGATTGACTAAAACTGGAGTACTCAGTATCTACCTCTGTGCAATCCCCACATGTATGGAGGGTCTGCTCTCACTAGATTTACTAATACTGGAGTACTCACAATCTACCTCTATGCAATCCTCACATGTATGGAGGGTCTGCTCTCACTAGATTTACTAATACTGGAGTACTCACAATCTACCTCTGTGCAATCCCCACATGTATGGAGGGTCTGCTCTCACTAGATTTACTAAAACTGGAGTACTCACAATCTACCTCTGTGCAATCCTCACATGTATGGAGGGTCTGCTCTCACTAGATTTACTAATACTGGAGTACTCACAATCTACCTCTGTGCAATCCTCACATGTATGGAGGGTCTGCTCTCACTAGATTTACTAAAACTGGAGTACTCAGTATCTACCTCTGTGCAATCCCCACATGTATGGAGGATCTGCGCTCACTAGATTTACTAATACTGGAGTACTCAGTATCTACCTCTGTGCAATCCCCACATGTATGGAGGGTCTGCCCTCACTAGATTGACTAAAACTGGAGTACTCACAATCTACCTCTGTGCAATCCCCACATGTATGGAGGGTCTGCTCTCACTAGATTTACTAAAACTGGAGTACTCACAATCTACCTCTGTGCAATCCCCACATGTATGGAGGGTCTGCGCTCATTAGATTTACTAATACTGGAGTACTCAGTATCTATACTTCTGTGCAATCCCCACATGTATGGAGGGTCTGCGCTCACTAGATTTACTAATACTGGAGTACTCAGTATCTATACTTCTGTGCAATCCCCACATGTATGGAGGATCTGCGCTCACTAGATTTACTAATACTGGAGTACTCAGTATCTATACTTCTGTGCAATCCCCACATGTATGGAGGGTCTGCTCTCATTAGATTTAATAATACTGGAGTACTCACAATCCACCTCTGTGCATTCCTCAGTCTCACATGTATGGAGGATCTGCTCTATGGGGGGAGATTTACTAAAACTGGAGCACTCAGAATCTGGTGCAGCTGTGCATGGTAGCCAATCAGCTTCTAAATTCAGCTTGTTCAATTAAGCATTGACAATAAAATACGGAAGCTGATTGGTTATTTGGCAGAGCTGCACCAGATTTTGCACTCTTTTTTTGTTGCTATTTTTAATGATTTCCGGTAACCAAAGGGTTAGGCTTAAATGAAGCTGTCTGGTGCATTTGTGTTACTCAATAGATTGTTGCTTCTCACATAGGAAATGAGTAATGATCTCAGCTCCAGGCATGGATGGGCAAAGCAAGTAGATTTCCCAGCATGGAATGGCAATCGGGTCTTGTGCCTATAGGAGGCAGAGGCTAAGAGGCCACTTCATTGTCACATTTAGGTACAAAGACATTATATCAATGCAGTAAAGGGAAACATTAGTAGTAGGCTAGATACAAGCTTTGTAAATATACCCCTTTCTGTTTCTGTATAAGGCTTGTAAATTGCACATTTTCAAGTAAAAATAATGAAAAAAAATAAAAATGAAAAAAAGGACCTCAGTAAGCTTTAACACAAGGCTCGGAATTCTGTCATTTTCAGATCTCATACAACTGTCATTTTCTTTAGGATTGTTATAATGGTGTGTTAGCTTTTCGAACTGAGCTAGTCACAATGTTATTTCTAATAAATAAATTTCATTGGGAAAGAAGTGATCGAAGCAGAGGGGTGTAGCCAAAAAGTTGTGTGCCTACAGGATCTAATGATGGCAATCCGGCCCTGCTGGCACTGATGGCAGGGTTATGTTACAAATGAGTATAGGTTTAGGGATTGACTTTGGTAATGTTCTTTACCTATTCAGTTTAACACATGATCTGATTACTAATTATGAGGTCAGAGGGTGCTGCTTTGTATTGAGACGTCTACAAGGTAATCAATAAATAGATTTTTAGTGATCAATTAGATTAACCTTTTAATGCTCCCCATATAAATATCCTTGACCTATACGGTATCTGCAGTGTAGCACGTGATCTGATTGCTAAGCAGGAAGTCAGAGGGTGCTACTTATTGATTAATTGGTAGAAGTCTCAGTACTTTGTAGCACCCTCTGACTTCACGATTAGCAATCGGAAGCTATAGGTAAGTATAGGTAAAATATAAGTATGGGTAAAGGATATTCATATGGGGAGTATTAAAAAGTGGATCTAATCGATTTCTAAAATAATACTTATTGATTAACTTGTAGACGTCTCAATACAAAGCAGAACCCCCTGACTACATTATTAGTAATCAGATCATGGGCTAAGCTGAAGATACTGTTCATATGAGGCGTATTAAAAAGTTCCTCAATATTGATCACTAAAAAAATACCCGTATTGATTAATCGGTAGACGTCTCAATACAAAGCAGCACCCTCTGACATCGTGGTTAGAAATCCGATCATATGGTAAGCTGAAGATACTGTATAGGTAAAGGACCTATAGGACCTAAAGGGCTAAATTACCTAAGTCATTTTTTTTTTTTTTTTGGTCAATTAGAGGAACTTTTTAATTCTCCCCATGTGAATATTCTTTACCTATACAGTATATTAATCTTAGCTCATGATCTGATTGCTAATAATGAGATCAGGGGTACTGCTTTGTGTTGAGACTCCTACAAATTAATCTATAAGTATTATTTTAGTGATCAATTAGAAATTGCTTCCCATTTCACTAAAATATTATGGGGAAAAAAAGAAAAAAAAAAAAAGAAATTGCTTCCCATATGAATATCCTTTGCCTGTATCTTCAGCTTAACACATGATCTAATTGCTAATAATGGGGTCAGATGGTACTGCTTTGTGTTAAGACTCCTACAAATTAATCTATAAATATTATTTTAGTGATCAATTAGAAATTGCTTCCTACGTGAATATCTTTTACCTATACAGCATCTTCAGCTCAGCACATGATCTGATTGCTAATAATGGAGTCAGATGGTGTTGCTTTGTGTTGGGACTACTACCAAATAATCAATAAGTCGTTTTTTTTAGTGATCAATTAGAGGAAGTTTTTAATGCTCCCTAATATCCTTTACCTATACAGAATTCTCAGCTTAGCACATTTATCTGGCAATAATGAGGTCAGATAATGCTGTTTGGTTTTGAGACTACCAATTAATCAATAAGTGTAATTAGAGGCATTTTTTTTAATGCTCCCCAAGTAACTTTTTTTTTATTTTTTTTTAATAGAGTGATCAATAAGGGAACCTCTCATAAAGTTTTACCCCTCACCCCACCCCCTTCCCACACACACACACATTACAGCCCCAGGCTAAACGCCATTGTGGCTGGTGTGTGGCTCCAATCCTGCAGCAGATGAGGATCATGGGATCCGGATGTTTATTTAAAATGTTTCATGGTATCTGCAGATGAGCACTACAAATACATGTGTTTGCTGAGACCTGGAACAATACTGGGATTGTCAGATGCTTTGCGGTGGCGTGTAATGTCGCCGGGAAGAGATGTCAAACAGTGCCTCGGTTCACATTCAAAGACAACGATCTGCAAATAAAAGACAACGATCTGCAATGACATTAACTATTAATAACTGGTGACATTGGAGATCGTTCGGTGCGAACCTCTGAATGTAGTTTGAGTCCTAGACAGAAGCATTGGCTAAAACAGTAACATATGCCATTGGTACTAGTGGTCTGTATTAGACTGGTGAGAGGAGATATTAGGGTCAGGGAGCCTGTGTTCACTTCAAGGGCAAGATTACTTCTTGGGATCACGTTTACCCTATAGTCCTTTTTTTCCCTACAAATTCCCAGCCAGGTTTGGATGATATCTCTCTGAATTTTTTTTTTATTAAAAGAAATATATATTTACCATAAGCTTTACTTAAATTCCATCATTATGATAGGAGGTACTACAAAAGCCATATTCCCCTTGTACTAGCCTCTCAATATCTATTTTCAGGGAAAATCTAGCAGACATATCACCTAGACCTGATTGGATATTTTTATTGCTGGGCCAGTACATTTTTTTTTTGTTATTTCCAGTTATATGATATTTTATAAAATAAAGCTTTACCTAATTGGCATCATTTATGATAGAAGTCATTTTCACCTCCTACTAGTCTCCAATATCTATTTACAGGGAACATTTAACAGACATATCACCCAGACCTGATTCGTTTTTTTTTTTTTTTTTTTTGTATTTGTTTTTCGCTGGCCTAGAATATTTTTTTTCCAGTTATATGATATTTTATATAAAAACAGGCTTTACCTAATTGGCATCATTTATGATAGAAGTCATTTTCACCTACTAGTCTCCAATATCTATTTACATGCAACATTTAACAGACATATCACCCAGACCTGATTTGTTTTTGTTTTTTTGTATTTGTTTTTCGCTGGCCTAGTAAATTTAATTTTTATTGTTATTTTTCAGTTATATGATATTTTATAAAAGCAGGGTTTACTTAATTGGCATCATTTATGATATAAGTCATTTTCACCTACTACTAGTCTCCAATATCTATTTTCAGGGAGCATTTAACACCCAGATCTGATTATTTTTTTTTGTATTTTGCTGGCCTAGTAAATGTTTTTTTTTTTTCTAAATTTCCATTTATATGATATTCCATAAAATACACATTTTTGGCATCATTTATGATAGAAGTTATTTTCACTTCCTACTAGCCTCCAATATCTGTTTTTGGGGAAAATGTAACAGACCTATCACCCAGTCCTGATTAGGTTTTTTGTTTTTGTTATTTTCTGGCCTAGTAAATGCTTTTTATTATTATTATTATTATTTTAATTTCCATTTATATGATATTCCATAAAATACACATTTTTGGCATCATTTATGATATAAGTTATTTTCACTTCCTATTAGCCTCCAATATCTGTTTTCAGGAAAAATGTAACAGACCTATCACCCAGACCTGATTAGATTTTTTTTTTTTTGTTTTGTTTTATTTTTTGCAGGCCTAGTATAAATGTTTTTTTTTTTTTATTTCCATCTAAATGATATTCCATAAAAGAAAGCTTTACCTAATTGGCATCATTTAGGATAGGAGCCATTTTCCCCTTGTACTAGCCTCCAATACCAGGAAACATTTAACAGGAGGTAGGAGTCACTATAAGCCATTTACACCTTGTACTAGCTTCAAGTATCTATTTTAAGGGAACATTTACCAGACATCACCCAAATCTGATTTGGTATCTCTATTGCTGGCCCAGTAGATGTATTATATTTAAACTCATAATATTTTTTTAAAATGAAAAATATTTATTCTAAGCTTTTTAGGAGTCGTTTTCACCTTGTACTAGCCTCCAATACCAGGAAACATTTACCAGGAGGTAGGAGTCCCTACAAGAGCCATTTACACCTTGTACTAGCTTCAAGTACAGGCATACCCCACTTTTAAGTACACAAAAGGGGTTTATTTACTAAAGCTGGAAAGTGCAAAATCAGGCTCACTTCTGCATAGAAACCAATGAGCTTCCATGTTTTATTACCAAAGCTTAATTGAACAAGTCGGGGTTAGAAGCTCATTGGTTTTTATGCAGAAGTGAGCCTGATTTTGCACTTTCCAGCTTTAGTAAATAAACCCCATTGTGTACTTAAAAGTGGGGTATGCCTGTATCTATTTTCAGGGCAAATTTACCAGACATCACCCAAATCTGATTCGGGATCTCTATTGCTGGCCCAATAGATGTTTTTTTTTTTAAATCATCATTTTTTTTTTTTTTTTAATGAAAAATATTTATTCTAAGCTTTACTTAATTGCTATCATTTATCATAGGAGTACTTTTAACCTTGTGCTAGCCTATCTTGAGGGAGACATGATAATCAGACCTGATTAGGTATTTTTTATTGCTGGCCCAGTAAATATTTTTAAACATTCAGTCAGTAAAATTACATTTTAAAGAAAGACGTTTAGACTAGGATACTAGCCTGAAATTATTTTACTGGTTTTAAAGACATTTACTGGACTAGCAATAAAAAAAACACCAAGGTTTGGATGACTTTGTTAAATGTTCCCTGAAAAACGGTATTTGGGGCTAATACAAGGCGACGACTTCTATAATGATTCCTACCGATGCCAATTAAGAAAAGTTCAAGGTGAATATATTTCTTTTATAAAATATTATTTTATTGGAAATTTAAAAATAATTACTGTGCCAGCCAGCAATAAAAAAAAAAAAATAGCCACTCGGGTTTTGGAAACGTGGCTGTTAAATGTTCCCTGAAAATAGATATTTGAGGCTAGTACAAGGTGAAAATGACTCCTATAATCCACTCGTATGACAAATGATGGCAAATCAAACTTAGGAAACATATTTTTATTTTTTGAACTATTATTTTACTGGAAGTTTAAAAATAATTGGTGGACCAGCAATAAAAAAAAAAAAAAAAAAACTCTAAATAATTCTTCCTTGATGGTTTAGGAAATTTTCCCAGGCACTCATTTGTTTCCACTGTATCATTCCTTCCCAGTCCTCTGCGTGTGATCCTGGCATTGAAGCGATGTCACTGTGCATGTTGGTTCGCTACAGTGTTGTATACTGTATTAGATACTTCACTGCAATACAATATGGTAATCGCAGACGCAAGCCAATCAAAACTCCTCTTTTAGAACTTTATTGAATTCGGGAAAAGAGGACTGATTCGTTCAATTTGGAGAAAAGGAAAAAGAGAATAATAATGTGGAGATTTTGCCCATAGCAAGCAATTGGAATTATCTTTTTTTTTTTTTTTTTTTTTTCATTTTTTCAAGTTAAAAGATGAAAATAACTTGCTATTAGCAAGCATTCAAGTTATAGTCATACTTCTTTTCTTCAGTTAGGGAATTACTGGTTAGTGATTACATTACTGGTGGATGATTGCAATGGATGTTTGTGCTTACTATTGCTCTTTGCTAAAATAAATCGAAATCTATATAAATATAATATATAGATATAATAAATATATATAGAGAGAGATAGCGATATATATATATGAGTGTGTATATATAGATAGATAGATAGATCTATCTATCTATCTATCTATCTATCTATCTATCTATCTATCTATGTGTGTGACTATACATAGAGAGGTAGATAGAGATATATGTGTGTGTATATATAGAGAGAGAGAGAGGGAGATATGTGTGTGCATAGAGAGCGAGAGAGATGTGTGCATATATATATATATAGAGAGAGAGAGAGATGTGTGTGCATTCATATATATATATATATATATATATATATATATATATATATAGAAGCTCATTGGTTTCTATGCAGAAGTGAGCCTGATTTAGCACGTTCCAGCTTTAGTAAATAAACCCCATTGTGTACTTAAAAGTGGGGTATGCCTGTATAGAGAGAGAGAGAGAGAGATGTGTGTGCATATATAGAGAGAGATAGAGATACATATATGTGTGTGAGAGAGAGAGAGAGAGAGATGTGTGTGCATATATAGAGAGAGATAGAGATACATATATGTGTGTGAGAGAGAGAGAGAGAGAGATGTGTGTACATATATATAGAGAGAGACACACATATATATATATATATATATATATATATATATATATATATATATATATATATATATATACACATATACACATATATATATATATATGTGTGTGTGTGTGTATATATATATATATATATATAGGGAGAGAAAGAGATTTAGAGATAGATAGACGTATACACTACAGTTTATCTGTTGCATAGCTGTTTTAACGCACCATTGCGCATGTATACTTATTTATTCAAATAATGAAAAAAGTGACTGTTTGCCATGACAACCAAATGACAGCTGTCATTGTTTTTTTGTTTTTTTTTTAATGGAGGTTATACAAAGGCAGGGGGCTTACTTTTTGCAGTGGACAGCATGTATCTAGATTTGATAAATGTGCCCCCCATGGTGCTTCTGGCATATGAAACGTAAACTTTAAGCTAAAGAATAATAGATGGTGGAGGAATGGAGGAATAGATAGAGATGTGAGTGACATTCACCTGCAGAAGAAGCCACCTGTCACTTCCTGACCAGGGGATACACTTCTTTACACTTCTTTACTACACTCTCATAGCTGATGCTCCTTGTAAATTCTCCTCTCATTGTCAAGGCGATCAGGGATCCTCGCAAGACACACAGGGGTTCATTTGGGCGGCAATCGGTCGTTTTTACAGCGATTTTGCAGCGTTTTTACCGCAATTTTGCTGCAATTTTGTTCAGGTCAGTAATGTAAAAGGCAAAAAACGCCTGTAAGCTTCTGCAAAGAAGTTCATGTTCTTTTTTAAGCTTAGGGCGTTTTGCTTCAGGTGACAAAACGCTCAGACGTGAACAGGTGCTATTGAAATGAATTGGATTTTGCTCCGTTTTTTCCAGCGTTTCACAAGCGTTTTATGAGCTGAAAACGCTCAGGTGTGAATGCAGCCTACTGCTTGCACATGATTTATGCTTGAAGTGAACATAACTTCACAGTGGAGGTTGTTTACTAAAACTGTATGGGGCAAAATCTGGTGCTGCTCTGCATAGTAACCAATCAGCTTCCATTTTTTTTTTGTCAAAGCTTCTTGAACAAGCTAGAAGGTGATTGGCTACCATGCACAGCTGCACCAGAATTTGCACTCTCCAATGAATCAACCCCACAAAACTGGATGCACACTGATCAAGTAGTGAATACGCTGGGCTCATTTTGAATACCTGTACATGTGCAAGGGAAATAAAAAAAATCGCTATTTATGCCTGCCTATGAGTGAGCTTTACCCTATTCACAAAGCTGGGTGAACTGTCGCTATACCAACTCCCACTGTGTGCCAAACAAAGAATAAACGACCTCTTTTTTATATAGACATGCCAAATCTTTTTATTAAAATGCACACCAATATGATTTGACTAATGCATTTTGCCATCATAACTCATAGTTTACCTGCTAATAAGAAGTTTAGTTATTCTACTCCAATTTAATGGAAGGATAATTATAGATAAAATCAAATAATCAATCAATCTATCTCTCTATCAATCAATCTATCTATTTTTTTTCTTAATCAATAGCAGAATTTTTTTAATTTAAATTGTGAATATAATTAAGCAATTACAGGAGCTTTGGCTTTATTAAGATAGAACATTTTGTTATAAATATGTTGATGGATCACCATTTATTCAGTTATTGGTTAACCATGCTTAATTAAAGATAATTAGTAATTCTTGAAATGAAACAATTAAAATGTAAATGGGTGGTGAACCCAGGGAACCAGATGTGCTTTTTGGATGAATACATCAATAATTGAACAGGTATATTAGAGTGAGCTGGGCTGTCAGTACAATTTAGGGATCCTTTTTAGCTTAACGATGTCATGTAGGATTTATGTGTATAGAATAGCAATATATCGATCTGCTTTGTTCATCTACTTCTAAAACCGGAGAGATCCCCCCCAATAGGAGTTCCCCTATTTCCCAGAGCACCCATATACTTCCATACATATATCTGGGTGTTTGAGTCAGTTTACACATTCCTGTTGCGAATCACCCCCCGATATTTATTGGTATCGGTGTATTATTTTTGGGGATCATCATTTTTGATATGTTTATATCATTTTTATAGCAGGATTACCATAATCTCTGATGATCCATCAGTGTCTAGGAGAGGAGAAGCCTCTATTAAAACGAGAACATTAATCTTCGTTTTAATCATTGCTACTGTAAAACTTCACTTGAACTTTATGCTGCTTTTTGAAGTCGTGTCCTTTACCCAATAAAACAAATGCTAATAAATGGCAACCTAATTGTACAGAGGAAACTCCATGCATGTAGATAATTACAGATCTGCATTTATATATGGTGATTACTTTTCCTCCATAAGGTTGAGCTGAGTTTCTTCTATTCCCTTGACATGCTCTTGTTGAATTATAGGTTCAGCAATTTAAAAGTGTGTGTCATTGCTATAAATTCCCGATCTATTGACGACTCTGCACCCTTCTCCTTTGATGTTTTATTAGGTGGAACACTTAGTGCAACGATGGCTAACATTATGTTTTTTTTTTTTTTTCTTTCTTTCAACCGTTATTAAATGACAGAGGCCACATAAACGTAACGACCTATTTAACGATTGCTGTAGTTTCATCTAGAATTGGTTGATTTACTAAAAAAAAACAAAAAAACATAAAACGAGAATGCTCATTTTGCAAAGTCAATGTTGCATTACCAAAGGGAATTTGGTGAAGATATAATATATACATTATTTAAAGGAAAAATGT
Organism: Lithobates sylvaticus; assembly: GCA_028564925.1. Lineage (NCBI taxonomy): Eukaryota > Metazoa > Chordata > Amphibia > Anura > Ranidae > Lithobates > Lithobates sylvaticus. The sequence continues at coordinate 314,111,287 of CM053029.1, read as the reverse complement.
AAAACGTATTTTTGTTTGCACATTATTGGATTACCTAAACTGGACATATCACCTTATTCACTAACTGAACACTTTCTACTCCAACCCTAAATCAATCTGGAGTCTTAAGTGAATTATTGTATGTGTTGGGTTATCAATATACCTGTGTACACGGTCAAATGGGAGATCCTAGGCTGGCCATACATATACATACATGTACAATTTTCAGGCTGGCCATACATATACATACATGTACAATTTTCAGGCTGGCCATACATATACATACATGTACAATTTTCTTTTAGATTTACCAAAAGAAAAACATATAATATGAGGCCAAACCTAAGAACTTTCAGTTTTTTTGCAATCCGGCAGTTCCTTGCACTGCAGTTGAAGGTAAATCTAAAGGAAATACAACAAGAAAATTGTATAATGTATTGAGTTAATTCCCCTCATTGTAGGCAGTTTATAATTTGCCTACATTGGTCCAGTTTATGGTCCCCAGGACTGATATGTGAAATGGGGGGGACTGGAGCAACGTTGTCTGTACATAATATTCTATTGAAGGTGGCACATAGACCAGTGAAGATGTTGTCCATCTTCTGTAGATATAGGATAGTGTATATGGAGATCATTGATTTATGTGTGTTTTTTTTCCTGCTTTGGGTTGGACTTTTTTTCAACCAATATTGTTGCTACCTTTCATTTTCCCATAGCAGGGAAATGACAGATAATCATTGATGGGATGCCAAGGGCAACATTCCAGTTCTCCTTTTTGTTTCATTTTTCATACACCATTCCTTTTACATTTTAGCGTACACCTAGCTTGTTGATATGGGTACCATGTTTTCATGACATGCTTAACCTTCCTTCTCCTAATGCATATCTTTTTATTTTGCAGGACATTTGAGCCCATCTACCTGCACCCTAAGGAAACACAAGACCAACCGCAAGCCCAGAACTCCCTTCACCACGTCGCAGTTGTTGGCCTTGGAACGCAAATTCCGCCAGAAGCAATACCTCTCCATAGCAGAACGGGCTGAGTTCTCCAGCTCCCTCAACCTCACAGAGACCCAGGTCAAAATCTGGTTCCAGAACCGCAGAGCCAAAGCCAAAAGACTGCAGGAGGCTGAACTGGAAAAGCTGAAAATGGCAGCAAAGCCCATGCTTTCCCATGGCTTCAGTTTACCTTTCCCTCTCAGTTCCCCCATCCCAGGTGCTTCATTGTATGGATCCTCCTACCAGCTCCACAGACCGGTCCTTCCCATCCCAGGACTCTATGCTACTCCTGTTGGATACAGCATGTACCATTTGTCTTGAGGCAGCTGCTGTATGCACTGGTTATATGGACTACTTGATGGGCCTTCTGCTAGCCCCCAGCTGCACCAAAGACCCAGGACAGTGCTGGTGGCTCTCTGGATTTACCCTCTTCCATAAACTAAATACAAGTGCCTTGCAGCCTGAGAGGGGGCCAGAAAGCTGGATACTGAGGGACACTCTGTAGGAGATGGAAAAGTGTGCTGTCATTTTTACTCCTGTCTAAAAAAAAAATCCTCTAGTTCTAAGTTGGTTGTATAGGTCCTACAATCACATCTGTAAGACATCCTGGAAGAATGACGGTGTAAAAATGTAGATAAAAAGAAGAGGGCGAAAGAATTTACCAAAGAGTGGGCTTTTCAAAGCCTGTCAGTTGATAGGAGCAGTATCTGCAATGTTAGTGTCTGAAGTACCACAAGTCACCAAAGCTGGAGCAAAGACATCAGGAGCAAAAATAAAGCCTTAACCTATAGCAGCCAATCAATTCTTATCTTTCTCTGGAAAAATGAAATGACTAGTTTGGTTGCTAGAGTGGTATTAAAGCCAAAAATAAACATTTTTATTATTTTGAAGATTAACAATTCTGAAATGCAGTGGCTGCCTAAGTTTCCTTTTTTAGACTTTTTTCCCTTTTATTTTAACCTGGTGACTCAGTCGGTAATGCCGCGTACACACGAGCGGATTTTCCATCGGAAAAATCTTGGATGGTTTTTCCGACGGTATTCCGCTCAAGCTTGGCTTGCATACACATGGTCACACAAAAGTTCGCTGAACTTTCGACCGCCAAGAACGTGGTGACGTGCAATACTACGACAAGCCGAGAAAATGAAGTTCAATGCTTCCGAGCATGCGTCAAATTGTTTCCGAGCATTCGTAGTAATTTTGCGTGTCGGAATTGGTACAGACGATCGGAATTTCCAATTGAAACTTTTTCTGACCGAAAAATTGAGAACCTGCTCTCAATCTTTTGCTGGCTGAAGTTTTGCCAGCAAAAATCTAATGGAGCATACACACGGACGGATTTTTCCGACCAAATGCTCTCATCGGAGTTTTGCTGGCGGCATTTCCGATCTTGTGTACACGGCATACGTCTTTTGTTTTTCAGCTTCCTTTCACAGACCAAGCTTTCCAACAAAAGTGTCAGTTAAAGGGTTGGAACAAACCATTTAACACTAATAGGGGTGCTTACAGTGGTCAACCTTTATTCATTTAGGCAAAACATTTATTTAAAAAAAAATAAAAAATGTTTGCTGTAACTGCTTAAAAAAAGTTAGCTGGAGTTTGGCTTGACATTTTTAGTCAAGTCTAATGTGCTAGTACATCCAACACTACCCTCTCCCTAGTTTGACCATGCTGTTGCCCAAAGGGGTCTCCATTCCTCCTCTATCTGGAGTGGAGACACCTAAGAGACCAGACATGATCCTGATGATCATGGCTTTTCTGTTTCATAAACAGACACCCCAGTGAGGGAGATTTACTAAAACTGGAGCACTCCCAATCTGGTGCAGCTATGCATGGTAGCCAATCAGCTTCTAACTTCAGCTTGTTTAATTAAGCTTTGACAATAAAACCTGGAAGCTGATTGGTTTCTGTGCAGAGCTGCACCACATTTTGCACCCTTCAGTTTCAGTAAATAACCCCCAGTGCTACTGGCATGTTCACCATGTGAAAGCAAAGGAAAAATCTTAAAAAAAAGGAAATTAATGCAGGCACTATACCAAGTTGCAAACTATTACTTTTTTTGATCTTGGCTTAACAACCACTTTTGCAACAGTTGCAGTTTTGCTCCAGTTTCCCTATATCAGCCCAAGCAGGTCACTTTTATAAAGCACTGTATGGTGTAAGGTTTGATATAGGTGATACCAATTGTGAGTGTAGCACAAAACCTCTCCACAATGTTAGTTCCTTATTAGAAAATACAAATGAGTTACATTTTGGTTATAACTTTATATTCACCTTAGGGTGGGGTTTACTAAAGTGCTGGTTCAGCACAATTTTTTTTTTTTAGCCAATGCTTTAAGTTGTTTCTTGTTGGGTGTTGAAGCACAGGTTGACTTGACCAAGTGTAAACCAACCCCATTGGTACACCAGCCCTCTAAATTGTGCCTTAGGAATCACATCCACTGTCAATAACAATGGAGTTCTCTTACACCAGTGCAAATCAATCATCTCTAATCTGCAATACCAAATATAATAATGTAGCACAATGACTTTTCATTGGAAGGTTAATTCTTTTTTTTGCCAGTTGAGCATACACTTTGTATCGATTAAATCACTGCATTCCTTACTTCTAAGCCAATAAGGTATATTTTTCAGTTTTTTTGTTTTTTTTGTTTTTCATAAGGGATTCTCCATAAATCAATCTTTCTATAAGTAGAAGTTGTTATACAAATATTTTTTTTTTTGTTTTACTGCTGAAACACGAACCACTGACCAGCCTTTCATACTTTCTCATATTACCATCCCTTTGAAAGGGACATTGTGTAAAATGGTATATATTTTATTAAAGAGTTATAATTTCATATATCTCTTATTTGTAATTAAATTAAATTCTTGTTACTTAAAACAACTGGATTTGTGGCTTGCTTTTCTCCAAAGAATGTGCTGGATAATTGATCAGGGAATGTGTAGTTATTTCCTTTTGAAAGCTTTATTAAATGAGTGGACTGTAGTACTTATGAAACATAAAACTGATATTCTAGCAGTAGAAAATAACATGAAAGTTCTTAAAAGGACTGGATACAATTGGGTAAGAGGGGGTACATTTTTTTTATTATTTTTTTTTCCTCACACAGAGATATTCAATGTGAACACACTTTTTATCTTATTTACTTACATTCACTTTGCTATGTGAACAGCCCCTGCTTCTGTACCCCCTTTAGTAAATAAACCCCCACAATCCCCCACAAAAATAAAAACACAGTTGGATTGCCAACTGTACACAACACTATTGCCCATGTAGGTTAGTTTTCTAAAACATTGCCACTGTTCACTTTGGAAAGTGTATGCTAATTACCATGGTTAATACTAGGGGAGATTTACTAAAACTGGTTCACGCAGAATCTGGTGCAGCTGGGCATGGTAGCCAATCAGCTTCTAAGGTCAGATTTTTAAATTAAGCTTTGACAATAAAACTTGTAAGCTGGTTGGTTTCTAAGCAGAGCTGCACCAGATTTTGCCCCATACAGTTTTAGCAAATACACCCAACTGTGAAGTTGTGTTCACTTCAAGCATAAATGATGTGCAAGCAAACACCCCTTTTTTTAATTTGTTGCCCTGTCACATTATTACATTTTCAAAATAAACAGAGCTTAAACTAAATTATTACTTTTTACATTCACCTTAAAAAATTAACATACATTTTACAAAGTGAACAATATATGTTCCTTCAATTAATGATTTTTTTTTAGTACTTCGAAAGGTATATCATAATTAAACATGGCTCATTCATACTCAGACAATGTGTGTGTACAGTAAATAAATAAATAAATATATATATATATATATATATATATATATATATATATATATATATATATATAATTATTCTTTGCAGCTTCTATACAGTAAAAATGTATATTTGTATATATTTCGTTTATTTTTTTCATGCGTTCGTATTTATATGCAAACATCAATTGTAAATAACAGGCAAATCGTAGATCTGAATATGCCAAGGAACTTCACTTTTAGCATTCTGGCTGATCATTTGAATTCTCTGGCTGGCATGAAAGACTGGCTGCGACTTGTAGTTCCCTATGGCAGAAAATCTGCTGACAGACTGTCACTGCAGTGGACTTTTGAAAAGAGGACTTGTGTGTGTATTGTATTGTGTATTTTTGTCATGCTGTATTTTGACAAATACATATAGGTTTATACACTTTCATGGGGTTTTATTGCAGTGTAGCTGTCTGTGATATATACTGTATATATATATCTATATCTATATATAGAGAGATATCTCTCTCTCTCTCTATATATATATATAGATCTATATCTTTATAGATAGATATAGATCTATATATCTATCTATCTATATATATATATATATATAAATATATATATCACAGACACACAGCTACACTGCAATAAAAACCCCATTAAAGGGTATAAACCTAAATGTATTTGTCAAAATACAGCATGACATATATATGTATATATATATATAGAGAGAGAGAGAGAGAGATAGAGAGATAGAGAGAGAGAGAGAGAGAGAGAGATATCGCTATCTATCTATAGAGGATATATATATATATAGAGAGAGAGAGAGAAAGAGAGAGAGAATGAGATATATCTATCTCCATCTATCTATATAGATATCTCTTTATATCTATAGAGATATCTATAGATAGATATATTTCTAACTATATATCTATATATATATATATATATATATATATATATATATATAGAGAGAGAGAGAGAGAGATAGATATATATATATATAGAGAGAGAGAGAGAGAGAGAGAGAGAGAGAGAGAGAGAGAGATATTAGTATATCTTTAAGATGGAAAAGTGTGAATACATCTACAACATCCTTTTCTTTTTTTGTTTTTCTTTTGTCTGATATGGGTCAGCGTTAAAAAAAAAAAAAAAAAAAGACAGGTTTGCATGTAAGAACTCCACGATAAAGCGTGCATGCTTGCTTCATTCAGATTAATGGCATTTCAGGTCAAAAAAATTATTCCTTTTCACGTTATGCAAATGTAATAAAAAGAGGTCAGGTATAGATTAATGGATGAGTATATGCATAATGTAGTACATGTTTATTGTGTGTTTATTTATAACACAAGCGACTGAAGAAAGAATCATAAAATAATAATAGTTTTATTATTATTATTATTATTATTACAAATAATAACAAAAAATATCTATTATTTGTATTATTTGTATTATTATGCTTGCTGGGTCCATGCACACTGGCATAACTGCTGCTTCTACGGGAGTTTGGTGCTCTGTCAGCTCAATGCTATCCTATGTGTCCATGTACATTAGGACTAATTAGACGCATATTTTATTAGCGATTAGAGGCAGGAAAAAAACTCTACTGGATTTTTTTTCTGCTAAGGGAACTGGAGTTTTTAAGCCCAGTGTGCATCGATTAGGTAAATCTAAAACGAATATATATATATATATATATATATATATATATATATATATATATATATATATATATATATATATATATATTAGCAGTCTTTGGTCCTGCGGATTCTTTTCATTTTAGCAGCTGGTTACCAAAATTAGAATTTTTGTTCATATTTGACATAGATTAATGGTCTATTCACATTGGGACATTGGGACATTGGGACATCGGAAAATGCATTTTCATGCAGTTTGCATGCGTTTTTTTGCATTTTCATGCATGCATTTTAGTTCAGTAATGTTGCTAATGAAAGACAAACCCCTGCCCCTTTCTCTACCCTGATATGCATATTTCTGCTCAAAATATAGAAGGCTGTTGGGCTGCTATTCATCATAAATAAGGTGATCACTTTAAACACCCAATCATGTGCGAGAAGGAAAAAGAAAATGTGAGCAAGCTGTGGAAAGTGTGTGTAGAGAGAGCCATGCAGAGAGGAGAAGGAGATGCAGTGTGCATGGTTTCCATTGGCTTCCTTTGATGTGAGCTCAGGATGTGGTTCCCTCTCCCCAGCCCCTGTGATTTGGAGAATGACAGTATACAAGGCTCTGCTGGGTCCCCCCTCCAATTCACATCACGCTCTAAACATACTGTTTGTATTTTGTGGTTTTGTAACTTAACCACTCCTGAAATGCTTCTCATCATCTCAATTAAATCTGAAAAAAAGACATTTATTCCTCCCTGCATCACCCGATCCCCAATCAGCTCCATTTTTAGACGTGATTAGAAATGCATATGATTAAAAGCTTTTCATCCGACATGCATTCTTCTTGGTGCCAGCAGCATGTCAGCTAAACGATGAGATCACTCACAGCGCCCTATTGCTTATTATTAGATTTAGCAATGATGCACTTAGATGACACGTTTGCATTTAAGTAAAGTAAATGGGTTATTATGGGCCATGATGACAGCTGAATGAAGTATCTTCCCAGAGACCTCTAATCCTCCTCTGCCTTCAGGGGGCCTGTAATATGCATCGTGTCACAATATACCTACCTCTGCTGCATTATAACTTTGGAGACAGATTAGTAGCATATATATAAATATATATATACTGTACACACACACACACACACACACAAGGTGTATCTTTGTTATACATATACCCTGCATGTTTTTAATCTGATCTCTCTCTCTCTCTCTCTCTCTCTCTCTCTCTCTCTATACACACCATTGATACAGAATAATAAATTATATGTAAATATATATATATATATATATATTATATATATACACACACGTATATATATATATATATATATATATATATAAAGTATATATATATATATATATATATATATATATATATATATAAACACTATATTACCAAATGTATTGGGGCACCTGCCTTTACATGCACAAGAACTTTAATAGCATCCTGGTCTTAGTCTGTAGGGTTCAATATTGAGTTGGCCCACCTTTTGTCGCTATAACAGCTTCAACTCTCCTGGGAAGGCTGTCCACAAGGTTTAGGTGTGTGTCTATGGGAATGTTTAACCATTCTTTCAGAAGCGCTTTTGTGAGGTCAGGCACTGATGCCGGTGAAAAGGCCTGGCTCACAGTCTCCACTCTAATTCATCCCAAAGTTGTTCTATCAGGTTGAGGTCAGGACTCTATGCAGGCCAGTTATGTTCCTCCACCCCAAACTCGCTCATCCATGTCTTTGTGGACCTTGCTTTGTGCACTGGTGTGCAGTCATGTTGGAACAGGAAGAGGCCATCCCCAAACTGTTCCCACAAAGTTGGGAGCATGAAATTGTCCAACATGTCTTGGTATGGTGACACCTTAAAGGGGTTGTAAAACCTCGCAGTTTTTCACTTTAATGCATGGGAAAGCACAAAGTAGCCATAAAGGCAGGGCCGGTGCTACCACTAGGCGGATTAGGCAGCCGCCTAGGGCACACTGCCACCTAGGGGTGCTGCTGACCCTCCTCTTCCTCCTCCATGTCGCTCCTCAGGCTTCCAGCAGGGCCGTTGATAGAGGGGCCCCGGACAGCAAGGCGCTCAGTGCGGTGGGTGTTAATAATTGCAAAGCGGTGTACAGCTTCCCTTCTCCCTCCTACGGCTTTCACATGCTGGAGGGAGAGGGACAGACCAGTATGTCACTGACCCTCTCCTGTAGTATATCTGCAGTCTCTGACCACCTCCTGTACTATGTCTGCAGTCTCTGACCCTCTCCTGTACTATGTCTGTAGTCTCTTACCATCTCCTGTATTATGTCTGCAGTCTCTGACCATCTCCTGTAGTATGTCTTGCAGTCTCTGACCATCTCCTGTAGTATTTCTGCAATAAAGGGGGCTACAGGCACAGTAGGTGGTGAGGGAAGGTATACCTAGGCATGGTGGATAGTGAGGGATGGGGGGCATGTTGGGTGGTGAGGGAAGAGGGCTGTAGGTGCAGTGGGTGGTAAGGCTAGGGAGGCTGCAGGCATAGTAGATTATGAGGAAAGGGGTCCCAGGTGCAGTAGGTGGTGATGGAAAGAATGCCTAGGCACAAGTGATGGTTAATAAAAGCAAGGCTGTGGAGAAAATTTTAATGTAGCATACAGGGCAAGAGGCTTCATAATCCAGGGCCCACCAAAATCCTCAGCACCATGCCTATGATGCTCCTAATCCAGGCCGAATGACCAGGCCGCAAAGGTCACACTTGCAATTGGGCCCTGGTGTTCCGCCGCTAATATATATATTTTTTTAATGGCACACAGTGAAATAATTAAAGTGCCATTATAAAAAAAAAATCATTGTGACAGATTTTCACACAATACACACACTGGGATCTCTGATGTATTGTGCTATTATTTAATGACACTGCTAGACACTGACAAAGCCATTCCTTTTTTTTTCAATCTTTTTTTTGGGGGGGGGGGGGAGCGCAAGTAGCTGGTCTTGCCTAGGGTGCAAAATAGTCTAGCACCGGCCCTGCATAAAGGTGTCTGTTTTCCCTGCTCATAAACGGTTTCTGAAACCGAGATGATTGGGGGAGAACATGTTTGAACATGTTCTCCGCCAATTATCTCCACACACAGAGGTGTCTGTTTATGAAGCAGTGAACAGCGGTGATCCCGATGATCACCACTGATCACAGTCCATAAACGGTTTATGAAACAGAGATAATCGGGGGAAAACATATTTGAACATGTTCTCCCGCTGATGATCTCCGCACACTGAGAATCCTCATTGACTGGCACAGGAACGGACAGTTTATGAGGCTGTGATCTCAGCGCTTCACTGGCGATCTGTTTTAGAATTCACACTCTCCGATTCACCAGCTCAGAGGTGGAGAATCGGGGAGTGAAGAGAGAATCCCCGGGGATCTGAGGAGGAAAGATTTTTTAACTTCCTTCTACTTTAATTAGACCCCCCAAGACAGTAAACATATACCCCTGTCATATTTATGTGTATACATACATATATATATATATATATATATATATATATATATATCTATATAATGTGTGTATATATATATATATATATATATATATATATATATATATATATATATATAATGTGTGTGTGTGTATATATATCTATATTATGTAGGGGACTATTTATTTTACCATGCCGTCTGTCCATGTACTGAGCAGTCATAATCTACTGTATCACTGCTTACTAAACTGACATCTCTGTGTTTCTGTGAATTTCTGGTACTGTCATTTCGGAAACTCTCGCGAGATTCCAGTATGAGGGGGGGCGATCTCCACTCTTTGAAGCGTTTGTAGATCGCTTCAATTCACAAAAGGTGAAGCGATCTACACCGCTTCATAAACTGCCACACAGAGGAGAACGATCTCCTCTGTGAATGCCGGAGAACGAAGCAGTGAATATATTTCACTTCTTCATAAACAGACACCAAAATCATACAAATAAAGAGTCTGGCAACATCAATAAGTTTCAATAAGTTTAAATATTAATAAACTGGCCACAGAGTTTATTTAAGGGTAACCCAGGTTTAATAATTACAATAACTAAACTTAAATCTCTGCATTTTTACATTTTCATACACCTCAAATTAGAAAATACATCAAAACAAATACTGCTGTCCATCTAGACTAGACTGGATGAGAACCCCTCTAAACACCATGGCATAGGGAAGGGAGGGTGGGAGGGAGCGCGCTCCGTTCTTCTTCAGGTGGCTGGCAGCATGAGGGGAGAATCCGGCTTATAAAGGCTCCAGAACGGCGCGAATACAGACCTGCCAAAAAGCTCCAATTAGCTGCTAGTTGCTGTGGGAGAAACTGCAGGAGAAACCAATAGCAACCTGAAAGAGAAAAGGAAAGAAAAGCCATGTACTCTCCCATGAGGGTCCCTGCTTATTGCAAGGGACCTGGACATTCTATGCATTAAGGTGAAAAACCTTTTGTGCTGCAGCACCACCCACCCCCAGACCTTACCTAAACCCAATCTTTCCAGCAACGGGGACGAGCACAGCACCTCCAGCCACTGTCTCGTGTCCTCATTGGATAGACTGACAGTAGCGCAACCATTGGCTCCTGCTGCTGTCAATCAAATCCAGTGACACGGGAGCGGGGCCAAGTCCTGCTGTCTGTGTCAATGGACACAGCAGCAGGACTCGGGAGCGCGTCCACACATGTGCCCCCATGGAAAGCGTCTCTTCGCTGCAAGTGGACAACAGAAAAGGAGGATCGTGCAACTCTATGCAAAATCCTTGCACAGAGGAGGTAAGTATGACATGTTTGTTATTTAAAAAAACAAAAAAAACAAAGCTTTACGAGTTCCCTTCACTGGAACTAATGAGCCAAGCCCAACCCCTGAAAAACAACTCCAAACCATAATCCCCCCCTCCACCAAATTATTTGGACTAGAGCACAAAGCAAGGTCCATAAAGACACGGATGAGCAAGTTTTTTGGTGGAAGAACTTGACTGGCCTGCACAGAGTCCTGACCCCAACCCGATAGAACACTTTTGGGATGAATTAGAGCGGAGACTGTGAGCCAGGCCTTCTCGTCCAACATGAGTGCCTGACCTCACAAATGTGCTTCTGGAAGAATGGTCAAAAATTCCGATTGACACACTCCTAAACCTTGTGGACAGCCTTCCCAGAAGAGCTGAAGCTGATATAGCTGCAAAGGGTGGGCCAAATCAATATTAAACCCTACGGACTAAGACTGGGGTGCCATTGAAGCTCATGTGCGTGTAAAGGCAGGCGTCCCAATATTTCGGACAATATATAGATATATAATCTTTATTTTATTTAGCGCATTTAAAGGTACCCTCTCAAACTGATTTTAAAAAAAAAAGGGAAAAAATACAAATAATACACAAGAGCATAAAGCATTCGGTGGGGCTTCCGACTGCCAATTGTTGCTAATGTTGTGGATATTCCACCACACTCTTGCGCTAATAAGCGCCTTTCAATCTTATGATATAATGCGCCCTCCGATCGTATGTCTCCCTGAATCCCCAGCTCCCAAAAACAGACATTACCACAAGTCTCACGTCATCATCTCAGCATCGGCCCCTCTTCAATGGGCCAGCTTCCTTTTTATTCACAGACAACAAAAAGGAATTACAAAGGATTGTGACCTCACAGGAAATTGAATGACCATATAAGGATTTGAAACAATACAATGGAGAAGGAGGTGGTGTCTTCACAGACAGCCAATAAAGACATTTGTTTTCCTTCAAAAGAACGAATCACAGACCTGTATACTTTCAAATAGGTTTAGCAAACTGACAATTCCGTTGATAGTAATCCTTAGTACACATTGTTCGAAGAGAACAATGTGTACCTGGATTATGCTACCTTCCCTGTGGATGGAAGGTTATCTGCAGATGTATGCCGCCAATCCCAGCATGTGCTGATCAGACACAGCAGAGACGATGAACGCACATCTGCACACAACAGAACCTTGTAGAGCAAACATATGCCCCCGGACGAACGCCTGTGCAATGCACAGGGACCCCTTCACCGGCTGACATATCCCTACTCCGCAAACATCTCTTTCCAATCCCAGGAAGTTATCCACTACTTAACAGGTCTCAACCAGCATCAGTCTGCCCCAGTCAGCTCTTTAGAGCAGGCTGGGACAGAACGAAAACTGGGGACTCTTATGACAAAAATACATCTAAAACACCTTCATAAAATTTTTCCCAACACTAAGGAAGCAACAGCTGTTTGTGGCCACTGCATCCGACCTTACCAACTGCTGATGTCATGCAGGCCATACATTTACATGGCTGGGAATCCTTGGTCATGTAAGCAAATGGGCAAGGGATGGAGCAGGTTACATCATTACGTTGATATGGCCACATGGCCATGTTTGGGCAGTGCTTTCAATATTTATTAAGGAAGCAGCCACCGGATCCTTACCAACCACTGATGTCACCCAGGACATTAACTTATATGGCTGGGAATCCCCATATTAGCAAATGGGTGGGGAAAGGAGCCTTACATCATTGGCAAAATATGGCCACACAGCCTGGGAGAACACAGTGATCATTGCTAGCAACTATAGAGGTCGCTAGTGATAATTGCAAGAATATCCAGCAGGCTTGTTGTACCCAAGTTGATCAATCAAACAACTTGGTACATTCAGCCTGCCCATACATTGTTCAAATCTTGGCTGATTCAGCAAGAAGCGGTCGAGATTCAAAAGCATGTATAGCCTGCCTAGGGTGATAAAATTTAAAGTCTGATACACACCACTAGTTTTTTTTCCATTCAACTCAGTGGATTAAACAAAAAAAACCTGACAACTCCAGTCGGAGCAGCTATACTAACAAGCCGATCTTAGTACAGCGATCTCCCCTGCTTTGCTATTGTGTTCTAACAGGGAGACGGCCCCCCCACCAGAACACTCCAGTCAGTGCTCTCAGTCATTGGCTAAGATCGCTGATCGGGAGCCGTACGGCTGCTGGTTTTCCAGCGTGCTCGTCAGACAGAAGCCGGTCGAACGGCTGCTTCTGTCGGCCGGCTGCCATACACAAGTGCTGAATGTCGGCCGGTTTTTATTGAACCAGCCAATGTCACTCGACATTGGGCCCATGTGTACTAGGCTTAGAACAGATAAATGGATTATCAAGCTGTGCAGGATATTGAAGTGAAACCTGACAGGTAGCTAATGGAAGGATTCAAGGATACAAGTAATATCACATGCACTAGACCTAGTCAGGGTTCAAGCAGACAAATTTTGGACATACTGCAGTCCAAAACAGTATATTATCTTGGACAGGTGTGGCTAGATAATAGGCTAGCTAGATAATAGGTAACGGGCAGACAAAGTTATGTGTCAACCCTTTAAGGGAATATATTCTCTTATAAAGGCCTTACCAACAAATATTGGAAGAATCAACATCAGGTATTTATGACTCAATGAGGGTCTCCCAAGCCTTTCCTCCAATGAAAAACACTGTCTGTTGTCTCCAGTTCCTGGGCTTTAGTTCCTTCAAGTTCTATGAAAATGGACCAGATAACCTACAGTAGTTCAAATTTCTCAGGTATCATCTCTACTAGGAGCACATTTATCTATTTTCTTCAGAGAGCATCACTGTTTAATGTACATATTATACTGTTTTTATGAAGCTGTAGACTGTTTCCTGGGGGAAACAATCAGCAGTGTTAATGGAAAAATAAAAACATTGTGAACTCGCGGTTTCCTTTTCAGCATTTAAATCCATGTATTGGTAATGCTTGTTTTAGTAATGGGGCATCAAACTGGTCACGCTAAGGTTCTGCTACAATTAGGAATAACAAAGCTTTTTTCAGTACCTACCACCATTCAATATTCTCCATCACAATGACACAAAATAGGTAACAATTATACATTAATAATAGGTAATATTAGAGTGATCTTAACTATTATTATTAATATTTTGATTATGAATGAATACATTTACATGAGGTCTTACTGTCATTCAGAAGCAATTTACTTTTCATTTTTCATAAATATCCCCCCCCCCCCCCCATGTTCATGTGTTCTGCCCTTTAAGGCCTTTAAGGCTGACATTTAAGGACCTTATCAATAAAAGACTCCAAAAATTGTAATAAATATTGAGAACTCATATATAATAAATATGTTGATGGCATCTGAAATAAAATTAAATAACAAGACTATAACTTTGATGCAAAAATGTAATCTAAAAACAAAATTCATCACTAATTCTAAATTCACATTGCCTGTAAGGTAGTTGCTGATTTTGACACAAATACTGAATGTCCTGTGGTTGTGATTTATGATCTTATTATAAACTAGGGAGGAGCTGGTGTTCTCTTGGCGGTGGCTTGAAAAAATATTTGCATCAATACTTTATGAATCTTTTTAATTCAATTAATGTATCTGTATGTGATAGATGGATTTGTTAATTATTGGAAGCCAGGACTACTTTTATGGTGAACTTATCAAACATATTGCAAATTAGATGGGCTGTGGTATATGATTGAAGATTAGAATGGTCATTGGCTTTTAAATATTATATGCAGTACATCTACAGAGAGTACATAGGTGCCCACTGATTTCAAAGGGTGGTTCAATGTGTTCCTGAGCATTCTAGCTCACATGAAATGAATGTTGTCTGGTCAGCTGGTCAGCAGTCTTGATAACAATGGTCTATCATGAAGTAGGCCCCAATCCTTTTAGCTGACCTTTATTATGAAGATCTAAAAGACAGGTAGCATTTCTGTTCCAATCACTGTAGGTGTTTCTGGGTGCACCAGCCTCCTGTTTCCTGCTCTGTTCCTTTAGCCACTGATGCTGCTTTGTAAGGTTTGCCAAACCAAGCCTTGCCAAGCCTATAGGTTAATATGGGTTAATGGGTTTGCTCTGATAGTGGTAGGCTCACGCCCCCCACAATCAACCATTGGCCAACATCTGTGGGCAGATTACAGTGGATCTGTTGGCTGAATTTCTTTAGCGTAACCCAGGAATGCAGAAAACCAGGGCACCCTGATGTGCACGTAATAGCCTGTTTCTGTAGTTGCTTGCCGTGCCCTGCCCAGCCCCCTCCCACCTCCAGTGGTGCGTCACTGTGTGTTTAGCATGCTATTGCATTTTTGTACTTTTCTTCCTCTGTTTCCTACCTATATCACATTTCAGGACCTGGGCATCAATGAAGATATTTCATAGGGGTAGGGTGACTGTGACATATGGGTAAAGTGACTAGAGAAAGTAGACTTAGAAACTCAAGCACTATTAATATGCACTCTTTTGCTCAATAAAATATCTGAATATTAAATATGCACTCTTTTAAACCAAATTGATGACTTTTTGTGGTGTTTACCCAGGTGTGCCTAAAACACTTTTGACCTCATCAATGCCACTAGGCTTTACTTAACAGATATACTGTATACAGTAAATCACTTCCTTTCCCTTGAGTATGTACAACACTGAAGTAGGCTACCTTATCCTGACAGTATTAAATCTTAAGCAGCCAAGGGGTCATTTCCCTAATGTTATGCTCCTCATCATTCCCCAGCTGGACTTCTGTTAAATCATTAGGAGCCTGGTACCCAACCCAAGGGACCTATTAAGCTTATTGTTTGTCCCAGCACAAATTTAGCAGTGTTCTCCCTGCTCCCTCAGACGACCTCCTGATCACTATGTGGAAAAGGGTTCTTAGATTGAATCTATGTCTCAATGGGTTTGATTTACTAAAATCAGAGACTACAAAAATTAAGTGCAGCTGTGCATGGAAGCCAATCAGCTTCTAACTTCAGCTTGTTTAATTAAGCTTTGACAATTAAACCTGTAAGCTGATAGGTTTCTTTTCAGAGCTGCACCAGATTTTTCATTCTTCAGCTTTAGTAAATCAAGCCCTATGGTGTGTAACTTATAATGCAGGCACCATACAAAATGGAAGAGAAAACACTCCCTGTAGCACCATATCTGAATATTGGAATTGTAAATGGGCTCTAATTTGGCATGTCTACAATATCTGACCACACCTCAAGTGTAGGCAAGTCTCTGACCAGTCCTTTATTATGTCCTCAGTCTATAACCACTCTTACGACATGTCTGCAGTCTCTGGTTACTCTTTTAGCATGTATGAAGTCTCAGACTGCCTCCTGTAAGCTGGCCACAGTCTTCAGCCATCTCCTGGAACAAGTATGTAGTGTCTGACCATCTCCTGAAAGAAGTATGCGGACTCTGACCATCTCCTGGAGCAAGTATCCAGCCTCTGGCCATTTCCTGGATCATGCTTACAGTCTCTGACCATAGTATGTATGCAGTCTATGATTGTGCTTGCAGCAGGTCTGTTTAGTCTGTAGCATGCTAGTTTTGGTTGTCTTTTGTAGTATGTCCCAGTTTAACCACTATAGCAAGTTCCCAGTCTTCCTGTGGCTGCAGTTTCCTACTTTCTTCTGTTTTCATTATCTGACTGTCTCCCTCAGTGGGTTATCATGCTTTGATAACCTTATTTTGCATATCTTCAGTTTCTGATGGTCTTCTGTAGCATGTTCCCTGTCTCTGGTCTAAACCATATCAGTAGTCTCATGTTGCAGCACTTTGGCATGAGCCATATTTGAGTACCCCTTTATTCAGAAGCTGTCCCATAATGACCTAGCACATGACCTAAGCAGCAGACAGTGTTTTCTGCAGTTTCTCAGTGTATGTAGCACCAGCTAAGGACCAGGATTTATTATCGCTAAGCTTTCTTTCCAACAAGAATTTCTCTAGGTCTGCCCCAGCTTTCATAGTAAAGCGCTTGCTGTGTCTCCAGGGCAGGGTTATGGGAATGTTGCTCGCAATGATTAAACACTGTTCCCCTGTATTGCTTGTTTCTGTCCCATGCAGGCCCTGGCTTTCAACCAAATATTTTCCTGGTTACATGAGAAGTTTTCTTCCACATTTTTACCACAAGAAACAACAAACACAGCTCCAAGAAGTGCTTCATTAAGAGAACAGTGAAGACATCCCATCATCTGTAGTCAGTATCAGCACTGGGTGGGGAGGGAGTGGAGTAGGCTCTGAATGCTGTCTGGGTCACCTCTTCAATTGAAGCTTACTGGGGGGAGATATTGACATCGATCAAGTAGAGGTAATACAAATATTTGTATCTCTTGCTGTCCAACTCTCATAAGACCATATATATTTTATAACATACACACATACACACACACAAAATCACTTCATTGACTTGCACCTGCTAGGTAGAGGCTAGACATTTGGAAGCACCAGTTTTGAAGGCTGGAAAAAAGAC
This sequence comes from Lithobates sylvaticus, assembly GCA_028564925.1. Classification (NCBI taxonomy): domain Eukaryota; kingdom Metazoa; phylum Chordata; class Amphibia; order Anura; family Ranidae; genus Lithobates; species Lithobates sylvaticus. The sequence goes on along the minus strand of CM053029.1, from coordinate 314,093,692 downwards.
AGAGGGAAAAAGGGAAACCGTGAAAGATAAAGAGAGAGAGTGAGCAAAAGAGAGAGGGATTGTGAAAGAAATGGAGAGGGGGACTGAGAAAAAAGAAAGGAGAGTGAGAGAGAAAAGCACAGTGAGAGAGTGAAATAGAGTACAAGAGAGAGAGAGAGAGAGAGAGAGAGAGAGAGAGAGAGAGAGGAATGAGGCACTGTGAGAGAGGGGGGACTGGGAAAGAGAAAGACTGCGGGAGAGAGACTGGGAAAGAGAAGGGGGGGGAGCTGGGAAAGGGAGGGAGAAAGGGACTGTGAGGGAGAGTGTAAGAGAGAGCAAGAGGAGAAGAGCTAGGGACTGGGAAATGGGGGGACTGGGAAAGAGAGAAACTGGGGGAGAGAGGAGGCTGTGAAAGAGAAAGGAGAGGGGGACTGTGAAAAAGAGGGAGAGTGAGAGAGAAAAGGACAGTGAGAGGGAGGAAGAGTGAGAGAGAAAAGGACAGTGAGAGGGAGGAAGAGTGAGAGAGAAAAGGACAGTGAGAGAGTGAAATAGAGCGCAAGAGAGAGAGAAGAATGAGGGACTGTGAGAGAGGGGGGACTGGGAAAGAGAAAGACTGCGGGAGAGAGACTGGGAAAGAGAAAGGGGGGTGGAGCTGGGAAAAAGAGGGAGAGAAGGGCTGTGAGGTAGAGTGCAAGAGAGAGCAAGAGGAGAAGAGCTAGGGACTGGGAGAGAGTGGGGGGGGGGGGGGGGGGGGGGGGGGGCTGGGAAAGAGAGAAACTGGGGGAGGGAGAGACTGTGAAAGAGAAAAGGGAGGAGGTGGGCTGGGATAGAGCAGGAGAGGGAGAGAAGGACTGGGAGAGGGAGAGAGTGAGAGAGAGTGCAAAAGAGAGCAAGAGGAGAAGAGCTATGTACTGGGAGAGAGGGGGTCTTGGAAAGAGAGAGACTGCAAAAGAGAAAAGGGACGGGGTGGGCTGGGAAAGACAGAGAGAGAGAAGGACTGGGAGAGGGAGAGAGGGAGCAAGAATTCAAAAGAGAACTAGAGGAGAAGAGCTAGGGACTGGGAGAGAGGGGGGTTGTGAAAAAGAGAAACTGGGGGAGAGAGAGACCTGTGGAAGAGAAAGGGGAGGGGGTGGACTGGGAGAGGGAGAGAGAGTGCAAGAGAGATCAAGAGGAGAAGAGCTAGGCACTGGGAAATAGGGGGGCTGGGAAAGAGAGGGAATGGGACTGAGGGAGAGAGAAAAATAGAGAGGGTGGACTAGGAATAAGGGGACTGTGAAAGACAGAGAGAGAAAAAGAAAGAAAAGAAAGAAAGAGAGAAAGAGAGAGAGAGAGAGAGAGAGAGGGGGGGGGTTGGTAGAAGAAGAGAGTGAGAGAGAGAGACTTGACTGTATTATATAGAACAGGGATACAATAGTTAAAAAACAAATACAAAAGAAAACATCAAAGAAAGGGTTATTATTTGTCAATATACCAAAAGGAAACAAAGAAGGGGAGGCACACAACATTGTAACAGGATCAATCTATAGAGATAGAGACCAAGCTACCAATGCAGATTAGAGGATGAAGAGGGGGAAGACAGGCGGGGTTGGGAATCAAGAAGAGAGATAAAAGGTTAAAACAGCAAGAAGAGAGGGAATACAACAATGAGCACGATGAGAAGAAGAAGAAGAGAAAGCAATGTAAACAAGAAAAAGGTGGAAAAAGACAGAGAGGAGAGGAATGAAGACTTCACATAAAAAGGAGGACAAGGGAGAAATAGAGAGGGGGAGATGGAGAGGAGAGATGGATAGGGAAATATCCAGCAATGCTCCGCAGAAAGCACTCTTCACTGATGTATGCGATAGCAATCAGCCACATTAATTAGACACAGACAATTCACGGTCAATAGAAGATCGGAAGATTCCTTTACCGACTGTATTTTAGTTTAGGGAATGCTGGCAAGGAATTGACGATTGCAGAATTATTTAAACAATCAATTTATATGTATTTACGGGAACGCAGCCTGTTTACTATGTACTGCTGCTGCCTATATATTATACACTACTTGCTATGTACTACTGCCTATGTATTATATACTGTATTTCCTCCAATTTACTACTGCCTATGTATTATACACTACTTGCTATGTACTACTGCCTGCCTATGTATTATATACTTTATTTCCTCCAATTTACTACTGCCTATGTATTATACACTACTTGCTATGTACTACTGCCTGCCTATGTATTATATACTGTATTTCCTCCAATTTACTACTGCCTATGTATTATACACTACTTGCTATGTACTACTGCCTGCTTATGTATTATATACTGTATTCCGAAAATTTACTGCTGCCTATGTATTATATACTCCTGCCTATATAGGCAATACTCCTGCTTATTTACTACTACCTATGTATTCTAGTGTACTGCCGCCAATATACTGCTGTATATATATTTTATTCTACTGCTTAGATACTAATGCTTATGCATTATATACTCCTTCCTTTTTACTAGTGCCTAAGTGCCTATATATTATATTGTACTGCCGCCCACGTACTACTGCATATGTATTATATATTTCTGTCCATGTACTACTGTTTATGTATTAAATAGTCCTGCCTATGTATTGCCTATGCATAAATACTCCTGCCTATCTACTACTGCGTATGTGTTATATAGTCCTGCCTACTACTGCATGTGTATTATTTACATCTGCCTATATATTATATGCACCTGCCTATGTAATACTGCAAATGTATTGTATACTCTTGCTTATGTACTGCTGCTTATGTATTATTTACTCCTGCTTATCCACTACTGCTTATGTACTCCTGTCTATGTAGCACTGCTTATATATACTACTATATATACGATGTGCTACTGCCTACTGCCCGTATTCCTTCTCACTACCGCACCTTCCATAGATAGCAGCATGTCCATTCACATTTATATCAACATACATTGATTTT